>CM061045.1:0-615000 GCA_030762985.1 Adelphocoris suturalis
AAAATCACCTTTAAAAATAAGACGATCGAACCAGCTGATATAATCTCAATGTACAAACTAAATCACTCACGACGAAGTTGTGGAATCCCATTTCAGAACGGAAGTTAGTGAAAAACTTTGTCTATTTCCACGAAAAAATTAAGAGCTACAATGTTAAATCGGTTTCGACGGTTAGGCAATCATCAGTAACAAATAACTAGTTATAACATATAATAACAAGTTATTGTTTGTTACTGATGATGGCCTAAATGTCGAAATCGATTAAACATTGTAACTTTCTATTTTTTCGTGGAAATAGACAACGTTTTTCACTAACTTCGTTTTGATCTCAAAGTAATTATTCCCATTTCAAGAAATCGAGTTGATTATTACTTGTGT
Source organism: Adelphocoris suturalis (assembly GCA_030762985.1). Lineage (NCBI taxonomy): Eukaryota > Metazoa > Arthropoda > Insecta > Hemiptera > Miridae > Adelphocoris > Adelphocoris suturalis. The sequence continues at coordinate 379 of CM061045.1, forward strand.
TAGCTATCGAACTAGTAGGGCGTACATTGGTGTTTCATTCCATATCATCAATTTTCTTTCGGTTTGGCTCTACGTCGATGTTGCTATATTTGTATAATTTGTCCGTAGACTTCGTTCGATAGTTATCTGAAGACCTGGGATCTGCGCTGAAGGGCTATCTAATACGATATGACAAACCTGTGTGTATTAATTTACAGCCTTATTTTGTTCTTCGCATATAAAATGGTTTCTTTTAAAAACTCGATAAGGTTTTTAGCATGGAACATGCTTTAGCCTTGGACTAGTTAGCGAAAAACGTTACGCGGTTGTGTCACAAAATTTGTCTTTTAGCGAATTTTTGAAGAAAATTAAGCTATTGCTCTCGCCTCAAAATTTGTAGAATGTGAATTTTTGAAAACATTTTATGCAGAAATCCGTTTCAGGCTATTCTGAATCATATTCTGAAGTTTAACGCATATTTTTATGTATGTATGTATGTATATATGTATGTATGTATGTATGTATGTATGTGTCATTCCAGACGATAACTGTCCGTAGAATTGTGCTAGAAACTTCAAACAAATTTTAAAATGTTAAGGATACAAAACGAAAGTTCAAGTTCGTTGGCCAGCATGATCGGATTGCATCTTCGGGTTGAAATGTTCAAAAATGTAGTCAAAAATTTCAAAATAGCCTGTTTTTTGCAATTTGTTGTGCGAAATAATTTTTTCAGCATACTAACATGTGGTATATTCGGAATCAGCGTAACATTTCCTATAAGAATATGTATCAAGTTTTCAAAAATTTCAAAGTTTGAAAAATCAGTCAAAAATCGAAATAATGCCGTTCGCTAGTTGTAAAAATCGGTAATATTTGCATGAAACATTGTACAAATTCAGATTGAACTACTCTTATGGAAGTATCCCTGTATAACCGAACCTAGAACCATGCTGTTTAAAACGTAGGTAGTAGGTGCTTGTTTAAAAAAAAAAAAAAAAAAAAAATTGTATTCACAACTGATGAGTTTACTCTGTGAAATATTCCGTCCTCCGATTCTCTCGGTCGCTCTCTTTAATGTTTTACGCTCAACTGTTTTAGGACTTGATGTAGCTTTAATACTGACTGTGGCTTAGAAAAAAGTATGAGTAGGTACCTCCTAATTATTTTTAATAATTTGATTCCATGTTTGTCTACCAAAATCATAAACTAAAATTTCTCTACACGATCAATAGCGACTGAAATGTCGAAGATTTCTTCAAAAATTCGCTCATGGGGTCATGCTGCATGACTGGATTTTTATTTTCACGTACAACCAAGCCGTTGCTGGGGAAATGAAACTTCTTTAGTTTTCACCGGACGAAAATCGTTCTAAACTCGTTGGAAAGCTCTCGATTTATCACGCGTTTCTTTCGTATTTTTTCTTCTATTCATGTCGTAGTTTTATATTTATTTATGTTATAAATGGATATAGTAAACAATCCCACTTGTTTTGTTGTCACTTGGTTGAGAAGTAATTTTGGTTATAGTAATCGTAGACGGGCACCATAACAGAAAATTATCTACCTATGTACTTCCATCTAACTTCGATTAGTAAAACATTTATGTCGTATTTTAAATGTATTCACATTTACGAATTAGCGGGAAGAAGATATGTTCCATGTTTTAGCATTTTAGCCGAAGGCGGAGAGCAACCGAGAGGTCCAGAGGGGCGAAGCCCCCTGGCGGGGTCAAGTGGCGGAGGCCGAGTTTTCGTCAGTATTAATATCTATCTATCTATATATATATTTTTTTAAAAAGTCCAGTCATGCAGCATGACCCCATGAGCGAATTTTTGAAGAAATCTTCAATTTCGATTTTTGACTGATTTTTCAACTTTGAAATTTTTGAAAACTTGATACATATTCTTATAGGAAATTTTACGCTGATTCCGAATATACCACATGTTAGTATGCTGAAAAAATTATTTCGCACAACAAATCGCAAAAAACAGGCTATTTTGGAAATTTTTGACTACAGTTTTGAAAATTTCAACCCGAAGATGTAATCCGATCATGCTGGCCAACGAACTTGAACTTTCGTTTTGTGTCCTTAACATTTTAAAATTTGTTTGAAGTTTCCAGCACAATTCTACGGACAGTTATCGTCTGGAATGACACATACATACATACATACATAAAAAGTCCAGTCATGCAGCATGACTCCATGAGCGAATTTTTGAAGAAATCTTCGACATTTCAGTCGCCATTGATCGTTTTGAGAAATTTTAGTTTATGATTTTGATGGACAAACATGGAATCAAATTATTAACACATGCACAGAGTAAACTCATCAGTTGTGATTACATTTTTTTTTTTTTTTTTAAGCACCTACTACCTGCGTTTTAAACAGCATGGTTCTAAAATTGGTTATACAGGGATACTTTCATAAGAGTAGTTCAATCTGAATTTGGACTGTTTCATGCAAATATTACCGATTTTTACAACTAGCGAACGGCATTATTTTGATTTTTGATGATTTTTCAACTTTGAAATTTTTGAAAACTTGATAGGTACATATTCTTATAGGAAATTTTACGCTGATTCCGAATATACCACATGTTAGGATGCTGAATAAATTATTTCGAACAACAAATAGCAAAAAACAGGATATTTTGAAATTTTTGACTACATTTTTGAAAATTTCAACCCGAAGATGTAATCCGATCATGCTGGCCAACGAACTTGAACTTTCGTTTTGTGTCCCTAACATTTTAAAATTTGTTTGAAGTTTCTAGCACAATTCTACGGACAGTTATCGTCGGGAATGACACATACATACATACATACATACATAAAAGTCCAGTCATGCAGCATGACCCCATGAGCGAATTTTTGAAGAAATCTTCGACATTTCAGTCGCCTTTGATCGTTTTGAGAAATTCTAGTTTATGATTTTGATGGACAAACATGGAATCAAATTATTAACACATGCACAGAGTAAACTCATCAGTTGTGATTACATTTTTTTTTTTTTTTTTTTTTTTTTTTTTTTAAAGCACCTACTACCTACATTTTAAACAGCATGGTTCTAAAATTGGTTATACAGGGATACTTCCATAAGAGTAGTTCAATCTGAATTTGGACAATGTTTCATGCAAATATTACCGATTTTTACAACTAGCGAACGGCATTATTTCGATTTTTGACTGATTTTTCAACTTTGAAATTTTTGAAAACTTGATACATATTCTTATAGGAAATTTTACGCTGATTCCGAATATACCACGTGTTAGTATGCAGAAAAAATTATTTCGCACAACAAATCGCAAAAAACAGGCTATTTTGAAATTTTTGACTACATTTTTGAAAATTTCAACCCGAAGATGTAATCCGATCATGCTGGCCAACGAACTTGAACTTTCGTTTTGTGTCCCTAACATTTTAAAATTTGTTTGAAGTTTCTAGCACAATTCTACGGACAGTTATCGTCGGGAATGACACATACATACATACATACATACATAAAAGTCCAGTCATGCAGCATGACCCCATGAGCGAATTTTTGAAGAAATCTTCGACGTTTCAGTCGCTATTGATCGTGTAGAGAAATTTTAGTTTATGATTTTGATAGACAAACATGGAATCAAATTATTAAAAATAATTAGGAGGTACTCATACTTTATTATTATTAAACTAATCTTGTAGATTTATAGACAATCTGAATTTGGACAATGTTTCATGCAAATATTACCGATTTTTACAACTAGCGAACGGCATTATTTTGATTTTTGATGATTTTTCAACTTTGAAATTTTTGAAAACTTGATAGGTACATATTCTTATAGGAAATTTTACGCTGATTCCGAATATACCACATGTTAGTATGCTGAAAAAATTATTTCGCACAACAAATCGCAAAAAACAGGCTATTTTGGAAATTTTTGACTACAGTTTTGAAAATTTCAACCCGAAGATGTAATCCGATCATGCTGGCCAACGAACTTGAACTTTCGTTTTGTGTCCCTAACATTTTAAAATTTGTTTGAAGTTTCTAGCACAATTCTACGGACAGTTATCGTCTGGAATGACACATACATACATACATACATATATACATACATATATACATATATACATATATACATATATACATACATACATAAAAAAATGCGTTAAACTTCAGAATATTATTTAGAATAGCCTGAAACGGATTTCTGCATAAAATTTTTTCAAAAATTCACATTCTACAAATTTTGAGGCGAGAGCAAAAGCTTAATTTTCTTCAAAAATTCGCTAAAAGTCCAGTCATGCAGCATGACCCCATGAGCGAATTTTTGAAGAAATCTTCGACATTTCAGTCGCCATTGATCATTTTGAGAAATTTTAGTTTATGATTTTGATGGACAAACATGGAATCAAATTATTAACACATGCACAGAGTAAACTCATCAGTTGTGATTACATTTTTTTTTTTTTTTTTTTTTTTCTTTTAGCGAATTTTTGAAGAAAATTAAGCTATTGCTCTCGCCTCAAAATTTGTAGAATGTGAATTTTTGAAAACATTTTATGCAGAAATCCGTGTCAGGCTATTCTGAATCATATTCTGAAGTTTAACGCATTTTTTCATGTATGTATATATGTGTATATGTATATATGTATGTATGTATGTATATATGTATGTATGTATGTGTCATTCCAGACGATAACTGTCCGTAGAATTGTGCTGTTTAAGGCTAGAACCATGCTGTAGATAGAATTTGATTCCATGTTTGTCTATCAAAATCATAAACTAAAATTTCTCTACACGATCAATAGCGACTGAAACGTCGAAGATTTCTTCAAAAATTCGCTCATGGGGTCATGCTGCATGACTGGACTTTTTTTTAAAGCACCTACTACCTACATTTTAAACAGCATGGTTCTAAAATTGGTTATACAGGGATACTTCCATAAGAGTAGTTCAATCTGAATTTGGACAATGTTTCATGCAAATATTACCGATCTTTACAACTAGCGAACGGCATTATTTCGATTTTTGACTGATTTTTCAACTTTGAAATTTTTGAAAACTTGATACATATTCTTATAGGAAAATTTACGCTGATTCCGAATATACCACATGTTAGTATGCTGAAAAAATAATTTCGCACAACAAATCGCAAAAAACAGGCTATTTTGAAATTTTTGACTACATTTTTGAAAATTTCAACCCGAAGATGTAATCCGATCATGCTAGCCAACGAACTTGAACTTTCGTTTTGTGTCCTTAACATTTTAAAATTTGTTTGAAGTTTCTAGCACAATTCTACGGACAGTTATCGTCTGGAATGACACATACATACATACATACATATATACATACATCAAAAAATGCGTTAAACTTCAGAATATGATTCAGAATAGCCTGACACGGATTTCTGCATAAAAGTTTTTCAAAAATTCACATTCTACAAATTTTGAGGCGAGAGCAATAGCTTAATTTTCTTCAAAAATTCGCTAAAAGGGATTTCTTTCATTACAAAAAAGAACTAAAGTCTCTGTAGCTCACAGATCGATAACCGCCTTCCCCAGGACCTTGGATCTGTCTGCCCAATCTCCCGTCCAATTAATTGTATCGACGGAAGGTTTAATGAAGATTAGCTGAGTCACGTCGATGCCCGATCTTCTTGGTCCTGAGAAGCTGAGAGACGCTGAATTCGTTTGGAATATCTCACGCCTCCACCCATGTATTTTACATCCACTGATGAATTTTTGCAGTTCCGTCATAATTATGTCGATGTTACGATTTTCTATTAATAGTTGGACACAAATTCACGCTCCCTAATTGATATATCCCCCCCCCCCCCCCCCCCCATGCTAAAAGTGTTATTAAAGAAAACTTTTTTTTCGAACTTGATGTTTGTGAAAATCGCAAAAATGACAAAATTGCGCACTTGGCAAACGTGCGCAATTGACATCAACTTCTGTTTTTTTTTTTTTTTTTTTTTGTTTTTTTTCAGGAATCCCCATTTCAGCGAATTTTTGAAAAAATTAAGCTATTGCGCTTGCCTCAAAATTTGTAGAATGTGAAGTTTTGAAAAAATTTTATGCAGAAATCCGTTTCAGGCTATTCTGAATCATATTCTGAAGTTTAACGCATTTTTAGCGATTTTCTGAAGAAAATTAAGCTATTGCTCTCGCCTCAAAATTTGTAGAATGTGAATTTTTGAAAAAATGTTATGCAGAAATCCGTTTCAGGCTATTCTGAATCATATTCTGAAGTTTAACGCATTTTTTAATGTATGTATGTATGTATATATGTATGTATGTATGTATGTATGTATATATGTGTCATTCCAGACGATAACTGTCCGTAGAATTGTGCTAGAAACTTCAAACAAATTTTAAAATGTTAAGGACACAAAACGAAAGTTCAAGTTCGTTGGCCAGCATGATCGGATTACATCTTCGGGTTGAAATTTTCAAAAATGTAGTCAAAAATTTCAAAATAACGTTGTTGTCGCCTGTTTTTTGCGATTTTTTGTGCGAAATAATTTTTTCAGCATACCAACATGTGGAATATTCGGAATCAGCGTAAAATTTCCTATTAGAATATGTATCAAGTTTTCAAAAATTTCAAAGTTGAAAAATCAGTCAAAAATCGAAATAATGCCGTTCGCTAGTTGTAAAAATCGGTGATATTTGTATGAAACGTTGTCCAAATTCAGATTGAACTACTCTTATGGAAGTATCCCTGTATAACCAATCCTAGAACCATGCTGTTTGAAACGTAGGTAGTAGGTGCTTGTTAAAAAAAATTGTAATCATTTAATAATTTGATTCCATGTTTGTCTATCAAAATCATAAACTAAAATTTCCCTACACGATCAATATCGACTGAAATGTCGAAGATTTCTTCAAAAATTCGCTCATGGGGTCATGCTTCATGACTGGACTTTTTTCATGCAGGCATGAATTCTAAGCAAAATTTCACGAAGTTATTATGCATCTCAGTCTAGCATCTGCAATTCTATCATAGATTGGTTCTACAATATGAGGAAGGGGAATGCGCTGGCTCTGAATTTAGATATCTAGTCAACCCACTGGGATATTGTTCAGGCGCCAGATGTTTGCAGCAAGGTTGATGATGCTTTCTATAAGGCAATATACGCTGTAAAATGTTTTGGTTTCCTCGAGGGTTGGTCAATGAAAAATCTATATTCTAGGCCGACGTTTCGAAATATTTATATTTCATCTGCAGGGCTTGGAATACTGTATTTGGACGTTATTTCATATCTTCGTCATAGAGCTTTAGTAGGTAGCTGTCTACTTGAACGTCATCTTTGGGTATACTGAGAAAAAACTGGGGTATACTGAGAAAACATTATTTAAGTTCAACTGAACAGAGACTAAAATTGAAATTGTAAGGGGTGTATAACAGCAACGTGAACCAATGAAATACGCGTCAAAATACAGTTTTCCAAGTTCTGAAGATGAAATTTAAATATTTTGAAACGTCGGCCTAGAACTTTTCATTGACTAACCCTCGAGAGAACCCAGACTGGTAATATACGCTGTTATGGACCGTCACATCCTTCATACTTCAGCCGCGTCTTTTGTCAGCAAATACCCAAGGAATTTCTCAAAGGAACTTATATCTAAAATTAAACTGAAAAATAAACTTCACGCGTAATCAAAACCCACTAATTTATCACTATAATATCGATGGTCTTGTCTTGAATAGAGTTGTGGAGCTTCGTGACCTGAGTGTCTAATTGATAGTCAACTCCCCTTTCGAAGCCTTTTGCAGATATCATCGTCCAAAGCTACCAGAATGCTTGGTAAGGTGATTAGGAATTTTCAGCAGCTTAAGAATGTTGACATGATGAAGCTTCTGTTTCTCACCTTCGTTCTGCCGCATTTGGAGTTTGGGTCGGAGATCTGGTCACCATCCCACTCCAAGTACGTTTATTCGCTTGAATCTATTCAAAAGCGTTTCCTGAAATAACTTGATTTCATGTGAAATATTATATACATGTGGTAGTTTATCACATGTATACAGGGTGATTCTCTAGCAGATGCAAAAAAAAATTTGGGTGAAACTGCATCAAAAATGGAGTAAAATGCCGCCAACTGCATACTTTTATCTCAATCCGTTCTCGAGATATGATTTATTAAAGGTTTTTTCAGGAAAACCGTGTTTCTTTCCTTTTAAACTCGAATTTCTCCACTTTAATTCATTTAATTTTAAATTTTGACCACATTTTCGGAATTAGCATTAAATTTACTATAAGAATAGTGTACTTAGGTTCTTAAAAAGTACCATCCAAAGGCCCTCACGTCAGCTCAAACATTGACGATTTTGAAAAAATTAGATTTCTGAAAATCTCTAAGACTTTACTACTCTTCCAAAACGAATCCTGGAAACTGGCAAATCACATGAAAACTGCTACGTCTAATACTCTTTCCAACGGCATAATCAAGTTTACTTTTATTTTGTTATTTAGGGGAGAAAATTATGTTTTAATGTTAAAAAATGTGGGTTTTTCAATGAAATTGTTGGTTTTCTCGAAAGATGACCCTCCATGAACCTACGAGTATGGGGTCGGTTTCTATGTATTTTTTCAGGCTGAATCGAATGGTAACATTTGTAGATCTCTCCGACTCCGTTATAACCGAGTTTTACACTTAAAATCGCAAATGTTTAGTTTGTTTGTTACGATTAAATGTATGTGTGTTATGGGGTAAAACTAGTTAATTAAAGTGTAAAACTCGATTATAACGGAGTCGGAGAGATCTACAAATGTTACCATGCGATACAGCGTGAAAAAATACATAGAAAACCGACCCCATACTCGTAGGTTCATGGAGGGTCATCTTTCGAGAAAACCAACAATTTCATTGAAAAACCCACATTTTTTAACATTAAAACATAATTTTCTCCCCTAAATAACAAAATAAAAGTAAAATTGATTATACCGTTGGAAAGAAAATTAGATGAAGCAGTTTTCATGAGATTTGCCAGTTTCCAGGAATCTTTTTGAAAGTGTAGTAAATATTTAAATATTTTCAGAAATATAATTTTTTCAAAATCGTCAATGTTTGAGCTGATGTGAGGGTCTTCGTATGGTAGTTTTTAAGAACCCAAGTACACTATTCTTATAGAAAATTTAATGCTGATTCCGAAAAAGTGGTCAAAATTTAAAATTAAATGAAGTAAAGTGGAGAAATTTGAGTTTAAAAGGAAAGAAACACGGTTTTCCTGAAAAAACCTTTCAAAAATCATATCTCGAGAACGGATTGAGATAAAAATATGCAGTTGGCGGCATTTTACTCCGTTTTCGATGCAGTTTCACCCAAATGTTTTTTTGCATCTGCGAGGGAATCACCCTGTTTAAACCTTAGAGCCAATTATTCAGACCTATGTAAGAGATTCGATGTACTTCCTCTGTCTGTGCGCCGTAAATGGCTTGTTCTATATTTTTTAAACATAGTCTTCTCCGGTGCTATAAATTGCCCTAAGCTATTAGCCGCTTTTTCTATTAGGGTATCGCATTTCATTCTAGGGGAGATCAGCCTACTCCATGATCCATTTGGCCGCACTACAGCTCATACAGCAATGTTGAGCCATAGATTTCGTTTTGTCATACAATTCAGTTTAAAGTTGAAACCCCAATATTGATATCTTTCACAGCTCTTTTAGTGAGTTCAAATCTTTATGCTGCTCTACCTTCTTAGACCAGTAGACGTCCAACGTCTTAGACTTTTACGTAACTTAGACCTTTACGTAGTCCAATATATTCATTTTCTATTTATAGCGAATTTTTGAAGAAAATTAAGCTATTGCACTCGCCTCAAAATTTGTATAATGTGAATTTTTGAAAAAATTTTATGCAGAAATCCGTTTCAGGCTATTCTGAATCATATTCTGAAGTTTAAAGCATTTTTTTTTATGTATGTATGTATGTGTCATTCCAGACGATAACTGTCCGTAGAATTGTGCTAGAAACTTTAAACAAATTTTAAAATGTTAAGGACACAAAACGAAAGTTCAAGTTCGTTGGCCAGCATGATCGGATTACATCTTCGGGTTGAAATTTTCAAGAATGTAGTCAACAATTTCAAAATAGCCTGTTTTTTGCGATTTGTTGTGCGAAATAATTTTTTCAGCATACTAACATGTGGTATATTCGGAATCAGCGTAAAATGTCCTATAAGAATATGTATCAAGTTTTCAAAAATTTCAAAGTTGAAAAATCAGTCAAAAACCGAAATAATGCCGTTCGCTAGTTGTAAAAATCGGTAATATTTGCATGAAACATTGTCCAAATTCAGATTGAACTACTCTTATGGAAGTATCCCTGTATAACCAATCCTAGAACCATGCGTCTTTAAATCTACAAGATTAGTTTAATAATAATAAAGTATGAGTACCTCCTAATTATTTTTAATAATTCGATTCCATGTTTGTCTATCAAAATCATAAACTAAAATTTCTCTACACGATCAATAGCGACTGAAATGGCGAAGATTTCTTCTAAAATTCGCTCATTAGGTCATGCTGCATGACTGGACTCTTTTATACATTGTTGAAATTCTTTATTGCATCATTGTCTGACGTGTGCCATATTGTAATTAGGCTTGCCTGTTTTATGCCACGAATAAAACTTTATTCTATTCTATTCTATCTCGATTTTTTGTGCTTACAATCGGGCGCAATTTCCCCTGTAAAAATACGAAATGACGCTCTAAAAGTGCAAAAATGGTGAAATACTGAGTTTTTGAAGATATTCTGTTGCTACATGTAATAGGTACATGATTATGGGGTATTTTCTCGTAATGATGTTCATTTATTGATATTGGCAACACCAACTAGGGGGAAAAAAATCTACCAGAATTGCATGTTCTTACTCATTCCCACACAGCACAAAGCGTACTAAAATGTAGTAGTACGATGCCGGTAATGTTTATAATAATTGTATTATGACTCAATGCTGAGTTGGTTTACGAATAGAGACCCGGATTCATTCATAATTCATTTTGCTCCCGTTACAAGTTCATCGGATGCGCAAAAAGGGAAATATATAGCGGGGACGTGATTTGAATATCCTTGGACGGGTCGGCGGCCGCAGGTAAGTAGGGGAAAGGATGAAGGGGCTCTCATTGGCATGTGTGGTGTTGTGTTGTGTTGGGGGCCTGGTGATTCACTCCATCACTGACTGGTGCATGTGAGTAAACCTAATGAATGCTCTGACCCAAATCACCTACTTACAACAGCTCAGCGACGGGGGTCCGAACCCTCCCATTGTCTCATAGAGATCTCCCTTGCCTGGAATCTGGTCTGATTGCAACTTTTACTAAATCATTAAACAGTGTTCAGTTTAGAACCATTTGCGAATTTCATATAAGACCAAGCGAATACTTTTAGCATATTAACAGCTCCAATCATGCAACTTCAGCAAATTGTTTACCTTTTCGGGAATTTTCATCGAAAATAAAGCTATTGGGATGGTTCTATTCAAAACGGTTTAAAAATCCGTTTAGAGGCATTCTGAAATCAAACACTGAGCTAGCGATATCAAGCTCTGACTTGAGCCAAAACAAAATTAATCGCACTTCTCCAATGTTATCGGCTCTAATCCGAGAACGGAATATGAAATCGCAATTCTGGCTTCACCATCGTGTTCGGCTCTAAACAAATTTTAAAATGAGGTGTCACTCGGCAAAAATTGAAAAATTGTTTTCTAAGTTTCAAGTAAACCAAACCCCCCTTGGTTGGTCGAAAAAAATTTGGATTATTTTTACGATTTTTATTTGCTTAAAACTTAGTATTTGGCACCCCATAAACGCTATCCAAGTTTCACTTCGATATCTCAAAAACTGTGGGAACAATTAAGGTGGGGGGGGGGGGATACTTCTTTTAAAGAAATGCTCAGATTTCATTCTGTTTTGGCGCAAGTTGGAGCTTGATATCGCTAGACTTCTTTCAGAAAAAAAACAAGGTGCATTCCGTCTCCATTAGTTATCTAATCATGAGCTATAATGTGAACTCTGTCCGATTGATCTGGGGTCTTTGGCGTCTACAGGGAAAAGTAATCCCTTGATTCTATGAATAATAAATATATTCCCTTAAGTAATCCCTTAAGATATAAATATATAAATAATGTATATATAATAATATATAATAATATATATATTTATTTATATTTATTTATGAATACATTTGCTTATAGTGTCATTTTGGACAATATCTGAAATGCCTCCATTTGGAGGCACAAAGTGTCGTAACTATCACGTCTTCACACATTCATGGTGCAGCGAATCTACATAAACACGGAAACGGTGAATGCAAGAAAACTAACAATGTTGAAAGCAATGTTGACTCGCAATGTTGAAAGTTGGACTCCTAGTGCATAACCTCAAGCAGAGTGATATTAAAATTCTAGTATCACGAGATGTCAAATTTTTGGATAAAATATCCGAAGACAATAAATTTTAATCATTCTTAATAAACAAAGAACTAATACAGGAAGGATACCACAAAAATTCAAATGGTAAAATTTCTGTATCATCAGATAGAATTAAGAGACAACCTGAAATAAGATGATGGGAGGAAGGAATCGTTATTTATACAAGAACTTGAACAGAACATTGAAAAATCTAGCCAGTCTACCACCTTTCGAAAAATCAACAACAAATGATGAACCATCTACTAGTACGAACTTAATCTCTACAAGTACTTCTATGAGAGCATCATTGCATGGATGAAAAGAGAGACCGTAAATATTCACAAATGGAAGAAGAGGAAGACCAACTGGAAAAACGTCTGTCAAGTTGGGTGTGGCACATAACTTCCTCATTACGTGCCTATCATGAATGTATAGATCATTGAAAAGTTTTAAATTATCTTGGAAAAATAGAAAATAATAAATCTGAAAGTAGCATGAAACGTTATAACTGGTCAACTAAGAAACGAAGAAAGATACTCAATGTAAATTACGTTTGCACATGCGCAGAATGAACTGTTGATTTGAGAACAATGAAATAGATACGGATCCATCTACAACCTAACCCGCGCGTTCACTGACAATTTCATAAAAATCAGATGAAAACTGTGGAAATTAAGGTATGTTGAAATTGTTATGGGATCATCAAATCTTCCTCCCTCAACTACCATCCGAATTTGAGCGAGATCGGACGACTAGGGTGTAAGCAAATAATCTTTGGTAGAATTTACGTTTGCGCGTGCTCAGACTGAAGTGTTGAGTTTGGAGCGGTGAAACGGATAGGGGACCGTCTACACCTCACAGGTGTCTGGAAGGCAATGAAGGTTTTCTCACGAACACGATCTGCCATATTGACGAGGAATAGTCAAAAAGTCCAGTCATGCAGCATGACCCCATGAGCGAATTTTCGAAGAAATCTTCGACATTTCAGTCGTTATTGATCGTGTAGAGAAATTTTAGTTTATGATTTTAATAGACAAATATGGAATCAAATTATTAAAAATAATTAGGAGGTACTCATACTTTATTATTATTAAACTAATCTTGTAGATTTAAAGACAAATGTAGGTAAATATTCATAGATTTCGATGTCCAATGTGGTCAGTATTGAAGGCAGTTGAAATCTTAACAGTATCCTATCATAACGGATTATTTCGATTTTTGACTGATTTTTCAACATTGAAATTTTTGAAAACTTGATACATATTCTTATAGGAAATTTCACGTTGATTCCGAATATACCACATGTTAGTATGCTGAAAAAAGTATTTCGCACAACAAATTGAAAAAAACAGGCTATTTTGAAATTTTTGACTACATTTTTGAAAATTTCAATCCGAAGATGTAATCCGATCTTGCTGGCCAACGAACTTGAACTTTCGTTTTGTGTCCTTAACATTTTAAAATTTGTTTGAAGTTTCTAGCACAATTCTACGGACAGTTATCGTCTGGAATGACACATAACATATATACATACATATACATACACATATGTACATACACACATGTACATATGCATATGTACATGTACATATACATACACATATGTACACACATGTACATATACATACACATGACACATACATATATACATACATACATACATATATACATATATACATATATACATACATACATACATACATACATACATACATACATGCGTTAAACTTCAGAATGTGATTCATAATAGCCTGAAACGGATTTCTGCATAAAAAATTTTCAAAAATTCACATTTTAAACATTTTGAGGCGAGAGCAATAGCTAAATTCTCTTCAAAAATTCGCTAAAACATTTCCAGGAAATAGAAAAACCTTACCCCTAAATCGTACCTGATCCTAAACGTGATTTTTTCGTGAGTCCGTAAATATAAATTTCATGGTTGAATAAACGTAGTGAACATTTTTCTTCATGGCTCAAATTTTGGGATATTTCGAACAAGACAACATTTTTGACTCAAAAATAGTGGTTATTGTAGCCAGAAAAATTCTCTTTCCGAATAACATATTGTGAAGTATCAATTTTGCCATTATATATGAGCAGAACCACAAAATATTTACTCAGACTCGCTTTGCTTAAAAAGCGCATTTTATTCAAAAATTCCAAATATCCGGAGTTTGGTAGGGTCGAGAATGTCTAGAAATATTCTTTCAGAAGTTCAGAAACTGGGAATTCAATTACAAGGTTCTGTTTTACAAACAAGAAAAAGGCGCTGGATATAAATCCTTGAAATTTTAGACATTTAAACATAATTCAGGGATTTGTTCGTATAGAAACTGCACGGATTCATGAAAAAAATCACGTTTAGGAACAGGTACGATTTTGGGGTAAGGTTTTTCTATTTCCTGGGGATGTTTTTGACGATTCCCCGTCAATATGGCAGATCGTGTTCGTGCCTTCATTGCCTTCCAGACACCTGTGACCTAAACAGCACATTCCCTTAAAATTTCATCAATATCGGATGAAAACTGTGGGATATAAGCTTGCTACAATGTTTTACGGACACTCGACAGACACACATAAGACATACACTCACAAACACAGATAGACACGGAACCAAAGTTGTTCAGAATGGTCTAAAACGTAAAATGCGAGTGGAATATTTGATTTTGGAAACCAAAAATTTATTTCAACCCGAAACAGAAAACAATGCTTCCGCTACCCAGAGATGTCGACTCGGAAGCAATATCGGCGGAACAAGAAATGAATTATCACTATCAAGAATGATCGCGGGTAGATGAATATGACGACGCAGAGTTCGCATGGATTTCTGATCATCCTCTCTTATCCAATACACTTTCTCATTAATTGATAACACCAGAACTACATGTTCACTAAACAATTTGGAGTGTGGAAATGCTGAAGATGACCAACTTGATGGACCGTTAATGGTATCTTATGTGAGTCATCTCACTCGAAAAATGCATATAAAATTCATACTTTAGTTGAAACTGACATCATATGCTGCAGCGCTGTTGAAAAATAAAATACATTTACCACGCTCCGATTATCCAAAATGTTTTCATTCAACTGCAAATAATTTAATAATTTTAATATCACTCAAATAGAAACGGCCAATCGTCTTCTCACAACTATATACCGATTTTGAGCGAGATTGGACGACTACGTTGAAAATTATGGAATAAAACGTTTTGTGAGGGTGGAAGGAACACGGCTACTTCCTTTTATATATTTATTCACAACTAGTGCCGCCTGTCACTAGGCCTCATCAGGTGCTACAATATTAATATTTATCAACATTAATAGTAAATCTAATAAATAATTGTACATATTTATAGCTATAAATACACCCATAGAAAATATATCTCGTGTAAGGGGCGTGGCTACCCCCTACCTATTAGCATAATAATATAGAATACATACCTACTTCCTTGCATGGAACACGGTTCTCTATGGTAATTAGATCCACCGAGCACATGGCTCTAAGTGATAAAACCACAAGTAGTATCAGTTGATAGTGAAAGTAATATTCTTCCCCATAAAGAAGCATTTCATCTCATTTTTCATATATATTATAAAACTAGTACGCACATTAGTTAATTATATTGTGTAGAAAGTACCTACATATCGCACCCGTCCTAGAATAAGGGTACAACTCAAAAATCGCGATTTTTGAGTTAGTTGTGGTTCTGAGAAGTAGAAACGGTCTAGTTTGTCTGTAGAAGGTGGAGATATGTGTAGGGCACTCTAATTCCGCTAGAGAGTGCGTGTGTCTTTCTTCTATGGAGGGAGTAACCAATTCACGTCGTAGGAAGAAAGACACAACTCAGTTGAGTTTACGCAGTCTGTGTCTCGTTTTGAGTTGTTTCCTTTTTGTGTGGACAATGTCGGCATAATTTTAACTTGTCTTTCTTTTCTGAACATTTTGGATCCTGACTGGTGAGATTTCAGTGTTTGAGTTTGAACTCAAAAATTCTTTAAAAAATCAACAAAACCGTTCCCCCCACTCCTTTCCCACTGGCAAAAAACTATTTATTCACCATGGGGCGTTAGAGTAATAATGTAGGAAACAAGTTTCGCAAAGATAAATTATGTTCATCGTGTTCCAAATAACGGGTAGCCAATGGTGTGGAAGGAAAACTTTGAATGCGATTTGCCGAAAATGACAATTTTTGAGTTGTCCCCTTATTCTAGGATGGGTGCGATATGTAGGACAGCTCTTGGCCATGCAGGATTTCTACATTCTTCCCCCCAAATTGGTAAGCCCCATTCATACACTAGCATATGTTCATAACTCATCATACCTAGCATACAACTATATCTAAACTACCTGTTCATAATTCTAGACCCCTTCAAGCCATTGAACGAAATATAAGAGACTGAAAATATAACTTCTGCAACAAAACCTGACAAAATACATGTCGTATGGATCTGTCCCCCCCTATAGTAAGTGCCTGTACCTTACAGACAACAATTAGCACAAACATAATAACCTCTGTATCTACCATTATTTAAAAAAAAAACCAAATGTTCATATTGTAGCACCTTATGAGGCCTAGTGACAGGCGAAACTAGTTGTGAATAAATACATAAAAGGAAGAAGTCCTTCCACCCTCACATTCAGTACGAAGTAATGGCTACCAGCACGAATACCTATATTATGGAATATACGTCTGCGCATCCGCAGCGTGATGTCTGAGCTTCGTTCTCAGTGCGCGTTCTAACAGCTCTCGAACTCATGAGAACTGGGACGGGGAGTTCCGGGGAGTTCCGGAACTTGTGGAACCGCGTTCTGCACTGCGAACGATTTCAGAACTTGGAAGTGGAATAACCTGTGTTGTTTGTAACCTCACTCAACTCGTGTTACCTTCCGGTTAATTCTACGAATTATCGTAGAAAATGAAGCTATTGCAATGGGTCCAAAAATGTTTGAAAATTTTTTTCATTGAAATCCGTTTTGAGACATTCTGAAACGAATCCTAGTGTTTAACGCGTTTTCATATATGTATAATAATCTGCGACTCAAAAAAGATTTGGGAATTTTAGCTTTTTTGGGGGAGCTTTTATCGATTTTCAGCAAATAATAATGAAATGTAAGTAGTAAAGGGATTTTTATCTCAATCCTAAGGATAGTTATCTTCTGGAATGACACATGCGTGTCAGAAGATAACTATCCTTAGGATTGAGATAAAAATCCCTTTACTACTTACATTTCATTATTATTTGCTGAAAATCGATAAAAGCTCCCCCAAAAAAGCTAAAATTCCCAAATCTTTTTTGAGTCGCAGATTATTATTTAGAACGAATTTTGTTGCCATAATGTTGGTTATTACGATTTCAAAGTGTTCTAATTTCAAAACTATGTACCTAACGTAATATAGGTACTAAGATAATTTACGAGATTCGCTCGTACGATCATACTGCATGACTGGAACTTTTTTTTGCCATACCTTGGCATAAGGACCGAAGTTGTGATGGTAGAGGGTGCTGGGCTGAAAACGGTGGGCTAACTCTTCCGCGAGCACACGGCTTATTCTAAAGTGGTAAACGAACTCTTCGTCGTCAAACCTTGGCACGATTTTCTCAAAAAAATTTGAGTTTCTTGGATGTAGACGAGATCCAACTATAACTTCGATCTCGTCCTCATCGTCTACAAACCACGGAACACCATCGTCGAAATTATCGCTATCTGTACTTGACGAGCTAGTTGACATTTCGAATTATAGAATAGTTTGGTAACGTATAGAGACTGAAAGAGAATGAAATGAAAGAAAGAGAATGAAGCTGAAATTGTTATGATCGATGAAGCGAAATAAAACGAGCGAACTAAAACGATATAAGGTTGTTTAATGAATAAAGTCGATGAAGACGAAAGTTGTTTATTCCACGAGATCCGAAAAATAGTGAAATGCGCATGCGTTAACTACGTCCTTGCGTTCGAGTTCTCACTGTTCCGAAAAAAAAACGGGAACTGACAGAACCGTTCGGAACTGGGTTCCGAAGACACTGCGAACGCAGAACTCGGCGTTCTTGGCGTTCCGGAGCTGGGCGTTCTGGCACTGCGAACGACAAAACTCTACTGCGCTTGCCCAGAACCGTTCCTAACTCCCAGAACGCGCACTGAGAACGAAGCTCTGGATATGGGAATTATGAAACTTCTGCCATCTGCAGCCTAACCCGCACGTTCCCTGAAAATTCCATCAAAATCGTTTTAAAACCTTAAAAATGAAGCTTGTTTGAACAATTTCACATTTGCGCATGCGCAGCAGCTATTAATGATACAATCGTTTTGAAATTGATATAGAATGTTCAAATATGTGTTCCCTATTCCACCTCCAAATTTGAGCAATGTCGAACAAATAGGGAGTGAGAAAATTATGCTTGGTGGAATTTACGTTTGCGGATGCGCTGAGTCAAGTATTGATTTTAGAACCATGTAACTAATAAGGAACCATCTACAGCCTAACCCGCATATTCAGAAAAATGTCATAAAAATTGGATCAAAACCGTGGAAATTAAGCTTGTTACAAGGGTCAGACACTCTACAGACAGGCAGACACGGAACGAAAGTTGTTTAGAATGGTCGAAAACGTAAAACGTGATTTGAAGTTTTGATTTTAGAGACAAAAATTTGTCCATCTTCCGAAAGTTAAAAGAATACTTCCGCTACCTATACTATTGGTAGACTCAGAAGCAGAAATCTATGAGGAACTTTCGGTCAGGAATCAGCTGTAGAAACGATCCCTAAAGTTTGTACCTATATAGAAGTTATTCCAGAATGCGAAACGGAATTCGTTTATGAGCATAGAAGTAAACGAAAGTAGTTTTTTCCGAAATTTTAAAATCATTGCCGTAGCTTAATCTTCTCCACAAATTTGCTAAAAATCACATGATATTCAAACAGGCTGCAGGGCTTATCTGCGATGCAGTGTGAAACATTTTGTCGCGTACTCATCTGATAAACGTACTCATCTAAAAAAGAATTATTGTTTTTAACCAATTACTTTTTGAAGTAATGTATTTTTCATTTGTTTCCAGATGGAGAGAACACAAGAGCAAATTATTGTTCCCCTGGAAAACTTCAGAAAAGAGCGAATCGGCGGTGTCAAAGTACGTACCTTCCTTCGTTACCATGGTTTCAATAGATGCCATATTTTATTTTTACCGATTTATATTGTTAACCGAGATCATTCTATCCGTTTGATTAGCGTTACCCATGGGTGCGGAAAAGGTATTCTAACTATTTTTAAATAGAAGAAGATTCCATCGTTAGAGGTATGGCCTCTATCTCACTTACGATGAGCACTTAGTTTTATCTCCATGATTTTTTTCAAGTTTCGCGCACTGGTGACGTCAAAGCACCCCTCTTGCCTGGGCGGGCCCCCCTGCAAACTTGTACAGCAAACTTCGAACATTCATATAAAGAAAACTTCTCAACGTAGGAGGACTGTTGATGGGGTGGAGAGTTCAGTGATGGAACTGGATTACGAGGTGATTCAAGGTAGAACATTTGGCCCGCTCCTGTTCTTGTTCTTCATCAACATATTGGGGGACCTACCACTCGGTGGACGTGCTTTCCTTTTTGTGGATGATACGTGGGATGATGTGTTCTCAGCGGCTGGCTGTGACCATAGAACCTTGTATTGTTGGTTGAGTTCCAATACCCTAGCCTAAACTCAGAGCCTTGGATAGTTGGTTGAGTGCCAATACCCTCAGCCTAAAATCAGAAACTTATATAGTTGGTTGAGTGCCAATACCCTCAGCCTAAACTCAGAACCTTGTATAGTTGGTTGAGTGCCAATACCCTCAGCCTAAACTCAGAAACTTGTACAGTTGGTTGAGTGCCAATATCCTCAGCCTAAACTCAGAACCTTGTATAGTTGGTTGTGCCAATACCCTCAGCCTAAACTCAGAAACTTGTATAGTTGGTTGAGTGCCAATACCCTCAGCCTAAACTCGGAACCTTGTATAGTTGGTTGAGTGCCAATATCCTCAGCCTAAACTCAGAACCTTGTATAGTTGGTTGAGTGCCAATACCCTCAGCCTAAACTCAGAAACTTGTACAGTTGTTTGAGTGCCAACACCCTCAGCCTAAAATCAGAAACTTGTATAGTTGGTTGAGTGCCAATACCCTCAGCCTAAACTCAGAACCTTGTATAGTTAGTTGAGTGCCAATACCCTCAGCCTAAACTCAGAAACTTGTACAGTTGTTTGAGTGCCAATATCCTCAGCCTAAACTCAGAACCTTGTATAGTTGGTTGAGTGCCAATACCCTCAGCCTAAACTCAGAAACTTGTATAGTTGGTTGAGTGCCAATACCCTCAGCCTAAACTCAGAAACTTGTACAGTTGTTTGAGTGCCAACACCCTCAGCCTAAAATCAGAAACTTGTATAGTTGGTTGAGTGCCAATACCCTCAGCCTAAACTCAGAACCTTGTATAGTTGGTTGAGTGCCAATACCCTCAGCCTAAACTCAGAAACTTGTACAGTTGTTTGAGTGCCAATATCCTCAGCCTAAACTCAGAACCTTGTATAGTTGGTTGAGTGCCAATACCCTCAGCCTAAACTCAGAAACTTGTATAGTTGGTTGAGTGCCAATACCCTCAGCCTAAAATCAGAAACTTGTATAGTTGGTTGAGTGCCAATACCCTCAGCCTAAACTCAGAACCTTGTATAGTTGGTTGAGAGCCAATACCCTCAGCCTAAACTCAGAACCTTGTATAGTTGGTTGAGTGCCAATATCCTCAGCCTAAACTCAGAACATTGTATAGTTGGATGAGTTCCAATACCCTCAGCCTAAACTCAGAAACTTGTACAGTTGGTTGAGTGCCAATATCTTCAGCCTAAACTCAGAACCTTGTATAGTTGGTTGAGTGCCAATACCCTCAGCCTAAACTCAGAAACTTGTATAGTTGGTTGAGTGCCAATACCCTCAGCCTAAAATCAGAAACTTGTATAGTTGGTTGAGTGCCAATACCCTCAGCCTAAAATCAGAAACTTGTATAGTTGGTTGAGTGCCAATACCCTCAGTCTAAACTCCAGAAGTCCAAGTATTTAATCTTCTCCAAGTCCCATGGGCTGCTAAATCAACTATCAATCATCAATACGAAATTATTGCGTGCCCCGTTCTGGAGTGAGTACCTTCTGCTCGGTACCTGAGCATAATGCTTGATGAGGGCCTCCAGTGAGAGTCACACATCTCGCTTCTCGCTTATCATGGGGATGTGCGTTGCACTCTGTCCAGTATCCTCTAAAAGTTGCACAAAAGACAATACTAAAAATTATTGCATTTAAGTATAAATGCTTTCCTTCCAGTGAGCTGTTCACTGTTGTGCCTGTTTTTCCTATAAACCAGTTATATGTCAAAGCTGCCCTCATGTTTTATCATAAACACCGTCATAAGTTAATTTACAATAGTCCTGTCACCCTCTACCTTTTCGAACCACAACACTAAGTACTGTACATGCTCCTTATTCTCGCTTAAAGTAGTATGTACTTCTGCCTACATTACTTATTGCGAGAACTGCCTAAGGTCCTAACACTGCCTTATGGTCGTAACCTTTGCAAGAAGCAGGTTTTTACGTATTGATCACCAAAGGCTATGAGAATTGCGAAAATTTGTTCTCCAGCTTGAATGCTATGCAGTTCGTAAGATAATAAGAAGATGAGTCTTCCACCCACACATTTAATTTACTCACAAAATGTACTATTTTAAATAAGCCGCACCTCAACCAGAAGGGTCATTAGCGGCATTGAACAAGGTGTCCAAAGGGACACTGGAAGTGGCGCGATTCTAAGGGGAGCCATGCTGATATCCCTGACCAAAAATGAGCGCCATCATGGACTCCACCGGCGCATATGAGGGGGGGGGGGGGGGATGAGGGTTGCAGTGATAACACTGTTTAGCCCCTCAAGTGGATAAAAACATCCCAAAAATAAAATAATACTACTAAGACTAGATGTAAAGTAGGCTAATAACTGTATACATGGTACTATAGACAATCAGCAAAAAGTGAAATAAAACTATGACTATATAAATATATCACAGATCAGATATCACAGTTCGTAGTAGAGCTCAGTGGCTATCAGGTACAACAACAGGGATCGGACCTTGTCTTGTCCGGATAAAACGTCAACGTCATGAATAAGTTAAATAATGTAACTCCCTCCACTCGCCTGACCTTTGTAGAAACTACCATTGTTGGTCTGATCTCGGAGCTCCGATCCGAAGATAAATCAGTCCACCTGATTTGGGTTCGTGGTCACAGGGGCATCAGAGATGATAGTGTGGCGGACAGCAACGCAAAGCTGGGCTCCGAATTACCACAGCATTTGGATCTACCAGGGAAATTCAACCACGCAGACATGAACAGGAAGTTCACAACGGTAGTGATAGAAAAATGGAGAGAAGAACACGACAGATACCCCGCTGGTCACAGATACAAATCCATTTTCCCTCCCCCTTCTAAGCGCAAATGGTTTGCGAGTATCCAAGACCCGCACACCAAAAATTTTTATAAGTCTATAACTAGACTTAGATGTGGACACGGTTTGTGCAATTCTTATTTAAGTAAAATCATGCCAAACGATTTCAACCCAACTTGCTCCAGGTGTCCAGGAGAAGAAACGCTTGAACATATAATACTTGCCTGTCCAGCGTACTGAAACAGCCGGGAGGATATGATCCTGAAATTAACAGCACTCAAGATACCCATTCTGCGTCCGTTCAGTTAAGGGTGTCTGGAGATGGGATGCCAGTGACGCCGCCAGCGCGTTCTGTCGAGAGTTTTTGCAACTACCTCCTACAGCGTTCCTACCCACCTACTATCTCCGTCCGGCCGAACTCCCCCCAATTAATGCCTGGTAATGACGGTACTTTAAGTATAAGTATTGGTGAAGGTTCTCCGTAGCCGAGTGGCTAATGCTTCCTTCTCCAGTCCAGGCGATGTCGGGTTCGTATCCTTATCAAAACCTTAAATTTTTTATTAATTTCAACCTGCGAAATATACTTTTAAACTTAACTACTATCTCTTTATCCAACTAATCTATATTTTAGTAGAAGGATTGATTTCAAATACCCACTGTTTTTAATTTACTTTTTTTTTTTTTTTCATTTTCTGTCATATCAGTACTTATACTGAATCACTGATACCCGTAAAAAATGCAATGAATAAGACAAATTTTATAACAAAAAATTCCTGTCATGCAGCATGATCGAATGATCGAATTTTCGTTTAATTACGTTGAATTGTTTAGAAATTTTTAGCACTGTGATTGTAATCAAATTGCAAACTACCAATTCATTGTCAAAGAAAACTTATTCTAAATAATAATGTGCTCATTAAAAGAAGATTTTGGATCAGGACTGATTTAGGATATATTTTAGGATAAATTGATCTGAATGATGTGTATTCTTTGGTGGTCTGGATCTCAAAAATAGAGTGATATCCTAAATCAATCGTTTTGGTAAAATAGTATAGGTTAGTTGCATAAATAGATCACGGGTGGGGGGGAGGGTGGTTCCCAGAATCGCTTGAAATCGGACGGGAAGGAGTCCAGCCATAGGTACCTAATCAAGTTTCTGATTCTCAACCCCTTAACTTTCGATAGCGAATATCTGCTTCATCAGACAGATCTTTATTGTATTATTCTGCTATTTGAAAGAGTAATAAGTAAGGTTTTTCACTAGACAAAACTTCACTACTGCCCCCAATTTTATAGAACCACAAATAATTAGTGTTAATCATACATGGGATGTGTCAACTCTTCAATACCCAGTCCATTTCCCTCCTAGGTTCATGTTTAATACCTATCTTCGAAAATTCATTATTTCACAATTTTCGCACTCTCAGAGCTGAACTTCGCAGTTTTAGTACCACAATATATATCTTAAAATACATCCTAAATCAGACCTTTAGTAAAATATGGATTATTTGGAAAATTGATCTGAATCATGTGTATAGGAGGTTTTGGATCCTCAAAAACTCGCAACTCAAGAACGAAAAATACCCTAAATCTATCCTTATAGTAAAAAGCAATTAGTTGGACAAATAGAACCAAACCTGTGGTTAGAATCTAGGGTGGAAATTCCCCCAGACTCTCATGGGATTGAAGGGGGGGGGGGGGGTCCAGCAGTAATTATCCTTCTAATTGATAGAAAGAGAATTTTTCAAGTGTTGTTAATTTAGTTGTTAACCTGGGGAGCAGCAGTGAAGTTTTTGCCTAGTAAAAAACTTAACTACTGCACCCTCAATTTTAAAAACCATAATTAATCATGTTAATCATACTTGGGATGTTTAAAATTATAACAGTAAAGAAGAGGGAGTTTTGAAGAGTCCAAATCATATTTTCAAAATGAGAAAGTGATGTTTTGAATGGGAGAAATATAACGTTGAAATTGGGTGGCAGTATTAAAGAACATTCTCGAGATCTACGGAAAAAAACAAGGGGGTTACCATTTGAATCGTTCTTCTAACTCATTTATTACGGTTGATAAGGAGGAGGTAGGTTGTGGGACACCCTGTATTTTAAAACATTCAAGAACTTTCAAAACGCTTGCCTCGCTCTCTGGCCTTGCCTTCATCCCCGTGGTAGGTAGAGATAAGAGGAAGTTGCAAAAACTGTCGACAGAACGCGCTGGCGGCGTCACTGGCATCCCATCTCCAGACACTCCTCGTTCAGTTTAGACTCTCTTCTGTCAACTGGAGACATCGAGGTCTATAAGACCATTTTTGAGTTCATTACCCGGAACAATGTAAATATCTAAGTGAATAGTAGACCTACCATTGAGAGGAAACTTATTTAATTTCTAACATTTTTGAAAACTATTATTGTATTCCTATTTTATTTAATTATGAATGAAAAGCAACTTCTTGTATTATAAAACAGTAGGGCTGAATGTATATCACTATACGATGCCGATAAAGTAAAAAAAGGCCAGTCATGCAGCATGACCCCATGAGCGAATTTTTGAAGAAATCGTCGACATTTCAGTCGCTATTGATCGTGTTGAGAAATTTTAGTTTATGATTTTGATAGACAAACATGGAATCAAATTATTAACACATGCACAGAGTAAACTCATCAGTTGTGATTACATTTTTTTTTTTTTTTTTTTTTTTTTAAGTACCTACTACCTACGTTTTAAACAGCATGGTTCTAGGATTGGTTATACAGGGATACTTCCATAAGAGTAGTTCAATCTGAATTTGGACAATGTTTCATGCAAATATTACCGATTTTTACAACTAGCGAACGGCATTATTTCGATTTTTGACTGATTTTTCAACTTTGAAAATTTTGAAAACTTGATACATATTCTTATAGGAAATGTTACGCTGATTCCGAATATACCACATGTTAGTATTCTGAAAAAATAATTTCGCACAACAAATCGCAAAAAACAGGCTATTTTGAAATTTTTGACTACATTTTTGAAAATTTCAACCCGAAGATGTAATCCGATCATGCTGGCCAACGAACTTGAACTTTCGTTTTGTGTCCTCAACATTTTAAAATTTGTTTGAAGTTTCTAGCACAATTCTACGGACAGTTATCGTCTGGAATGACACATACATACATATATACGTACATATATACATACATGCATACATACATACATTAAAAAAATGCGTTAAACTTCAGAATATGATTCAGAATAGCCTGAAACGGATTTCTGTATACAATTTTTTCAAAAATTCACATTCTACAAATTTTGAGGCGAGAGCAATAGCTTAATTTTCTTCAAAAATTCGCTAAAAAAAAAGTCAACCCACTGGGGGGGCTGATGCTGGACTCGGAGGTCCACCAGGCCTGGGCAGTCCTTCCAGAAAGTGGCGGATGGACAGATCACCCCCACACTTCCCACACATAACTCCCGAGCTTCTGCACTAAGCAGGTGTCTGCGAGTAAGACGGGTATGGCCAGTGTCAACCCGGTTGACGACTATTCGATCCCTCCTTGGAAGTTGGGTTACGAAAGTAGTGTATTATAAATAGGATTATTGTTGCATACCTACATTGTGCCATTTTTATTTATGTGGAGTAAAATCAATTTTCATTTCATTTCAAACTGCGAAAGGTATCAAATTTATTTGAATAAAACAAATTTTCATGTAAAAATATAAATGTCCAGTCATGAGCGAATTTTCGTAAATTATCTATTATATTATCTTAGTATATTGTTATGAAATTTAAGGTATTTGAGTGAAAAGAATTTGTCAACCACCAGTTTTATGGCAAAATAACTAGTTCTAAACAATATGCAGTGAGAAAAAAAGATTTTGGATTTTTTAGCGAATTTTTGAAGAAAATTAAGCTATTGCTCTCGCCTCAAAATTTGTAGAATGTGATTTTTTGAAAAAGTTTTATGCAGAAATCCGTTTCAGGCTATTCTGAATCATATTCTGAAGTTAAACGCATTTTTTTATGTATGTATATATATGTATATGTATGAATTATTCCCGAGCCTGCCAGACCTCCCAAAAATAAAAGAGCATCGGACCATCCAATTGATTGTAATAATGACTGCAGAATTCATCCAAGAGTGTCTTGATTGATAGGTAGTTGTAATTGTTGATTCTCTTCAATTGATATGGGATGTACGTGACATGGGCAACGGTCTGTATAACCAATTCGAGAATAACTTGAAAACTGAAATTATAATGATAGTCAAATTACATATTCCCGAAATATGTATGTATGTATGTATGTATGTGTCATTCCAGACGATAACTGTCCGTAGAATTGTGCTAGAAACTTCAAACAAATTTTAACATGTTAAGGACACAAAACGAAAGTTCAAGTTCGTTGGCCAGCATGATCGGATTACATCTTCGGGTTGAAATTTTCAAAAATGTAGTCAAAAATTTCAAAGTAGCCTGTTTTTTGCGATTTGTTGTGCGAAATAATTCTTTCAACATACTAACATGTGGTATATTCGGAATCAGCGTAAAATTTCCTATAAGAATATGTATCAAGTTTTCAAAAATTTCAAAGTTGAAAAATCAGTCAAAAATCGAAGATTTCTTCAAAAATTCGCTCATGGGGTCATGCTGCATGACTGGACTTTTTGCTTTTTGTTGTAGTTTTTGTCTATTTTTCATCAAAAATCAATTAAATTTAAGTACATTTTTCAGCATAATTTTGTGCAAATGAAGATGAATTTAATAAGATTTGGGAGACATCCGAACTGTTCCTTTCAAGTTTGCAGCCTGAACCAGAGGCTCGCAGAGGTTTTTTTTTAAACGCTTAGATTCCGGGCAATTAAATTTTCAAGATGTGTTTCGTATTTTGTACCTTATGACATTAAAACGGCTGAAACTCCCCTTAGTACCACTTCAAACTCAAAAATAAGGACCGTTGAAAAAAGTTAAATTTTCTATATACTTGATGCCAAACCAATATTTTTCTAGCAGTCTTATTAGTGAAAAAAGAAGCTAAACATCAAACTTTAAAAACTTCTTAGAATTTGACTTTTTTCCGTTTGCCATTTTTATCTAAATACGGACTATTTCGGAAAAGCACTACACGGGAAAAACTTCCTCAGAATCTCAGCATTTCATCGGTGTAGTCAATCTTACTTTTCCTTTGCTAATTAAGGGAGAAAATTGTGTTTTAATGTTGAAAAACATGGGTTTTTCAATGAAATCAAGGGTTTTCGTGAAAAATTACCCTCTATGAAAATATGAGTTTGGAGCCAGTTTCTTACGAATTTTTTCACGATGAATCAAATGGTAACCACTTGCAGATCTCTCCAACTCCGTTATAATTGAGTTTTACCCTTTAACCAGCTAGTTCTACCCTTGAGAACACATCAAGTTGAGCATAACATACAAACTAAACGCTGCAAATTATTTCACAAAGGTTTATTATTTTTTCAATTGAGTATGATCATAGTTTTAGTTGGCTAGCGTACGTCACAAGGCCCGTCCAGACTCCTCGGCGTGTCCTATTTCGAGTTGCCACAACCTATACTTCTATAATTATATACGTATGTTTATATTTCTCGACTTGAGCTCCTATCTATTCAAACAATTATTGCCTTAATAATATCATTATCTAAGTACGTACGAAAAGTCGAGAGGATTTGTTATTAAATATGCGTAGGCAAAGCATTGGTATTAACACACAAATATGACCAAGAAAAAAAAGTATATTCATGCCTCGAAGGAACATGAAATTCGAAAGCAATACAAATGTAGGAAGTTTTCCACGCCACCCTGGACCTACTCCCTAGGTCTCGTTACCTCACAACCGGAGGTTCACCGCCCTATGACGCTTACACTATCATGTCACTCATATTTTTCCATCAACATTCATTTGAAAGTTGTGAATTTTGAGATGAGTGAATTTTGTCTTAACGCATGAGAATAATAATTATTGGGTCGTGCAGTTGTGGTCATGCATGATCTGGTCCTAAAGTGTTCTGTTGCGAAGTCCTACTGCCCATTGTTATCCTAACCGTGGAATATTAGCTTGCGCAGTTGTGGTTGAGCAGGGTGGAGTTTAAACACGTCAGTCTAACACTCAAAGCCTCAAAAAAGACACTTTTCCGCCCGTTTATGGCCCATAGTATCTATGCGAGTAAAACGATCGGGATGGTTAAACGTTAGGACCAACTAGACCCCAAATGGAGTCCATGTGCGAAAGAACGGGTTTTTAAAGTAAATTCTTAGGCCTTTTATGGCCCGGACGGCGGACGGCGAACGGACATTTCAAATTTGGATTCTACGCACCTTGAAACGTAAAGTGGCAAAGTTTTAGGGGGGGTTATAAAAATTTTTTGCTATACTATCACATAGGCTTATTATTGGAAATAATAAACCAAAAATTTGTGGGTTAAAGTGTAAAACGCGGTTATAACTGAGTTGGGGAGATCTTTAAAAGTTACCATTCGATTCAGAGTAAAAAATGCGTAGAAAACGGCCCCAAACTCGTATTTTCATAGAAGGCCATTTTCACGAAAACCCTTGATTTCATTGAATAAACCCATGTTTTTCAACATTAAAGCATAATTTTTCCTCCTATTTGTCAAAGTAAAAGGAAAATTGACTATACCGGTAAAAGGCTGAGATTCTTAGGAAGTTTTCCCCATGTAATGCTCTCCTAAAATAGTCTGTATTTAGAGCAAATCGATAAATAAAAAAGTCAAATTCTGAGAAGTTTTCAAATTTTGCTTTTTAGTCTCTTTTTTACGTATAAAGGTCGTTCAAAAAAATTGATTTGGCATCACGTAGATAGGAAATTTAACGCTCTTTTCAACGATGTCCTTATTTTTGAGTTTAAGGTGATTCTGAGGGTAGTTACGGCCGTTTTAGAGTCATAGGGTCGAAAACACGATAAAAGTCTTAAAAATTAAATTACTCAAAAACTAAGCGTTGAAAAAAAATTATGAGGCGCATTTGATCAGAAATGAGCTCTGGAATCGACACTCAAAGTTAGATGAACTTAAGTCGGTGAAGGCTCTCCTGTCCTGTAGTTGATTCAATTTTTAAATGTATCTTCTTGCATTTTTCAGTCGCTAACACGAGCAAATGTTCTTGAGATAGAGATCCCCCCCCCCCCTTTTTTCCCCCTATTTACCCCTCTATCTGGTGCAGGGCAAGATATTTTATTTATTTTTTTTTTATTTAGCAGAATATTGGCAAAATAAAGTTTTTAACTATGAAATAGAACATTAAACAATTTATGTACAAAAGTATGCTGAAAACGTACTGAAATTTCATTAAAATGTGCTACAAAATCGATAAAAACTGCAAAAAAATCCAAAACATTTTTTGAATTGCAGAATATTATTTAAAACGAGTTTTTGCCATAAAATTGCTAGTTAACAATTTCTTTCCCTCAAAGTCCTTAATTTTCAAAACAATGTAACATAATATAGTACGATAATTTACGAAAAATCGCTCATACGATCATGCTGCATGTCTGAAACTTTTTTGTTCAGCTATGAATTCGGTCTAGTTTTGGATCGCATATCAGAAATTTCAAATTTAATTTTGAAAGGGGGTGAATGGGAGGGTAATCGTAATAAATCATGATGTTTTAACTTATATCGTCAGATTTTCATGATTATTTTTTCCTTGTCAACAAGGAATTTGGTCTAGTTTTGGAAGGTATAACATGAGCTTCAAATTTCATAATGGAAGAGGTTAGATGGAGGGGATAATTGTAAAAATCGTGATGTTTTTATTCTGGTCAGATTTCCGTGATCATTTTTTTAATTCAATCATCGATTCGGTCTAGTTTTGGAAATTTTGTCTGGAGTTTCAAATTTCATACTTATGATAGGAATTCGCTATCGGTGGAGGTAGTTAATTCCGAGAAGGTAGGTCGATTAGGTAAATCCGAGAAGTCATGATATTTTTGTTTTTTCCCTTATTTTAACTCTCACTAAAATTATATAAAATCCGTTCATAGGAACGTCCCTGTAATGCATGCATTACTCACCTTTATGTTTTCAAAAATGCAGGTGCCGTTCTCAAAAATTAGACGTCTACGTGAAAAACGGGGTTTAGATCCTATTCAGCACCCTCGAAAACCCCAGGACCAGTGCCGAATTCGTGGGTGCACGACTTTATTTATTTATTTATTTATATGTCTACTACATATTACACGTGTATTACTGTTCTATTTGGAATTCAATAGTTTTGACTCGTACTATAATCTTCAACTAGTTCTATACCGCCATGTAGCAATACATGAAGAAGCTATACTGCCCACCCAACTTGGCTCGCTTTTTTTTCCATAGTTGAAATCAGAGTGGCAGTGGTTTTGACTTCTGGGCCATTCTCATTTCATTTGCCGCTTTCATGTCCCCAACGACGAATTCTCAAAATTCTTGGCCAAAACTAGTGATTTTGGGGAAAAAAGGGTAGTATAAGGTGGGAGATCAACGAAGTAATAATTTGACTGCCCAAAATCCCCTTTAACCAATACACAGTGATGAAGAATGAAACCTGAAATCCTGGAAACTCATGAGTGTTACTGTCCCCTCCTACCTAACACCTAAGTAGAAGTTAGGTAGTTACGAAACAATGACAATCTAGAACTGGCCAGGGTTACTAGCTGCAGTAAGTTGGTTCCTCTTTATTTAGAGTAAGGATTTACATTTTTAAGGCTTTTCCCAACCCGTGAAAAACTAGTTTTTCAGTCAGTCCCCCATATCTCTTCTCAATGGGACCTCAGGAGTGTTATCATTTTTGCGATCAAGAAAGCTGATGGAAAATGGCGGGAAACAGTCAGATGTGAAGGTTATATTGTCCAGTTGAAGATGTGAGACTGTAGTGGAGTGCTTGGAGTTGCAGCAGTTTTTACAATGAAAGAAGCCTAAAAACATGGGGAGTATTTTTAATTTTCAATCATGAGTGTTACACAAATTACGAGTGTTGTTGGTACTTGAACAAAATAATCCTATATCAACAACCATACTGCTTGGTGACAGGTTTCAAACAGTAGCCATCCCCGAGTTTTGTCACTTCATCATCCTGTGTGACGCCATTTTTATCGGAAATTCTCATGAGTGTGACCTCTCAGGAGTGTGACCAAGGATGGGTAACACTCCTGATATAACGGTAACACAAATAGGGTAACACTCCTGTGATTTAAGCTCAATTACACTGCCTTCAACATGAATTCCGTGAAATCTGAATATTACGTTTGAACGTGATTTTTTTGTACTTACTTGAGCCCCGACAACAATTTTGCCAAATCATCCATTTTACAGAAATCAATTTTTGAAATCTGGTAACACTCATGAGTTGGATATCCTGTTTTTTAATACAAAAAAACATATAAAATACAACAATGAAAAACTCACTGTTCATCTATGGAACACAAATCTGCAATGTACAATGAGTAGTATTTGCCGATCTAACCTCATTTTCGAGCACTTTCATATTTCACGTCACTGAGGCTCTCAAACGCCCCAAAGCGGCAAATGAAATGAGAATGACCCTTCTTGTCCACTAACTCAAGTTTCCCGAAATCATGGTAGGTACATGATATTCAGTGGGGGATTGTTGTTTCATATAACAAGACTTTGTTTATTGATTTGTTCAGATCACATTTTCATTAATGTGACTTGGTTCGTACTTACCAGACTTTTTTTTTTTTTTTTTTCGCAGGAGGGAAAAAAGAAGTTCGAAAAGCAGACAGCTAAATTTTGCCAAAGCCAGGAGCGGTATTTAAATTTATCGACAAAAAAACAAGACGCCATACTGCAGGAGGTAAGTCTACAAAAAATTAATTAATTAATACCATTTTTCAGGACGTCCGTTTGAAATTAGGCCATATACGAAAGGCTTCCGTAAATAAGAGGGACGCCCTGTTAGAATTCATCCAGAGGGGTGTGGGGCCGTTTCAAACAATTCCAATACCGAATCCGTGAACAAATCTCAAGTGCGTAAGGTAGAAAGGGGGTAAACGTCTGACAAATGTTTTCGACTTCCCCGTCCACAATTCTCATCCGATTTTCGAGATTTTTTTTTTCGATCCCTATTCAACTCTAATTCCGCGGCAAACATTAAATATTTTGAATTTGCCGAGAGAAAGGTGAATGGAGGTGGTAGTTACCGATCCTTTTAAGCGCTGTCCAAGCTACAATTCTCAACCGATTTTCGTGACTCGTGATTTGTTCAATTAAGAACTCGGTCTAGTTTTGGAACATATTTCAGAAGTTCCGAATTTCGTTTGGGAAGGGGGCCAATGGTGAATATGAAGGAGGAGGTGGGGGGGGGGGGGGGGGGGGGGGGTTACTAATAAATCGTAATGTTTTCACTCTTTTCTTCAGATTCTGTGACTGATTGTTAGTTCGATCCTGATTTTAGCCCTGTTATACAAAAAATCTTGGGAGTTCGAATTTATGTTCGATGGTGGTAAATGGGGGGAGGGGGGAGGTGATTACGATAAATCATTATATTTCAATTTTTCCCATCCGTTTATTCATTTCATCTTTTGATGACGATCGTTTGTGAGTAGGAGTGATGGAGTGGGAAATGTGAACTACTATACTTACGCCGTTCTCAACCTATTTTTTACTGTAATTACCGTCATACGGGCTTAGTTACCCGACTGCCCCTACTGTAATTACCTTTATCCGTGTTTAATTACATTACATCCACAACACGGATCGTCCTTACGTCCGTACGTGACTTAATTTTAGCATGAATATGCTTTAGCCGTGACCTAACTACCGAAAAATGTCCCACGAGAGTGCAACGAAAGTAGCGCCAATAATTGTGATGATTTCCGCTTACAACCGAGTCGTTGCTAGGGATATGATAGTTCGTCGTTTTTCATCCCACAAAATTCGTTGACCATTCGTTCGAAAGCTCTAGATTTATCCAACCATACTATATTAACTACTGCGAAGTGCGTGGCCAACAAGCTGAGTTATGAGCATGGTTATATGAATAATTGTTTACACACAGGTGATCATTCTCAATTATTGATATTGTGAACATGATTGCAACCGCTTGTTAATTTCTGATGATTTCATTGAGCTGGTGTTTCGATTATGTGATTCATAGCAGGTGATCCGAATATTGCGAGAACGGTTAGATTTGTGAAGCGGTGGTTATATTATTTTAATAGGTAATTTCTATACTTTACACTATAGGAAGCTGTAATTTCGTATGTAGCCTCTTTAGCCTCTTTCTATAATAAAGTGAATGTTTACTCGCGAGTTTCTATTAGGAGATCATCATCTGACAAGAGCTCAATCGTCGTGATCATTTCTATAATAAAGTGAATGTTTACTCGCGAGTTTCTATTAGGAGATCATCATCTCACAAGAGCTCAATGGTCGTGATCATTTCTATAATAAAGTGAGAGCGAGGAGCTAAAACATGATTCCATGTTTTAGGATTGATGGCAGAATGATAAACAGAGTTCAGAGGCCGATGGGGGGTCGGGTTCAGAGAATCGACGAGGAGTGAGTCGTGTACGGCTAAAGCATATTCATGTTTTTTAATTTTAGCCGTCAGGCTCAAAGGAACTGTGGCTTTTTTTATTACGCCACAACCATTACTGTAATCGACGTTATACTGCTCAATTACCTTACTGTAATACCGTAAATCCCTCTATCTTTGAAGCGATTATTTTCTGACACATCTTCTATATTGAGACTCAACCATATCAGCTTTAGTAGATAGGCTAAAGGAACTGAGACACTAAAACAATTTTCCAAGATCATAACTTCCCTTTTTTAGCCTTTGGACAATGACTGACAGGCAATTACAGATTCATTTCGCAAAAAAAAAAAAAAAAAAATTATCTTTCAGTTTGGTTTCAATCTAGAAAAATGGTTCGTGCCGATTTCATGATCTTCTGAGATGTTGGGAAACAAAAGACGTCAGCCAAGTTGGGTGGGCAGTATAGCGTCCTAGCATATTGTAACATGGACGTATAGAATTAGTTTAAAAACAAAGTTCAAGTTGTCGTGTTAAGAAATTAATGTTTGCGCATGCGCACAGACTACTGTTAATCCAACGGCAATGAAATTTATAGGGAAACTTCTAGGAGCTAAACCGCTCAATCCTTGAAAATTGCATACAAATCGGTCCATTAGTCTCGGAGTTCTATCTGTGTCGATTAATTTTAATTTTGCTCTTGCGCTATAGTTATTACTCCACCAATTGCGATATAATTCACAGGGAATTTTCCTCGAACATACACCCATCTAATCCCCGAGTTTGAACGATATCGGACAAATGGATGATAAGAAATTGACGTTATAATAAATTAACGTTTGTGCATGCGCGCAGACTACCATTTATGTGACGGCGATGAAAGTTATAGGGGACCGTCTAGAAGCTATCCCGCACAATCCCTGAAAATTTCATCAAAATCTTTCCATTAGATTCGGAGTTTTGCCTCTGCCAATCGATATTAGTTTCGCGCATGCGCAATGTTTAGTACTCTACCGATCGCGATATTATTTATAGGGGATTCTTCTAGAACATATACCTACCAAATCACCTGCTGAGTTTGAACGAAATCGGACTAACAGATGATGAGAAATCGACGTTATGAGAAATTCACGTTTGCGCATGCGCACAGACTACTGTTGATTTGACGGTATTGAAAATGATAGGGAACTTACTAGGAGCTAAATCGCACAATCCCTGAAAATTTCATTGAAATCGGACTGAAACTTGGTATAGTTTCGGGTGTGACAAGAATTTACCACAGACAGAAGATAGACAGACACGGAACCAAAATTGATCAGCAAATTCTCAAATGCAAAACGGGAGTGGAAAAGTTTTATTTTGGAGGACACAAATTTTTTCAACTTCAACCACGAACACATAGCTTCCCTACCTTCGGTAGTGAGGAAGCAAAAGTTGCAACATGTACAGATACTATGGAACAATATTAACTTACTGGAATAATGGAATGCATTATTCGATAGCTCAGGTTTCAGCCATTCAGTATGGCCATATGAGTTATTTTTTCGCAGTTTTCGAATTACAGTTATGATAACTTTGTATTGAAATTTGAGCAATTTGTCTGTTCAAAAACAATACATTTTAATCGGGGAGGGATGGGGGGGGGGGGGATTTTGTTTCCAATAGTAGGTATTTTTCTGTTCAAGCAAACATTTTTCAGTACCTATTTTGTGCAAAATTTCTCATTTTGCGTTTATAGGAAAACTTTGTCCAAGAACAAGTTTACCAGATGTTAAAGTTTTTAAACCAAGAGCTCATTTTTTAGGACGTCCCTCTGAAGCTAGGTCATAAAGGCAAGGCTTCATATATGATATTAGAAGGACGACATATTGGAGTTAATCCAGGATCCCTTTTGGAATCCGTTACTAACCATTCTAAGACTGAATCCGTGGGAAAAAACCACAGGTGTATGTATTTCTGTGTGTGTGTGTTTTATTTATTTATTTCAGTTTAATGGTGTGTCCCCTCCGCCTTTGAGGGGAGTTTCCTATTTAAATAAAAATAATAATAAAAAAAAATTTAAAAAAGTGAGTGTGTGTGTTACAAGTTTTGTCGACGCTGCCCAGGCCACAATTTTCAACCGATTTTCAAGATTCTTTCTTTGCTTGGTCCTAATTTTAGACCATTTATGCTATAAACCTTGGAAATTTGGAATTTCAAGAAGGAAGGAAGAAACGGAGGGAATAAAGCTGAAAAAACGTACTATTCTATGACAAATTTTGTCGACGCTGCCCGAGGCTACTAGGGGATAGTCGGGTAAGAGTGCGCGGGCGACTAAGGCCCTCTACACACGAAGATACTAGTGAGTAGCGCAACCCCTAACCAGTTACAGACTGATTGGTGACTTGGCTCCACACACGAGGCTACTCATCACTAACCGAAATCTCTGATGTTCAGTAGGATCATGGACATCGTAGGAGAAACGTCGGATAGTTCAAGTGGTGACGAAACCATAATATTGTATAATTATATAAGAAGGAGGAGAAGAAGAAAAATCAGAAGTTGTTGGATACACCCATACCTTGAGAAGAATTTTCAAAATAGGTTGTTTGTCGCTTCAAAATTCAATATTTCAAGATTTCAATAATTAGAAAACAGGAGTGCAGCTTTGGATATTTGAGTTAAAATTCACCTTAACCTTGAACAATGCTAATCTACTTTTGTACTTGAACATACCTGTCAATTTTACGACTTTACCGACTTCTGCAAAAGCACTCTAAGTTTCTTGTTTAATTGAATATCCAGGAAGGTTGAAATTGTATAAAATCGGATGTTTTTCGACTTCTCCCACTAACAACAGGTTGATTTGTTGGTCACCCATGGCTCGAGTTAGTAACTGGAATCACAGGTGACTGGACATGCGAGTCAACAGGGAACTAGTTAGTAACTGGTTTCTAACCAGTTACTAACCAGTTGCGCCGTGTGCGGTTCCCCATTGAATTACATAGGAAGTGACTCAAAGTAAACTGGTTAGTAATTCGCGTCACTAACCAGTTACTAACTGGTAGCTTCGTGTGTAGACGGCCTAAGACTGCGCACAGCTTTTTTTCGATGTTGGCAGCAATGATTCGCTGGCAGAAGAGATGTTTTAGTTTGGCCTTCAGAGTGCACGTTTCCCTCCAGTTTTCGTTTTAGTCCGACAACTCATTGCTGTTTTACAGGTAAGAATGTGTTTGGTCTGCTTCTACTATAATATTTTCACTGTAATACTTAGTTGATACTGTTTATAGTTATTAGTCAAAAGTGTTGAACTTTATATCACTGAAAAGAGTATTTTATTACAAACACGCCGACATGGCGTAGGCTGTGAATGGACAATGTAGGGTCAAAATATTGTGGGGTTATGTTTTTGTAAGTAATGGAGGGTAAGATTGCGCATAGTGAGGGAGGCCAAGAGTGCGCAAAATCTTTCGTGCGCAGTCTTACCCACCTTCATTAGGATCTCTTGGTTTTCTTTGCACCATTGAATTATTGTATTAGGGTTTCATCTGCCTATCTTTTACATTTGATCTAAGGTCTATCTGTCTATATTTCAGATTGAACTATGGGGAAATACACGCGAAAAACTGACACACATTGGGACATTTTCATGTGTGTTTTCTTATTATATTTATTACTAGGCAGATCTCACCCGTGCATTTCACGGCGGGGCGTACAGATCAATTAAATGGGCCATAAGAGAAACCGCCCACCCGTGGGTACTTAATTGAATTCGCGATCGTGTTGACTCATTGTTCCGACACCCGTGGGTATTTTATTGAATTCGAGCCAGGCTACATCACCTACCCCCCTGCAGACTCGTATGCAAGCTCTAAGAGCCACTCAGCTGATCCGGACCCTGGGAATCGTCACGTAAATGTGCTAAAGAGACTACATACGAAATTACAGCTTCCTAGAGTGTAAAACATAGAAATTAGCTTTAAGACCCACTCATCTGATCCGGACCCTGGGCATCGTCAAGTAAATGTCCTAAAGAGGCTACATACGAAATTACAGCTTCCTAGAGTGTAAAGTAAAGAAATTACCTATTAAAATCATTTAGCCACCGCTTCACAAATCAAACCGTTCTCGCAATATTTGGATCACCTGCTATGAATCAAATCATCGAAACACCAGCTCAATGAAATCATCAGAAATTAACAAGCGGTTGCAATCATGTTCACAATATCAATTATTGAGAATGATCACCTGTGTGTAAACAATAATTATTTATATTATCATGCTCATAACTCAGCTTGTTGGCCACCCACTTCGCATTAGTTAACGTATTATTGTTGGATAAATCGTAGGATGAAAAACGACGAAGTACCATTTCCGTATCAACGACTCGGTTGTAAGTGGAAATCATCAAAATATTTTCGTGAGCGATTTTCCGTGACGTTTTTTAGTTTATGTGCCATAGCAAAGACATAAAGAAAACAGTTGATTGTTCTCTACGCAACACAGTGAGTCTATTTTATCTCTGTTCTACTAAATGCGCACTCTTGGCCGACCTGATGCGCACTCTTACCCTCCAGGGCGGCTAAGACTGCGCATGTGTAACTTTAAAAAAAAATTAAAATATATGTAACCTTAAGTCAACTTTTGAGTTTTAAATATTTTCTAGTGGTCAACAATTAGTTAAGGAGTCTTATGATGTATTTCTTGTTTTTCTATTACCAAAATACACTGACTTATAAAAAATCTAAACTTAAGTGCGCACTCTTACCCGGCTCTCCCATATTATTCTCAACCTATTTTCGTGATTCTTATTTTGTTCGATCCTCATTTTAGTCTGATTGTGCAACAAACCTCCGGAATTACGGGTTTCCTGTTCGGATGGGAGTGGTGGAACTAGAGTGGTGGAGTAGAGTAACTAATCATGCGCTACCCATGCTACGATTCTCGAACGATTTTCGCTATTACGATTGAAGTCTACAAAAATTTTGTCCTCCAAAATCAAAATTTTTATTGCTTTTTGCGTTTCAGTGCTTGCTGATCAATTTCGGTTCCGTTTCTGTCTGTCCATACGTATGTCTGTCTGTTGTAAATTCTTGTCACGCCTAAAACTATACCGAGCGGTTCGATTTTGATAAAAATTTCAGGGATTGTGTGGATTAACTCCTAGATGGTCCCTTATGAATTTCATTGCCGTCAGATCAATAGTGGCCCGTACGCATGCGCAAATGCGAATTTCCTACAACATCAATTTTGGTTTATTATTTCCAATAATAAGCCTATGTGATCGTGTAGCAAAAAATGTTTATACCCCCCCCCCCCCCCCTCAAACTTTGTCACTTTACGTTTCAAGGTGCGTAGAATCCAAATTTGAAATGTCCGTCCGCCGTTCGCCGTCCACCGTCCGGGCCATAAAAGGCCTAAGAATAGACTTAAAAAACCCGTCCTTTCGCACATAGACTCCATTTGGGGTCTAGTTGGTCCTAACGTTTAACCATCCCGATCGCTTTACTCGCATAGATGCTATGGGCCAAAAACGGCCGAAAAAAGTGACTTTTTCAAGGCTTTGAGTGTTAGACTTACGCACGCTTGGCAGGGGGTCACGGTGGGTGGTGAGGGGGGGGGGGGGGGGGAGAGGAGGCGCCGCGGCACCTTGTGGTGGGTTCGGCGTTCCTTCGAGGCATGAATATTTGTTTTTTTCTAGGTCATATTTGATGTGTGTTGATACCAATGCTTTTCCTACGCATATTTAATAACCTATCCTCTCGACTTTTCGTACGTACTTAGATAATGATATTATTAAGGCAATAACTATTTGAATAGATAGGAGCTCAAATTGAGAAATACAAACATGCATATATAATTATAGAAGTATAGGTTGTGGCAACTCGAAATAGGACACGCCGAGGACCCTGGACGGGCCTTATGACGTACGCAAGCCTGCTAAAACTACGATCAAACTCAATTGAAAAAATAATAAACCTTTGTGAAATAATTTGCAGCGTTTTTATCTTCTGTTGGTCCGTTTTCGTTCAAACTCTGGGGTTAGTTGGATATATATTCTCAACTTATATAAGATGCTTTGTGACTTATATCGCAATTGGTTGAGTAGTATCTATTGCGCATGCGCAACACTAAAATTGATTGACACTCCGAGACTAATGGATAGATTTTTATAAAATTTTCAGGAATCCTGCAGGGTCGCTCCTAGATGGTGCGTTATAAATTGCATTTCCGTCGGATCAATAGTAGAGTTGTACAGCAAGCATAAATGTGAATTTCTTATAAGGTTGATTTTCCATTGTCTATGATTCAAATTCCGTTTAAAATGTGGCATTAGTTTGATATTATTGTTTGATATAACCGCGATTGGTTGAGTAGGTAATAGATATTTCTCATGACCTGTTGGACCAATTGTTTCAACTAATTTCATACGTCCATGTTGCAATAAGCAAGGAAACTATACTGCCCATCCGACTTGGCTGACGTTTTTCAACTTGGAATTTGTTCTAGTTTTGGAACATATACCAGGAATATCAAATTTGATTATGGATGGAGGTTAAGGGGGGAATGAATACTAATAAATCGAGATATTTCTCTATTTTCATCTGATTTTCGTGATTCGTTTTTGGTTCACTTAACAGTTCGGTCTATTTTTGGACATATGTCTGAAATTTCAAATCATTATGGATGAGGGTGAATGGATGGGGTAATAATAATAAATCGTGATGATTTCACTGTTCTCGTCTGATTTCTGTAACTGTTTTTCGTTCGATCCAGGTTTCAATCCATTTATTCAATAAAGCTTGGACGGTTCAGATTTACTAATGGCGGAGTAAATGGAGGGTGCGAATTCGACAATTCGATGTTTTCGTTTTTTATTAGTCTTGTGCTTTAGATGAGCTGTAAATCGGGGATTTCATTTTGATGTGCCAATATACCGTGCAATTTTCAACCATTTGATAGAGTTCATGCGTGTAGAAGGGGGGGGGGGGGGGGGTAGTTGCTCGCAGCACATTCATGTTAGGTATCCAGACCAGACACAGGGACGTTCCTGTAATGCATGCATTATTTACCAATATGTTTAATGGTAAGAGCTATGCCGAGCTTAAACTTTTTAAACAGTCGCAGGGGATGGTTTAAATGTCAATCTAAGATTTAAACTTCGGAAAACGTCAAATCTGCTCAAAATTCCGTGTAGATAAGTAGGCACTTTTTGCTTTTTGATTCTGAGAGTTTCGCAATATTTTCTGTGCAGTGGTTAGTAAGTGACATGTGATGGAATCATAACATTGCATAATTATTTCATTTCCAGAATCATAAATTTCTTCAGCTTCTCCAACCAGATAATACGCGACAACTGTGGTGGTTTTTTCATCAGTTCCTAAGCGTCCAGTCTGGATGTTGCAAATTCGTACTAAATCGTTCATACCTTCAAGACATATGCAGTTATGAATTTGTCAGATTAATGAATTTGGAAACTACTTACGTCATATAAAGGGTGTTCCAGAATAAGATCCACCACGTTCCAGGAATAGACTCTGCATTTAGTTTCTGCCAAAAAGTGCCTCCCAATGTTTTACTTCGGTTGCCTATTTGTCCGACTATTTTACAATTCAAGATTCTTTTTCCCCCTCTTTGCCGAACTAGACAGACTAAAATGATCATGACTTCCTTGGGGTGCCTACTCTGTAAAATCGAAATTTATGATGCTACTAAAAAATGAATTAAAATTTCCTATCCTCCTGTTGCAAAATAAAAAGTTTGGAAATTTTTACTGTATTCTCCTTCTTCTTCGACATCTTTACGTTTCCTGAACCAGCGTGGTAATGGCTTATCCACACTCTAAACGCAAACTGTGGAACATGCAGTGGAAATACAAGAAAGCTCTAAACAGCCTATTCTGTGTACGTAGAGCTGTTGATCATAGGGGCTCACCCCCTACGTTATTTATTTATTTTATTTTATTTTTTTTTTTTTTGTGATTTATTTATTGCAACTGAAACATAGTACACTTCATCTAGCAATATTTCATTTCATGATAAGCTCACTAAGGGGGTTTACAGCAAAACCTGGCCCATAGTTGTATCAAGTACAGTTAAAAACACTGGATTACACTTGCACTATTTGCACAGCACAATTAGGTCCAGAGGTTTATTTCTCTTGAGTCGCCGAAGTTCTCCTTCGTTGTTTAAAACGTTGAGCATCTCCAGGTTCTCGTGTTTGTGGAGGCGATGTTCGTGCTTCCTTGCATATTTGGCGATAATTTCGGTGACCGTTTCTACCCTCAAGTCTCGATGAATATCATCATTCCACATGAACCAGGGGGCCTGAACTATACTTCTCAGTATTATATTTTGTCGGGTTTGGATTGTTTTAATATTTGATTTTTTCGCACAACCCCAGAGCTGAATCCAGATAGGGCGCAGTA
Source organism: Adelphocoris suturalis (assembly GCA_030762985.1). Taxonomy (NCBI): domain Eukaryota; kingdom Metazoa; phylum Arthropoda; class Insecta; order Hemiptera; family Miridae; genus Adelphocoris; species Adelphocoris suturalis. The sequence goes on from CM061045.1 coordinate 43,099, forward strand.
TCTGTTTAAATATGAGTAATTTATTGTGTAGTGAGAGATAGGAGTTCCTTCCCATCAACCAGTACATCTTTCTGAACTTGATTTTTAGTTCCTGATTCTTGTTTTCAATGTGATATTTCCAGTTAAGTTTGGAATCAAGGTGCATCCCTAAGTATTTTACAGTGTCAGAGTATGGAATTTTATTTGAATTGATCTCAACTTCTGGGGCTAAGATTTTTCTATTAGTAAAGTTGATATGCACTGACTTTGTTTCATTCTCTACATCTTGGTCCAATTGACAACCTTGTTAGTGGACGTCTGTAGATTGCGAGTTGCAGTTTCAGCGTCATCTCCAATAGAGAGGATGGCAGTATCATCTGCAAAAGTAGCTACAGTTGTATTTTCCTGTTGTGGAAGATCTCGTGTGTACAGCAGGTAGAGTACTGGGCCTAGGACACTGCCTTGCGGTACCCCTGCTTTTATAGGCTTCAAGACAGAGTACTGGTCACCCTGCTTTACCCTGAAGTGTCTGTTCGCTAGGTAGGATTTTAGGAGTAAGTAAAACTGTTTTGGGAGATCCCTGTGCAGTTTATACTCAAGTCCCTTGTGCCAGACCTTGTCCAACGTTATGCTCTAGATAAATAGGGTCACCATACTACCGAGATCGTTGTTCGGAGTCCTGGCGCCTATTTCATAAAACAACAAGTTGCACACAAGTGTTTCACCAAAACAAAGAGTACAAGTGTAGAAAAGTGACACTTGTAGAAGCTAAGTTTAAAAGTGTAGCATAAAAGAAAAAGTCCAGTCATGCAGCATGACCCCATGAGCGAATTTTTGAAGAAATCTTCGACATTTCAGTCGCTATTGATCGTGTTGAGAAATTTTAGTTTATGATTTTGATAGACAAACATGGAACCAATTTATTAACACATGCACATCAGTTGTGATTACATTTTTTTTTTTTTTTTTTTTTTTTTTTTTTTTTTTAAGCAACCTACGTTTTAAACAGCATGGTTCTAGGATTGGTTATACAGGGATACTTCCAAAAGAGTAGTTCAATCTGAATTTGGACAATGTTTCATGCAAATATTACCGATTTTTACAACTAGCGAACGGCATTACTTCGATTTTTGACTGATTTTTCAACTTTGAAATTTTTGGAAACTTGATACATATTCTTATAGGAAATTTTACGCTGATTCCGAATATACCACATGTTAGTATGCTGAAAAAATTATCTCGCACAAGAAATCGCAAAAAACAGGCTATTTTGAAATTTTTGACTACATTTTTGAAAATTTCAACCCGAAGATGTAATCCGATCATGCTGGCCAACGAACTTGAACTTTCGTTTTGTGTCCTTAACATTTTAAAATTTGTTTGAAGTTTCTAGCACAATTCTACGGACAGTTATCGTCTGGAATGACACATACATACATATATACATACATACATACATACATACATGCGTTAAACTTCAGAATGTGATTCATAATAGCCTGAAACGGATTCCTGCATAAAAAATTTTCAAAAATTCACATTCTAAACATTTTGAGGCGAGAGCAATAGCTAAATTCTCTTCAAAAATTCGCAAAAATAGCGTGTGGAGACAAACAAAATGAACAACGTCAAGCGAGATGCCGAAATTGAAGTTTTGTCAGCGAATCATAACATAAAAACGGTGTTGAGTACAAGATAGGTTCGTTACTTGACAAGGTATACTGATTGGAAGACAGACAAATTATAAACTGAAAAGTGGAGAAAGTGTGTATTTGATTTCTACTTATTCTTATAGCTGGGATAATCGGATTTTTCTCCTTCATTATGTGGAAATGATTAATCAGTTCATCAAGTCTTAATGCTTACTTGAAGTTTACAACTGTAACACAGTGACTTGTTCAAAATGATGGGGAAACACTTGTAACTCGTCCAAATTCGCCTGTACACTTGTTAATTTTCACAGTGCATTACAAGTCTACACTTGTACCTTTATGAAACGCTTGCGCACTCATTTTTTTACAACTTGTACATAAAATCGGCTTGTAACTTGTTGCTTTATAAAATAGGCCCCTGGTATGGTGGCCAGGGATCTGAAGAGGGACATCCTGGGCCAGCTAGACAGTGTAATTTACCTGTTTGTGACGGGTGCCTTCAGAACCACTACCACGAGGAGCTCGCGATGATACTGGGTCTTGCATCCATAAACACACAGTCAATCCACGCTGCCATTAGATTAATGAGGACTGGGGAATGGTGACGCAATTACGATACACACACTCACAACAACCGAGTCATACCCCGATAGCAACAGCTACATTAGGGTACATTTCGGAAACGTAAATGCCACATGATGATTATCTTAGGATAACTTGTGTGAGGAAAGATCCTACAACCTACATTATAAGTAACAGGATAGTCCCGCGCACACAATAGGCTAGACTGTCATGCTTTACAGACGGCTCAAGAGTGGAATTCAAAAGTATAACGAGAACAGGTGCTGCCATTTACATACCGGATATGGATATAGTTAAGTGCTTCACTCTGAATGCACACACCACCGTCTTTCAGGGTGAGCTATTCGCCATTATCAGGTGTGTGGACAGCTTATTAGAAAGAAACACAAGAGATAGACTAGTCAAGGATTCTAAAAGAGGCTAAAGCTAAACTGACCAAACTAGGTACACAACATAGCAGTAAAGATTATGTTACCTAGGTTCCGGGTCGTTGAGAGACACATAGAAAATGAGGAGGTAGATTGCCTTGCTGGGCAATCCAGTGATTATCATGGACTAGCCTCACCTCTAGGCATCAGAAAACGAAATTTTTGGTATGTCCTTAGGCCAGATGTACAGTTCTTGTTTAAGTGGGATTCGATGTTTAAACATAGGTCGCTGATTTGGCCAATTGTACAGTTCCTAAACGTCTGTTCAGAACTTGTGATAAGGGTTGACCGCGTGTTTAAGTTAAACGCTCATTCTTGACCATAGTAATGTCTGATCATCAGTTAAACAGCCGAGTTGTTTTGATTTTTCGTTGAACCAGCATGCGGGAAGAGGTGAGTTGTAGTTGTGTTCTGTGTGTTGTTTCTACAGTTTTCGTTTAAATTTGTATTTTTTTATTTTTATTTTATTTTTATTTTTTTAATAAGTGGAATACCAGCGAGAGCATATTTCTGAAGATGAGGATTTGGTTAAATTCGTTTTAAATGTGTTTACCAGACGACTGCGTATATTTCGTGAGCGGCCTAATCACTTTGTGCACTGGCGAGACGACGAGTTCTTCGACAGATTCCTGTAGTCCAAAGAAACTGACTGTATGGTCATTACTAGGCGAAATTGAAGCAAATATAAAATCTCGCACCAATTGCAACAACGCAGTGGTTCCAGACTTCAAATTCATGTTGACGTTGCGGAACTATGCTACAGGTGCATAAGGGCATACTCTGTCTTCACTTGGGTAGACAGGTCGACGGGGTGTAAACTTAGCAAGGAGACTCAAAAATCATGTCACTGATGGAGAGCAACTCTATAAAGGTGCTATGACTATCAGTTAGCGTTAACAATAGGGCTTCTTCACATTTAGTGCAATTTGCGGCTCTTTGTCTTTCACTCTTTTTGGAAGAAACGATTACGAACTCAAATACTTTATTATTAACTAGGCGCCAACAAAATAAAGTAACGACATCGCAACCTACCTGTGCGAGGTTAGAAGGCCAGTGTTCATGCGCAGTAATGCTCTGCTTGCTTAAACAGCTGATCAAATAAAATCAACTGTTCAAACAGCTGATTCACCAAACCACACTGATAAGGGGGACTGTACAACATTCAAACAGCCATTCGTCGTTTAAACAGAGTTCTCTGATTAAACAGTGTTTAACTGATGGTCTGGTTTAACGGGGAACTGTACACCTGGACCATGAAAGATCAATCAGAGGTATAGAGAAAAGAGGTTAACAGGTACAGGCAATCTAGGATGTGTGTTTCCGACTACGATTAATAGTTCAGACTGGATTATATGACAACCTAGAACACCAATGGGACAAATAATCGGAGTCCTCACCAGGCATTTTAACTTTAAGAGGACCCCGTATCTAATATATTATATACAATATATAATTATACATATGATATATAATATAATAATAATATATATAATAATGTATAAGGTGCCTTCTCGACTTTGTGGTGTGGAAACAGGGAAGGGAGGGTGGAGACTAGGGAAGGGAGCACTTTCTGTGCAATTGTAATAGATTCTAAAGATCTAGGCAATGTGACATCACATAATCGAAAGGGCCCGCCTCAAAGACCAAGATTGGGAAAAGATAAAGAATTTTGTTGAGTTAAGCAAACATTTAGGGACATGGAGCTGCCGTAGAATCCCCAAATAATAAGGGGCCCATTCTGGGAAATCTAAGCCACAAGGCCTGAAAATTTTTTTTCTACAGAAGCCCCTTGCGCTTGCAGTCAGTCAGTGAACGCCAAAAATAGTTTAAACCAAGTTTAAAAATTAAACGGCGCTCAGCTATGTCTCAGTTTAAAACTTGACAAGTACCCCTAGCTCTGCAATATGCTGCTTGAATGTGAATTCTGCGATTTTTAGTCGTTAGTTGCAATTTTGTAACTTTCTTAGCTTTTTTTTATTGGAACAGTTCTGTTTATTGTGCTCAAAAAGTACCTTTTTTTTATTCAACAGAAACTATATAGTTTGATAACAAGTAGATGTATATAAACAATAACATGAATGTATATGAGAAGTACTAGATTAGTCCATAGTAGTCCACCTCCTAGTATTGCAGAGACTTCGAGTACTAAACCACTGTACTTAGTGGATAATAATGAGAATTTAGACTTGTCTTATAGAGAATATGTGTGGAAGAACTTTTCTATTTTGTGTTGGAGGTTTCAGTTAAAGCCCTCGGTAAAGTCGGAGTGGTGTCTTCTCTTGAGGGCAATGGTCGATGTTGAGGATACTGCTGATAAACGGATTCGGATGGGATGAAGCTCTTTGATATGTTGCGTAGTACGTGACAATCAAACAATCCTTGACAGTTGGTACTTCGAAATCTTTATGCAGTTCGTCATTTCTGACGTACCAATCCGTGCCGGTGATCAAACGCAGAACACGATTTTGCAGAACTTGAATTCGGTTTATTTGGGTATCCGATCCAGATGACCATAGACCACCACCGTAGGTTTAATCATGGAATTGTAGATTCAAAAAGTACTGTCCAACGAGCTCATCCTTGCTTTTGGAATGCTTATTTGAATGCTTGGATGGTTGATTTTCTTGGAGAAAGAACAGATTTTTTCAACCCTGAAATACAAACATGGGCAAATACGCCATCAATACTACTAAGGCGCCTCTGAGGCGTACAATACATAAAAACCTCCTGAAAATTATTTTGTACACTATAATCGCAGGATATTTTATTACAGCGAACGTAGAATATTGTATAGGAAAAAATGGAAGTTAGTGAAAAAGCGTTGTCTATTTCCACGAAAAATAAAGAGTTACAATGTTAAATCGATTTCGACGGTTAGGCCATCATCAGTAATAAACAATAACTGAAGACACTTTAGAAAGGACACAGCTTCTATAGTCACAGGTGAAGGGAGATTGAATCCCATTGGTCAAGAGAAAGGAAAGAGATCAGGAGGTACAACCAATTAAGTGCAAGCAAAGTGAAGGGGGATTACAGCTAATCAGATGAAGTGAAAGGAGGGGAAGAATTACTGGTTTCAACAGTTTGAAGGGATACTTCCAAGCTTTACAGAAATGGACTTATCAGTGGTGAAATATATTGACGGATATCCTCATTTAAACATTCACTAGATCTGTCAATTTTGATAATTTCTAATTTTTCAAGTACATTCAACATACCTCCCTTTGGACAAAAATGAAGAAATTCTACAAACTATCTATCTGTCAATTCAAAAATGTAACTATGATTGGATTCCTTAAGATGTTTGGCAAATGTAGACTTACCCTTATTTTCCTTGAAATCCTCCTGATGCTCGTCTATTCTTTCCCTGAATTTCCTACCAGTTTGACCGCAATACTCGTAGCCACAAGAACATTTTAGTTTATATACCCCACTTTCATCCTGAACATTGATTTTGTCTTTAACTGATCAAACTCCAATCAGTCTTCTGAATTCTTTTACCAAACCACAATTTTTATCAATAATAATCTAAGGTTCTATCTCAGATACTAACCAGTAAAGGATTCACTTTTACATTGCGCGCATACAAGGCTGTTGTTGTGCTCTCCTCAAATAGTGTTTTCGCGATTTTTGGAGCATTGCAATAGCTTAATTGTTTTCGGAAATTAGTTAAAATTCGAACATAATATTTGAATGAAATGAAAAAGATATAAATAAAACTTATTACGTTGGTACCGACAGAGTCTGGTCGGGGTGGGAGAGAATGGGGGGGTTGTGTGGGTGGATTTGAGGTCTGGCGGGAAAAGTCATTGATTGCTGCATGTAGGGGGTGGAGGGTGGTTGGGGGGGGGGGGGGGGGGGGGTGGCCATTGATCTACAGCCGTTTGTTGCTGTGTAGCAGCGAGCAGTCATGCCTCAGTTAGTGCCTCGATAACACGGAGCTTCCTCCGCCTGCAATGAAAACCTGTGCCTATTAAAACCAGTCAATTCAAGTGAGATCCACATATACATATATATGTATATACATATTATCGTAAACACCGGCTACTCTACAATATGAACTTCACCTCCCCTCGAAAACTTTTTGGGAGACCCCAAATGGCGTTGGTCGCATTGTCTACCTAACATGTAAGGAATCCAACTTTCAAAATCTGTTGGTAAGAGTGCATTCGCACGATAAGGATGTTTTGTAGGCAGCTTCGTCAATATTTGAATATTCGCCTATCTATTTCCACATCAACTCTTATTGGTTGCAATTATTTACTCTGCTTAGTAGATTTTTACCATGGAATCAATCTGAATCTTCCGAATGCTGTGCTTGGCACCAATAACTTCCATCTGAACTAGATTGAATTCGAGCTTTACTCTGTAGTAGATGCTCACATTATATTTATAAGATATAACTAGCAATTTTCATGAAAATCATGTAACTATGTATATCTATGTTAGAAACACTTGGGTTAGTAGACGCTTTTCAGGTAGGTACCGACAAAATTTTCTCAGTTAGAAAAAGGTTGCACCGTAATGAAAGCAACTTAAGTTTCAATATACTTCTATACAAGAAAAGGAGCCTGACTCTACGTTACAGGTAATAGTACACACACACACACACACACACACACACACACACACACACACACACACACACACACACACACACACACACACACACACACACACACACATATATATATATATATATATATATACCTATATATATATATATAAGATCGGTTCATGCTAGAGCTTTTCCACCTCACTATTGGACCGAAGTTTCCGAAACATTGCTCTAAAATTTTCCAAGGATGTGCCTGAAATCTCAGCATCATATTCAATCAACCCCAGAGGATGCAAATTCCGGATTGAAATTGAAAAAGTCATCATCTCATAAAATTTTGGTGTAAAAGATTAGTGTTTGATATAGATTTAACTTCGATGAATCGAAAGATACCACCTGGAAAGCTGCATTACTTATCTTTTGCGCTTTACGAGAGCTTGTGCTTGAAGGAAGAAAGATTGTCAACACGATTGTGAATCGCAAAGCAATTTTTAGGCGCAAGGGCTGGCTCAGCATCAGCTGATTCAGGTCGATCCAACTTTTTCCTCGTATGAACTGTCCCTTATAGTGCTCATGACATCGTTAAGCTAATCGTGTGATTGCGAATGGCGTATGATAGTATTGGTTTGTTACGAAGTATTTAACTTATTTAACTGGAGAGATGACAGATCTTTCAAATAAGGTTCAGCAATACGGATAGTGTAGATTTATAGAGTGTACTATAGTATGGAGTTATAATATAGTTATAGATATTTCGCTGTGTTTATTTAGCATTACACCAAATTCACGAATTTTGTTCGTGAACGGAATTGAGAGAGTTTTCGTGCTCTAAAATCAAAATTTCCAGTTGTTTTTAGAATAGAATAGAACGTGTTCATTCGGAAAATTCACTTGTACGAAATTTTTGTATATAAATTTTACATAGGTGGGTGCTAGTTTGTCTCAAGATATCAACTATCATCAAATAGGGAACCGTCGAGGAGCTAAACCACACAATCCTAGAAAATTTCATGAAAATCAGTCCATTTGTCTCGGAGTTTTGCCTGCGTCAATCCATTTTAGTTTTGCTCATGCGCTATAATTTATTCCAGAACCCGTCGCGATATAATTCATAGGGAATTTTTCTGGATTATATACCCATCTACTTCCCAAGTTTGAACAAAATCGGACCAATAGATGATGAGAAATCTACGTTATAATAAATTATCGCTTAAACATGCGCACAGACTTCTATTTATGTGAGGGCAATGAAAGTTATTATAGGGGGCCGTCTAGACGCTATCTCGCACAATCTTTCATCAAAATCGTTCAATCAGACTCGGAATTCTGCCTGTGTCAATCGATATTAGTTTCGCGCATGCGCTATAGCTATTACTCCACCAATATCGATATAATTTATAGGATATTTTTCTAGAACATTTACCAAATTACCCACCGAGTTTGAAAGAAATCAGACCAACAGATGATAAGAAGTCGACGTTATGAGAAATTCATGTTTGCGCATGCGCATAGGCTACTGTTGATTCGACGGCTTTGGAAATTGTAGGACACCGTCTGAGAGCCAACCCGCTCAATCCCTAAAAATGTCATCCGAATCGACTGAAACTTGGTATAGTTTTGAGCGTGTCAAGGATTTACCACAGACAGACAGACACGGAACCAAAATTGATCAGCAAGCTCTGAAACGCAAAACGGAAGTGGACGTTTTGATTTTGGAGGACAACATTTTTTCGACTTTAATCACGAACGCAAAGCTTCCCTACCTTCGGTAGTGAGGAAGCAATGTGCTTATCGGGAGAGTTGTACTCTTCCTACATCGCTGGAGTTCAGGATTCCCTTCGAAATGACATCAAGTGCTTTTGGAAATTTGTGAACTATCTTGATGGCTCAAATAATTTCTCCACCCAGGCGATTTGGAGACGTCCTCTCTGGTTTGCTTCGTACTTTGCTTCCGTTTACGATCCACCGGTATCCTCTGTCCAGCTTATCAATTTCATGACATCGTGTCACTTAGTGTTCTATGTGGGCAGGAGCTGGAAGTGGTGGCTCATGATGTTACCAAGAGTATGGGACCTGATGGTGTGCCCCCTGTCATGCTGAAGCATTGTAGTCCCTTACGGTGCTCTTTAACCGTTCTCTGTATCTTGGAATCATTCCATCGTATTGGATAAGCTCATATCGGCAGTATACCAGAAAGTCCAGTCATGCAGCATGACCTCATGAGCGAATTTTTGAAGAAATCTTCGACATTTCAGTCGCTATTGATCGTGTAGAGAAATTTTAGTTTATGATTTTGATAGAAAAACATGGAATCAAATTATTGAAAATAATTAGGAGGTACTCATACTTTATCATTATTAAACTAATCTTGTAGATTTAAAGACAAATGTAGGTAAATATTCATAGATTTCGATGTCCAATGTGGTCAGTATTGAAGGCAGTTGAAATCTTAACAGTATCCTATCATAACATCATCAAATCTTGACATAAAATAAAATAACATACCGACGTCATATGAAAGTGCGCATGCGCGAAGGGCAAGTTTTTTTTCTTGCCCGATGACCCCCAATTTTTATTCCGGAATCGGATTCTGCGTTCAATTTTGCGTCCAGATCACCCGCCACTTTTGATCTGCTCATGCGCAAACGTGCGCTACGTTGAATTTGGCCAAGCAGAGCGAGGCTTAGGAATTTACGTTACTGAAGGCCGAGCGGAGCGAGGCCTTGGGTCTGCGTGCTAGTACGTACATAAATAGAACTTCTTCATAATTTCATGGCTGATATTTTCTAAGCCACAGTCAGTATTAAAGCTACATCAAGTCCTTAAACAGTTGAGCGTAAAACATTAAAGAGAGCGACTGAGAGAATCGGAGGACGGAATATTTCACAGAATAAACTCATCAGTTGTGATTACATTTTTTTTTTTTTTTTTTTTAACAAGCACCTACTACCTACGTTTTAAACAGCATGGTTCTAGGATTGGTTATACAGGGATACTTCCATAAGAGTAGTTCAATCTGAATTTGGACAATGTTTCATGCAAATATTACCGATTTTTACAACTAGCGAACGGCATTATTTCGATTTTTGACTGATTTTTCAACTTTGAAATTTTTTAAAACTTGATACATATTCTTATAGGAAATTTTACGCTGATTCCGAATATACCACATGTTAGTATGCTGAAAAAATAATTTCGCACAACAAATCGCAAAAAACAGGCTATTTTGAAATTTTTGACTACATTTTTGAAAATTTCAACCCGAAGATGTAATCCGATCATGCTGGCCAACGAACTTGAACTTTCGTTTTGTGTCCTCAACATTTTAAAATTTGTTTGAAGTTTCTAGCACAATTCTACGGACAGTTATCGTCTGGAATGACACATACATACATACATATATACATACATATATACATACTATACATATATACATACATAAAAAAATGCGTTAAACTTCAGAATATGATTCAGAATAGCCTGAAACGGATTTCTGCATAAAATTTTTTCAAAAATTCACTTTCTACAAATTTTGAGGCGAGAGCAATAGCTTAATTTTCTTCAAAAATTCGCTAAAAACCATGTAAGTCTGATTCTTAATCCACCATATTTATTCTTAAACGACCATAACTTAATGGGGGGTCCGGCTGAACATAGAGGCGAGCGAAGCGAGCCGGAGCGGCTAGTTTTATAAGAATGAAACTCCCGTCTGTCTGTTTGTCTGTCTGTCCGTGCTATGCACGGGCAAATGGCTGAGTGGGGGAGTCTACGAGTGGTGGGATCTTCTTGGATTTTTCCGAAAGGGGGCATAAGCGATTTAAAAATTTTCTAATCCCACCCGAACCATGGGCTGGAGGGGGGGCTCTACGCAGATAAAATAATGGCCTATCTTTATTAAACCTAATAATCTTTTCGTGGTTCCCCATAGTTTTATAAGATTTAATTTGTTTAAAAGCTATTTCCAACAGCAAAAAACCTCGGCCAAGTTGGGTTTGCAGCATAACTTCCTCACATATTGTAACATGGACGTATAGAATCAGTTGAAGAAGTGAAATGTTCTTAAAACTAAACTTTTCGTGGTTCCACGTAGTTTTATAAGATATACTTTTTTTGCGCCTAGTATGAACTTAAAATGTAGGTTTAAATGTTTTTATTGAATTTTCCTGCTTTATTTCATTACTGACTACAACTGGTCTTTGAAACTCTTCAGATGCCTTGATGTTCATGCTACCTGCCTACCTTCCTGTTTCTATATTGCAGTTTATCAACAGATCAAAACTTCTAAAATTCGCCAAAAATCGTAGGTACAACCCTAAGAGCTGGTCTCATTCGACGTAGATCTTCATTTCCTACAACGTTTATTTAGAGGTGTTTTTCGATTTTCTGGATAATTTCCGTGTTTTTTGCCCAGAAACACTTTTAAAACATCGAAAAAAGAGGTTTTTTGCGGGAAAAAAAGTGGACAAGATTTATATAGGGCCCCTTAATATGTGATACATTCGTGATCAGCGTGAAAGTTCTAATACCTCAAACTATGTCCGTCAAGTTTGTGACCACCCTCTATATCCCATTGCATCTATTCACCCCACAGAGAGCGATCGAAGCGAGCAACATCCTCTACACATTTCAAATCACCCTTAGTGATCCACTGTTTCAAATCATTCTACATGTCCCACACAACAGTGAAGACCATCGGATCGATACAGCCATACCGAGCGAGCGAGAAAACTAGGCTAGTTTTTAAGAACGAAACTCCGTCTGTTTGTCCATGCTATGCACAGCCAAACGGCTGTGTGGGGGGGAATCTACGAGTGGTGGGATCTTCTTGGATTTTTCCGAAAGGGGCATAAGCGATTTTAAAATTTTCTAATCTCACCCGAACCATGGGCTCTAGGGCGGGAGGGGGTGAGAGCCCCTTTTAATGCGCGTTTTTGGCCCAAGCGCTCGATCTTATATTCGCTGCCCCATTAAAATTTGATCGAGAGCACTTGGTATGTCAGCAAGAGTGTTAGTTTTAGGATCTGCAGAACACGATGGTGCCGTCATAAATTTCCGAAAGAAGCTGTTTTCCCGGAGAAATCAGCCAGAATATGCGGGAAATGATAACAAAAAAAAAAAATCGTTCCCCGCTATGGTTTTTTCCGCCTTAGACCCAGTAAATGTCCACGGTTTTTGCTTGGGTTGGTCTGAAATGTTTGTGGAATTTCCAATTTGGTCCCATGCGAGTTTCGAGACACGAAATTGTGTTTTCCATTTGTAGTGAACGAAAATGTAGACGAAAACGTTGGTTTTCTAGCTACCGCTATTCCTTACTCCGTCGAAACTTATTTAGGTCTAAACTTTGCCTTCGAACCTCTTGAAAAAAGAAAGTAACCTCTCGCGTTTGCATGACACTTCCAACAGAAAAATAGACGGGGAAAAGGATCTTAGCCCTTCTACACAGATAAAATAATGGCCTATTTTTATTAAACCTAATAATCTTTTCGTGGTTCCACATAGTTCAATAAGATTTAATTTGTTTGAAAGCAACTTCCAACAGAAAACAACCTCGGCCAAGTTGGGTGGGCAGTATAACTTCCTCACGTGTTGTAACATGGACGTATAGAATTAGTTGAAGAATTGAAATGTTCTTAAAACTAAACTTATCGTGGTTCCACATTGTTTTATAAGATTTATTTATTTATTTATTTATTTTTTTTTGTATTTATTTTATTTTTTTATTTATTTATTTTATTTTATTTTTTTTTTTTGCTTTTTTTGCCGTTCTCTTGAGTATTTATTTATTTATTATTATTATTTTTTTTTTTTTTTTTTTTATTTTTTTTTATTTTTTATTTTTTTTTTTTTTTTTTGTAATTGAAAGGGATTGCAAGTCGTTTTCAAATTTTCCCCGAACCATGAGCTGTAGGCAATCTTTATTTGAGTACGAAAAAATCCGTATAAAAATTTAACATCCAAAAGTTCTGTTAGTACAGTAATGTTCTCAAAACTAAACTTTTCGTGGTTCCACGAAGTCGTTGTTGAATAGCCCTTCAACACAGATAAATGACCTTGATGATAAATAAACCTAACAAATTTTTCCACACAGAAAACACAGCAATTTATTATTTTCGTTTTACCCCTGATATAAGATTATATATTTATATATATATATTAATTGCTATGCGATTCTTAGGCCGACCCCCAATAATTTTGTTAAAATGTCCACTTTTCTTGTGTAACGTTTTTTGTCCCGAGATGGGAAGCGAGAGGTCGTGGGTTCGAATCCCGGCCAGGCCTGAAAAATTTTTTTTTTTTTTTTTCTCGTGAGACGAAGGTTGTGGGTTCGAATCCTGGCCAGGCCTGAAATTTTTTTTTTTTCTCGTGAGACGAATTGCATAGCAAATTATCCTCGTTTTCTACACAGTAGAAAAGAGAAAAGATCCGGCGAGGCGCGCAGCGCCGAGTATAGATTAGGGGGGTCCAGGGGGGCGAAGGCAAATATATATATATATATATATATATATATATATATATATATATATATATATATATATATATATATATATTTGTTTTTGGCAAAAAAAAAAAACACGGAAATAATCTAGAAAATCGAAAAACACTTCGAAATAAACGTTGTAGAAAATTAAATTCTGCGTCGAATGAGACCAACGCCAGCTCTTAAGATTTTACCTACGAGTTTTGTCGAATTTTATAAGTTTTGATCTGTAGATAAACTGCTTGATTGGAGCAAGAAGGTAGGCACGTAGTAATCATGTCATAATTTTTTTGAACGTTTGTTTTTGGTGGCCACAGGAAACGCCATGCCTGATGGTTACACAATAACCGATTTTAACAGTGTTCTGTATACAGGGTGATTCCCTCGCAGATGCAAAAAAAAATTGGGTGAAACTACATCAAAAATGGAGTAAAATGCCGCCAACTGCATATTTTTATCTCAATCCGTTCTCGAGATATGATTTTTTAAAGGTTTTTTCAGGAAAACCGTGTTTTTTTCCTTTTAAACTCAAATTGCTCCACTTTACTTCATTCAATTTTAACTTTTGACCACATTGTCGGAATCAGCATTAAATTTACTATAAGAATAGTGTACTTGGGTTCTTAAAAAGTACCATCCAAAGGTCCTCACATCAGCTCAAACATTGACGATTTTGAAAAAAGAATATTTCTGAAAATCTTTAAAACGTTACTACTCTTCCAAAACGAATCCTGGAAACTGGCAAATCTCATGAAAACTGCTTCGTCTAATACTCTTTCCAACGGTATAATCAAGTTTACTTTTATTTTGTTATTTAGTGTAGAAAATTATGTTTTAATGTTTAAAAATATGGGTTTTTCAATGAAATTGTTGATTTTCTCGAAAGATGACCCTCCATGAACCTACGAGTATGGGGTCGGTTTCTACGTATTTTTTCACGCTGTATCGAATGGTAACATTTGTAGATCTCTCCAACTCCGTTATAACCGAGTTTTACACTTAAAATCGCAAATGTTTAGTTTGTTTGTTACGATTAAATGTATGTGTGTTATGGGGTAAAACTAGTTAATTAAAGTGTAAAACTCGATTATAACGTAGTTGAGGGATCTGCAAGAGTTTCCATTTGATCCAGCGAGAAAAAATACATAGAAACCGACCCCATACTCGTTGGTTCATGGAGGGTCATCTTTCGAGAAAACCAACAATTTCATTGAAAAACCGACATTTTTTAACATTAAAACATTATTTTCTCCCCTAAATAACAAAATAAAAGTAAAATTGATAATACCGTTGGAAAGCATATTAGATGTAGCAGTTTTCATGAGATTTGCCAGTTTCCAGGATTCTTTTTAAAAGGGTAGTAAAGTTTTAAAGATTTTCAGAAATATTATTTTTTCAAAATCGTCAATGTTTGAGCTGATGTGAGGGTCTTCGGATGGTACTTTTTAAGAACCCAAGTACACTATTCTTATAGGAAATTTAATGCTGATACCGAAAATGAGATTGAAAGTTAAAATTAAATGAGGCAAAGTGGAGAAATCCGAGTTTAAAATGAAAAAACACGGTATTCCTGAAAAAAACCTTTAAAAAATCGTATCTCGAGTACGGATTGAGATAAAAATATGCGGTTGGAGGCATTTTACTCCATTTTTGATGTAGTTTCACCCAAGTTTTTTTTTTTTTTTTTTTTTTTTTTTTTTTTTTTTTTTTTTTTTTTTTTTTTTTTTTTTTTTTTTGCATCTGCGAGGGAATCACCCTGTATCTGCGTTCGCAGTGTAGCTAACCCAGAACACAGTTCGGAATTTGTGGCGGTAATTTTCCCGAACCCATCGAGTTTCAGACGAGTCCGAGAACTGCACTGGGAACGAACCTAAGGATAATTCGGGGTCGATGAGCGGGAAAGCAGTCGGTTTTAGTGTACATCACTCAGATTACGCGAATCAGTTTCGCTTGATGTGCGTGTGGGCGCCCTAACCCTCGTCCTCCGGGTGAGATCCGCGCATCAAGTCTCGCGAGGAAGATTCGATAAGTCTAAATCCCCCTTTATATGGTAGACTGCATTTACACCGACTTTTCTAAAGTATTTGACAGCATTTCACATAGAATTCTTCTTGATAAATTGAAGTCCTTCGGGTTTTTGGAACCGCACTGGTTTGCCAGCTACTTGAAAGATCGCCGAATGAGAGTAAGACTGCGTACCTCACTGTCTGGTCCCTTATGGGCTACCTCAGGAGTCCCACAGGGTTCCCACTTGGGTCCCCTATTATTTCTTGCGTTCATCGACGACGTCCGTGAGCTGTTTGGTGGTAGAGTACAATACCAGTCATTCGCTGATGATCTCAAGACTTTTTGTGAGGTCGAATTCGTAACTGACTGTCTTGCATTGCAAGATTCACTCATAGCGTTAAATTGTTGGTGCAATGCGAATGAACTTCACCTGAATGTCGAAAAGTGCTCAGTGATGTCTTTTTCAAGATCCACGTTGCCCACTCATTACGAATACTTGTTGGGAGGCAGTTTGCTTCAATGGAGGTCAATTATTAGGGATTTTGGAGTTGAGTTTGATGTAAAATTATCCTTCACTTCGCATATCCGGGGTCTATGTTCGAGGGCGATGAGGGCATTGGGCTTCCTCAAGAGAAATACAAGAAACTTTTCTTGTCCTTGGGCGTTGAGACTCCTATTCGTTGCTCTAGTTCGACCCTGTGTTGAGTTCGCCTCCCCTGTCTGGTCACCCATAAATAAAGCAAAGGAGTCACTGGAGCGAGTGCAAAGACGCTTCTTGAGTTACATGTCCTTCAAGAGGGGGTTTAAGTGGGAGGACTATAGTTATAGTGATTTACCACGAGAAAACCGCCTGGTGATATTTGATTGTTAGAGGAGAGTGGCAGATATGGTGTTCCTCCATGGATTAACCTCTGGTCGAATTGATTGCTCTTCCCTACTCTCACGTCTTAACTTCCATATCCCCACCTACCCCACACGACTCAACCAGACCTTTTACATGAAGACTAGTCCAACAAATTATTTACGTAACTGCCCAACGTTCCGTCTTCAGCTCGAGTTTAATCTTTATCAGCTGGGCAACCACTGGACTTTGCTCGTTGCATCGCTCGCCACATTTAAGAGGACTATTCGTGCTGTGGTGTAGAGTTTTGTCATCCTCCTCATGTCACCCCTTCATCTTGTAGTTCTGTGCTGTCATCTCATTTATTTTTTATTTTATTATATATATATACATTATCAATCTCGTGCTACCTTATCGTGTGCTCTGTAAATAAATTATATTATCCTTGCCGTCTTTCCTATGCCTATTGAATATTTGTATATTATGTAGTTATTTGTGTTTTCACTTATATGTATTTAATTTTGTAATTGGCTCTGTGCCGAATTTTACTCAAATAGATAAATATATCCGCGTAAATATATTACGCAAAGGTTAATTATTTTCGTATAAGATAACTTTCGTATAACTAGCCGAATAAGGTCCAACAGTATTAGCACAGGTAAGTTTGGGCGAAATTCAGTTTTATTTTATTTTTATTATATACC
This sequence comes from Adelphocoris suturalis, assembly GCA_030762985.1. Classification (NCBI taxonomy): domain Eukaryota; kingdom Metazoa; phylum Arthropoda; class Insecta; order Hemiptera; family Miridae; genus Adelphocoris; species Adelphocoris suturalis. The sequence continues at coordinate 60,328 of CM061045.1, forward strand.
ATCATGTCTGGACTCTCTTTTGCAGTGGTGTTCGTCGAATGGCCTTGTCCTAAATCCTTTGAAATGTTCGGTCATGACATTCCACCGATTTTTGTCTCCACTCATTCACTTTTACTTGATTGGTGACTCGATGTTGACCAGAGTTTCTTCTGTTCGGGATCTTGGAGTGCATTTAGATAACCAACTTACCTTCTCAGACCATATTTCGGCCACATCAAGCAGAGCAGTGAGAATGCTGGGTTGCTGGGCTATATAAAGCGGAATACGAGGGAATTTGACTTGTGCAATTGTTACTTTATATAAGGCCTTAGTTCTTCCAATCCTGAATATGCCTCAGTGGTCTGGTCCCCCTCATACAGTTGCCATATCAACCAATTGGAAAGGATCCATCACAAATTTATGCTGCACACCAACCATGATTTGGTGAACTGCGCTGTGTTGAATGAGCATTGCCGAACTCTCAGCATACGCAATCGAAGATATCTATTCGATTTGACATTTTTCCATAAACTATTAGTGTGCTACGTGGATTCCCCGTCACTTTTGTCTCGGATATGTTTTCTGATCCCTCGTCCAAGTTCTCGTTCAAACGGCCTTTTCAGGATTCTTTTCTCTGCTACCAATTATCTGCAGCAGGGCCCTCTGTCAAGACTGCCAAGATAGGCTAACCTCCTCATTAATGAGTGTCCCGGAATTGACTCTTTTAATCAGTCTGTGTCTGCTGTGCGTAGTCTCGCCTTAAAACTATGTGTGCAAACACTAAATAGCCTGTCAAATATTTCATCTCTTAAAACCATTTGTAGTGTATTATTCATTTGTTATGTATTAATAATCCTAAACATTCTAATATCTCCAATAAGCGGCGGACATTTTCTTCTTCACTATGGAATCATTATTGTAACATATTTAATTCGTATTGTATTGGGCTTGCCCGTTTTGTAAAATAAATAAATAAATATATACACAGGGTGTCCCACGGAAAGGTTATACCCCCTTTATTTCCCCTGAATTCAGCGTCAAAAATTGGGACCAACGCAATTCTTCATAATTTTTTATGTGGATCTCATGAAAAATACTTTTGCGCGCGCCACTTGCGCCGGAAGTGGCGTAAATGATATAAACATTGTTTTTTTGTTTTTTTCAAATGGGAGCCCCCGTTTTATTGCAAATTTGGATTCTAAGCAAAATTTCATAAATTTACAACCTCTCGATTTTTTTTTACCGCGCTCAACCCGTTCCGCGAGTGCGCAAATTGCCTAACTTTCGGAATTGCGCAAAATATGGGTTCTAACTCCAAGTGTGGTACATTAATTTTCATTGCTTTTCTACGCTGATTCACATGACGCTTTCCGTTTCTTGATTTGATTCGATTTTAGCGGAATAATGGCCGAAATTTGGTTATTTTGGGTGAAAAAATCATCTTTCTTAGGTGTGTTCATGGTTACCCATGAAATTTCATAATTTTCCATTCCCTTTCCCTCCTCTTTTCTCAACAGGGCTAGGGACCGTATATGGCGAAGTTAAAAGAAAATAAAAACGATCACTTCCTTTGAAAAAATTAAAAATACCATCTGGTGGGGGGGAAACTGGAATATAACCACAACATCGGATCTGGATGTACCAATCAAATTTATCAAGAGTGGAACTCATAACTGGGGGAACTAATATTAAATTATTGTATCGTATGATCTAAATTGCGACGGAAAGCTACTGCATTTTCTATTTATGTTTTGCAGACATCTCAATCCTCCTTCTGAGAAAATTTCACGGGCATACTTTTTTATAAGTACTTTTCAGATAATCTCTGCTAGTTATGCAAAAAATGCAACAAAAACTTTGATTATGAAGTGCATTCAACCAGTAAAAAGTGAGAGATTTTTCAGGCTAACTACACGACTTTTACCACTTACTTGTTCAAAAGGATTCACATTCACAATTAGCTCACAAAAGAAAATCTGAAAGAACCCGGTAATGTGGTAGCGACAAAAGCAATGGATGGACTAAATAAGTACGTAATCAATTGGCGCGGCGGTGCCTACTAGTCAAGTTTTTTTGCAGCTACGTACACCTTCAACCTTTTTTCCTGTCAAAACTACTCCATACCATGCATGATTTTTTCGTTATGTCGTTGTATGATTTTAGCATGAATATGCTTTAGCCGTGACCTAACTACCGAAAAATGTCCCACGAGAGTGCAACGAAAGTAGCGCCAATAATTGTGATGATTTCCGCTTACAACCGAGTCGTTGCTAGGGATATGATACTTCGTCGTTTTTCATACCACAAAATTCGTTGACCATTCGTTCGAAAGCTCTCGATTTATCCAACCATACTATATTAACTACTGCGAAGTGCGTGGCCTACAAGCTGAGTTATGAGCATGGTTATATGAATAATTGTTTACACACAGGTGATCATTCTCAATTATTGATATTGTGAACATGATTGCAACCGCTTGTTAATTTCTGATGATTTCATTGAGCTGGTGTTTCGATTATGTGATTCATAGCAGGTGATCCGAATATTGCGAGAACGGTTAGATTTGTGAAGCGGTGGTTAAATTATTTTAATAGGTAATTTCTATACTTTACACTATATGAAGCTGTAATTTCGTATGTAGCCTCTTTAGCCTCTTTCTATAATAAAGTGAATGTTTACTTGCGAGTTTCTATTAGGAGATCATCATCTCACAAGAGCTCAATGGTCGTGATCATTTCTATAATAAAGTGAGAGCGAGGAGCTAAAACATGATTCCATGTTTTAGGATTGATGGCAGAATGATAGACAGAGTTCAGAGGCCGATGGGGGGTCGGGTTCAGAGAATCGACGAGGAGTGAGTCGTGTACGGCTAAAGCATATTCATGTTTTTTAATTTTAGCCGTCAGGCTCAAAGGAACTGTGGCTTTTTTCGTTATTTCGTTCATTATATCCGCTAGACATTCATCCTCAAGTAAATGACTCATTCATGCTTCATTGACTTTTTTCTACCTAGATTGATCATTCGTCTCACTGTGTGCAGCATTCTACTATATGTGGTAAGAGCGCGTGTTCATGAATAAACATGAATAAAGTAGATATTTCACATACAAAGCTACAGTTTCACTGGAGTGTCGTCAGAGGTTAGTCTCATAGTGATAAGGTACTTATATGGAGGACCTCGGTGGAGGAAGGGTGTTGTACCCATTTACTCTTCTTGGGGAGGTCACTGAAATCGTTCCGCCAAGTTGTCTCCCAAGTCTTTACAAGTTTTCACTGGGAAATTCCTTGCAGTTTTGTTGGTAATAGTTTTTCCAAAAATTACTTATGAGCTCTTCTTCTATAAAACAACAATTGAATTGGTCGGTACTAAGAGGGCGCACGTTGAAACTGGGTTCTTCGTGTCCTTTGCAAACATTTCCCCTCCTTCTCCGCCATTAGTCTACGTCGCATACCATTGATGCAAAACACTTTTTTAGTAATCAGAGAAAAATTAAGGTGGGAAGCTTCGACACAGTCTATCCTTACATTTACATTTCATCGAGAAAAAGGTTCCATTTGAAAAGTTCCAAGTTTCATAGAATCTAGTTTTGATGTGATGATCTAGTTTTGTTTTATCTAGTCGGTTATGTGTCAGCAAACTTTGGAGGGGCTTGCCTACTGAGAACCTTTTCCGTTATCGTCCCGCCAGGTCCCGGAGGCCGCCCGCCGTGTCCAGCTAATCTGAATTTTTACTATGAAATTGACTACTTGGTGTTGTGTATTTCTTAGGTGTGAGCGTAGCGAGTGTCCAGACCACTGATCTGTGAAACTAGTCAAAACTAGTGTAAGTTCGTCTACAACCACTCTCTGGATTTTACACAGATGAGTTATTTACTTAGATCAGTGGTCTGGATGCTTGCCACGCTCGCATCTCAAAAATACATAACATCAATAGGCCAAACCCTTAATTAAACTTCGGAGTAGATGTACACGGTGGACCGCCGGGGAGCCTCCAAAATTTGCTGACACATGACGGACTGGATCCGAATAATGTAGTAGTAGGTGCCTACTCATTTCCTTTTTCGTAGCTCTTTAGTACATAAGTAGTTTATTTTGTTTGATTTGAAAGTAAATGAACAAAAAACGTTTCTGTACATTTTATCATTGTATTGCATGAGTTTATGAGCTCACAAAACCTTTTCCCTTTTTATAAGCTCTTATAAGGGCGTATACCATCCTTTATATTCTCCCAATTTTCTTTGCTTAAATTGATGAGTTGGTGATATACATCAGTTGTATGTGAATGTAAAAATCCAAACCAAAAGCATTTCACTTCTTCAGAAAATTGAGTTGGTAGTTCCAAACCAGGTTCCTACACCATGGTTACAAGTTGTCCTACAATATGTGGTGGAAAATCTCACAAACCAGGTAATGTGATAGTCCTTTGAGAGATGGCCGCATCATGTAGAAAGAGGAGTCGCTCCTCGCATGATCTATCTTGACTCTTACCCTTTTATGACTCATATTTATGGAAACATCACGTTTACTGAAAATGATTTGCTCTCCACCAAGTATCAGCAATGTCTGCATAGCCGCATGCACATTGAGTACATTCAAACCCACGTACGCGTATGATATATTTTTATCACAGTTGTTTGCTGGTTCCACCTCACGGTGCCCTCCGCTAGCTTACCTCACAGTTCTTTATACAAAAACGCTGCAAATTATTACATGATGGTTTATTATTTCTGAATCAGATAGCCAGCTATAGTATCCAGCATACTCTGGGGCTTTCGCCAGTCTCTTTTCTAGTATCCACCTCTGTTCTTCCTCTCACTCCACCCCCCGCTCACCCCCCTCACCACCCACCGTGACCCCCTGCCAAGCGTGCCAGGCGTGCGCGCGTGCGTAAGTCTAACACTCAAACCTCGAAAAAGACACTTTTTCGCCCGTATTTGGCCCATAGCATCTATGCGAGTAAAGCGATCGGGATGGTTAAACGTTAGGACTAACTAGACCCCAAATGGAGTCTATGTGCGAAAGAATGGGTTTTTTAAGTCAATTCTTAGGCCTTTTATGGCCCAGACGGCGAACGGCGGACGGACATTTCAAATTTGGATTCTACGCACCCTGAAACGTAAAGTGACAAAGTTTGAGGGGGGGTTATAAAATTTTTTTGCTATACGATCACATAGGCTTATTATTAGAAATAATAAACCAAAAATAGAGCATCCTCAGCGCTATTCGAACAAATATCTTTTTACTTCTCATGCAACTAATGCAGCTCAATGTATCCCCTTTGTGCCTACTTGCCTACACAACCATTATTTTTCTGTTACAGGCGGATGCATCACTGGAAATGGAACAACGACACTTTTGCCAGGCGAGCCTCCAATATGTCTTCCTTCTTCAGGAAGTCCAGGAGCAGAAGAAATTTGAATTTGTTGAAATCGTAAGTGTGAACGTGAGGCATTTCTCATTACTATTTACCTACCTATATCGCTTATTGCATTTAGTTTCCTGCTTTGCTCTTGGAGTTTTCTCCAAACTTTCTTTGATCTCTAAACTCGTTTCCATCCTCATCCCAGACAGAAATCTTTCAATCTTTGAAATCCAGACCTATTCAATACTGACATCCTTGTTGTTTGTTTTTATAATACCACTGTTCAGTTCTGATCGGATGACCCTTCATTAACCTTTAAAACTTACAGAGTTTCTTTTCCCTTCAGAAATGAAAAAATATGTGATGGGGGCAACTGGATACTTGTATTTGATGCCTAGTTCTTCTCGGTTTTTCCAGTTTATGTACATATTAGGTGAAGATCTTTCAATTAGCCTGACAAAAGATAGTTTTAATTATAGATAAATAATGTGGTCAAGAGTTTGAGCAAATAACTAAAAATTTAATTTCTCATTGCTATTATTTGAATTCTCAGATTCGTCATTCTTCTGTGTGTACTCTAACCTATGAAAGCCTTTGTAGTTATTATCAGTTACATGGAAGCAAGGTAGGGGCAATACTGAAGACATCCCGTAGGTACCTCTGGGTTGCGTGTCGTCTTAAAGATTTTGAAAGCAGGATGAGTTTATGGGCTATGTGTGCACTCCCTATCCGCAGCAGTTTAACCTTGTTGATCAGCAGGTGGCTGAGTTCAATTTGTAGCCTCTTGGTTTGGTCTAATGTCTCGTTGGTTGGAGTGAAGCTAGGAATTTTGAGTGCAGTGTTAAGGCCCCCCTAGTGCCTGTTTCTTTTGTGGCTGCAGTACAAGCCAGATGCTGTCATGCTAATGTGATGGTCTTGATGGTTCAGGTCTGTGGTAACCTCCAGGTAGAGACAAGTCAGGGATATCACTCACCAAAGCAGAGCGTCACATACCAAACTTGCTACAAACATCTCCAGGGTAGTGGGGGCTTTCCTGATGTTACGTTTCAGGAAAATAACTCTCACAGTCGAAGAGGTTAGGTCACCCTGGCCTGTTAGCTCTAATTCTTAGAGTGTCGCAACTGCGGGAAATTATTAATAATTTCTCGTAATTGTGACGACGCGAGTTCAAACTCCTGTTGAGGTACCAAATGTTTTTAGCCTGTTACAGTGGTGCAGTCGAAATAGGACCCGAAATCATACGAAACAATAATTAATTAAATCCCTCTCGAGCCAAAAGACTGTAAACATCACATTTCCTGTCGTTAGCGTTAGCACCTATCACTTCCTCACTCACTTGAGTCAAAACACACCGTGACAATGACCTCGCTCGACTGCTGACTTGTTCCAGCGAGCATCTGCTGAGCCAGCGCCCTGCAGTTACACTTTGTCATTCGTCCGACCCCAAACCAGCCGAGACTGCTGGTATTTGACTCTGGGGAAATGTTACGCTCCAGGAAAATAACTCTCACAGTCGAAGAGGTTTGGTCACCCTGGCCCCATAGCTCTGATCGTTAGAGTTTCGCAACTCCGAGGAATTTCCCGTAATTTATCGTAGTTGCGACGACGCGAGTTTGAACTTCTGTCGAGGTATCAAATATTTTTGGGCCGTTACACTGAGAATGACGGGATAATAGGTTGGTTAGCAGGAGGGCAGTCGAGGATTATTTAGACAGTTGAAGGATCTTCTGGATGGTTTTGCAAGAATGGAGCTTCTGGGGTTGTGAGGAGAGGTGCAAAAGTCTGTATGCAAGAAGATTGACAGATGTAGGTATGTCAGGGGTGTGGAAGCCCTCTTCTTTATCTTTATAATAGGTACTGATGTAGAAATGGCCTTCGTCGTGAGATGGAGTGATTCTATTCTTTGTGGTGGCTCCTTAGAGATTGAATGCAACCATGCAACCTTTCATTTCTCTACCTGGACAATAGACATTTCTTCGCTTCTTTCTCTTTCAAGAAAAAAGCTTGGGTTTTTTGGGATGTTTCTCCATTACCTACCGGGTTAATCTGTAGCAGGTGATGATACAGATAACTCTGGCAGTCCAATCAAGAAGTATTTGGCTGCAGGGTTGATACTTTCTTATGGATATTTTTGGAGAATGCAGTTCATTGCTTAGAGGGAATTCGGAAGGGGGAATTTCCTCTGGAGCAGACATGATTATTTGAGCTGAAGGTTGAGTATGAGCTTCTGACAGATACGCATCAACGTATTTACATATTAAACCGCTTGGGTGACCTTGAAACACAACTTCTTACTCTTCAACTTTTTACATTTTCTGATTGGTTCACTTTGTGATGTGTAATGTTATAAGTGACAGCAGACTACCGAGTTTTGGTTGTCAGCACTGATTGGACCACTGTCACAGTATGGTTAAATCTGATTGGACCGCAGCATCATTAATGGCTGTGTCAAATCAGATGTCAGTTGTGTAGCACGTATGCTGCATTCCTATTGGTTAGTGAGATTTATGACAGTGGTGATGGAATGGAGTTGTCAGGTTCCCCTTCCAACAGGATATTAACCAGGAAACATTTGGCTCCAGGTATAGCCTTTTTGCCGATAGGTAGGAATAGATGCAGGGCATCAGTTACAAGAATCGGGAATGGAGAACTATCCATATCCAAAACAGATTTTCCCCTTATGTACTAAATGGTAAAAATAATGAAAATCACTTGCAAATAATTAGAAAGTCAATTCGATTAATGTAGATGCAATCAAAATGACATCCCTCCAGGCTGATATGCATCTGTTATGAATGTAAACTGTTCCTTACTAATCTTTTTCGTTGTGTGTGTTCCCAGCTGCTCACTTTAATGTTGAGCTGGCTTACTTTTTATCATCAGGGTTATGAAACAGCAGAAGAAAGTAGACCTTATCTAAAGGAGCTGCAATTCAGAATCCAGAGAGTGAGTTCATTATGATTCAACCATAATGCTAAGTGGTATTTTTGTTTATCAATGCCTTCTTCCTGTAGTTACTCATATCTTATTTACATTGTAATTGAGTTCACTCCATATTACAACGTAATTGTGGGTGATTTTGATACCTGCAGTGCCAACCAAAAACACAGATCCAGAAGTTTGCGCCTTCCTTCAAAATATTCATTACTCACTAAAGAAAAACAATTGCATAGTTGCAACAGGTTAGCCTCATTTGGGGTACAAGAGAAGTAGGGATGATTTTGAAGGGTGGGATGTAACAATGTTCCTAATCATAAACTCCACGTTTAACATGAACTTGAAGAAGAAGAAAATCCCTTAGTCAAGTAATTTATTTTATTTATTTATTTTTTTTTTTCTCAAATATAAATATGGTTTGAGTTTCCTATGGTTACCTATATTATGAAATAGTAGACTGAGACCCCTCTAAGCTATCCAATACTCACTGCCTTCAAAATCAGCATTCAGCCCCAGATCGATAATTCGTGTTTCGGATAATCCGAGGTCCTAGGAAATTTCATCTTGGTGGAACTCATATTTTCATAATATTTGAACTTTGTTCTCGCCGAACTTGTTCGATTTGGGGGCTAAATGCCATTTTGAGGTCTCAGGCTTGGAGAGGGAGGACATTTACTCCACCTTCCACAGAGTGTGAAACTCGACCTCACACTTTTAACATGTATCATGTTTTAGCCCTGGGGTCCTAGCAATTTTCGCGAGTCAATTTTTTTCAGCGCACGAAACATATTACAGTGATTTCCGCCTACAACCGAGTCGTTGCTAGGGAAATGGTACTTCGTCGTTTTTCATCCCACAAAATTCGTTGACCATTCGTTCGAAAGCTCTCGATTTATCCAACAATATTATGTTAACTACTGCGAAGTGCGTGTCCAACAAACTGAGTTATGAGCAAGGTTATATAAATAATTGTTTACACACAGGTGATCATTCTCAATAATTGATATTGTGAACATGATTGCAACCGCTTGCATAGTGGAGAAAACATGATACATGGTTGAAATTTTTGGTTCTAGAACAGAAATAAGTTAGTTTACAACCATCTATGTCCATGAACATTTGTAAATTAACTTTTGTTATGTCAAAAATCCTCAATTTTGATCAAATTTCTAATATGGGGCATGAAGTTGATGTATTTTTATTTGTACGCCTATCGAAATGTAGCTATTTCCTTCTTACTGATACCATACATCTACAATTTGTCATGAAACTCATCTCCCTGTAATATTCAATAGAATTTCCCATTTATATTCAACCTTGATTTTTACATTTTAATTGAGTATCAAAACTGATTTTGTTTTATTAATATTTCAGACTAGAGAGAATTTTACTGCAACACGAGACAAAACGGAACAGTTGATGAAAAAAACTTTGGAAATGAGATTAGGGGTAAGTAAGCATGGTTACCAGGAATTAAAAGTCTATTAATGTAACGTTTTATCACCCACACTTCTTTTCTTATTTAGTTTCATTGATTTTTTTTCTAGAAAGCCATAGAGCCTGGATCATCTAATAGAACGACTAAGGAAGGATACCTGTTTTTAATGGAGAAGAGTAAGAGTTAGTTCATAGGTTTTTGACGCTTATCATACTTTTCAAATTCATTCAATTCAAATGTTTTTCAATTTATGGTGGTTATTATGCCATCCCTTCTTGACTGAGAGCAATTTTCGTGATGATGACATTAGAATTTACATATGGCATGGCAGGTAGGTGTATAGTAACTCAGTTCGTACTTTCCCTGGCCCAATCCTGCTATAACATGGGCAAGAAACACAGAAAAATACAAGAAATGGTGTGCAGCCCACTTGCAAGCAGATTAACGTAAAGTCCTGTAATTGGGGTATTAGTGGGCCTCGAGGGCAGACTATACTTTGTATGGAATTAGCATTAACAAAGCACAGTACAGTATGTTCTCATCAAATTGAACCATTATTTTCTTGTCACTTGGCCAGGAAGTAGACGACTCAGGGTGGTTGGTGGTAGTTGGAGGGATTGTGTGTCTTGGGCCCAAAATTATCCCCCACGAATTTCGTTAGTCCCAGAAAGATGATTTTTCCAGGGATTTGTGCGGGTCAGGGTCGAAATAGTATGGTCCCTGTGAACATCATAGTTTCCAAATGAAATGTAGCCTCTACGCACGCATAAACGTAAAATCTAGTGTCTATTGTTCTACTTTCAAGATATTTGATATTGAATACCTAATCTTTTCTCGGTTTCCTCAGATTATGGTACTCCATTACATTTTTTTACATTTATATTCCTCAACTCCTCATTGCTTTAATGATCTAAACAATCATATCTTGATTACGAGGAATCTTTGTGTGCCACACCCAACTTGCCAGACAGTTTTTCTCTATTTCAGTAGTCAACCGTGTCATATTATAAGAAATTCTTTCAGATTTCCTATTTTATAATTATGTATTCTATAGCTTCGATAGGTAGCTACAACAATATTTGGGGTATAATAGCGAAGCAATGAAAAATCCCAAAGATGAAATATCCCAATAACTAAGCATTTTTTGACTTATGAACGAAAGTGTTGACATTATATATACAGGGTGAGTCTCTCGCAAATGCAAAAAAAAAAATTGGGTAAAACTACATCAAAAATGAAGTAAAATGCCGCCAACTGCATATTTTTATCTCAATCCGTTCTCGAGATATGATTTTTTAAAGGTTTTTCAGGAAAACCGTGTTTTTTTCCTTTTAAACTCAACTTTCTTCACTTTACTTCATTTAATTTAAATTTTTGACCACATTTTCGGAATCAGCACTAAATTTACTATAAGAATAGTGTACTTGGGTTTTTGAAAAGTATCATCCAAAGGCCCTCACATCAGCTCAAACATTGACGATTTTGAAAAAATAATATTTCTGAAAATTTTTAAAACTTTACTACTCTTTTAAAAAGAATCCTGGAAACTGGCAAATCTCATGAAAACTGCTTCATCTAATATGCTTTCCAACGGTATTATCAATTTTACTTTTATTTTGTTATTTAGGGGAGAAAATAATATTTTAATGTAAAAAAATGTGGGTTTTTTCAATGAAATTGTTGGTTTTCTCGAAAGATGACCCTCCATGAACCAACGAGTATGGGGTCGGTTTCTATGTATTTTTTCTCGCTGGATCGAATGGAAACTCTTGCAGATCTTTCAACTACGTTATAATCGAGTTTTACACTTTAATTAACTAGTTTTACCCCATAACACACATACATTTAATCGTAACAAACAAACTAAACATTTGCGATTTTAAGTGGAAAACTCGGTTATAACGGAGTTGGAGGGATCTACAAATGTTACCACTCGATACAACGTGAAAAAATACATAGAAACCGACCCCATACTCGTAGGTTCATTGAGGGTCATCTTTCGAGAAAACCAACGATTTCATTGAAAAACCCACATTTTTTAACATTAATAAATCATTTTCTCCACTAAATAACAAAATAAAAGTAAACTTGATTATACCGTTAGAAAGAGTATTAGACAAAGCAGCTTTCATGAGATTTGCCAGTTTCTAGGATTCTTTTTAAAAAAGTAGTAAAGTTTTAAAGATTTTCAGAAATATTATTTTTTCAAAATCGTCAATGTTTGAGCTGATGTGAGGGCCTTTGGATGGTACTTTTTAAGAACCCAAGTACACTATTCTTATAGTAAATTTAGTGCTGATTCCGAAAATGTGGTCAAAAATTAAAGTTAAATGAAGTAAAGTGAAGAAAGTTGAGTTTAAAAGGAAAAAACACGGTTTTCCTGAAAAAACCTTTAAAAAATCATATCTCGAGAACGGATTGAGATAAAAATATGCAGTTGGCGGCATTTTACTCCATTTTTGATGTAGTTTTACCCAAATTTTTTTTTTTTTTTTTTTTGCATTTGCGAGAGACTCACCCTGTATATTAATTGCTATGCAATTCTTAGGCCGACCCCCATTAATTTTTTATGTAATGTCCGGAACGAAATTAAAGATGATTTTCACGTACAACCGAGTAGTTGAGTAGTTGCTATAGATTGTGTCACAATTTCAGTGTTTTCCACGTACAACCCAGCCGTTGTTAGGGGAATGAAACTTCCGCAGTTTTCATCGCACAAAAATCGTTCGCCACTCGTTGGAAAGCGCTTGATTTATTTGATAAATGTTCACATTTCAAGCTACCAATTTCCCTCTCCTTACGTACCTGGCTACATTCCAAAACTAAGTTGATTCAGGCTAAGAATTGCATAGCAAATTATCCTCGTTTTCTATGCAGTAGAAAAGAGAAAAGATCCGGCGAGGCGCGAAGCGCCGAGTATAGATCAGGGAGGTCCAGGGGGGCGAAGCCCCCCGGCGAGGCGCGAAGCATCGAGTATATATATATATATATATATATATATATATATAATTATATATACTTAGGCACAGATATGCGGAGAAAAATAGCACATTTATAAAGATAAATGACAAGGAAAAACTCACAGTTATGATATTTAAAATTATATTTCGGCAAATTTATATATATATATATATACATATTCATTTACTTATTAATATACAGGCAAATCACAGGAGATCTGTTAAATATAATTAAAATTCAGTTACGAAAATAAATATAAATAAATAATAAAAACGGAAGACCCTAATTAAAATTGTGTTCAAATTAATTAAAATAATTAACATTTGTATGATTATTTATGCTAATTTTGTATTCTCAACCGATTGTGGTGAATGAGATGAACAGTACCTTTAGAGAGGCTTCATTCTACGTAATTCAACTAACTACTGTTTGAAATCCAAGTTGCAATAGATAAATTAAGGAAGTTTGAAGAAAGTAACAAGTAAACTACTTTTCAAGATCCAGGCTGTTGCTAATAATTATACTACGCCAGTTATGTGTTTTTTGCTTCAAACCTGTAGACTATAAAAGTGGAATGTGAGTGCGGTGAACAAGTGGTACGAGGTAAACATGAACTCCCAGCAATTACCTGATTTTTAAGAGCCGTTTCGCCCAATGGTTTCCTCCTCTCTCGCTTTTGATTCTAACCAGTTTTATTAAAACCTTTTTTTTTTTAAATAATAAATTGTCTTTACGTTTCAGAAGCATTTGGTGTCACATGGACAAAAAATTATTGCACCTACCGAAAAGAAACCAAAGAATTTAGTATGACTCCTTACAACCAAATGACAGCTAAATTTGTAAGTCATTACCTTCTATTTCCCTTAATAATTATTACCTACTGCAGTGTTCAGATCTATATGTTCTTGAAAATCTCAAAATATTCATTCTAAAAGTTTGAAAATACGCTTTTATTCTAAATACATTCACCCAACCCAAATATACAGGGTGTTTCCCTCGCAAATGCAAAAAAAGTTTTGGGTAAAACTACATCAAAAATGGAGTAAAATGCCGCCAACTGCATATTTTTATCTCAATCTGTTCTCGAGATATGATTTTTTAAAGGTTTTTTCAGGAAAACCGTGTTTTTTTCCTTTTAAACTCAAATTTCTCCACTTTACTTCATTCAATTTTAACTTTTGACCACATTTTCGGAATCAGCATTAAATTTACTGTAAGAATAGTGTACTTGGGTTCTTAAAAAGTACCATCCAAAGGCCCTCACATCAGCTCAAACATTGACGATTTTGAAAAAATAATATTTCTGAAAATCTTTAAAACTCTACTACTCTTCCAAAACGAATCCTGGGAACTGGCAAATCTCATGAAAACTGCTTCGTCTAATACTCTTTCCAACGGTATAATCAAGTTTACTTTTATTTAGTTATTTAGTGGAGAAAATTATGTTTTAATGTTAAAAAATGTGGGTTTTTCAATGAAATTGTTGGTTTTCTCGAAAGTTGACCCTCCATGAACCTACGAGTATGGGGTCGGTTTCTATGTATTTTTTCACGCTGTATCGAATGGTAACATTTGTAGATCTCTCCAACTCCGTTATAACCGAGTTTTACACTTAAAATCGCAAATGTTTAGTTTGTTTGTTACGATTAAATGTATGTGTGTTATGGGGTAAAACTAGTTAATTAAAGTGTAAAACTCGATTATAACGTAGTTGAGAGATCTGCAAGAAATTCCATTCGATCCAGCGAGAAACCGACCCCATCGTTGGTTCATGGAGGGTCATCTTTCGAGAAAACCAACAATTTCATTGAAAAACCCACATTTTTTAACATTAAAACATAATTTTCTCCCCTAAACAACAAAATAAAAGTAAAATTGATTATACCGTTTTAAAGAGTATTAGACGAAGCAGTTTTCGTTAGATTTGCCAGTTTCTAGGATTCTTTTTGAAAGAGTAGTAAAGTTTTAAAGATTTTCAGAAATATTATTTTTTCAAAATCGTCAATGTTTGAGCTGATGTGAGGGTCTTCGGATGGTACTTTTTAAGAACTCAAGTACACTATTCTTATAGTAAATTTAATGCTGATACCGAAAATGAGGTTGAAAGTTTAAATTAAATGAGGCAAAGTGGAGAAATCCGAGTTCAAAATGAAAAAAACACGGTATTCCTGAAAAAAAAACCTTTAAAAAATCGTATCTCGAGTACGGATTGAGATAAAAATATGCGGTTGGCGGCATTTTACTCCATTTTTGATGTAGTTTCACCCAAATGTTTTTTCGCATATGCGAGGGAATCACCCTGTATATACCCGTTCCGGGGTTGGGAATCACTCACCTCTTACACACAGACACACATTTACTTTTTCTTATCTGTAGAGAAATGGTATCAGTTAGGATCCAGATCTATATTTCTGGGAGTAAAATTAAAAAACGTTCCAATAGATTACACAAAGTTCCATTGACCCTTCGGATATTGAGAAGCAAAACTCAAAATTTGCTCATTCATGAGTTAATCAGAAGGGCGATGTTGACTGCATACCACACACTTATTTTATTCATTTATATATTTTACAGACCAGTCCTGAGACAATGAAGTTGGAATCATGTATACGAAGAATGTCTGATTCCATAGAAAAAAGGTTCTGTTTTGATCTCACTTCTATTGACAGGTAAGTAATTTTTTTTTTTTTTTTTTTACAGATGAAATACCAAATTTTATTATTAGTTAAGGAATGGGTAAGTTAATCTTCACTTTCATTCGCTTAGGCACTGGGTGGTGGGTGATCGGTTGGTTTTTTTCTCTCTCTCTCTTGTTTCCCCTGCTAGGCTTATTCGGTTGTGTTCATTTCTTCCTTTTTTTTTATGTACGAGATGAAGGTCCCAAACCCATTGTTATAGCTGCTCCATCACGGAAGCCTATCAGGTCCTCTGCATTTCTCCACTTCTTTCTAGTTCCGTAAGGTGGGACGAATCGGGTCAGTGGGGTGAATAGGGTCAATTTTCGGGAAAATTACAAAAATCGAAAAATATCGGCAACGGACAAAGATATCGAGACGATCCAAACGGCTTTCGATTCCTTAGGTATCGATGCGTCAATTTATCGATTAGCTAACGATCTACTGTCCGCCATGGGTGCTACCCGGCCATGAAAATGGCGATGCCCAAATCAGCTGTTTTACAATAGCCCACAAACTTAGTTCACCCCGCCAACTGTGTGAAGGTTGGCAGCCTGTCCTTGTTATAACACAACCCTGAACTTGTTTCGATAATTCCCTCCGAATTTGACAGCAGTGGCTTAAACCGTTCGATTTGTTTTGATTTTTTTTTCGACGGGAGGCAGTTTTTGGGCAAAAGTGGGGCGAATCGGGTCAGCAACTGTAGAGGACTGTTGTGACGTGATTCCACAAAATATTGAGAGAATTATAAGGTTGAAGAAGCTTCAACGAGGACACTACCACTTCATGGTTGATGCCACTCATTTTGAGTGATTTGGAGCTTTCTAATTGTGATGCATTGGGTCTCAATCAAGTTGTAGCTCGATTTTTCATTGTGATTTTTAATTTATTCAATCATTCTTGATTCTTCATTGTGATTTTTTTAAACTTGACTCTTCATTGTGATTTTTAATTCTAGTGCCTTCAGGCAGTTAATTTTATGAGTCAGTTTTTTCTAATTCTTCTAGTTCCTTTCAATTTTCGAGCTCAAACATGCTTCGATTGTGATAATTTATTTGGTTTAGAATAATGTTCAGTCATGGTTAATGTTTGCCTACTCAATATATCAGTCATTTCACGTGATAAATAGCATTTAAAGACTGAATAAATATTTATTCAACTTTTTATAAATAAACAAGTTATTGAGAAATTCGCTTTTTTGTTGTACAGCCCGAAAAATGGTTTAAAAAAAAAACTGGTGGTTTCGGAAAACATTTTTTTTAAAGATCCGTGACCCATTTGGTCCACGCTAGTGTTGAATAGGAGATATTTAATTTTTTGCTTGAAAAACCTATGGGTGACCCTATTCACCTCACCCGGTAGACCAATCGGGTCAGGGCCCTTTTTGGACCATAGCACTTTCCCTGTTATAGTATTACATTATTTGACCATGGTAATGAAAACTAGACGCAGGGAACTGTATATTGCCGTTGGAATCAAATCTCTATCTCAAACAGGGAAAAAACTACAGACGTTGAAAGTTGCACAGGTCTCCGGAAGAAGAAAAAAGTTTTCCTACGATGCCAAAACATGCCATTGGTCTCTGTCGATGCTTCAGCCTCTCCCGAGCCAGGAAAACTTCGTCTCCAAATCGTAGCTGTTCATGGGGTTAAAAAACACCCCTTCTTAGGGGTGGTTCCGGGATAAAATGATAAATTTCTTAAAATATTGGGTTAATGGGATCAGAAGTTTTTCCAGCCGATTGAAATTGAATTCATACTTATTCTTGGTCCAGTTCTCAGATTGGAAGGGTCTTGAATGTTTGTTTAAATAGGAATAGGCTCATAAATGCAAAAATTATGATGTGCATGACAGTGAAAATCCAGTTTTTTTTTCATCACAAGCAAATGATATTTACTCAAGTGTACATAGTTGCGTGCGCGCGTAGGTGTGTGTGTGTGTGTGTGTGTGCGCGCGCGTGCGTGCGTGCGTGTGTGTGTGTGTGTCAGATGACATTTATTATAAATAAGAAAAAATCATATTCAGAAATTTTATTTCAAGAAGAACATTTAATATAATAAGATATTTATATTTTATATAATTTAATTATTGAAAACAAATATTGTCAAGAAATTTTAACACACATAGGGAATATGTTAACATAATTTCAATTTTGAGGTACAATTGATCTTATGTAAACAAAAGATATATATATCAAAAATTTTACACCAAGATGAACATCTAATATGATATGAAAAAACTAATTCCTTACATTCAAATAATAAATATGGTAGTAATAATATTTTGAAAAAATTCTAACTCACATAAGGGAAATATAATTTTCTTAAATATGCTTAGAAGAAAAGTCCACTACAGCTTCTTTTAGTTCAACGCCGTAATTATCATCCATCATGTTATTCAATTTTCTCCGGCTCCGGCTTTAAGAATTCGCGATGGATTGATTCCCCAGCCTGTTCCGACCAAATACCTACCTAATCTCTGCTGCTCTGTTCAAGGTGATTTAAGCAAACGTGAATCTTCAATGTTTCTGTCACAGATATAGCAGCGAAACATTTTCTAAGGTCATTCAAATATTCATTTAAGTTTCCGCCAAGTCTCTTATTTGCAAAACAACTGTGAACAATTTTATCGAGAGCTTTGAAAACTGAAAAATACGGCACCAAAGCTAGGGGGCCGCCAATATGACCACTCACTTCGTGATTGAGTAAGAAATCAGGCCGTTTTAACATTTTTCTACAAGCGTTTCCTTCGAAAGCTTCCCCGTGGTAGTTCTTGGAGACTAAATTCAGATGCTGTGGCCAGGTTAGAGCCTTTTCTCTCCCGAGAAGAGGCACCAGACCTTTCCAAAAAATGTGATTCACTAGACCTTGTAATATATGCAATTCTGGCATTACACATTTTTCAATTACAGGCATATCATCGGACTCGTGAAATAATGGTGGATTTATTGTACTGTGGCTTGATTTAGTGCATTTTTTGTCACCACCGGAAGATTGAAATTTCTCGAAATCTCGGCGCAAATCCCCATATGTTTTCAGTGCAAGCTCTTTCTTGTTACTTTCAAGTTCAGATCGTGATTTCAATGTTTGCAGAGAAACAAAGCAGTACGGACAAGGGTAGGTCGAGGTGGCAGTTTGTTGTCCATTAACAATGAGAAGCAATTTAAAATCTGCAACGAATTTGAATGGGATTGTATTGATTTGTACCAGGTTGAATAGTTTCTCTATATTCCCATAAGTTTCTTTAATTTGAGGCACAATACACAGCATTATCAATTTGTGAACGCTGGTTAATTTATGGGTCTTAAATTTTTTTAATGGAACAACATCAGAAGATGGGTCAGAAGCAGAAATATAATCTTCGGGCAGTATCGTCATACACACTTTAAAAAATCCCTGGCCCCCATCTGCCATTATTTTGATGACGTAGTTACCAACTAAGTTTCTTCTGTTGATGACTTCTTCCAATATTTCTTCTGCATTACACCACACTACAGGTCTTTTCTCTTGAATTTTGGTTTTTTCAACATCAAAGTCTAGTAACGTGTACCTGTAAAAATCGTGCAAAACTTTAGCCCTTTCTGCAACTTGTTCACAGTAATGCGCTGGTATTGATTTTCTACCAGCAGTGGCGCGAACAAATGCTGCAAATCCTTTCATATGTAGCCCCGAAGAACCAGACTCAACCTGATACGTATTTAAACTTTCAACAGAAAATGTTACAGGTTCGGCAGGTTTTGTAAAACACAAAGTCCTTTTTCGTCCCCTCGTACTCAAAGTCAAAGTATCTGATTTAACTCCATCACATTCCAAAACTACATTTTCTTTTTGACGGATTAGCTCATTGCAGAGTTGGTCCTTCTGCTTTTGCGGCAGATCACTGCATAAGTTCAACACGTTTTCCACCATTTTTTGTTGTTCCCGTGAAATATTGTTTATACAGGTATGAGATATGCCCCTTCCGATTTCTTGGCAACATCTATTGCACAAAGTTTTGGATTTTTTTGTTAGCTCTGGTGGTGGTGCGGGGGCCAAATTGAGCACTTTGGAATTTCGAGCACCAAACTGTCCGGTTTCAGGAGTGATTTTTGGAGATAAATGCAAGCTTTCACCCACTCTAATTTTTTTTTTCATTTTCACTGATCCCTTATGACGTCCAGTCAAACAAATAAAACAATTACAAATCGCCCCTTCATGATTTGCTCTTGTATTCACTGGAAGAATAATGTCTTCATAATTTGGCATCGTTTTGAAAGGCCTCCGACAATTATTACCTCCGTTTCTGTATTCAGCAAGAATTTTGCGGCAATTAGAGCAAATGCTGAGTGGATATTTAGGATTAGATAATGAGAACTCGGGATTTATGAATTCCTGTACAAGTTTTTCGTTGCATGTTGAAATACGATAGTATTCAAGTTTCCGATTTCCGAGGCTAATTTTTCTTCCACAAGGCGCACAAAGTTTTTTTCTGTTTTCTTCATGATCGCAACGGTGGTCACAAGTATAGGGCATTGTTATTCTCAGAATTTCGCACAGTACACTTTAGGATACACACGTATGCAATATAATACAATAGTGAACACGAAGTTGAATACGTTCTTTCACTCACGGAAAAGTACAATATTGACTTGTTCTTGATGTAAGATAAGAATCGTGTAAAAACCAGAAACGCTCGTTGTCGATAAACATCTAATAATGACTGCGAAAATTGTGTCGAGGATTGGTAAATAAAAACAACAAACGTCTACCCTTGGACTTTAAGCAGGTATAAATAACTATTTATATATATATAAACAAATACTGGGAGCGGAAGGAAAAACAAGACAATTGGTACACTTTTGTAGGTACTTTGAATGGATTTTTCTATCGGTATGTTACTACAAATATCTGTACATTAGTTGTATAGATGACACCCATAACACTTCCTTCCGATTCTCATGTAAGGAAAAATATATAGATATGCAAATAATTAAGTATAAATAGGTATAACACTTGAATAAATATCATTTACTTGTGATGAAATAAAATCTGGATTTTCACTGTCATGCACATCATAACTTTTGCATTTATGGGCCTATTCCTATTTAAAAAATATTCAAGACCCTTCCAATCCGAGAACTGGACCAAGAACAAGTAAGAATTCAATTGCAATCGGCCGGAAAAACTTCTGATCCCATTAACCCAATATTTTAAAAAATTTCTCATTTTATCCCGGAACCACCCCTAAGAAGGGGTGTTTTTTAACCCCATGAACAGCTACGATTTGGAGACGAAGTTTTCCTGGCTCGGGAGAGGCTGAAGCATCGACAGAGACCAATGGCATGTTTTGGCATCGTAGGAAAACTTTTTTCTTCTTCCGGAGACCTGTGTTGAAAAGTGACCCTATTCGCCCCACCTTACGGTTCCTCTAATGCACATAGACGTTGCTCGCAAAATGGCAAAGGAAACCCGCGCTCGTAACCACCCGGTAACATGGCTTTGCGGTTTAGACCATCTGTCTGCCAACCGTTCTGCCATTACCTTAATACAGTTCGCCATTTGAGGAGCAAATATCGCGTCTGTTGTGCAAACCATTGGGGTGAAGGAGGATCGTCTTTGAATACACGCGTTTAGTTTACTGAAGAAAAAACCAAGTTGTTTATCCAAAATTATAATGCTCCAACAATTGAGTTTTTTTTTTTAAATTTTGTTTTTATTTTACAGACCAGGAGTTGTATTTACTTTACAAGCATTGTCAGAAGAAGATAGGAAACAATGGATGGATGCAATGGATGGAAAAGAACCAGTATGTTGTTTTTTTGGTACCTTTTTCATTTTAATCATTGTTTCAATTGTTAACGTAAAAATAAGTGATTTAGTACAGAATTAACGTAAACAAATATAGGTTTCAAGGTGAAATAAAACAAGCAAGATATGTAGGCTCAAATCTCAACAATAATTGAGTTATAACTGTTGTGTTTGACGTTCTACGCTAGTTAAATTAAACTGTGATTGGGTAATTGATAAAGATTAATAAAAATTGGAGTAAAAGTTGTGATTTTTACTAGTCGTGTTTTAAAACTAATGTCTGGCAATATTCATCAAGTCTTGATACTTAATTCTGCAGCGTTGTCAACAATTTAACGGATTGTAGGGTATTAGGTTTCACTGCACCTTAGGTAAAGCACCAATGCAATCTAAAACTATTTTCATTTTTATTCACTTCTGTGGTTTTCAAAATTTATAGCTGTTATCTTAAATAACAATCATGACATATTTTAAGATGTGGATCATCTTACGATATGGAGAAAGGATCATGTGTTGTATTGAGGCGCTTTCAAATTCTATTGGGACCTAGAGTCTCTTGCATCCTCAACTATTTAGATGAGCCTATATATCTTCGTGAATATAGGGAACCAGTCTGACAATGACTTGGAATCCTCCTTGGAATCTTCTGTAGAGAAAGGTCCCAGATTGCAGGGTGAAGGCTATTGTACGGTACCATTCCCTGATGATTTGAGTTCAGCCTCTAAATGTAACATAGCAACATGGTAACCAGGTTGGTTTGGGTACTGTGATCATGCAACTCACTTTGTGCATCCATGTCGGTGCATATGTGTGATAGCAGTGCCTGGGACATTGGGTACTTGCTTGCTGAATCAGTATTTGATACATTTGTCCAAAGTAAAATCATATTATTTAGTCGACTCTTGAAAAAAGCATACTGTTTTAACACAAAAATTTATATTGCTGCTTCTTTATTTCATCCTGTGGAGTGACTGGCCAGGTACTGAGATTCCTAACTAAAGCAAGGTAGGCTGCTAAGGAAAACACGATAGTCTGGCAGTCACTTGCAAAGGTCCTTGTCCATTGCCGTTCTTTCCCTTCCTTCCTTCACATATTTCCTGTGTATATTAGGTAGATATATATTAGATTGGATACATGAGATGGAAAACTGGTCAGATAAACTCAGAGATGTCAAACTCCCTTCTCATGTACAGATATGATCCTGCACACTTAAAAAATCTAATTTGCCTTGTGCCAAATGTGCCAAATCGTACAATCACCAAACCCTGCTGGCTTATTTAACTCCTGGCACCATGGGTACACCATGACACAGAACTGAAACCCAAACTTGGACTCACCAGGTACGATGTTGGTCCACATTAGCATATACCTACTGGTAATCTCAAAATTGACACATTTCACTTGACAAGTCTGTCGCTTCAATTCCATATATTGAATCCCTTCAATTTCACATACCATTAAACAAGTTGCAATCAAGCCTCACCAATTTCTAGTCAGCTCTCTTCGTTTGTCTACACCCATTACGGATCTCACCTATCTGAAACCATATTTGTAAACCTCCGTTGCTGTAGTCTAATTACTCGGATGGTATGACCCAACCAGACAATTATCTAGAGTATCACATAGCTCACCCAACTTTTAATGATCCTTAACTCCATCTTTTGGTGTGACAAATAGGATATCCATCATGAAACTTTTGAAAAAATTTAACTTGAAATTGTAGAGCCATCGTGTAGCTACATTATTTTTCCATTGATTATTCAAAAATTTGCTAAAAAGTTTTGGTTCAGCTATTTTTATGGCTTAGAGAGGAAAACATAAATAGCACCCATATAAATGTATTGCATGTTGGGAATGTAGTGTGAAGCCTCTCAATAGTTTTGCGTATTTATCTATATTCTATTGACCATCAACACATTGTAAGACACATAATGAATTACTAACCCCTCCTATTGCTCTTGTGATCTATTAAGTTCTTCCTTTTTTGTTTTTGAAGATGTACAGTACGCCCGTCACAATGAAAACCTTGAAGCCTGAAGAATGTACTGCTCTGGACGATGCCGGTTTTTTCTTTGTTACCAAATGCATTGAAACAATAGAAGCTCGGGGTAAGTAGTTTTTTTGAAATGAATGTTTTCACCAACCACAGACTAGACTAGAACCCATTACCATTGGTGGGCCTGCTCATTGGTTCACTCTGGGCAAATTTTTTCTTTAACCGAAAGACTTCGAAAGAGATCTCCCGATTGGACTTTTTCAAGTGGTGTCCTGTTAAAATGTATAGTGGAAGCTAATTCGGAAGATAGAAGGCAGTGTGATAACAAATATCGAATATTTATATTGAACAATTTTAGACAGTATTTTACACAAGAGTGAAACTAGAAAAGTGTTGCGTTGATCAGGACAATTTCGTAACAATGATACAAACCATATGTGTATATCAGAACGTTAATTATACTAAATGTCTGGCAAGTGGAATATTTGAATGGTAGGTGAATTTCAACACTCCCCCTCACTCAACAGAACATAAACACTTAACAAAGTCCTATAGCCTTTGTGAGTTCACAGTGCCGAGGGCTGGTTAGTCCTTTTGTGAGTATGTCGTGCTTTTCGACGATCTAACTCGCTGTTTGCTTTGTACTGGTTTTTCAACACCATTTTGTTTCCTATGACGTTTGACCCTTTAATTCTTTTACCTTTTTTCGTGTTTCGTTTTCTTGGTGGGCTCTAATTTCATTTTTAATGGCTTCCTCCCAAGATTTTGCGTCTGTTCTCTCCAATGCTTCTTTTTGGGTTAAGGATGCGACTTCAAAATCATTTAACCTTTCTGGGGGATTTAGTTGTGCCCTATCCCTTAGATTGTACTGGTTTTCATTTCTTTGTTCTTCATCTTCTTCGTGATTGTCTTCAACTTCGAGTTCCGCCTCCACGTCATTTGGTTGAGTTTCATGATTTTCGTTCGTGAATACATCTATCATTTTGTCTTCGTTCTTGATGAATTCTTGAGTTTCAGATCCTGAACTGGATGGAAATGGATCATTTTTTGATTGTTCAGTATAGTAAAATTGGTTGACTACTTTTACATCCCTAGAAATCATAATTTTGTTTCTTGAGGGCATCCAGACTCTGTATGCCTTTGAGACTTCAGAATAACCAAGGAATATGCCCTCCTCGGCTCTGGCTTGGAATTTGTCTTTGCTTTTAGTTTTATCCATGACAAATGTCTTGGCGCCAAATATATGCAAGTGGCGAACTGAAGGTATGCGTCCTGTCCATCTTTGGAATGGAGTTTGATGGTTTAAAACTCTAGACGGACATCTATTCAACAAATAGTTAGAGCAATAAATGGCCTCAGCCCAGAACATTGGTGGCATATTTGATTCGAGCATGAGACATCTTGCCTTATCTAGCAAAGCTCTATTTCTGCGCTCGGCCAATCCATTTTGTTCGGGCGTTCGAGGGGCTGAAAGTCGACGTCTGATACCAGAATCCCTTAGCAATTTTTCAAATTCATTGTTGACGTACTCCGCTCGTTCATTATCACTTTGGAAATATTTTATTTTCTTGTTTAGATTGTTTTCGACTTCATTCTTGAATTCTTTGAAATATTGAATTACTTCATTTTTATGCTTTAGGAAATAAACTCGACCGTAACGGGAATATTCGTCAATAAAAGTTACGAAATATTTCGATCCACCCGGAGACGCGCAACGCATAGGGCCGACCACATCGGAATGAATAATTTCAAGAGGGTCCAAATTTTTAGGTTCATCCCTTGAAGGAAAAGGGCGTTTTGAGAATTTTCCCTTGATGCACGTTTCACAATCATCGAGTGTGTCAGAAGGTTTAAATTTTAGTCCTTTCATTATTTTATTTTTCCTAGCTAGTTTTAGGTCATTTTTGTTGATATGGCCTAGTTTTTTGTGCCAGTTTTGGATTTCAGGTACTTTATCTGTAGTGGACATGCAAGCTGAAAAGTTATCTTCATTTATCATGTACAGATTATTATTTTTATTTGCTGTTACAATTAAATTTCCATTTTGGTCCCGAATTTCAGCACGGTCATTTTTGAAAGTTACCTCAAGACCTTTATTGGTTATCTTGCTAACGGATAATAAATTCATGCTGAGATTAGGTACGAATAATGTATCAGATAGATTTACAATATGGTCATTTCCCAGCTTCACTTTCACAAATCCTTTTCCAGCAATATTAGCTGTAGATTCTTTAGAAGCTAGCTTTAGTTTGCCATTTTGCTGTTCGAAACCTGTGAATTTTGATCTATCAGAACATAGGTGAGATGTACTACCACTATCTAAGCACCAACTTGAACCTGCATTATACGTCTTAGTATTTGCGGCAAGACTTTCTTCTACAGTGTACCAAGTTGATTCTGCTAACCTTGATTTTTGTTGGTTACTTTTATTTTGCCAACACTTCTCAGTAGGGTGATTTGTTCTTCCACAAGTCTTACATGGTTTTCTATTTTTATTTTTGTAAAATTTCGACTGCAGTTTATTACGAGTATTTGAGTAGAGTGCGTCTTCACTAGTTTTTAGGGTTTCATCCTTTCTCCTAGCTTCGAATTCTTCTATGATTTTTATTTTTAATTCGTCTGGAGTTGGAAGTTTATCCCTACTTTCTATCGCTACGCGGAAATTTTCAAAATTTTGAGATAAGCTATAAAGCATCATTATACTCAGTAATTCAGGATTTATTTGAATTTCCATTTCGCGTAGTTTTTCGACAGCATCCATGAATACATTTAGATGGTCACGAATGTCGTCGCTTTCTCTCATCTTATGTAAAACAAGTCTTTTTAAGAGAGTTGCTTTTCGAGCAGGACCAGAACTTTGGAAAACATTTTTTAATGTGTCCCACACACTTTTTGATGTGGTACAGTTTTTAACTTGTTTAAGTTCAGCTGGAGATATGACTAATAAAAGATCAGACCTCGCATTCAAGTCGTTTTCCATCCATTCTGCCTTTTCTGCTGCTGTTGCTGCCTCGTTTGGTTCAGGAATCGTCCCAACAACGTATCCCCACAGCTTGTTCTTTATGAGAATTGCTTCTGCCTGTATCTTCCAAGTATCGTAGTTGTCTTTTCTTAATGGCTCTATCCGGTAATTACTTCCGGCCATTTTTCTGGATTAGACAATTTCTTAGTTGAACCGAATCTACTACACAGAACGTTATGTTGAAGCAAATTTTGGTCACAACCGTTTTTGAAATTTTTTCCGATACTATTTACTGGGATTCATAACCTGTTAAAATGTATAGTGGAAGCTAATTCGGAAGATAGAAGGCAGTGTGATAACAAATATCGAATATTTATATTGAACAATTTTAGACAGTGAAACTAGAAAAAGTGTTGCGTTGAACAGGACAATTTCGTAACAATGATACAAACCATATGTGTGTATCAGAACGTTAATTATACTAAATGTCTGGCGAGTGGAATATTTGAATGGTAGGTGAATTTCAACATGTCCATTAAGAGTCTTAATAAGGACTGGTAACGGAATGTCTGCATTATATTCTTTTTTATCGGCCTCTTAACCCTGTGGTCAGCTCATCACTTTTTTGTCGAGACTAAGTGGGTCATAGGCACGGGTTAATATATATATTTGACTTGCTCCAATTGAAAAGGACATTTTGACACAGAAATCCCTAACGAATCGCTCCTTTTCAGATCAAATTCGCCTAGGATGGTTATTTTTGCTCCTGAGTGGATTCGATATGGACCAGAGCGTTATTTTTCCATCCCAAGATGATCCGATCCGGGCTGAACCGATAAATATCAATCCCTAATTTTTTTTTTTCTTTTTTTGAAACGGCCAAAATCATGTTTCCATGTATGGCCTTGAGAGATCCCAAGGTAGACAGCCTAATCCATGAGCAGTATTTTTTCGCTCACCTTAAAATTGGCGCAGGCACATGTGTCTGCCCAATTCGCAATACACGATTGTTGCCTGCCTCTAATAGTAGCGACCCTGTAGCTACTGTTTGTTACACCTGCACACACCAAAACTCATACACCCATCAATATAGTATTTTGGCGAAATAATTGAAAAAGTAATCACTGCCAACTCGAAGTAATCGGTAGGTACTTAACAACTACTCTGGTTATGATATGGATGAATTGGGCTGTCTACCTTGGGATCTCTCAAGGCCTTAAATGGAGCCTCACGGTTGATTGGTTGATGATTTTGGCCGTTTCAAAGCAAAAAAAACGGGCCGGAAGCAAAAAATTAGGAATCGATATTTATTGATCCAGCCCAGATCGAATCCACCCCGGAGCGAAAATAACCATCCCCGGCGGATTCTATCCGAAATGGAGCAGTTCGTTAGGGATCAATATATTTCTGTGTCAAAATGATGGTTTCAATCGGAGCAGTTCAAATATAGGTATATCTGTCGATTTCAACCCCCGACTCTAAGATATAAAACACACGAAGTAGCTTACACAAATTTAGGTGCAAAACTGAAGTTTAAGAATCAGCCAAAGCTTGGGATTTTAATAAAACCAAATTTTAATGAAATTTAAGTACATTTTTCAGCATAATTTTGTTAAAAAAAATTTAATGTTCTATGTTATATTTGATAAACTTTATTTGAGCAATATTCTGCTGAAATTTATAAATTTAACCATTTTTAGTGATTTTTTTAAGCAAATTTTTTGAAATTTGACCAATTTAATGTGCTCAAAAAGTACTGGCCAACGAACTCATCCTTTCGTTTGGAAAGCTTGATTTTTGGCGGAAGAACGGAATTTTTATCTCAATCCTAAGGAGAGTTATCGTCTGGAATGACACATATATACATACATATGTATGTATGTATTTGCTAATAGTACCTATGTATGTTCATAAGTGAGTAGACAGGTATATCAATCAAAATTATCATCATCATTGTCTGTCATCAAAACCTATAATATTTTTTGGCCGTCAGAACACAATCTTAGGTCGGGCAATCGTAGTACACATTTCAATTATTAAATGTAAAAAATTTACAAATTAATAATTTGTAATCGGCGGAAAAATTGTTGGTCAAGTGGCTTACCGGTATCAGGTACCGCCAACTTATTACTAAAACGGCATTTACTTGAAAATGACAAGGGGGGTCTCAACCAACCCACGAATGAAGATGTCACAGGGTGTTAGGCCTTTCCTACGGTTGGTTGCACCACCAAAAAGTGGTGAAGGGTCCTTAGCAATATCACGAACGATGGGCCAACAATGCGGTTAAAAATAGGAGGGAAAGGTGCCTTATGAGAAGGGCTCAATACGTATAGCAATCCATTGCTGTTGACTCATTTGGTCTATGTGCTCCTCAGATGAATGCCTTTGTAAAAGTATTGGGTGAGCTCTTAGCAGACATATATTATGGAATCGGCCTCAGACGGTAGTTCGAGGATTGTTAAGAGTCTGCATCACAATGACTGTATTACGTGCATCCAGCGTGTGTCTTAGAAGCACAAGAAGAAGATGGAGAAGTGCGGAGCTTGGGTTCGGAGACGAAGCAGCACTTCAGTTAGGATTATAAGAGACCAAACAATGAACGATGAAGAGATCAAAAGGACTGGAGAATCAATTTAGTCAGCTAAAGAGTTCTTAGCAGTGATTCCTCTACGTTCCAATAAATTAATTGTTTAATCTAAAAATTTGGTTCCCTGATTTGAATATTATATTATTTTATTGAGTTTGTGAATAAATTCGAATTTCTTACTCATCGTCTTGGTGCCAATGTTATTTTGCCAATGTTGACATTATTGCCACCTCGAGTCCATTTTCGGTTTGATAATAAAAATACCTGAATGGACTTGGCTGTTTTGTCTAAAACATACCATCTGTAACTCAATGTGTTTCAAAACACCCATATAAACACCCAATAAATCAAATAGGGTCTGTTCTCTTCTGTTAGCATTAGTCGCTCGCTTACATGAATTGATAATAATTTCTTCATTCTATCAGACATTTCATTTATGAGGAAGATGTTAATTGGCATTAAACAGAAACTTGAGCCCTCTTCAATACAATATGCCTACCTCTCAGCTGTATTTATCTTACTTACCTGTGGGATGTACCATGGACCATGGAATCATGGTTGAAAACCCAGTAATTCCAGGTTTTGTTTTATGCAAATTTTTTTATTGAAAAATATTGATGTGATTATTGTATTGAAGCTACGTCAAAATACATGGTATGAATGGTAAACAAAATTAATATACAAATAATTTGAATAACAAAATCTGTGATGAGAGATGTCGAAAATATTGAACACCCCCCCCCCTCTCCCGTATTTTCCATTCTAGCTCAAATTTATAACTTGACTAAATTATACATAATCTTTCAAAGTCGGTGATTTTCCAAGTACAAACAAAATGGACTAATTAAAAATTTTGAAGTTTTGTGTAATGAACTTCCCTTAGTTTCAGTTTTTCTAAACTGAGCAAGAACCTTCCATACTGGTAATTAACAGGTTTTTCTAACGGTGTCCTTAGTTTTAATTTTACAATACATTTCATCGGAATTATATTAATTTTATTGAATCAAGATCGAGTGGAAAAACTCATTTTTTGTGGAGAAACAAAACTTAACCCTTTTTTGGTCGCATCGGGTCTATATGACCCGATCCTCTACATTTCTGTGAATCCCAGAAATGTTTGTCATGCTTTCTCCTCCCCTCCTCCTTCTAATCTTCTAAGGTGCAGGTGGCTACGCGTCAGTATGATTTTTGACCTGGTGCGAGGTGTCTGTGAGTTTTTTTTCCGCATTTTGACCCGACGCGACCATTCACGTTTGTATTTTCTTTCTGAAAATGACCCGACGCGACCAAACTCAGGTGCTTTTTTCTGACCTTTGTAGAGCGCCCAAGTTTTTTTTTGTTTAACTCTATTTACAATAATCAGCGATGAAATGCGTTTTACCGACCAAGACATCTTGAAAGAGTTGGAGAGACAAAACCAAGAGGTCCCTATTGGTTCAGAAGATGACTCTGGTAGCGAACTCGACCAGGAAAATATAAGTGAGCATGAGACGGAGAGTGAGTATGAGGCTATGGAAGAAAACTATAATTCAGATTCCTCTTCAGACACTGCTCTTTTTTTTTTTTTTTTTTTTTCTTGTTTTCGGTGATGATTAACTAATTAATTTAGTACAATTCTCTCCATGTTACCAGTTGGTTGTTTGATACTAAACATTCATGTAGTCATCTTTTCATTTAGTTGTTTCTGACTTCATTATATACTTTATTAATTTAATAAGTATATATACCTACTAGATGCAAACCTAAGACACCTAATAAGGTTCGAAATGTTGGAATTTACTGTACGAAACGACTTTGGTGTTTAGAATACTCTTTTATTCGTTTTACCAAGTTCATTCAGCCTGCCATATGTATTTTATGGAGAAAATTGCCAGGTTTACAAAAGAACCCACACCCATTGCACATTTTAATATTTTAAGAAACTTTTATTCAGGGATTGAAATTGATAGCATGTGAAACAACAACCAAAATATGGGGGGTTGGGGAAACCGAATTTTCTAGGAGTGAAATGTTGGCAAACCAGGCATTGTGAAATTTTGGCAAAATTGGTAGATTATCTTATTTTGCGTGGAAATGGTCCTTAAAACATAATATTCCAACATGTTATACTTTTTAATCACACCTTGTTAGTTCCAGATACTCACTCCCAACAAAGTTTGTTAATAGATAATCCTAAATTAAAACTGCAGCAATTTAAAAATTCGGGTCACTATGACCCAAAGCGACCGTATTAGGGAGAATTATCAACGCGACCAAAGAAGGGTTAATGTAACTTTGTTTCAAATCTGTAGAAGAAAAGATCACTGAGTATTACACAGTAATGTAACCAGATGTGGAAACCTTAACCTTTTTAACTCTTGCGCAGGTCTTGATGAGCAAGGATTATACAGAGTGGGTGGAGTAGCATCGAAAAAATCCAAACTTCTTGCTCTTGGTATGGATAAGAAGCGCTTCGAAAAAGATGATATGTCTGAATGGGAAACTAAAGTAGTAACTTCAAGCCTCAAAGCTTACTTCAGGCACTTGGTTGTGCCACTAATGACATTTCATTTGCACAATGACTTCATATCAGCAGCAAGTAAGTTCTTTGTTAAACACTATAATTGGTTATGGATTTTTGTCCTTAGTAAGTTGGGTTGGTTGAGGGTAGAGAAATTTACAGGCTTCTCTGATAATGTGGTTTAATGCTATACGCTGAGCGCTTTCGCCAAATATATGGTCTCTTCAGAGCTTATTATTTGAATGATGATCTGTATTATGTTCAAGTAAAAATTGGGATGCCTCCTGTAACATCCTAGTCATGACCAGTCATGTTTGATGATGTTACTAGGGTCAATTTTGTGCTCAAATCGAGGGAAATACAATTTTTATGTGGAGAGACACAGATAGTCTGAAACTTGAACCTCTTGGTCTTTACCAGTTATGGTTGGTATTGTTACTGGGGTAAATTTTGTACTTGAATTGAGAAATATGCAAATTTGTATGGGGAGAGATTTATTTATTTATTTACATTTGTACGGGCGAACCCAATTACATTATTACATAAAAAACAAAGGAATCAAGTTGACGGAAACCAACAAAAAAAATGAAACTTCTGGAGAAAAAAAGATAGAAAAAAAAGAAAATAAATGTTCGATTTGAGGCACTGAAAGTTCTGAGTGGTGCGAAGACTGAGGGGGAAAATCTATTAGTAAATGACATGAAATTAAATAAAGTAAGGGTAGAACTGAAACCAATTGAGTGTTGCTGAATCGAATTTCACTTGATTGAATTTAATTAGGGTTGGGACGCGCATATTGCCGATTTGAATCTAGAGAACGGGCTGGAGAAGAAGTCCAAGTCAGGGTTTAGACTCGTCAGTCAGTTTGCCGTGCGAGGCAGCCTGCACAGTGGCCGGTTCAGTAGGTAGTTCGTCGTCGAAAAGGGAGTCAGAAAGGGCAGAGTGGAGCGAGTCGACTGGGGAATTCTGAAGGCGATCCTGGACAGAAGATACGGCGAATCAAGTCCGTTATTCACGAGTTTGTACATAACGGACATGTCGGATATCAGCCTCCTGGTCTCCAACGTCTGCAGATCACATGTTTGGAGCAGGGACTCGTAATTTATCTCAGATGAAGGAATGCCGAGTTTAAATCCGATGTACCGGAGAAATCTCCTCTGAACCCTCTCCAATGTGTACTTGTGCACTGTGTAGAAGGGCGACCAAACCGTGGATCCATATTCCAACCTTGGCAGAACCAGCGTCTTGTACAGGATGATGATGGGTTGAATCCGAGTGAACTCCCTGGTGTTTCGCTTGATGAAGCCCAGGGCTCTGAATGCGGTGGCAGCGATTGACGAAATATGCTTGTTAAAGGTCAATTGAGCATCACACAATATCCCCAGATCCTTAACGACACCAGTTCGTGAGAGCGGAGCTCCACACAAACTGTAGTCAAACAACGGACCATCGACAGATCGGCAGAAGGTCGTGACCGAACATTTACTCGGGTTCAAGAACAAGTTGTTCTCTGCGCACCACAACTCCAGCATGGCAACTGAGACTTGCAAAGCTTCGCAGTCCGATACAGAGCCCACCCGACAAAATAACTTCAGATCGTCCGCAAAGAGCAAACAGCTGACACCCAAGCCACTCACAGCACCCACAATACCGTTGATCACCAAAAGGAAACATAATGGGCCGATATGGCTCCCCTGTGGTATTCCCGATGTAGCCACGATAGAAGAAGAGAGAGCTCCACGAACTCGGACCCGCAGCCGACGATCAACCAAGTAACTGGACATCCACTCAAGAAACTCAGAGATATACATTGTATGAACTGATAAACTCTAATTATTATTATATATTAACAAGTTCAACGGGAATGTGTCATATGACACAGGTCGCCTCTTCTCTCACAGGGGCACAAACAAATTTGCATATTTCTCAATTTAAGTACAAAATTGACCCCAGTAACAATACCAAACATAACTGGTCATGACTAAGATGTTCAAGGAGGCATCCCAATTTTTACTTAAACATAATACAGATCATCATTCAAATAATAAGCTCTGAAGAGGCCATATATTTGGCGACCACATCACCAGATCCAACCACATCATCAGAGAAGCCTGTAAATTTCTCTACCCTCAACCAACACTAATAACTATAACTAAACACTATAATTTGGCTTTCTTTTTAAGTGTAAACTTCTATAGGCGCACCGCGTCGAGAAATTTAGCGGTGTGTGAATATGATTTTACCGTCACGTTTTTTTTTCCATCACGCTGTTTTTTTCTTTTGATTTTCACGTACAACCAAGCCGTTGCTGGGGAAATGAAACGTCTTTATTTTTTACCGGACGAAAATCGTTCTCCACTTGTTGGAAAGCTCTCGATTTATCACGCATTTCTTTCGTACTTGTTCTTCTATTCATGTCTTAGTTTTATATTTAATCATGTTATAAATGGATGTAGTAAACAATGCCGCTTGTTTTGTGGTCATTCGGTTGAGAAGTTAATCTTGCTTATAGTAATTGTAGATGCGTACCATAACAGAAAATTACCTACAAAAAATTGAGTCAAGAACATTTATCTCTTATTTCAGTTACCATGAGCCAATAATTTCTTTTCTAGAGTCGTCAGATGATTGTAATAATGATAACACTATTGTTGACGGTTAATGAATAAAGAATAAAATAATAATGTAAACAGAAAATATAGAAACAATGTTGTGACTAGTTTATGTGTAAGAAAAGTTTAATAATGTTTGAATAAAAATTTTGTAGGTACTTTGAAATTGGTATTTACAAGATTTTTTCGGCAACCAAAATCTTTTCCATAATATATTTTGTATTTATTATATTTAGCAGAAAATCGTCATGGAAGTTTACACTTCTCCCGTGTGGTCTTTAGCACACCTGGTTTTTTGTGATTATTTGAAGAAAAAAAAATTATATTTTTTGTATGACGACTGTGAATATAATTTCGTATTGCCAACGCCATCAAACTATGGATTTATATCAGAATGCTTGCTTTTCAGAACTTGAAAACTCGGAAGATAGGGTAAAGCGAATAACAGAACTAATCCATTGTCTCCCACCTCTCCACTATAACATGTTGAAAATATTGATTGAACATTTGCACAGGTAAGCACCAAAGTAATTAAACGATTTTCCAATTTTGTTTTCTGTGTTTCAGTACCTCATTGTTCTATTCAGTCTGTTTAATTGTTGAAGCTTTTTTTGAATTTCCTTTCCAGGGTAGCCAGTAATTCTGATAAAAACTTGATGCCAGTTTCTAACCTGGGGGTTGTTTTCGGTCCAACATTATTGCGCCCAGAAGTTGAAACGGTTGCAGCTATAATTGATATCAAGTTTTACAACATTGTTGTTGAAATTTTGATTGAAAAATGTCACCAGGTTCGTATTTTTTTACTGATAATTTTGAGTAGTTACTACCAAATAAAACAAACGCAGTACTAACGAGATCTCTAGGTACAATCTTTTAGCGAATTTTTGAAGAAAATTAAGCTATTGCTCTCGCCTCAAAATTTGTAGAATGTGAATTTTTGAAAAATTTTTATGCAGAAATCCGTTTCAGGCTATTCTGAATCATATTCTGAAGTTTAACGCATTTTTTTATGTATGTATGTATATATGTATGTATATATGTATGTATGTGTCATTCCAGACGATAGCTGTCCGCAGAATTGAGCTAGAAACTTCAAACAAATTTTAAAATGTTAAGGACACAAAACGAAAGTTCAAGTTCGTTGGCCAGCATGATCGGATTACATCTTCGGGTTGAAATTTTCAAAAATGTAGTCAAAAATGTCAAAATAGCCTGTTTTTTGCGATTTGTTGTGCGAAATAGTTTTTTCAGCATACTAACATGTGGTATATTCGGAATCAGCGTAAAATTTCCTATAAGAATATGTATCAAGTTTTCAAAAATTCCAAAGTTGAAAAATCAGTCAAAAATCGAAATAATGCCGTTCGCTAGTTGTAAAAATCGGTAGTATTTGCATGAAACATTGTCCGAATTCAGATTGAACTACTCTTATGGAAGTATCCCTGTATAACCAATCCTAGAACCATGCTGTTTAAAACGTAGGTAGTAGTAGGTGCTTGTTAAAAAAAAAAAAAATGTAATCACAACTGATGAGTTTACTCTGTGAAATATTCCGTCCTCCGATTCTCTCGGTCGCTCTCTTTAATGTTTTACGCTCAACTGGTTTAGGACTTGATGTAGCTTTAATACTGACTGTGGCTTAGAAAATATCAGCCATGAAATTATGAAGAAGTTCTATTTATGTACGTACTAGCACGCAGATTTCTTCGCTCATGGGGTCATGCTGCATGACTGGATTTTTTTCAATAGAAGCAGGTACAGCATCAATTTATTGATTTTTGTTTGTTTAGAAAAATGTTGCTTGCCGTAAATTTGAGTTAACAACAATTTTTGCACGCGCATCATGCTCTCAAGTTTCTGAAAAAAATGTTTAAGTAAGTTTAAAAGTACGAAAATTTATCACTTGGTGTCACAACTGGGACTTGTTCAGTTTTACACTATGAATGGAATGGTGAAGGGGGAATAGCGATTGTCTCATTGATTCCTCAACATATAGCTAATTAGGTGAAAAAGAAAGTCAGTGGGCAAGAAAGTGTATATTTTGCGACTTCCATTGAATTTTCCTGATACTTGTCAAATTCTTGGTAGATTCTTAAATAAACTGCGGAATCGTCAATGCATGGCTTGACAGTACTTTCCCAACATGTAGGTATATAACCTGTGACAGTGAGAGGTGATGGAAAGAGAGTTGTTACTCCTTCAAAGGGGAAAGGCGATTAACCTGCACACCGAGAGGATATCCTTTAAGCTAAGAGCCCAGGAAATATGCCCTTAGATGTAACATTCACAAGAATCGAGAAAGAGGAACTACTCCTATCCATCACAAACCCACAGTAGTCTCTTTCTTAACCGGCCACCTAGGGACCAGAGCCTCGGTGTTGTGGCCAGTTAATCATGTGCTTAGAAATCCGAGAATGTTTGCCCTTGAATTTGTGTATACTGCATAAGTGTGGGGCAATTGGTCATTCGTAGAAAGTCAGAAAAACTTGAATGATTTTAGTTCTTTGATTTTTGTGGCATGTGTTGCATGGGAGAAATAAAGAAGCAGGAGATGTTACTTTCCCTTTTCATTACCTTCTGGGGAGGCCGTGCAGCGCTGAGATATGCAAAACCAGGAAAGAGATGTTGTTTTCTCCTCCTCACCTTCCGGGAAGGTCGTGGAGAGTGAAGATGAGAAGACAATGTAACAAGCTAAAAATATTTGATACCTCGACAGGAGTTCGAACTCGCGTCGTCGCAACTACGAGAAATTATTAATAAATTCCCGGAGTTGCAACGCCCCGGAGTCAAATACCAGCCGTCTCGGCTGGTTTGGGGTCGGACGAATGACGAAGGGAACTGCAGGCCGCTGGCTCAGCAGATGCTCGCTGGAACAAGTCAGCAGTCGAGCGAGGTCATTGTCACGGTGTGTTTTGACTCAAGTGAGTGAGGAAATGAAAGGCATAACAACAGGAAATGTGATGTATACAGTCTTTTGGATCGAGAGAGATTTAATCAATTATTGTTTCGTATGATTTCGGGTCCTATTTCGGCTGCGCCACTGTAACGGGCTAAAAATATTTGCTACCTCAACAGGAGTTCGAACTCGCGTCGTCGCAACTACGAGAAATTATTAATAAATTCCCGGAGTTGCAACGCTCTAACGATCAGAGCTATGAGGCCAGGGTTACCAAACCTCTTCGACTGTGGGAGTCATTTTCCTGGAGCGTAACATTTCCCCGGAGTCAAATACCAGCCGTCTCGGCTGGTTTGGGGTCGGACGAATGACGAAGTGTAACTGCAGGCCGCTGGCTCAGCAGATGCTTGCTGGAACTAGTCAGCAGTCGAGCGAGGTCATTGTCACGGTGTGTTTTGACTCAAGTAAGTGAGGAAATGAAAGGCATAACAACAGGAAATGTATGTGATGTTTACAGTCTTTTTGGCTCGAGAGGGATTTAATTAATTATTGTTTCGTGTGATTTCGGGTCCTATTCCGACTGTGCCACTGTAACGGCCCAAAAATATTTGATACCTCGACAGGAGTTCGAACTCGCATCGTCACAACTACGAGAAATTACGGGAAATTCTCGGAGTTGCAACGCTCTAACGACCAGAGCTAAGAGGCCAGGGTGACCAAACCTCTTCGACTGTGAGAGTTATTTTCCTGGAGCGTAACAACAACAAGTAGAGAAAAAAGGTGGAGAGAGTCTACTGTACACGGGTGCTAATGATAGATGCATCTCTAAAATCAAATTGCTGTTTATAACGATATTTTGGTGGTACTATCGTCTTCAGTGTGTGAAAAATAGTATATGGAGTAACTGGATATAATTTATACCCACTCAGAGTACCATGGAATCACCCAACTTCTGCCAAAGCTATAGTGACGTAAGAAAATGTCTTTCCCTTTGTTTCAGATATTTGTTCCGCAGTTCAAGACAGAAGCTGATGTTATTGCGGATTCTCCACAATCTAAAACTATTCAAATAGCTCCACTTTCCAATTCTCGGAAATTGAATAACTCGCAACTCCCCAGCGTATGTTTCTCAATCATCTTGTAATTTCATTATTTCCAATTTGGGAGAATGGTGTATGAAAATGTAATTCTTGTAGTTTTACGAATACACATGAGAGATTTTATATATGTATGATAATTCATGACGAAAGTATCAATTTTAGTGGACTGTAGATTACGGGTTTACAATTATGAATTTCACAATATTCTTAAATAATAATGTGAGCCACAGTAAATCCGCATGAACAATGTCGCTGATTCAAATTGCTTGAATCCGACCTGAATAAATTGCAAGAGGGGAATTTATGTTGAAAAGATGAACGGAAAAATGTCTGCGCAAAAGGAACAACAGGCGTTTAGGAAAAGTACTGCGAGGGTCACTCACCGATTTCGTCTGGAGACGGTAGGTACTTAACCCGACTGGTGCGCGGAGCATCGAGAAGTCCCAACACAAGGCGATGTTGGGATGATGGAATGGAAGCGCACAGACATGCTGTGGGAGATTTAAAGTTAGCGGTTTATCCGTATATTATTTCGCAGATATTCACGATAGTTTTGTGATAGGGGAAAACAATTTACTTGACTTAATTCCGTTAACTCCTATTGGAGCATAGGGCATCCACGAGTGAATTCCATTCGTTCCGTCTTGCAGCAACCCTCCTTGCTTCCTGCCAAGTTTTGCCAGCCCGGCCCAATTCCTTCTCCACGGATCTGCGCCACGTCTCTCTGGGTCTACCTCTTCTTCTTGCTCCCTGGGGATTCCATTGTAAGGCAGCTTTCTCTATGGCCCCATCTGGTTTCCTGAGAGTGTGCCCTATCCATTTCCATTTCCTTCGCCTTATTTCCAGTCAGATCGGAAGCTGGTTGGTGTCTCTCCATAGATCTTCATTCGATATTCGCTCCGGCCACCAAATCCCCAGTATTCTGCGTAAGCAACGGTTAACGAAGGTCTGGAGCGGGCGGGTGGTTGTTTCCGTGACTTTCCACGTTTCACTGCCATAAAGCAGAACCGATTTCACGTTGGAATTGAACAGCCGTACCTTCGTGTTCCTGGAGAGGTTTTTATTCTTCCAAACTGGATAGAGTTGTACAAAAACCCCGTTTGCTTTTCTTATACGGCTTTTCACATCTTCCGCTGTCCCACCTGCCATTGTAACCACGCTTCCCAAGTATACGAAGGAGTCAACCCGCTCTACGGTTCCACCCAACAGAACAAGCGGGTCCCGACATCGGTCGCTCGTCCTCATCTCCTTTGTCTTGCCCACGTTGATTTGGAGACCAACTCGGCTTGCGATTCGGCTTAGAGCATATAGCTTGTCCTGCAAGTCTCTGGACCGCTGAGCTAGAAGGCAGAGATCGTCGGCAAAATCCAGGTCCTCGAGTCTTTCCCCCAATCCCCACTGGATCCCACGTCTTCTTCCCCCAAGTGATGCCCTCAGAACGCTGTCCAGAACCACAATGAACAGGGTCGGTGACAATACACAGCCCTGCTTCACTCCGGTCTCTATCCTGATTGGGTTCGAGAGCACCCCCTCATGGATGATTCGGCACTGGCATCTAAAAACAATTTAGATAAAAGCATAATACCGCGTTGAAAGTCGCAATAATGCGGGTTGATTATAGGAAGGAGATTTTTACTTTAGCTCAAGGTGGCAGCTCAGGAGGGTGAAGCGATACTAACTTTTCATCAAGGCCCGCAGAGGGGCTACACTCAAGTATTTTCATGTGACTGTTTATACCTGATTTGACCAAAACAATATATATATACTAAAATGAAGTAATGTAGGCATTGAAATAGAAGAAATAAGGCGCACACATTTATTCTTGCATTAAAACTGTAGTATATTAGCTATATTGTTTTGTGGCCAAACTGCAAAACTGAATTCATGGTTTTCAAACAATATTTAGGTAGGACAATAGAGTTTCATTCACCATCACTCTAGCTCTCGGTCATCTGTTAGTTTTTATAATGCTTTTGAATATCTACATCCTTGTTCCGATTATTAGATAACAAGTACTTACCCTATACTATTACATAAGCATTCTCTCTAGATGAATAGCGCTCTCTGGTGGAAGCAATAAATGTAAAGCTCATTTCAAGGCTGGGCAAAAACTTTCATCTGCCCCTTCTTTAAAATTTTACTGAAGTCACAAAAAGTGCCTGTGGGATGTTATTAACCCAACTGTTACACGTTTTAGCATTAAAATCGGTGTTATGTTGAGTGAGTCTCTTGGTATAAGATAAGATTTGTTATACTGTACTCATTCTCTCCCAATCATTATGTAAAACCGAGTGCTAAGATATGCTCAAGTTTTCTGTGGCATAGTAAGACTAAAACGACTTTGTCTGACAGGAAGAAACTATCCAAAGTTATCTGAATTGAGAACATATGCACTGACAATACTCAGTGAAAATACGTAATCATCAAAGTTAAGATTGCAAAAAAAGAAGGAAAACTAAGAAAAGGTGAGCAAGATGATACTTTGTTAGCAGCAGTATTACATCAGTTCCCCCCAGATCGGCAGAGGGCGATAAAACGTTCAATATCTGATAAATGCAAACCCTCAGGATGGCTCTCGGTAATGCCTCTTATGAAGCACAACTTCGATTTATCTAGATATGAGTTCTATGATGCACTGGCGATGAGGTACAAGAGGACACCAATTGAGATGCCAACTTCATGTGATGGTTGTGGATGTACTAACTTTTCACAAGAACATGCGCTAAGTTGTAAGACTGGAGGCCTGATTTCTAGGAGGCACAACGAAGTGAGGGACACCTTAGGAGTGCTGATGTCAACAGCATGGGGGAATTGTGTTAGAGAGCCCATCATTGAAGAGACATCGGCGACCAATCCAGGATTGAGAGGGGATCTGGCATGCAGAGGAGTGTGGGAACCACAGAGGATGGCGTTATTTGACGTCCGTGTCGTTGACACCGACGCCCCCTCTTATGTTTCCCGCTCAGTCCTCTCAGTCCTGACAGCAGCAGAACAAGAAAAAAAGCGAAAATACCTGGATGCATGTGAAACGCGTCATGCTTCATTCACGCCTTTGGTATGTTCTGTGGACGCTAAGTTCGCCCCTCAGATGGCCGGATTTGTGAGGGTGTTGGCTGAGCGGCTGCAAGAGGTCTGGATGCGTCCTCAGAGTAAAATTAAAGGATATTTAAGGGCCCGCATCGCCTTTGCAGTAATTCGAGCCTCTAGTATGTGCCTGAGAGGCACACGCAAAAAATGGCGAGCGGCTGAAGATTTGTTGGGGTTTGGAGATGGGGCAGCCTTGCATTTGGCATAATAGAAAGTGGATCATCGTCTTTCCAGAAGCATAACTTTGTTCTTTTTTATCCATGAAACACAAAACGCCGTTAACCAGAAGATCATTTTTTGCTGTAGCCAAATCCTTAATTTGTTAAATATATTGTTGTTATATATCAAAGTTGTGATTATGTCACAGAATTTGGGGAACAACTAAT
Organism: Adelphocoris suturalis; assembly: GCA_030762985.1. Taxonomy (NCBI): domain Eukaryota; kingdom Metazoa; phylum Arthropoda; class Insecta; order Hemiptera; family Miridae; genus Adelphocoris; species Adelphocoris suturalis. Next base: position 101,595 of record CM061045.1, read on the forward strand.
GTTTCTTATTCCATTATCAATAAATTATGAGAAGAATTAAAAGAAAGAAACAAGAGAGGGGACCTGCATTTGTGATTTCAGATATTCATTTCCAATTTACTCGAATTTAAATTTAAAATAACAAAGAAAATTCAGTTTTTTCTTGTACTAGTTGCTTGAAATATTGTTGAATTATCTACTGGACTATGCTACATAATTATTAATGGTTCACATTGAACTTTATTTGTACTTGTAGTTAACTGGTAAACCAAACTTGGATGGAGCAACAGCACTAAGCACATCTTTACATAGCGTTGCAATTCCAAATGCTCACCCAAAAGCAGCACTCAGTGCTCAATTTCAAAGAAGTGGGAGAGTAGCTAATGCAGTTGCAGCATTTTCTGAAGGGAATCTCCATACGTTATCTTCAACTAGTCAACACCATTCTGCTTACCCAAGTCCACCTAATTTAAAAATCCTCCATAAATCAAATTTAGGTAAGTCCGTGTTGTTGTAAATTATTTGTGATAGTAGTCTATCTGAAAATTTCCCAATATTTTGTAGTCCCGTATTCTGCTATAATTACGTAAGTTCTGATTTATGTTTTGCAGTGAATTCTGACCTCATTAATAGCACAAGTAGCTCAAATGAAAGTGTTTCTTCAATGTCATCGAGAGAAATTTCTTCTCATACGTATGGGACTCCTCGGAAAAGAAGCGCTAGTCATAGCAATGAAGTGTCAACTAATTATGTACGGATGTATAGAAATGGGTAAGTTTTCAATTTAGTATAACCACCACCATGAAACAAAGCGCAACCTATCCACTCATTCTATGAACCCAGATATGAAGAAAAACTGTCAGACACTTTTATGCCGCACATAAGCAGAACTATTTGCATTAAGGGCCTTCCTAAGTCATAGGGTAAAATTGAATCTCCTTTGAGACCCGTTTTCTCAGCAACTATATGACCCAGAATCTTAATTTTTTTTTTGCTTCCTAAATCTAGATCTGCTGTGTTTACTGAGTTTTTTTCATATATAAACAATAATAAGTTATATTTTTTATCCTTATTTGCCCAAACTCTTATTTTGTGTTTCAGTTTTCCAGCCATTTATGCCACTAACACAATTTTTAGGACGATGAAAAAAACTCAGTGTAGAATTTAGCTATTTCCCAACAATACAAAACAAAAAGCAGCTCGATTGGTTCGGTAGTTTCGGAGAATTAGGGGCAAACGTGTATAAAAACGTAGTTTCGAGAAAACGGGAGAAAACTTCGAGGACGTGGAACTGCGTTGTCCGCGTGCTTCTTGCTCTACTCCCACTGACGGCTTCACTTTCACAATGAAGAAAAAATATCCATCCACATCTTTAGTCCATTATTGTCAATTCATGGAACTGTCATGGATGCTATATACTCCTACTATCCTAAAAACAACAACAACAATAATTGAAGAATTCACATGTTTGGTTATCTTTTCCGTCTGAACGTTGTTTTGCTTTTTTCTCAACCTTTCATTTCATCTCATTGCTTTCTTCCAATCCATGGAAGAAAAGAAAAGATTTCTCTTCTTCCATACTTCCAATCGAATTGAGTTTTATAATATTATGCCCAAAAGTGGTCGTGTTTTCAAAACCCGAAAAGGGAAAGGTGGGCGGAGAAAAGTGAATGTGGAAGGCAGAAGAAGAATCACTAACGCTTCTACTTTTTTTTCCAATTTCGTTTACTTATGCATACGTAAATTTTTTATGTAAATATATTTATGTACCTATCTATGGTTCATGTTCATTACAGTTTACTCATTATTTACACGTCGAAAGTTGGAATCCCGAGCAAAAGCTCGGAAGAATAGAGTAGAGCAGGGCATTTGGAAAGGTGCTTCTAGGGGAGCCCTCGAGTGAAATGCTCAACTTTGAGAGCTGTTTACAGTAATTATATAATGCCAAACCACCAACATATTGGTATCAAACGATTCAGCTTTGAATAGAAAATTTTTAGAGCTAATAAAAAATTTTTTTTTTTTTTTTTTTTTTTTTTTTCATTTTTTGACTTAGGAAGGCCCTTAAGGGAATGTGTGGACGAGAATCTGAGACAAGGAATGAGAGGGAGGAGTATACTCATTCTCTCAGATAGCCAGGCAGCTCTTAAAGCACTTGCAGCACCTCAAACTAGGTCAAGACTGGTGAGGGAGTGCTGGGATGTACTAAATACCCTGGGAAAGGACAACAAGATTACCTTGGAATGGGTACCAGGGCATTCAGGAGTGGCAGGAAAAGAACGGTCAGACCAGCTAGCACGAAGGGGGGCCTCAATGCGATTCATTGGACCGGAACCCGTCCTGGGTATAGCAAAATGCTTGGTAAAAACCGCTTTGTGGGTATGGATAAGGAAGGAACACAAACGACTCTGGGATAACACCCCAGAACAGAAACACGGAAAACTGGTAATGAACGCACCCTGCCATCATAAGAGTATAGCCGCCTTGAATCTCTCGAGGAGGAAATTAAGACTCTTGGTGGGAATGGTGACTGAGCACGGGTGCTTCAGGAAACATATGCACAGTATTGGAGCCTACTCAAGCCTAGTACGCACTGGGATTCTTTGTTCGGACTCTTTGTCGCGGAGCTGCGTCTCGGACTCATTTTCTTGCATCCGGGACGCTCCGCGACATTGAGTCTTGCATCTCGTGTGTTGCGTTTTAGTATTTTTTGAGTCCCATACGGAATGGGATTCATTACACATTGTCGCGCAATATTGAGTCAGTGCGTATGTGAATATCGAACAGTGGGCCTCTCACCGGTGTATTTTCGTTGTTACCGCTTTGTAGTTATCGTTATTATGCTTGTAGCTGAAAACGGGTAAATTTTTTTTTTTTTTTTTTTTTTTTTTTTTTTTTTTTTTTTAAGCAGAATTCTAGTCAAAAGAACTTTATTAACAATAAACTAGAAAAACAAGAAATTTGTGCTGAAAAAATTAGGTACCTACTTAAATTTCATTAATATATGTCAAAAATGGATAAAAACAGCTAAAAAAAAAGCTAAAAATCAAAAAGCTTCATTTTTTTCGAAAAATTTGCTAAAACATTTTTTGAATTGCCGAAAATTATTTAGGACAAGTTTAATTGCCACAAAATCGGTAGTGAACATTTCTTCCTAGTTAAAATCCTAAATTTTCAAAACAATTTAACAAAATACAGGTACTAAGATAATTTACGAAAATCCGCTCATACGATCATGCTGCATGACTGGAACTTTTTACTAACTTATTAAGTCGTCTTATAAAATCGATTTGACATCAAATAGCTGGATTATGCAATTGAAGACCTCGGCCGAAAAGGGGTACATGTTCATTTTTGGAATTTTACAGGAAAGCCAAAAAACAAACCTGATCGCCTTCGTCTCGAATAATTCGAACATGTACCCCTGTTCCACTAGATTTCCTACCAGAGCCTTTGTAGGAGTTATTTTTGCTTTAATTATTTATTAGTGTAGGAGTTATTTTTTAATACATATAGGAGTTGTTTTTCTTTCCTCTCTCTGAAGGACGATCCCTGAATAATGCTTCACCATACAATGAGTTTTATTTTACATGAATTTGAAAAATAAGAATAATGTAGGTTTTTAAATGTAGAAATCCTTGTATTTGCACTGTTTTTGATGAAATATTTGGCGTAAATTATTTTACTTAGTAGTCTGTTACTCAAAGTTTTATTTGGAACAAATAAAATAAAATATTGAAAATTCACGAACAACATAGGAACATAACTTTACTGGAATCGGGAAGTTCATCTTCGAAATGTACGGCTGCCCCGAGTTTCGTCGGTTCTTCCTCGAAATGTCCTTCCAGTTGGAAAAGTTCATTGTCCGAGTACGCGATTTGTTCAGCCTATCCACATCGTTAATCGTCCAAACAACGCCGGCCATTCTCAGAGAAAGAAGAAGTACCTAAGCACTAATACGAACGAAAATGACTGAACGATTCACAACATTAGCGAGAATCACGAGAAGAAAACAAAATCCTTGGGTGATGAGCAACCTAGCAACGGGAACATGTATCCCTATTCGTCTGTTGGAGAAAACACGTTTTCATGTGTTTCCATCGCAAAAAAACAACCATGAAGTTAAATATTACTGAATAACGTCCTATAATTACGTAGAAGAAACCTTAAGCAATAATTTGACGCAAAAAAATTTTTTTCTCAAAAAGTGACATGTACCCCTTTTCGGCCGAGGTCTTCAATTAACGCTGTTTTCAACTGTGGTCATATTTTTCATTTGACAGTGATCTCAAGTGGATTTGTGCTCATTTGAAGGTAGAAAACTTGAAAAAATGAACTTGAAAACTTAAAAATGAAATTACTCAGAAAAGCAAAGCATTAAAATAAATTTCTAACAAGTACTTCCGATCAGAAATGAGCTCTAGAATTGACCCATGAAGCACCATTACACCCTTCTTAGTGGTTGGCGCAGATGGGCTATCTAATGCAGATATAATAAAACATCATGTAATAATTTTTTGCCTTCTTCTTCTAGTCTTCTAAACAGTTTGCTTCAGTTCAGGTCACACTCATCTCTACTCTAGACACTCTCGGAACCTCTTCCCCCCTTGTCTATGATGTAATGCAGGCTGCAGCAGCATTGTGGCCCCTCCACAAAAGATGATAATGGCCTCACGATATGGAAAAAAACCGTTAAAAAACCGAGTGTTAATGAAGGGTCCACGCATCCACCAACGTGGTGGCTCTTTTTTAGTAGCATTTTTTTTTTACTCCGTAGAGCTAAGTAAAGTGCTACTGCAATCCCCGAAAGCGCGACCTCGTTCGACATGGCTCAGGTTCAAACTAGATGCGTACACGATTTGCAGAGCGACAATGTTGCGGGGCAAAGAATCTGAGACATGAATCCGAGCGTCTGCAACAAAGAGTCCGAACAATGAATCCCAGTGCGTACTAGGCTTCAGGAGGTCCAGTGTGCAGAATGTGAGGAGAGGAGGAAGAAACCGCCTCTCATCTTCTACGAACTAAATCACTCGTGAAGAAGTTGTGGAAACCCATTTCAAAACGGAAGTTGGTGAAAAACGTTGTCTATTTCCACGAAAAATAAAGAGTTACACTGTTAAATCGATTTTGATGGTGAGGCCATCATCAGTAACAAACAATAACTTTGTTTGTTGTTATTGTTTATTACTGATGATGGCCTAACCATCGAAATCGATTTAACAGTGTAACTCTTTATTTTTCGTGGAAATAGACAACGTTTTTCACTAACTTCCGTTTTCTCATCTTCTCTTTGAATGCCCAGCACTCGAAGCTAAACGATTCAGAACCTTTGGGACCCTTGACCCAGGGGAGATAGTATCAGTAGACGACCTTGTGGGGGAATTCTCAGTTTGGTGGAGGAGGGGGATTGGTTCCAGAACCTATAGGTTGGAAGCAGGGAAGAGAACCGCACAATAAACCTCGGTTTCGGTGCGGCGGAGGGGGAAATTGACCCCTCCCATGGACCCTGAATTAAAATTAAAATAATAATAATAATACCGCACATACAAAGCCAATCTTAATTAGAATGAGATTTGTCTTGGGGTTCGTAGATGCCCAGTTTGATGAGTAAGAATTTTTCAATTGTGTAATAGAAAAACTTTGAGCCTGACGGCTAAAATTAAAAAACATGAATATGCTTTAGCCGCACACGACTCACTCCTCGTCGATTCTCTGAACCCGACCCCCCATCGGCCTCTGAACTCTGTTTATCATTCTGCCATCAATCCTAAAACATGGAATCATGTTTTAGCTCCTCGCTCTCACTTTATTATAGAAATGATCACGACCATTGAGCTCTTGTGAGATGATGATCTCCTAATAGAAACTCGCGAGTAAACATTCACTTTATTATAGAAATGATCACGACGATTGAGCTCTTGTGAGATGATGATCTCCTAATAGAAACTCGCGAGTAAACATTCACTTTATTATAGAAAGAGGTTAAAGAGGCTACATACGAAATTACAGCTTCCTATAGTGTAAAGTATAGAAATTACCTATTAAAATAATTTAACCACCGCTTCACAAATCTAACCGTTCTCGCAATATTCGGATCACCTGCTATGAATCACATAATCGAAACACCAGCTCAATGAAATCATCAGAAATTAACAAGCGGTTGCAATCATGTTCACAATATCAATAATTGAGAATGATCACCTGTGTGTAAACAATTATTCATATAATCATGCTCATAACTCAGCTTGTTGGCCACGCACTTCGCAGTAGTTAACATAGTATGGTTGGATAAATCGAGAGCTTTCGAACGAATGGTCAACGAATTTTGTGGGATGAAAAACGACGAAGTATCATATCCCTAGCAACGACTCGGTTGTAAGCGGAAATCATCACAATTTATTATTGGCGCTACTTTCGTTGCACTCTCGTGGGACATTTTTCGGTAGTTAGGTCACGGCTAAAGCATATTCATGCTAAAAGGGAAAATGGCGTTGGAATGTGTTATCTGCAAGGAAATTCAAGAAGGTTTGATTGATGGGCCTTGGTAGCTGAGTAGTTTAGTTGGAGGCCTTTTGCTGAGTGGGATAAACTACTTTGTATTGATAGTACAAACCAGAATGAAATCAGGTTTGATCGAAAACTCGTTTGGGAATGAAATTTACCCAAAAATCGTGATTAGGGACCAACTGGAGTTCTTCCAATGCTCGTATGTGATTAATTAACTTGAGCATCTCTGTTAAAAGTTCAGTCATGCAGCATGACTCCATGAGCGAATTTTTGAAGAAATCTTCGACATTTCAGTCGCTATTGATCGTGTGGAGAAATTTGAGTTTATGATTTTGATCCTAAAACAGTTGAGCCTAAAACATTAAAGAGAGCGACCGAGGGAATCGGAGGACGGAATATTTCACAGAGTAAACTCATCAGTTGTGATTAAATTTTTTTTTTTTTTTTTTTTTTTTTTTTTTTTTTTTTTTTTTTAACAAACACCTACTACCTACGTTTTAAACAGCATGTTTCTAGGATTGGTTATACAGGGATACTTCCATAAGAGTAGTTCAATCTGAATTTAGACAATGTTTCATTCATATATTACCGATTTTTACAACTAGCGAACGGCATTATTCCAATTTTTGACTGATTTTTCAACTTTGAAATTTTTAAAAACTTGATACTTATTCTTATAGGAAATTTTACGCTGATTCCGAATATAACACATGTTAGTATGCTGAAAAAATTATTTCGCACAACAAATCGCAAAAAACAGGCTATTTTGAAATTTTTGACTACATTTTTGAAAATTTCAACCCGAAGATGTAATCCGATCATGCTGGCCAACGAACTTGAACTTTCGTTTTGTGTCCTTAACATTTTAAAATTTGTTTGAAGTTTTTAGCACAATTCTACGGACAGTTATCGTCTGGAATGACACATACATATATACATACATATATACATACATACATACATATATACATACATACATACATATATACATACATAAAAAAATGCGTTAAACTTCAGAATATGATTCAGAATAGCCTGAAACGGATTACTGCATAAAAGTTTTTCAAAAATTCACATTCTACAAATTTTGAGGCTAGAGCAATAGCTTAATTTTCTTCAAAAATTCGCTAATAAGGAGCCTGATAAGATGAGCAAAACTATTGGAAACGCATTCTCACGATATCTATGAGAAATGAGATAAAATGATTTAAAACTAATAGTTTCCCTAGCTAACCCCCCCCCCCCCCCCCCCCCTGCATCTAATGATACAAAATAAAGCTCATACGTACTGTTTCATTTTTGGCTAAAACTGGATAGGATGCGTTTTGATTCTGGACGATGTAAAGTCTTCATTAGGAAATTTTAGTCTTTCAACGTTTCAAGTTGAAAAGCAGTTCAAGACTCCCATTTGTTAATATACAAAACTTCGTTTGTTATTTAAGGGTTCTTCAAATTCCCTTGAGCTTAACTTTTCCCAGCATCTAGTTGCCCAATGATGAATCTTTAGCGCTTGTCCAGGTGAAATTGTATTCCTCTCTGCAAAACTCATTGGAAAACGTCAAACGAATTCCTTTGGTGGTTGCAGATATTCTGTATTGTTTACCCCTAAAGTCAAAACAATAAATGCAGCTGGAAATAGCCGTTTCATCTGTTAGTTAGACTTGATAAGGTAAACTTAACTTCAACCTGTCGAAGGTTTATACTTCAATAAAATAGCGACTAAAATTTGTTATTGGAAACAGGTAGTTTGTACTATGTCTGGATATAACAGCAGATCAATCGCCTTTACAGCGAGATTTCCTTCAAGAGTTGAAATATGAACTCGAATGCCGGAAGTCCACTGATGTTACCTATATCAATATAAAGTATGTTTGAGAAGTTCCTAAAATGATTCCCGTTCTTTGTTTTCTCCAAAAACTTGTGATCCCTGAACATTTTAAGGGGTATAAACCAGTAGGTATTCTATTGTTGGAACTCCCTTGCACATGAGTTTTCTTGTGTTGTTGTGTAGTTTGATGCTGAAAAAATGTGTTGTTAAGTCTACAGTTTGATTGGATATATGTTTGTTGTTTATTTGCTTGTTCCTATTTAAACTTGTGTCCCCGGTGTGTGATTCAGTGAGGACTCTCAGAAGCAGTAGAGGAGTGGATTCCCACTAGTGGATGATCAAACATTAATACCAAATGAATTGGACCTACACATCCAGGCCAATCAGGCAGGCTTTGACGAGGAAAAGAAATGTCAATTATAATGAATAAATGAGATATATTTTTAAAAATCTCACAAATATGAGAATGTGATGGAGGCATCAGATCATGCAAATTGGCCAGTGAATCCAGTGGTTACAAGAGTTGCTGCGTTGTTGACACAAGGTTAATGATGAGTGAAAACACAAACTAATTTTAGAGTTGTCGTTGGAACCCCTGAGACGTTGAGGGGGCTACACATCATTTATACGTAAATCCAGATCTCCCATACACACAACCGAGTCAGTGTGTGGAGTTGCAAGACCTAGGTTTGAAAGTGTGCTCCCATTTGAAGGAAAGGCGAACTGGAAGGTTTACAACATCCACCCTGAGATGCTTGTGTGTGTGTCATTCCAGACGATACCTTTCCTTAGGATCGAGATCAAAACTCTGTTCTTGAAAATCGAGCTTTTCAAGTACAAAAGTTAGTTCGTTGGCCAGCACTTTTTGAGCTCAATAAATTAGTCCAATTTCAAAAACGCTGCAAATTATTTCACAAAGGTTTATTATTTTTTCAATTGAGTATGATCGTAGTTTTAGTTGGCTTGCGTACGTCATAAGGCCCGTCCAGGCTCCTCGGCGTGTCCTATTTCGAGTTGCAACAACCTATACTTCTATAATTATATACGCATGTTTATATTTCTCGATTTGTGCTCCTATCTATTCAAATAATTATTGCCTTAATAATATCATTATCTAAGTACGTACGAAAAGTTGAGAGGATAGGTTATTAAATATGCGTAGGAAAAGCTTTGGTATTAACACACAAATATGACCTTGAAAAAAACATATTCATGCCTCAAAGGAACGCCGGCGCCGTACCCACCACAAGGTGCCGCGGCGCCGGCGCCTCCTCTCACTCCACCCCCCCGCTCACCCCCCTCTCCACCCACCGTGACCCCCTTCCAAGCGTGCCAGGCGTGCGCGCGTCGAAAAAGACACTTTTTTGCCCGTTTTTGGCCCATAGCATCTATGCAAGTAAAGCGATCGGGATGATTAAACGTTAGGACCAACTAGACCCCAAATGGAGTCTATGTGCGAAAGAACGGGTTTTTTAAGTCAATTCTTATGCCTTTTATGGCCCGGACGGCGGACGGACATTTCAAATTTGGATTCTACGCACCTTGAAACGTAAAGTGACAAAGTTTGAGGGGGGGTTATAAAAATTTTTTGCTACACGATCACATAGGCTTATTATTGGAAATAATAAACCAAAAATGTGATAAACAAAATCACTAAAAATTGCTAAAAGCTACTAAAAATTGTTAAATTTATATTATTAGCAGAATTATAGTCAAAAGATGCTTTTCAACAATGAAATAGAACATTAAAAAATTATGCTGAAAAACACTTAAATTTTATTAATATTTGCTAAAATATTGAAAAACTAAAGAAATAAACTAAATAATAATATAAAACTTGAAATTCGAAATCTTTTTCGAATTGCAGAACATCATTAGAACGAGTTTTTCAGCTAAAAAATGGGAAATGAACAATTGGTTTGCAATCAAAGTGCTCAGATTTCAAAAAATGTTTCAACTTACAAAAATTCGCATGTACGATTATGCTGCATAATGAAAGGTTGCATTCAATCTCTAAGGAGCCACCACAAAGAATAGTATCACTCCATCTCACGATGAAGGCCACTTCTACATCAGTACCTATTATAAAGATAAAGAAGAGGGCTTCCACACCCCTGACATACATATGTCAATCTTCTTGCATACAGACTTTTGCACCTCTCCTCACAACCCCAGAAGCTCCATTCTTGCAAAACCATCCAGAAGATCCTTCAACTGTCTAAATAATCCTCGACTGCCCTCCTGCTAACCAACCTATTATCCCGTCATTCTCAGTGTAACGGCCCAAAAATATTTGATACCTCGACAGAAGTTCGAACTCGCGTCGTCGCAACTACGGGAAATTCCTCTGAGTTGCGACTCTCTAACGATCAGAGCTATGAGGCCAGTGTGACCAAACCTCTTCGACTGTGAGAGTTATTTTCCTGAAGCGTAACATTTCCCCGGAGTCAAATACCAGCAGTCTCGGCTGGTTTGGGGTCGGACGAATGACGAAGTGTAACTGCAGGCCGCTGGCTCAGCAGATGCTCGCTGGAACAAGTCAGCAGTTGAGCGAGGTCATTGTCACGGTGTGTTTTGACTCAAGTGAGTGAGGAAATGGAAGGCATAACAACAGGAAATGTGATGTTTACAGTCTTTTGGCTCGAGAGGGATTTAATTAATTATTGTTTCGTATGATTTCGGGTTCTATTTCAACTGCACCACTGTAACGGCCCAAAAAAATTTGATACCTCGACAGGAGTTCAAACTCACAATTTCCCGAAGTTGCAACACTCTAACGATCAGAGCTATGAGGTGATCAAACCTCTTCGACTGGGAGAGTTATTTTCCTGGAGCGTAACATTTCCCCGGAGTCAAATACCAGCCGTCTTGGCTGATTTGGGGTCGGACGAATGACAAAGTGAAACTGCAGGCCGCTGGCTCAGCAGATGCTCGCTGGAACAAGTCAGCAGTCGAGCGAGGTCATTGTCACTGTGTGTTTTGACTCAAGTGAGTGAGGAAGTGAAAGGTGCTAATGCCAGGAAATGTGATGATTACAGTCTTTTGGAACGAGAGGGATTTAATTAATTATTGGTTCATATGATTTCGGGTCCTATTTCGACTGCACCAATGTAACGGCCAAAAATATTTGATACCTCAACAGGAGTTCGAACTCGCGTTGTTATAACTACGGGAAATTTCCAGAAGTTGCAACACTCCAACGATCAGAGCTATGATGCCAGGTTGATCAATCCTCTTCGACTATGAGAGTTATTTTCCTGGAGCGTAACCCCTCTTAATAGTAAAATCCTCCAGATAGTTGTCTTTTTTTTCTGGTCATAAGAAAAATCATTGTGGAATTCTTTCTCCGCAGTGAAACTTCTTGATAAAGCTAGTGAACACCTAGGTGGCCTGTGCCCACATCAACCTATTGGTGGTTTGAAGTCTCGTTAACTCACATTTATTTTTGAACATCAACCTGATCAACTGATAGACTTGGGGCAGTTTATTTATCTATTTATTTATTTAGAAGATATGGGACGAACCCAATTACAAGAGAGAGAAAAAAAGAAAATTGAACTAAATTAATTATAAATATATGAAATGGGAAACAACCAACGATGACCAGAGCACCACACTAGAGAGTCACACTGCTTCACCAAAGACACAGATTGGCAAAATGAGTTATTGAGGGGTATCCAAGCAGAGGTGGCGGAAAAGTTGAGTTTTGACGGTTGAGATGGGCGAAGAAAGAATGTCGATGAAGGGAGGTGATGATGAGAGGAGGTTCAATCGAACCCTCCAGAAGATACTTCCCAAGGTGACTTAAGAATGGCAGTATCAGTTGGAAAGCCATATTTCCTTGGTACTATTATATCTATATGACAGGTCACTGGATTTTCATTAACAAGGACCCCAACTCTACTAGCCTATTTATGAACGTGTATACCTCCTGTCGATACAGCCTCTATTTCTGTCTTTACAACTAAACTCAAGGGCATTCAAGAGGTCAAATGCACTTGTCTGAGCTACACTTGCAATTGGGGTTATTGATACTTTGTTTGATCTGCTATTATGTACAAGCCAGGCAACCATGATTTCAACCTGGAGCAACCTGGTTCTACAATCTAGTTTGAAATACATTACGATCCCAAAACCAACGACTTCTTGCCTTCGTCAGATGTGGATGAACTCCTAATGGAACAGAAGGAAGTTGAACACCCAAGAATTCCTCCAGCCATACAAATGACAGAAAGAGGAGTCAGAAGGGACCGTGAAGGAAGACTCCCTGCATGTGTTTTCTTGTGTTGTAGAGTCCTCAAGTCCTGGAAAAGTGTACTATCAAGTTTAGACTTGTGACTAGTGACTCACGAATTTTTAAATCACCAGTATTTATTTTTTAGTTTTTCTTAAAATTTTCTAAGTGTAATACTAAATCCGTTTGTCTCATCCTACTTCAATCAACCAGCACATTCCTCCCACATATTAGTCATAGTTCCCCAACATTTTATTTTTGATATGTTTTCTAAACCCATGTATTTGTGAAATAGATTTTCTCAATACAGTATGTTATTGTATAATTATGTTCATTTGCAGAAAAGTACGTACACTGTATGCATGTCTTGGAGAACACGATGGAGAGCTGTCGTTTGAGCCCAACCAGATAATCACAAACGGTAATTTTCAATTTCAAATTCTTGTTGGTACTAGTTTTTATAGAATAATTAGCACTTAATTTAGTACAGAACAACTCGTGTCTGTATGGAAGTGAGCAGATTAAAATCCTTTAGGAGCCAATTGATTCACATGATCTACGTTTTTAATGTTGCAGTGTAAAGTATTGAAAGCAGTATATAGCATTTCCGAATTGAGTTAAACTTTTTCCATTTAGGTTTAGTTCTTTTCCATTTAGGTTTAAACCTTTTCCACTTAGGTTTAGACCTTTTCCATTTAGATTTAAACCTTTTCCATTTGGATTTAGACCTTTTTCATTTAGATTTAAACCTTTTCCATTTAGATTTAAACCTTTTCCATTTAGATATAAACCTTTTCCATTTGGATTTAAACTCCATCAAAACGTCAGTAGTTAGCCCCATCATAGTAAGTAAGTGCCTACCTACTAAAATTTCATTAGGCTAGAAGTAAAAAAAAAGGAAACGGATAGTTATAACTTAATTTATAACTTCCGTTCATGAGAAATTCTTGTGTTCAAAAAACATTTGTTCATTATTATATTATATATTACATTTCTGTGCATAAAAAAACACTTGCATGATTTAATTTTCAAGTTGTGGCATAATAACGTCGGGTTTGAGATAAAAGTACCGAAGAGGTAAATTCATAATGTGCAAAAATCAAATTAAAATTTCAAAAGTTAGTTTGGTAAATATGATTATTTTCTTAGGTTGGATACATAGTTTGATGATATTGATCACCAATAATAACAACAGTTAAATAATCATAATATTCTGCATTTGATTTTCCCACGTGTTGAATTTGTGACTTGGGTACTTTTACCTCTAACTCCACGATAATTTCCTGAGTTTAAATCCAAATGGAAAAGGTTTAAATTCAAATGGAAAAGGTTTAAATCTAAGTGGAAAAGGTCTAAATCTAAATGGAAAAGGTTTAAATCTAAATGGAAAAGGTCTAAACCTAAATGGAAAAGGTTTAAACCAAAATGGAAAAGGACTAAACCTAAATGGAAAAGGACTAAACCTAAATGGAAAAAGTTTAACTCAATTCGGAAATGCTATATTTGAATTACACCTACAGACGGTTATAAATTGTCAATAATTAATTGTCCATGTATACTTTTTTTCCCACAGTGAAATGCACTCTGGAGCCTGGTTGGTTAGAAGGAACTTTAAATGGAAAAACTGGTCTAGTCCCAGAAAACTATGTTGAGCCTCTCCCCTAGACACTCTGGCAAGTATAGAGTGCCATTTCCCAAATTACCATTCCAGTTTATAAACATATCTCACCAGACTGATAGCATCTTGAATGTGTATTTAACGCTTAATGTTGAAATAGAGAGATCAATATACCCGATCATCCAAAATATGTTAAAATTTGTTTCAGTTGATTTTTATGTTTAATTTGGTTTACCACAGGGTATTAGTGCCTCAAAGCAATACAACGGATTGTGGGTATTGGAAATATTGAGTTCATGACTTTTAAATAATGACAATTTTAGGTAGCAAAAAAACATAAATTCTACTCCTTCTGCAAGCAGAAAATAGCAAAGGCACTTGATGTACAGAGTTTCTATAATAAGAGGCTTAACAATTGAAGTGTTTGATATCTCCTTTGGCAGTCTGTATGATTTTTGTTCCTATTATGACCGAAATATGACTTATTTGCTTGTTGAACACAAAATATCTCCAATATTCACAATTCATCTGAGGCATAATTTGTATGTAACCAAATTTAGACATCCTTTGCTTGGAATTATGTTAGGTTTAATATTTATTACTATTTTATATAAACTGTGTGTCTACAATTTTATTTGCTTTTTGATGTTTTACATTTTTGGACACACTGCATATTTAGTGTAGTTACAGTAAATCTAGTGCTAGGTATTATTATTTGCGAAATGAACATTCCATTGATGGGCTAGTGAATCTGTTCTAACAATTTTAATGAAGTAGCTGGTTGTAAACCTGCAATTACGGACAATTTTCTTGTTAATATATTCTCATTCTAAGAATCCGTAGTGATGTCTCATAAAGTCAATTATTATTATGTTGCGATCCTTTGATAAATGATACCATTATGGTCAAATATTAACAGCAAAAGATTGTGTTGATATAATCGTGCTCAAAAGTAACATACGTCAAAAGCCCTGCTTTTTCATTGTAGTCTATCTAGACAGAATTACGTCCTTAAGATCTAATTTCACCTAATGGATGAGATTTTAATGGTGGATAAGAGTGAATTTAAGGAGAATATACCTCTGGGACCATAATGGTTTATGCTGTTAACTATACAGTTATTACCAAAGCTATATTTATAATAACTAATCGCAATAATGTTGTGGGAGTGAGCAGGTGATGAATAACAATTTTTCGTACCAATACCTAGTGGTAAAGCTTGTTAAAGTGATTGGCATGACTGATATTAAACTTTCAATGATGTTTGTATTTAATGGTTCTATGAGATGGTCTGAGAGTGGTCCAAAGGCCTTTGTTAGATAACATAATTCAGCATACAGTTATCATGAGTTGTGCATGCAATTATTAAACTGTTGATCATTTTAATTATCAAGGATATTGTTTGAATTGAATAGTGTAGCTTACAATGATTGTTAGTAATGTTAGGCTACTGTTTGTACATTGCGTCAGTTCCTTCCTGCCTTAAGGGATAAGTAAATTGTTTAGTGTTAAACTTTTTGGATGTAACTTAACTGGTGTCAGTGGAATTTCCCAAGACCCTAAGTCATCATTAAATTGTTACCATGTTGTGTAATTGGAGATGATAGTTGATGACCATGATGGTTGATGGTACACTTTTAATCCTTAACTAATTTGTTGAATGGCTAAACAAATCGTTTGATTACTTCATGTAGAAATATAGTTTTAGGGATATGAAAATGTCACACATTTTGGAAAACACCAGAGGTTTTGATTCTGGATGATTTGACAAGTTGAATTCAACTGAAGAATATATTTTGTATCCACTGCATTTATTCTAGCTTGTGCAGGAATTGTTTGCTTCAATGGTATGGTGAAGCTCTTTTATATTCATTGAGAACTTCATGCGTTCGGTTTACGTGTTTAGTAAAGTTGGATTGTGTTATGCAGTGACAAGGTTAGGGACGAAATCTCCAACAATTCGTATTTAGTATCATTGGATTTGTCTTGTTAAGAACGCTAGAATTCTCCCACTACCCAAGTGCCTTCACTTTCAAGTTTTAATTGAACTATCAGTAAATTCACTGCACTGTACAAGGCTTGTCCAAACATGCAATCATCTGGCACTTTTTGCAAAACTGTATATTGTTATTTACCTACTGGTCATGTGAAATCAACACAAAATAACAGAAAAGGTGTTCATGTTTTTAAAGAATTATGTAAAAATTGTTTAGGTTTGAAGGGTATGCATTTCATTTGTGCTAGAATCACATTCCAGTATGCAGTTACCTAACAAAAATATCATAATATTTGGAAACAGTAGGTATTGAACCAAATGGCATATTAAAAAATACATATTTTTGTTTTACCAGTGGTAATTGAATGAAGGGACCTCTTTAGCACCCTGTCATCATAAGAACAAGATTTATCTTTGCCTTGAACAAACTTTTCAATGTTTTCCTAATTAGTTAATGCATACATTAATCGTTTGGTTAATTTTGTGATTTACAAGCTTTAGCAGCCACACTGATCCTACATTCATCACCAAATTTACAGAATCGGAAAGTCTGATCAATTAAACTGAGTGATCTTGAGCGTTTGGGAGTTTTTAAGAAATTAATGACTGTAGGAATATATGAATTATGATGCGGCAAAGAGTGCTGGGGTGTGGTTTTCTTTGTTAACATGGAAGCAGAAGCTCTTCAGAATAATCATCTAAAACAGATTATTTTATTATTTGAATATTAGAATTTCATGTTGGGCTTCATCAAAGAGATGCCAACTCCTCCACAACGGAATATTATATTCCTACCTGTCTGTAAATATGTCCTGGTTTTTCTAGTACCTAGGTAACAAAGAAATAGTGATTGGCGAGCAGAATGGGGAAAGAAAGCTATGATAAAACTATGAATTAGACCTCGAATGTTATGTTGGTGGGTGCTAGAAATATAGAAGTAGATGAAAATGAACTCTATGTAGAAATGTGTTGTTTATTCTAGATATGGAAAGGAATGGAGGGTTGACCGTCCTCTGAATCATAATATAGGTATTTGTTTTGAATTTCATTCATTAAACACCACAAGCTCCTCGTCAAACCAAAATTAATGCAACTGAATTTTTTACTGAGCCAAGATCAATAACTTCTGGCAGAAGAAAACTTGGAGGACTTTACATTATACCATCTGGATTGTTTTAGAGAACGTTTCATCTACTACCTCAATCGTTTTTCAACCGTTGTGCGCTCATGGAAGTGTTATACCTCCTCATTCCAGGTAGTATTCAGAAAGTTTACACTGTTCTCAGTCTGGTTTTGATCGTCCAATTAATTGGATATTTAGCCAATTTTCAAAATGGCCAAGTTATTCAATGGCTCTAACAATTTTTTTAATCAAATTTTCTTCGTGGGAATCTGTTTTGGGGCATTCTGAAATGATCCCTGGATTTTAACACTTATACATCCTCTCTTTTATCAAGATAAAAAATCCTTCTTTCACCAAAACATGGAGCATTCCAAATTAAAATATGAGTTTGTAGTACTGAAGGGTTGTATCGAGAGGAAAAAAATCCAATCATTATGTTTTTTAAGCAATGATTTCTAATTAAAATAAATTGTGAAAAGAAATAAATTAACGTTTTTCATTTTTCTATGAAAACGTGCGTTTCAGTCAAAATTAGTCAGAATATTGACTTTTTTGTGATACCATTAACTTCGGAGTAAGTACCTACCTATCTTTTTTATCAAGCTAAAACGGTCACCAAGTATTGCTCTTCCTCCTTTCAAAGTACGTAAAAACTCATTGTTGCGTTAGATACACATTTGTTTTTAGGAAACAAAAATTGCATTCCCTAGAAGAAATTATACTGATGATTATTTATCGTGTAACCTCTCTGAACGCACAGTTAACATTCTCATCTTTTGCATTGAACGTTAGATTGAATACTAACTACAATGACGTTGCCACTCGATGATCCCTAAATTTAAGTTGAGCTACTTCTTGTTTAAACCTTTCCTCCATTTTGCTTAGGGTTATTTCGCATGGTATTTTAGGATCCTTTCAACTTCGTTAGGGGATCAGTGATTTTTGTCATTATTATATTTACCTGGTCAGCCTGCTGGTTCCTTATCGTGTACCTAATGTACTAGTACGATTGTAAGATTATATACTGCTACATCATTGCAAAAGAATATTTGATTGATCCGGTTCAAGTACAGTTATTAGTATGTAATTTCACACTGTAATGATTTGTTGCTGATGTGTGCGTCGCGACCTTGATTCTAGAATTCGGGATAAGAAGGGGGAAAGAAATCAACTCCATAATTTTACAAGTTGAAAAAAATAAATAAAGTACTCGCTCATAATAGTGTAATAATCTACTCGGCAGGAAAAACTCCCCTATTTATAGCTGGTGGAAAAATCTGTTTTCCCACTCTTCAGGTTAACTAAAATTGAAAACGGGTTTTCACAACTAGCGACTACCAGTGCAACACACATCGCGTGTTACCAGAGTGTTTATAACTTGTGTACTAGGCTAGGTAATTATCGCCTAGGGATCATTCCCAATCCATAGAACCTTTATACTGATAAAGTTGTTTTATTATTATTATTTTTTAAATTTGATGCACTATAACTGAGCCAAAAGGAGCTGGTAAAGAACCACAATTCTTATATGCCTTGAGGTAACTGAATTCGCAAATTTTTCCTGCCCACTAACAAAACGTTTTGTATTAATCCCAGTTATTCGCTCTTAGGCCATACATATCTTTGTATGTCGGTATGTAATTTATCATATAAATGAATTATTGGTGTATTATTTTGGCACTAAGCAGTTTTCCTGCCAAGTATGTAATTGCACCTAGGTGCTTATCATCAAAGATGTGTAACATTTTATTAAATTATAATTTCTTCATCTTGTCATCCATCATTGCAGTGCATTAAGACAAAAGAATGCAATTAGCGAATAACTCATTAATCAATTCAGTGAATAACGTGGAACACCAAAAATAGTCCTTTATGTATTACCACAGTATCTAATAATCTTATGAATATTTCTGTTAATTATAGATAAGTATTGTGTAACTTACTGTAGAATATACTGATTAGCAATTGAACAATTGTACACTGAACTGGTAAATGTGAAAAGAACTGACATGCTTTTAAGAAATAGAGTACCTAATAACTGGATTAAGCATTTTTACACTTAGCTATAATGCTATTCGTCCATGAACAAAACACAACTTATACTCTTTGAAGTAAATGATTTATATACATATATATATATATATTGTTAAAAGGAAAATTCTGAATAAAACACTGACTATTTTTAAGAATTCTGAATGACTAATAATTGAGGTGTCTTTGACAGAATGCACCAGTCTTGAATGTATTGCTTGGACCCCAATAGTTATTGTCTGATTTTAATCTGACGTCACTTTTCGACTAATAATTATTCGTTTATCTTTTTAATGGGTTGAAATTCAACATTTTCAGTGGGGAAAATCGTTTGGAAGCTTACAACTGAATTAAGCTTGCAGAAGAATCGCGAACATAAAAATTAGAAGAAAAATTTAAATGAGTGACAGCTATGCTGAAAAAGAGATGTGGACACTAGGGGAGCTTGGACATGCGCCTTATCAGGCAAAGACGAAAGTCGTTGGTCCTCCCAATGGGACAAGGCTCCCGCAATTCAATTTAATTTAAGAGATGAGGACCTATGAAATAATTTGTATGTAGGAACTGTAATATTGTGAAGTTTTAACCTAAACAGTGTTGATAAGGAGTAGGTACCTAACCCTAAATTCTAATTGTAACTCACAGAGGGTGTTGAGATGATGTGAACATTTCTGTTAAGCAGGTAGATGTGGATTCCATTATGTAATTTTTGTTCTTCTCCTTTCAGTAGGTTCACGTTCATTTTGATTTAGACCTACATCAATATTTCCTCAAATATTTGTTTATTTCTGGGATTAAACATCCTATGTTTTGAAAACACTCTATTCCATGGTCTAAAACTTCCTGAAACTATTGGTAACGAATTTTCGCATTCACCTTGTCATTTCAACGACAAAGGGATTCCCAAAAGTATTCCCACTCAATTCTTACATGTACTTGATTTCATCCAACGGTTTTCCAAATGATACAGAGTAGAGTTTCCTACATCCGAATTACACGCTATTGTAGACGTAAAATGGTTGCACAACAATACAGATTGGTACGATGACTCCAGAGATGCACGATTTAGAAAAAATTGGATTTCCGACTTCTGTTATGAGAGAAAGTAAATGCGAGTATATACTTGACTACAGATTTAACTTTGGGCCCCAACTCTTTCAATATTATTTACGTAATTAGATTTCTCGAAGTTTTACTCCAGATACACAGCTTCCAGTGTACAAAGTACAAAAGTACGTGATTAAGATTTTGTGTCATGGAACTAGAGAATCTCCCTTCTTCTTTGATTTGGGTTTTGGCTCATGCTTTGGAAATGTACCTATTTCTTAGTTGAAAGTCAGGTATACGTATGTGTTTTTTGAATCAACTATGAAAGATTATGATCCTTTTTTTTAAGCTTTTGACACTCTAACCACGATGTTAATTGACGTACTTCATTTCACTATTAAATGAGTGATCATAAATACTGACGAATCTCAAGGACGGCCGAACCTTGGGATGGGGGGGGGGGGGGTGTCAGTTCTATGAATGTTATTAAACATTTGTTTACTAAACAAAGCAAAAAGCTCAAAGTCAGACAAGGAATACATTAGGATCAGGTTCACTCAAACCACATTTACAATGTACTTGAAAATAGGATTAAACTGTGCAATTTAGCTTGAAAACTTTGAAATTTTCTAGGGGTGCCAGCCCATACCCTCGTAACTGGGGGGTATTTCATACCCCCAGACCCTGCAGTAGGCCTATCGGCCCCTATGGTCTGAGGTGGCTCCACTGTGCCTGGTGGATCTACAGTTTTCTCAGGAAGTTTAAAAAAAGTAGAATCTACTTTTCGCATCTGATCTAGTGCAAACCAAGCAAATAAATTTACAAATTTTACAACAAAAACTTTTTACCTTGTAAATATTTTTAGAAGAGTGTTAGATTGAGCTTTGAACACGGTTAATCTATTCGATTCAGCATCCCAAAAAAGATCAAAAACTACAATAAGTACGTATTTTTGAGATTGGCTGTCCGATATCTTAGACAATAATATTGTTATGGCATCAAATCTGTTCGCGTTAAATGTCGTCTCAATAAATTTGACACGTTAAAAATATTGAAATCCATTCCAAACACGTATTTCTGAGGTGTTTTCTTTGATGTTCACGATATCGCTGCTACTCTGCACTAAAATACACAGGATATTCTGGTTGTCTGAGGAGGCTACCTACCAAATTTCAAGTAAAGCTCTAAAGTAGTGGCCTACAGACAAACAAATCAATACAGACAAATCCAAGCCGAGTCAAAGTAGAGAATCTCTTTGAACATCAATTAACCCCAGTTGGTTTGACCGTTCTCATAATGGAAAGAACCGTAGACATCACAGTTCTAGCCAAATCATCGTTAATTGCAATAAAAAATTAAATGAAAAATAATAATTAGTACGGTGTAGGTACCCAATTTAAAAATAATCCGCCTGCCAGAAGCAATTCATTCCCAAATCACTGAAGATTGGAGTTTCTTAACTAGTTTCATTCTAACTGGTAGTCCATTAACTTGCACTTTCGTTTTTCGTTTGGCTAGTTAAAGAGTCTTAAGCAGAACAACCCTGTAATGCGCCCCAATTGCGTTGCTGTGGAAGTAAATTTGAAACATTCTCAATTTTTATCACATACCTATACTAATGTATTTTGAATTGAATGGATCAAAGTATTTTCATGTAGTCCGACTATGAATTTGTCTTGGAGATACCTATGTCATATAGCTTATTCATTATAGGATCATTCTATCCAGAGTATCTCGCAGTCATTATTTTAATTATAGTTCATTTTATGAGCTGACTTTCAATTTCTCTAGGTACCTACTTAGTTACTTGTTATTATGCCTGCTTACGATTGAATTCATCAAACTTCTATTGCCTGGTAAATCTAATTTAATTTTATCCCAGACAGTTCTCAGACATAATCCGTAAAAATTGTGCCATCCACTTTTTATTGTTATTATTACCTATAATAATTTCATTGATTTTGTTGTTGTTGTTGTTGTACGAATGAAATGTTAGTCTTATGCGGCATCTTTCAATTCTTTTGTCATCGATAATTGACTTCCGATTGGCTTGATGCTTTTCCCTAACAGGTGAGCTTGGTGATAGTTTCGATTGATGGAGATTAGGCCGTAACAACTGTTAGTTTTTGATGACTGGCAGCTCTTTGTAAATAATTACTTTTAACCAAAGATAATAAATTTCTAAGCTTATTGTTTTGACGATCAATTTTTGAATGTAAACGGAATTAGTTTAATTGAGTCAGTTTAGTGCAATTGAGTTGTTGATATTGTTAGGTACCTATGTAAATTTTTCATGTTTTTAGTTGCAATTTTTGCATTATCAAGTGCTGTTGTTAAAAATCCTAGAGTTTTATCCTGTGTACTTAAATTGTATATTTTATTGAATGACTAATAAATTGTTTAATTTATTTTCAAACTTCTTTGATTTTTCGTCTGAATCCCCAAACCAAGAAGTGTTCATACTGAATGCAGCTCCGTGTTTTATTGGATAAGTGGATTATCAAAGGGACCAACTTCTAACGTTTGAAGGTTATTTGCACTTATTCAGGTCTCATAAGTGTTCTTAAATTGCGAAAATAACAAAGTTTTTTCGGAGCATCAAAATAACACCGTTATTAACTCATGAAAACAAAGATGTCGAAACCACTGCCGTAACGGTAAACTAGTGAATAGATTTGAAAGTTGACAATTTGTTATGTTTTATAAATTATACGACGAACTGATCAGGATCGTGTTCCTTACTTATTGTACTGTGATAGATTTGACTCAGTGTAGGTATTCCCACGAGGGTACCTTTGATATCTTTCTAGGTGGTGGATTCATATGTACCGTGAACATAATATCATAGAATGAGTTGGAAACAAAATGCTACCAAAGTATTCAGAATAATCAATTCTACGCATTTAGTATTTTACACGGCGATTACATTTATGACGCCTTTATTGAAGATAACCCGCTCAATTCCTGATAATGTCATGAATATTGGAACAAGTACTGGCATTACCTCTGATACTAATTAGATATTACATTCGCGCAGACACTATGATAAAAATCCAAAGACAGTGAAACTTGTAGGGCATTTTTCTACAAGCAATCCCAAACAATTTCTAAGAAGTTGTCAAAATCAGATGGTGATTAGGAATAGTTTTGCTCGGGTAAGTTCCCTCTTTCCCTCTTATCACCAGTTCTGTCTGTCCTGTTACTCGGAACAAAATTAATTTCAGTGGTTCATCAGTTTCTCTCTGGGATGCGATACTGCTGTCCCGTACGTTTGCACGGGGAGGGGGGTGGCTCTGAGGTTGTGCAAACTTGATGAAGCGTAATATAAGAGAAGTTTCTCACACAGAACAATAGCAGTAATAGTACTCCTCCCAATAGGTATACACCCAAAAGATTGCGAAGTTCTCCAAATATTCTCCATTTGTTTTTGAAAAAAATAATAATGGGAAGCCAGAAAACTGTCAAGTGCTATTCAAGATCAAATCAATTATGAAGAAAATGGAGAATTTGTCCACAAAAGGTGATTTAAACTAATTTCGTCATGAAATACAGAGCGAAATGTCTGGCTTGTGGGACAAAATCAAAACAGTTCGAGTCATGCAGCATGATCGTATGAACTAATTTTCGTAGACTATAGTATTATAATATTATTATGATAGTAACTTCCAATAATAAGCCTATGTGATCGTGTAGTTAAAAAATCTATTTTATAACAAGTTTTCTTACTCGACCCCCACAAAATAACAACTTTAACCAACGTATGAACAATATTCAAAAAACGGTGCAAATTATTTCACAAAGGTTTATTATTTTTTCAATTGAGTCCGTCCGCCGTTTTCGTTGTCCGACGTACGCCGTCCGAGCCATAAAAGGCCTGAGAATTGACTTAAACAACCCGTTCATCTCGCATTATAGACTCATGTTTATATTTCTAGTTGGTCCTATCGTTTCACCATCCCGATCGCGTTACTCGCATAGATGCAAATGGGCCAAAAACGGACAAAAAAGTGTCTTTTTCGACGCGCGTACGCCTGGCACGCTTGGCAGGGGGTCACGGTGGGTGGAGACGAGGGTGAGCGGGGGGGTGGAGTGAGAGGAGGCGCCCGCGCCGGCGCCACGGCACCTTGTGGTGGGTACGGCGCCGGCGTTCCTTCACCGCATGAATATGTTTTTTTCAAGGTCATATTTGTGTGTTAATACCAAGCTTTTCCTACGCATATTTAATAACATATCCACACTTTTTCGACTTTTCGTACGTACTTAGATAATGATATTATTAAGGCAATAACTATTTGAATAGATAGGAGCTCAAATCGAGAAATATAAACATGCGTATATAATTATAGAAGTATAGGTTGTGGCAACTCGAAGTAGGACTCGCCGAGGAGTCTGGACGGGCCTTATGACGTACGCTAGCCAACTAAAACTACGATCATACTCAATTGAAAAAATAATAAACCTTTGTGAAATAATTTGCAGCGTTTTATAATATTATTATGATAGTAACTTTCAAATAAACTTTTTTTTGTTAAAGAAGATCTATTTTACAACAAGTTTTCTTACTCGACAACCACAAAATAACAACTTCTAACCAACGTATGAACAATATTCAAAAAATAGTTTTTGTAGGTTTCTAAAAGCTGGGTGTAAAAAACCGTATTATGTAAAAAATCAGTTGTTTGGACAGACAGTCCAGGATAGGACTGCTTTCTGAAAAGGGAAGGGATACAATCGTCCAGGATCGAGTCATGGACTGTGTCAGTTCGAACACGCTCGGATGATTCTGATGGGATAACCTGAACCAAAGCCTCGGCTGGTTTGGGGTTGGACGAATGACGAAGTGAAACTGCAGGCCGCTGGCTCAGCAAATGATGCTCCCTGGAACAAGTCAGCAGTCGAACGAGGTCATTGTCACGGTGTGTTTTGACTCAAGTGAGTGAGGAAGTGAAAGGTGCTAACGACAGGAAATGTGTTGTTTACAGTCTTTTGGCTCGAGAGGGATTTAATTAATTGTTGTTTCGTATGATTTCGGGTTCTATTTCGACTGCACCACTGTAACGGCCCAAACAAATTTGATACCTCAACAGGAGTTCGAACTCACAATTTCCCGAAGTTGCAACACTCTAACGATCAGAACTATGAGGTGATCAAACCTCTTCGACTGGGAGAGTTATTTTCCTGGAGCGTAACATTTCCCCGGAGTCAAATACCAGCTGTCTTGGCTGATTTGGGGTCGGACGAATGACAAAGTGAAGCTGCTGAAGCTGCAGGCCGCTGGCTCAGCAAATGATGCTCCTTGGAACAAGTCAGCAGTCGAACGAGGTCATTGTCACGGTGTGTTTTGACTCAAGTGAGTGAGGAAGTGAAAGGTGCTAACGACAGGAAATGTGTTGTTTACAGTCTTTTGGCTCGAGAGGGATTTAATTAATTGTTGTTTCGTATGATTTCGGGTCCTATTTTGACTGCGCCACTGTAACCGCCAAAAAATATTTGATACTCGTCGTTACAACTAGGTACGGAAAATTTCCCGAGGTTGCAACTCTCTAACGATCAAAGCTATGAGGCCAGGGTGATCAAACCTCTTCGACTGTGAGAGTTATTTTCCTGGAGCGTAAAAATACGAAGGCGTGCTGATAGGGGCAACAATTTTCATTCCTGAAATTACCATCGAGGCATGGGGACCTGTATGCAAGCGGATTTATAATGGTCGATTGTACTTCGGTAGGTACTTGATGATCAAGTAGGGAAGCGCGTGTCTTACAAAAAAAGGCAAAAACCAAATACTTCCTCCCGATTAGGTACCTATGAGAGAAATTAGTAGGTACATACCTAGTCCGAGGAAAGAGAAAACGCTTCTCAATCCCATTGACGTCTTCTGGTCATGATTTAAAACATACTCGTATGATTGTCGGTTACGCGTTTTATTGACACCATGGTGTTTTCAGGTAAATGATTCAGGTGAATATGTTTTCGGTGTGAAAACGCTGCAAATTATTACACCAAGGTTTATTATCTCAGTATTGGATAATCCTTCTACACAAAAAACTAAACAAGGCATCACAGAATGCTACTAACGTACCTACATAAGCGTAATAGGCGTAGATGCGAACCAAAGTGAAGTTAATTGAATTAGATACAGCATCAGCACTTTTGTATTTACCAAGAGCTGAGCTGCCAACTGAAAATTGAGATAAAACAAATGTTTGTTTTGTTTTAGGTAGGAAAAAAAAAGATAGGTAAGGCAGAACTATTTGCAATAAGGGAATGTGTGGACGAGAATCTGAGACAAGGAATGAAAGGGAGGAGTATACTCATTCTCTCAGATAGCCAGGCAGCTCTTAAAGCACTTGCAGCACCTCAAACTAGGTCAAGACTGGTGAGGGAGTGCTGGGATGTACTAAATACCCTGGGAAAGGACAACAAGATTACCTTGGAATGGGTAACTACCAGAGCATTCAGGAGTGGCAGGAAACGAACGGGCAAACCAGCTAGCATGAAGGGGGGCCCTCAATGCAATTCATTGGGCCGGAACCCGTCCTGGGTATAGCAAAATGCTCGGTAAAAACCGTTTTGTGGGAATGGATAGGGAAGGAACACAAATGGCTCTGGGATGACACCCCAGAACAGAAACACGGAAAACTGGTAATGAACGCACCCTGCCATTGTAGGAGTACAGCTGCCCTAAATCTCTCGAGGAGGAAAATAAGACTCTTGGTTGGAATGGTGACTGAGCACGGACATCTGCACAGGATTGGAGCCTACACAGGTGATCCAGATTGCAGAATGTGTGGAGAGGAGGAAGAAACCGCCTCTCATCTTCTCTTTGAATGCCCAGCACTCGAAGCTAAACGGTTCAGAACCTTTGGGACCCTTGACCCAGGGGAGATAGTATCGGTAGACGACCTTGTGGGGGGAATTCTCAGTCTAGTCCTTTAGTTGGAAACAGGGACCCAACTGCGGGAACGCATGGAATAAACCTCGGTTTCGGTGCGGCGGAGGGGGAAATTGATCCCTCCCATGGACCCTGAACTAAAATAATAATAATAGGTAGGCAACAAAAGTGATAATAAACTCGATTTCGTGAAGTTTATTTTGTTGCATTTTTTGTAACCTTTACATGGCCTTGATAGAACCCTCTAGTCTCCAGCATTCCATCAGAACAAATCCTAGTTTATTTTAAGATGTATGCAAGTAAAACGCCAAAAAAGTTACCTATTACCGGTATCTCCACAACTTAGAAGTCAAACGGTGCAAATGCAAGAGAAAATATTTTCGGAAGCGCGAAGAACAGATAAATAAAATAAATAAACCTTTATTGGGATCAGGCAGAGTAAGTTGTCTGTAGTTCACATGAAAATTACATTTTTCAGATATAATTCAACTCGCTATATAACATACTAAATTGTTAAAAGTTACAATATAAAATAACGATAAAAATTGTGCTGCGAGTTGGTTTGGATTGGGAATTACAAAAATTTGAGCATTTAAGTCTAAAACATTATTTAAAATAAGATTCAAATTTTAAATACAAAATCAAGGAAATCAAAGCAGTTGTTTGTACTTTTTTATGGAAATACATAAACACCAGCTTTTTAAATTGTCCAATTGTGGGAAGTGCCCTAACACAGAGGGGAAGAGAATTCCGCAGCTTTGCCCCACTAACAACGAGTAGACGGATGGAGAGTTGAAGAGCATGAGTCTGAAGACTGAACAAGTTCGACTGAATTACTGATGAATGTTTGATAGCTGTGGCAATGAGACATTTGTTGTGAATGTCGACGAGCAGTGCAAAGTGATCTAGGAAGTCAGCTCCCAGGAGAGGGGAAGTGACTTCAGCTACTATGAATCCCATTCACACGGAGATAATGATGGGAGATATACTGAGGCGAGGTGAGTACCAAAACAACGAATTTGTCCGCCATTTGCTGAATAAAGCGTGTGAGAAGAGGGATTGTAGTGGTTGTGAAGCGTGTTAGGAAGGAGAGAGACGTCACTGCCAGTGTGAACGAGGAAGGAGACTTTGGATTGACGACACTTGATGAAAAGGCAGTGTTTCTTGTTGAATAGTACGGATGTGATTGTTCGCTGGCCCTTGCTGAAGTGTTTTGAACGCTGAGGACGTGTCCTGGTGCACGGCTGACAACAGTTACATGCTAATGAGCCCCATCAGAGGTGGTACCAATAGTATGTAGGCGATGGGGGCGGAGTAGAGCGATTTTTGTGTCAGGGACGTGTAGGTCGAGGAGAGGGTGCCTTGTGCCTTGTAAAAGGTCGAGGTGACGAGGTTGGAAGTCCTGGAGGCGTGAATTAAGATGCCTGTGGTCTGGGTGACAGTTCGGAGGAAGAAGGGGGTGTTACTGTGGAGATATCTTGCATGGATGAAGCATCATTATCCGTGGAATTAGTGTTGACTTTTGTGGTTGGCTGGTTGGCTAGGGGAAGAAGACGTTCTGCATAGCCAAGAGCAAAGGGCTATGAAGGCTGTGGTGCTAGTCGGGTCGATATCTATCCTAATTTCTGCTGATTTTGAGTCCAATGCGAGAAGGCCCGTCGAAACTTGGCTGCTTCCGTTGTGAGACCCTCAGCGTTGCAGGCGAGTTTGAGATGTTTTGGCCATACAGATGTGTTGGCTGGATCAAATGGCGGGAGCTTGACTGAAGTGATTTTTTCCTCTTCCTTTACCATTATGCGTGTACGAACCATTGTGTCTGAAACAGACGGGGTACGGGCGCTTACATGCATGTAACACCTTTGCTACCCAAATAAATGAAGTAGTTTTCTATTAATGGTAGACATATTTTGCATTATTAAGACCGCTACACATGTTCCTTTCTTACCTCCTCAAAAAGGAGCCACGCATGAAGTAGGTAGTGAAGGAACGTCTGTAGCAAAGAAGGAGGGAGAAAAGTAGGAAGCTCCTACGTAGGAAGGAAGGAAGGTCCAGCCCGTCCTACCTTCCTACAAAGGAGCTTCCCCCACTCTTTCAACCTCAATGGAGGAGCGTGTGGAGGCATTTTTTCTTTCCATCCTTCCTAATTTTCCCTGTTTCCCCCGCCATTTATACCAACTCATGTTATCACCTGTTATCAATCATCTAGTTTCTTTTTTTCCCGTCAATTCGCTGTTGTTTTGAAATGTTCAATGAAAAAGGAGTGTTTAGTCAAATAATTGACATGTTAAAGCAGTTACCTCACTAGTGGGATCAGAGCCATGAACAATATATGAACAAGTTAAGAAGAAAAAAAAACAACATATATACAAGGGAGAACTTCCAAAATTCTCCTCAAACTTGCCACTAACTTAGGTCACCCCCTGAGGTGCAATGGGGCCTTAAGGTTTGTATGTACAGTGAGTCCCGAACGGTTCTGAACTGACCACGCCCCTTTTTGGCTGTATGCACACGAGTTCGGGATTTGTAGTTCGCTGTTCACAGAGCCAGTGCGGGACTGTCCGGAACACGTTCTATCGGTCCGAGATTTTTTTCGGAACTTCTAGTCCCGCTCATGCACAGTAAACCATTTACGCTCCGCCCCCTACGATTTCCCCTGTGGGCTCGCAAGTGGAGTTTTGTTGTTGTTGTTTTCGGCAATACTGTTTGGGTCATTACATTGATTACATTGATTTTCGGTAACTGATATTGTGAATATTGTGACTTGATAGCAAATAAAATTCTAGTGCTATATAATCAAATATAACACAAATTGACTTATGTCAATTTGCTCTTTTGGTCATACTGCACAATTGGAACATTTAGTGAATTTTCGAGGAAAATGAAACTACTTAGTGCAATGTCTAGACAAATTTTACAAATTAAATTTAAATTCGTAAAAATCCGTTTCGAGGTATTTTGAAACGATTCCTGGATTTCAATACTTCTGTTCTCTTCTGTGTAAGGCTCAGTTCGGAAATTCGTGAAACTCTTTGCTTCCGAGACTTTTCCCAAACTAGAAAGGCTCATTAAGTTCCTACAGTCTCAATCGGAAATTGGTGGAACTCGTTACCACCCGAAGGTTAGGTACCTACTTCACAAAAATTCTTGTGAGCCGAGCCTCTTCTATTTTATTCTTCTTTCAATATTACCTATATTTTCTACCTAAAAAGTTGGGGGAGCAATATGTTCAGTTGAAGAGTGCGAAGAAACTATATAGGTACTTAGGTACTGCTGACAAACAACTTCTCACATTTAGCGAATTTTAAAAAATATTTTCGGCTATAATTGCATTTTGTTTTTATTTTAATTTACTGAAATACGACTCGTATTAATTACCTTGGCTGTCCGATTTGGAACCAAGGTATATTCGGAATGCCAGTTTGACAGCACAGATTAACAAAACACTAAAAAGACTGGCTGCCTTTGACTTCAATGGTTCAGCCGTTTAATTTTGAGAAGAATCCTATTGAGAAGAAGATTACGAGTGAAGGTTATCAGTTCTGAATTGGTTTGAAACGCGTATGGACTGCGAGGAGTATTGAACAGTTCTCATCCCCTCCCTTGTCGGTCCTCCTTCGAACCTAGTTCGATTCTGAACAGGTCCAGGACTCACTGTACATACTAACCTATATTTACCTATATTAGTATCGATTCAGCCTCCCAACACATCGATTTGCTCATTTTGAAATCAACTGACCTTCTGAGCGCCGAAATTGAAAAAGTTCCAGTCAATCCCTTAGTAAAAATGCAGATTAGTTGGACATGTAGATCAGTATAGTTTGGTGGTCTGGTCTCAAAAACACACAACATCAAGTAGTCAATCCCTTAGTGAAAAAACGCTGCAAATTATTACACAAAGGTTTATTATTTCTATATCCTACAGACCTTCTACGTAGAAAACTGACCGTAATTATTTAGCCTCATTTATAGTATATTTATTAGGTATCGAAACTCGGGGCTTCGTGCATCCTATATTTGGTTCACTTGTTCACTGCATTACAGCTCCAGGACCCCATAATTTTACGCTTTATAGTAAAGTTGAGGAAAAAAAATAATAAAGTCTAGGGACACCCGAAGGAAGCAAAGCTTTATATCATAAAGCGTAGAATAGAATTATGAGTATTTTTCATACTCATAAACAATCTCTTCTAATTGGAATTAATTTCATCACACTCTCTCTCTCGCCTTCCCTCCCCTCTCCCCTCACCGCCCTTCCCTCTCACTCCCTCCGCCTCCCCCACACTCCCTCGCCCTCCCTTCCCTCTTGCTCGCACTGCCTCCCCCAAACTCCCTCGCATCTCTTCCCTCCGCCTCCCCCACACTCCCTCGCCCTCCCTTCCCTCTCACTCTCTCTCCCGCCCACCGTCTCCCACCCACAAGGCATGCGCGCGTTCGTCAGTCTAACACTCAAAGCCTCGAAAAAGACACTTTTTTGCCCATTTTTGGCCCATAGTATCTATGCGAGTAAAGCGATCGGGATGGTTAAACGTTAGGACCAACTAGACCCCAAATGGAGTCTTTGTGCGAAAGAACGGGTTTTTAAAGTAAATTCTTAGGCCTTTTATGGCCCGGACGGCGGACGGACATTTCAAATTTGGATTCTACGCACCTTGAAACGTAAAGTGACAAAGTTTGAATATAATAAACCAATTCAGCTTAGTTGGACATGCAGGTCAGAATGACGTTTTAGAAGTATATTTCGGGAGTTGTACGAGCAAAAAAAAAAAAGACCATTCAGCAGGTCTTGAGAACCCACCACCTTCGGCTCTCGAGGCCTTTATCATGACCAATGGGCCACGCCACTACTATCGATTCTGGAAACAATCACAGTACTTCATTGCTCAGTAGGAAATGCTTTTGTGGGATGTCTCCAGAGCGCTCTGAAACTGCATCTGAATGCATCGATGTGTTAAGAGGCCGAATCGATACTATCGAGACTATTCGGTGGAGGATCCATATATACCATTTCCAAGTCAAATTGAGAATTTTCCAAACCAATTTGAGATTTTTCCAAACCAATTCGAGGATTTTCCAAAACAATTTGAGAATCCGAATTTAAATAGACACGATCCAAAAACTTGTTTGTTTTGTAACGTATGAGCTTTCTCAAAAATCAAGCTTTACGTGAGAAACGTTCTTAGTGAGTCACCGCAGTCGTTTTGAGTGAAGTGATAGCTCGAAGCATCCCCAACATTTCATCAGCTGATTACACAAATTGGATGATGGACGTGTTCGTGCAATTAACGAACGCTGCAGCTGGGAACCCTCTACATTGAATTTTCATAATACCTCATTTTTCTCAAAAATATGAAAAATGTGATTTTTTTCTAATGAAAAAATGCAAATTTCTTTCTTTTAACGATGTATTGTGCAATTTTATTCCTACTTAAAAGTTTTCATTTGCTTGGAAAAATTGTCACTTTGGTTTGGATGATCCCCTTCTCCTTTCTTTTTTAGAACATTCTTAGTTAGGAAAAATCTCAAATTGGTTTGAAAAAATCTCAAATTGGTTTGGAAAATTCTCAATTTGGTTTGGTAAATTCTCAATTTGGTTTGGAAAATTCTCAATTTGGTTTGCAAAATTTTCAATTCGACTCGGAAATGCTATATATCAGCTCCACGGAGGCGCTACTGGGTAGTGTCAGGATTTTCGTGGGTAAACTTGGAGATTTCCAGAAGTGCTTGAGGGAAAAATCATCAAAGCAGGTTGGCAACGGTTGTGTTGAGTCCGTGTTGTGCTGTCTTCCATCGTTGCCCTTTCGTGGGTAGATGAGCAGGGTCATTCCATGTCAATTCAACACACCCAATTTACCTCACCATTTTAGATTTTGCTCAAATTTGGCATACTCATAGTAGGTGTTGAGAATAAGAAAAATACCAAATTTTAAATTTTTATCTCAAACCGTTTCTTAAATATGGCTATGTAAAACTTACAGAATCTCGCCAAAAAACCATGAACGGATTTTATACTATTCGCTCTACGAACTGTCCTAATTGAGATAGAGAGCTGGGGGAGGTCTCATTTTGCAGCTTTTTGTATGCTCTTTCCAATGATATACAACAGGACATTGGTTCTAATAACAAAAATTTTGTCAAAATACAAATTAAAATTTTGATTTAATTTTTTTCCAAAAAGTACATAATTTAAAATTTTCAAAATATTCCTATAAATACTTAGTACGGTTGTAAACAATGTGACAAAATATAAATATGGGGTGATGATGGGTTCATTGTTAAAAAAAAATATTCCTGACACTAGTTTTCCACTAATAGCCCGGTTTTGACTAAATAATAAACATATTACGTATAGACTATTTTCATACCTTTTTCATATTCATTGTTATAGAAATGTTCAAGATTATTGTTTTACTAATTAATAGGCTTTGTTTAACTTGGTTTAAATTGTATAAAATTAAAGTAAACAACCTAAATAACTTAATTTTTATTGGAGTATATCTATGGTTATTGGTTTTGTTTTAACAAGATAGTATTTTGAATTAATATTTCTGATATTTTTTACCTTTATACATAGTATTCCTTTATATATTTAATTAAATAGCTCACCTCTTTGGTAAAAGTACGTAATATGTTTATTATTTAGTCAAAACCGGGCTATTAGTGGAAAACTAGTGTCAGGAATTTTTTTTTTTAACAATGAACCCATCATCACCCCATATTTATATTTTGTCACATTGTTTACAACCGTACTAAGTATTTATAGGAATATTTTGAAAATTTTAAATTATGTACTTTTTGGAAAAAAATTAAATCAAAATTTTAATTTGTATTTTGACAAAATTTTTGTTATTAGAACCTATGTCCTGTTGTATATCATTGAAAAGAGCATACAAAAAGCTGCAAAATGAGACCTCCCCCAGCTCTCTATCTCAATTAGGACAGTTCGTAGAGCGAATAGTATAAAATCCGTTCATGGTTTTTTGGCGAGATTTTGTAAGTTTTACATAGCCATATTTAAGAAACGGTTTGAGATTAAAATTTAAAATTTGGTATTTTTCTTAGTCTCAACACCTACTATGAGTATACCAAATTTGAGCAAAATCTAAAATTTAAAGTGTGTTGATTTGACATGGAATGACCCAGCAGTAGAAACCAAACTTCAGGTTAAATGCGAACTAGTTTTTTTTTTTTTTTTTTTTTTTAATTTTTTTTTCTTTAAGTTTTTGACTTTAGCTCCGTCAAGAAACGAGCATGGAAGATAACATCTTTCTTCTTTAAAAAACATAAGGCAGCAGGTAAGGCAGGGGTGCCCACAGGGGGGGGGGGGGGGGGGGTCACGACGCAAACTGCGTCGTTAAAATTTTTGGGGGGGGTTAGAAAAATGAGTATTTTTTAAATTTTTTAACGAACAAGTAATAAGATTTATAGGTACTAACAATTTGCTAGCGTCAGCTGTTTTCAATGGCTTGTTCAATGGCTTTGGCTTGTTTAGCTATAGTAGCCTAAATGGTGTATTTTGAGCAATGTATACAGTTACTGTAGATAATTGAAATTCTACATATAGGTACTTATTGTAGGTACTTGTTTTACTGTCAATTAAAAATTAATTACTTACATTTGTAAAACAAGAAATACAACATTCTTTATCACATCAGTGTATCATTTACATTACCTATTTAATAAATATTTTAGGCGGGGGGGGGGGGGGGGGGGAGTTGGGGGGGGGTCGGGAGTTGGGGGGGGGGCTCGAGTGGGGGGGGGGGGGGGCTCGAGTTGTTGCGCTTGGGGGGGGGGGGGCACCCCTGGGTAAGGAATACAATTTCAATTATTAGGGATAAGTTTGTGTTCATCAGTTTATTCAACAAGTTCGGTAAGAACCTACTGTATTTTTGTCTCTCGTTTACTGCTTTTGGTAACGGTAACAATACATGATAATCAATAGCCATAATACATAATCAACCTACCTACTGTTTCGACGAAGAAAGAAACGAATCGTGTTCTTAACTGATTGCAACCAGTGTTTTTCAATTGAAGTGAACTATTTAGTGTTTCAAATTTACCAGTAATAGACAAAAAATGTTTGACAAGGTAATATTTTATTTGTAATTTCATCTTTAATAAAAAATGTACCTTGTTCATTTAATTTCACCGTGAGTGTTAATTAAATGGTTGTTTAGGTACTTCTAAAGTAAATTGAAAAAATAAAGAGTTTATAACTATTTAATCCTGTGTTTACAATATAAAAGTTTAATTTGTAAATATTGTTACATCACGAGGACTGAAGTTCTCCAGCGTTTCATGTTTCATTTTCTGCCTTTTTCTATATAATTTTGCCAAAAAAATTACTTACCTATAATCATTTTGTTTTTTGTTAATTTTATTTTTTATTTATTAATTTATTTTTTGTTTGGACATGTATGTTTGGTAACCAAGCTAAAATTTGTGCAAATAAAAATTATGTTTTTCATGTTAATTGTTACATAACTGGTGTAAAGTGTGGATCTATAACCTCTAAAACTGCTAATTTTCAAGGTCTTTTTTCAAAACATTTCTGGGGGGGGTCTCCCGGTACTCCCCCAGCCCCGAAATTCTATTAATCCGTCACTGAGTTGAAGTTGATTTTTTCCAAAACTTTTATTTTGATTTTTTCCACATGGAACACATTATAGACAATGCACCGTGAGCCGTCCAGACGATAACTACCTAATGTGTGGCCTGAATGCTCTACGGAACTTGGTATAGAAGATGCAAGTGCCTACCTAGACAAATTATGTCTAAGTTAGTTCAGAATTTCGAGGCGTCAAGATCAAAAAAGTAGATAGTATGTACCTGAAAGCTTAGTAAGTCAGAACTCCACTACGTAGCGCGTTTTCGAAGGTTAATCGTCTATAGCATCCATGCTCCAAGTTGCTCGTTGAGTCATATATGATTGTTTGAGTTGAAGAAGAATACTGTTTCAGTTAACAGTGATAAAGGTAATAACTGTGTTTATGTTTGTGAAATAATGACTTTTCCCGTTGAATGAGGTTTTGAATTTCAGTTAGTATGTTATTACGCATTATCTGATTCTGAAATTTTGAAAGGTCTGTAGGAAGATAAATAATTTATCTTAGGTTAGAAGTGTTTTTTACACATAGTAACCGATATTTGAATTTTAAATTAAACTCTGCTAAGTCAGGCTACTCATTGTGTATGTTCTGGTCGATGTTTGAAGGTAGGAATGTCAACATTCACTGTATTTCAAATCATTTTCAGGATTTTTGGAATGTCCGGCTTCAGCCAAAGAGATCACGATAGAAAATTTGAAGAGGATTTGGAAACAGCTCAAGCCCTAAGCTTGGAAAGCCTTGCATTGGAACAATTTCGTTTAAAAAGAGAAAAGTCGCAACAAAATTCGAATTTGACAGCTAAGACTAAACCTCACATTCTCAAAGGTAGGTTTATCTTTCACCGATAGTCACAATGCAATTTCCATAGAGAAGTAGGAAATTTTTTTGTTGGACCATTAAGATGCTACGTCCGTTCTTACAAAAGTCTATAATCAGCTGTATACTGTTCTTTATCTTTCTAGATGTTTTGAAAACAACATACATACCTATAAGTATACCTATATAATATACTTTCAACTCGCATGTAGGACACAACTATTTCAGTGATAGGTAGTTGTGTTCTTAGATGAAATACAGTGACCGTCTGATGCATAGGGCTTCCATAAAAAGAAATCTCAGTCCTACTGGTTTATTTCTCCCAGAGTGGGCCCCTTGTAGTTGGGGATTCGACGGCTGCTCCATAACCTTAAATTGTTAGCTTAACACAAAACTTATCATGTTTTTCCTAGACAGGTCGTTGAGGGAGGCCTTTTTGATTAGGTACCTATATGATGTCCCAGGGCCTCTTGCCTGGATCTCCAGAATCTGACACTGTTGCTCAAAAAGTGCCGCTGTGTCTTCCACGTTCCCACATCTGAAAAGTGGATAGGACAGCTTAGATAAACCAAAGTACTTATGTTCAAAGCTCAGGGTCCCACATACCGTCCTTCTATTATCTTAGGAGCTGCCGAGGTTAAGCTAGTTAACTAAATTTCTAGGTGTCGTCATTGACTCTAACCTAAACTTCCACGAACACCTGGCTGCCCTTAGATCCAAACTAAGTTCTGTGTGCTTTGTCCTCCGCAAACTACGTTCCGTGACATCTAAGGACGTAGTGCTGGTGGCCTATCATGGTCTGTTCCTAGCTAGAGCGAAATTTGGCATCCTCTCGTGGGCCAATCCTCACAATATGGCGGCAGTTTTCACTCTCCAGAAGAGAGCAGTCCGTATCCTGCTGGGATTGCCTCCTAACTCTTCTTGTAGAGGTCAGTTCAAGTCTGCTGGGGTACTAACGCTGCCCTCAATCGCCGTTCTGGAAGCTCTGCTCTATTACAAAAAACATCGATCCGATTTCCAACTAGTCCAGTTCAACCACACCCATGCAACAAGATATGGAAAGTCCCTCCTGCGAGTGCCATCACACAACCTTCAACTTTTCAAGAAGAGCACTGAATACTTTGTGATCACCACCGTTAACCACTTCATTCAGCATGTTCAGCATATTACCTCGATTTCCTTGGACTTTCCCACCTCCTGCTTTCGCAATGCGATGAGGAAGTTTTTGATGGAGAAGGAGCTATATGAAGTTCGCCACTTTTTTGACATCAGGCACATTTGACATTGATTGCTAACTTTTTACTTTGTTGTTCACTTGTTTCTGGCTTTTTAATTATTTTTATAGTGATATAGACTTTGTTTTTTGACTTGTTGCTCTATCATTGTCCTCTATGATGTACTTTGGCAATAAACGGGTATTATTAATATTATTATAGATATTAGACCTAGGGTCCTCTTAAAGCTAAAATATCCTGTGAAGACCCCGATCATTTGTCTCATTTGTGGTCTTGGTTGTGATATAATCCAGTCTGAAAGATTTTTGCGTTAGTCGGATGTACACATTCTAGAGCATCGTTCTCAGTGCGCGTTCTTACAGTTCTCGAACTCATCAGAACTGGACGGGAAATCCCGGGGCGTTCCGGAACTCGTAGAACCGCGTTCTGCACTGCGAACGATTTCAGAACTTGGAAGTGGAATAACCTGTGTTGTTGTTTGTAACCTCACTCAACTCATGTTACCTTCTGGTGCTCCTATTCAGAATATTTTTAGTTCCCGTGAATATATTACTCATTATGCTCGTGAATATTACTTAACTATTACCCCACGCCAATAAAAAATAAAATAAAAAAATTCCATGAAGACTTAATATACTCGAAAAAAATTGAGTTTCGTGGATGTAGACGAGATCCAACTATAACTTCAATCTCGTCCTCATCATTTACAAACCAAACACCATCGTCAAAACTATCGCTTTCCGAACTTGACGAGCTTGTTGACATTTCGATCATAGAATAGGTACTTATACTAACATATAGAGGCTAAAGTATGATTTCAATGAAGAAGAGAGAGTTGTTTACTCCATGCAATCTGAAAAATAGTGAAATGCGCATGCGTTAACTACGTCCTTGCGTTTGAGGACTGTCAGAACTGTTCGGAACTGGGTTCGCAAAACACTGGCATTCTTGGCGTTCTGACTCTGCGAATGTCAAAACTCGACTGCGTTTGCCCAGAACCGTTCCAAACTCGCAGAACGAGGCTGAGAACGAAGCTTAGATTACTGTATCTACTAGCCTTTTCCATCCATCTCTCTATTAGATCTTTTTTGGCCCAGGTATTGGCCATAGTCTTGCACGCATTCCTTGTAATGCCTACTGTTGGGACTGGTGCGTAATAGTCTCTGGACAATGCTCGTTTTCCAAGGGTCTGTTCGACAGAACTGGATAACCTCAAAACTCCAGAGAAACTCCTGAGATTCAGAAAATTTGCTATTCGACAAAACGTGATAATCGATTTTTTTCTCTCTACTACCGAATTTTTCAGGAGGCTACGTGACACCCCGATTCGTGTGGTGTTATCGTGACTGTGGCATTACCTCGTTTCCTATTGGTTGAGAAAGAGAGTGCAGGTGAAGTAAAGGAAGGGCCGGCCGACGGGCGCAAATATAATATGGCTCCTACCCTTCGTTTATTTCCTTGATTCTATACCTACTCCACATCGATCTTTCTCAATAAAACTACCTGAATTACGTTCTTATTTTTCAAACTACAATCATCAATACTTGGTGATACGAGGAGGATGCTTATGATTTTGAAGATCTGGCATTATTGCTGGTGCCTTGATCACGATCTGTCAGAAATCGTTGTCCCAACTTGGATGTTACGAGTGAAAACTCCCTTGGGTTTGTAAAGCGTACATTCTTCAATTATTTATGTGAAAGCCAATTCCATTCTAAGAATGTTGAGACTAATATAGTACCGACGATCGATAGATATTTTCAAGAATTTGCTACGTTTTGGCAAGTAGTAAGTACACCTACTTAGTATCACAAAAGGCAGGGTGTCCCGGTCTGACGGAAGGGAATGCGATGATGAAAACTCTCGGAAAACAAACTGCTTGCGTAGGTGAGAACAGTTTACTAAGGAATACGTAAATTATAGTGAACTTATGAAACATACACATAGATAGGTACTGTGGTGAATTCCACCACAAGGTTTCAACAGCCCTTTTCAGCGCTACCATAAAGAGGTACTCACGACACAATTACATATAAAAGACGTCGAGTTACAACTCTGCAAAATAACATATTTCGCCCGAGAGAATATGATAAATATTCACTCACGAACGAAATATTCACAAATAACCAACAAGCCAAACACCCACTGCGGGAGAAGGGTTCGTCAGGACAACTCACAAAAGTTGCCTTGAGAACATCAGCACAAGGAAATAATCAATCGACCTCTACGAAATGCAAGGGCGAGGCTGGCAAACCAACTCAGCTATCATATTCACAGATTCTGAGAAAACACTATGCGAGCCAATAAGAAAACACCTGGAGGGCTAATGAAACTAATTTACATACTAACCACAAAGTGGCCACCCCCTCGGAGGCGGCCACCCCCCTATAAATACACGCACGGAGCCCTCCATCTTCATTCCACCTTCTGCTCTCGCTGACGTCTCTTCTCACCTCTCGACGAAGTTTCTACACGCATTCAAGACTCAGAAAGGCATATCTTCCTCTCCTCACAGATTCTCTCGATCTTCTTGGCATCTACGAGTCTAGTCATTGCACTACTCATTGCCCAACGTAGATCTCCAGTCAGGGTACCACCCGGCACGTTTAAGACTTCGTCTAAAACGTCGCGTCCGCAGGGATACCTGAGTCGTATCGCCCGAATCTCGCAGCATTACGCTCTTGATTGCCCGCGGGGCACGCCGGGAAATTGCACAGCTCATACGCTCCAATTTACCGTCCAAGGAAGCCTTTATCAAGGCTCGGAGAGGACCCCGACATCAAGCTGGGAGAGAGCTTTGTCGAGCGAGTCCCTCCTCTTCATAAATCCTTCATCCGAACGGAAAGGTATTTTTTTATCGAGTAAGCACACTCGGATATTTCGATGGAGCGAAGCTCCTCTTACTTCCTCGGGTTTGAGGAAGAAGAGCTTGGTGATGGAACGGGCATCGGCCCCGCTCCAGCTCCTTATCCGAAACTCGATTCTCACTCAAAACATAGTGACAAACTACTCGGGCCAGCTCCACGCCCAAAGCTCGAACCTCTCGACGAGATCGCAGCTTTACCTAATAAACCCACAAAGAGTTTGTTAGCTACTCCCTTATACACACAAGGGATCGAGGATTCTTTTCAGAACCTCTCGGAGGGTAGTTCTTACGATTCTACCCATATACGTGAATATACTAAATATTCCTCTCACGATCGCACCGCCGATCCAAGTATTAAACACACTCCTATCCTGCATACACCGCACGGACCAAAAGGTACTTCCCAGTACCTCAATCAAACACATTCCGTTCCTCCTACAGATGCAAATCTGAGACCGGAATATTACACAATGGTTCAGCACCCGAATACGCATTTCCAAACAGCTCGAACCGAACCTGGCGCCCCTCGCGGCCTACCAATGAACGAACCACGAGGTTCAACCACCCAGCAAAATGTCCTTGACAATTTCGCTCACATTTCCTTCGGAAATAATACAGGGACTAACCCGCATAACCAAGATATGGGTACTTTTCACAACGTCCCACTTGGTCTACCTACACCAAGTAGAACATATATAAATCCACTACAGGTACCCTCAAACATTCACTCATCGATCGATTTTGAGTCTTCAAGACTGTGTTGGTTTTTAATAAACTAGGCAACGATAGCCTCAGCTGACTAGAGGTACATATCGCTTCTAAAATTCCAATTGCTTGATTGCTAAAGCTCTCATTAAACCATATTGTGCATTACAATCAAAGAATCCGAGACTACTATAGCCAAAAATGCCAGGATAAGCTTAAAAGTTACCCATCAGTGCAGCGAAAATGAAATAAAATAATGTGTGATTACAGTAGAGGAAGGGGAACGTACTTTTATCACAACATATATTCTCATGAATTTAGTCGTATATACATGTTAAAACTATAATTTCATGGAGTTTCCCCGAATAATCGATTCTACATTGTGACTCACTCCAATATCGACTATGTCAAACGCATTTGTGGTTATCCAGAATTCAATCGAGGGGGGTTACAGGAAACTCAGAGTTTCCAAGTTCTGTTGAAGTGTCCCGCTTGACCCGGTACCCAGTTAACATACACTGTTGTTATGTTGTTGGATACCTAGTTTGGTCAGTTTATCTTTAGCCTTTTAACATCTTTGAGATTGTAACCGGATTCGTCAGTGTTTAACATTAATAAATTGTGGGTGATTCGGGTATATGTTGTTATGATGTAAACACACAAGCATATGATTTATTGTGATTAAATACCAACTGTGTACGAGAACATAATACCTATAGGTAAAGTTGTTACCACCATGAACTAGGGTGACATGGTGGAGCCGGGGGGGCGTAAACGTTTGCGGTGGGGACTTGAACTCGACTGACTAGGTATTGCTCGTAAATTAATATTTTTCTAACAGACAGGGACCAGAAAATTAGGTCACACTGTGTCACCACATTGCGATGCTCCTGGTCAATATCCGTAACAAGTGCTTTGATGCCAGCCTGGATGTCTGTCTGTATAACTACTTATATAATAAGCTTTTCACTCACCTGATAATGGCATATAGTTCTCTCTGGAAGACAGTGGTTTGTGCATCCAGAGTGAACCACTCAGCTACTATATCCAGTTCTGGTATGTATATGGCAGCACCTGTTCTAGCTGTGCTTTCAGATTCAACTCCAGGTGAAATTACAGTGTATGTAGGAGGGATCCTGTGATGAACTGAGGGGAGTTTGGGAAAATTGGTCCAAAATTAGTTGGTCTATTCTGTTAACCCTCCATAATCTGCATTCTTCTTTGTAACAACTTGGACTGCTTAGAGCACTCTGTGCTCGACCTATGTTTTTAGCGATATAAATAGCTATTGGGGGGGGGGGGGGTCAAGCAAAAATATCAATTATAAATCGATTTATTTCTGAATAATAGTTCTTCAGATCATCAAATTATTGTAACATTAAACCGAAACTAGAATTAGTTCAACCACAAGTAGGTATAGAGGGCTAGATTTTCATGAGTAATCCGCTTTCTATTATTAAAATAATAACAGATAATGAGTAAAATATTTAAAGTAATAAGTATAATAATATGTAAATATTGTATTCTACGTATAAATTCTAGAAAAAAGTTTGCATTTTTTTTTTTGCCAATTTTTAGCGATTTTCTCGAGTACCTACATCCAACTGTATTAAACTCCCCCCGGGCTTTCTACTTAAATGATGATATCGACGAAATAGGCAGGTATAGGCAGCTGAAACTTTCACTGCAGGTATGTCAATATAGGCCTCGCGCATATCGATTCTAGCACTGATGGTGTCTGCTGGTATAAGCTTTGGTTGTACCTGGGTACTAGGGCGCCAGGAGGCAAGAGGTAGAACTGAACTTCATCTATTTTCAGTGAACAAAAAAAAGTCTAAGGAAATTATACCAATTTCTGCAAGAACTCCAGTTTTGTTTGCCTAGTTGAGTTTCAGAGCTTTTAAGTAGTCATCTAGTTACATGGACAATATGAGAATTTAATCAACCTCTCAAACTGCATTCATTTCTTTTAAACATTCCACCATGAACATTTCAATAGGGATATTTTTGGAATTTTTTCAAAATTAGTAAGTTAATTTGTTCAACAAGGTAGGGAAATCACACCCCACATGGAACTTCTTTCCCAATTACCTGGGACAGGTAGTTCTGCAGGATAGAGTGATGTTACAGGCATTAACCAACAGTGTCCCTAACTGATGACATCGTGCAAACTGATTTTGTGGTCTTCGTTCGTTCAGAAAAATATTAATTTACGAGCTAGTCAAGTCTAAAGTTCACAACGTAAAACGTCAACAGAGACTCGTTTCACTCTTTCTACAAGAATTTTGTTACCACCTTTCTATAGATAATAAAATACATTGTTGAAATTGAAAAAAAAAGTCTGAAGTTCCCACTGCAAACGATTAATCTCCCGGCTCCCTCATGTCCCCCCATGGTTTACAGTTTATCTGTACTCGAATAAGTAAATGATAACGATATACAGGGTGTCCCATATAAACGGGCCCATCGGGAAATTACAGCCTTACGGTGCGAGCTATCGAAAAATTGGACTGGAGCTTTTTGATTAAAATTTGGACTCAGCTTCACGATGCGGAAGTCCGATTTTTATTTTTCCATGTTTTAGGGTCTCAAATCATTGATTGAAACTGACGGTTTCCTCTTGACTCCCCTTTTTTTATTGCTTTTTTCGATTTTAGGTTGAATTTGGAACAGAAAATGCCTCCTTGAAATTTTCTTTTTGGGGCTTCGTTTCTGAGTTATTCCACTTTTTGCGGAAGTCCGATTTTTGTTTTTCCATGTCTCAAATCATTGATTGAA
This sequence comes from Adelphocoris suturalis, assembly GCA_030762985.1. NCBI lineage: Eukaryota > Metazoa > Arthropoda > Insecta > Hemiptera > Miridae > Adelphocoris > Adelphocoris suturalis. Next base: position 145,856 of record CM061045.1, read on the forward strand.
ACTTACGGTTTCCTCTTGACCCCCCTTTTTTATTGCTTTTTTCCGATTCTAGGTTGAATTTGGAACAGAAAAGGCCTCTATGAAATTTTCTTTTTGGGGCTTCGTTTTTGTGTTATTCCATTTTTTTTCCAAATACAGAAAATCGCCGATTTCTTTTAGACATTACCAACACTTTCTTACTACTTTTATCTTCAATTTTTGAGATGGTCACCACACTTTTGAAATCAGCATTAAACTATCTATCATCAGACCCCAGCGTCCATAATCAACAAACACCATCAGGGGGATGACATTACACTTGAACCGCTTACGATTTAAAAAAAGTTTTCCAAATCGTCGTTTGAAAAAAAAAACACCCTGAAACTGTTCAGTACACACAGAATCACTGTTCAGAATACAGTTTAAAATATGTACCACAAGGAGACTTCCAGTCACCCTGAAACTATTCAGTACACACAGAATCACTGTTCAGAATACAGTTTAAAATATGTAGGTACCACAAGGAGACTTCCAGTCAGTTGTGTTGTGATTAATCGAAAATGCCACCTGCTCCTTCTGCAGCCTCTGCTCCTTCTCCTGCAAACTGTATTCAAGGGTCAAGAAAACAACAGCTTCTTGATACTTATTGTTCAGTCTACACTATGATCTTTATTATTTAAAGAACCTTATATTAGTGCAGAATACGACGTCTCATACGTTCTTCTAATAAATGAGTAATAGTACTGAACAGTTTGAGGGTTTTTTTTTTTTTTTTTTTTTTTTTTTTTTTTTTCAAACGATGATTTGGAAAACTTTTTTTAACCCTTTGCGGTCGAAAGTTGAATTCCGATCGTGTCCACAAGGACGGGACCCGGTAGGGACCGGCATTATGCATGTACCTTACAGGACGACTTATTACACGCCATTATATCTTTCAAGGACGATAAGCTTTTTGCAATAGGTCACCTAAAAACGGTACATCACGTTTGAAGACATATTCATCAAATAAAAGCACAGATTACCTATTATTATTATTATTTATTGTAATCATTTCCCCAGAACAAAAAATATGAAAAATTTTGGACGACGTTATTCTTTATTTATTTAGAGTGTCATGTTTGAGATGGGAATATGATGAGCAAGTTTTCACCATGAAGGAAAAAACACATTTACTAAGCACAATTACTAAACACAGAAAACTGGGTACAATGGATACCGCACACGAAAACAACACGAGGACAAGAGTTATCAGTGAGAAAATAATGATAAAAAGTCAAATACTATAAAAAAGCTCCAGTCCAATTTTTCGATAGCTCGCACCGTAAGGCTGTAATTTCCCGATGGGCCCGTTTATATGGGACACCCTGTAAGTGTGGTCCTATATCTTAGTGTGTTACATCTTAACAACATAACCCCAAGAACACACTATTATTAATGCTACATGTACGAATTGGCCAAACCCTCAAATCACTATACTTGCTCAGTATAGTAATGCCACCGTGCTTGCTGAGTGTTGATGCCTGCTCTATCAACTATTGTTAACCACTTCTCATTTTCAGATGATCACCGAGTTAAGATCCTCAGTCAAACGCAACGTAGCCTTACTTTTAGTGCTGAAAATTCTCAGAAGGAAACCATTTCTCGGCCACGACCTGGCTCATTCAACACCAGTAAGTGTAACCTTTTTCTATCTGAATTCTCCCATGGTTGAACCCTTTTCCTGCCCAACATCTTCAGTGTCAATCCTACACTACTACACAAGTTACCAAATAGCTTTTTTCAGGCTCATCTATGAGCCTGTGTATGACAGCATTTTCCATGGATAAACTACTATTTGGGTCTTAACACTTCCAATGCGTGTGGGCACTTAAGCACCCATCTGTGCATTCGAGCCACAAGGGAGGGTACTTAAGCGCCCCTCAACTAGTGATGTGACGAGTCGAGTTGACTCGAGTCAGGAGCAGACTCGAGTTGACTCGAGTCAAATCGGTCGTAACTCGAGTACAAAAGACTCTTTTATTGTTTTGATATCAGAAACAAAGCGACTAAGACGAAGTAAACACGAACTCTTATACAGATTAAATTGCCGAACACAATAGAAATCAGTACAGCTGGAACAGTTTTTAGCGAATTTATCCTATTTACGAGTAATGGACCAATGGACTGGAGCGTGGGAATGAGTGATGAAACGACGCTAGTTCGCCCTAGTGGAGGTTCGGAGAAGGTGGTATCAGTTGTTTGTTTACATTCTTTAATTGACCCAGAGTGTAGAAGTAAAGTGTTGCACTTTTGGCGTGGGAATGAGTGATGAAACGACGATGAAACTCGAGTCGACTCGGTAAGAGGAGACCGAGTCGAGTCGACCAATAGCGTTGCAGTTTTTCACGAGTCGACTCGCAAAGATTCAACGCTATTGGCTGAAAGCGAGTTGAGTTGACTCACGAAACTATAACCCTATTGGTCAACTCCGAGTCGCCGCGGACCCGCATTAGGTAGCTACAGTAGGGATCGAGTTTCAAGTTGAGTCTGACTCGACTCGTAACTCGAGTTCGCGGCAGTTTGCGAGTAGAGTCACTCTAGTCAGGAAAGTACCCGACTCGTCACATCACTACCCTCAACCTTCATACCTACCGCCTTGGGCGGGTCCATTGCTCTCCCACCCCAACACTTGAAGCCAGTGTTTCTCTTCATAAACCGATTCAGTACGACTTTAGCTGTCACCCTGTATAACCAAGACCGTTTGTCAACTTGAAATTTAAAAAAATTCACGTCATTTCGTAAACTCAAGCATTCTCACGTTTTTTGGAAAGTGTTTTCAAGTTTGAAAAATTGAAGAAAATTAAGCTATTGCTCTCGCCTCAAAATTTGTAGAATGTGAATTTTTGAAAAAATTTTATGCAGAAATCCGTTTCAGGCTATTCTGAATCATATTCTGAAGTTTAACGCATTTTTTTATGTATGTATGTATGTATGTATATATGTATGTATGTGTCATTCCAGACGATAACTGTCCGTAGAATTGTGCTAGAAACTTCAAACACATTTTAAAATGTTAAGGACACAAAACGAAAGTTCAAGTTCGTTGGCCAGCATGATCGGATTACATCTTCGGGTTGAAATTTTCAAAAATGTTGTCAAAAATTTCAAAATAGCCCGTTTTTTGCGATTTGTTGTGCGAAATAATTTTTTCAGCATACTAACATGTGGTATATTCGGAATCAGCGTAAAATTTCCTATAAGAATATGTATCAAGTTTTCAAAAATTTCAAAGTTGAAAAATCAGTCAAAAATCGAAATAATGCCGTTCGCTAGTTGTAAAAATCGGTAATATTTGCATAAAACTTTGTCCAAATTCAGATTAAACTACTCTTATGGAAGTATCCCTGTATAACCAATCCTAGAACCATGCTGTTTAAAACGTAGGTAGTAGGTGCTTAAAAAAAAAAAAAAATAAATAAATGTAATCACAACTGATGAGTTTACTCTGTGCATGTGTTAATAATTTGATTCCATGTTTGTATATCAAAATCATAAACTAAAATTTCTCAACACGATCAATAGCGACTGAAATGTCCAAGATTTCTTCAAAAATTCGCTCATGGGGTCATGCTGCATGACTGGACTTTTATAAAGCTTGTTTTGTTCAGAATGTTCTACAATATTTATTCATTTCGTACAGGTAAGTCTAGTTTTTTCCAAGTCCAGGCAACTTTCATGTCGTTTGCTGAGAAATGGATCCGACGCCATCAACCAGTGGAAATACAGTGCTATTGGAAGAATGAATTCTCAAGTCAATTCAACTCAAAGTCAATGCTCAACAATTTGGTATGTTACCAGGTAGCCAAAGGGTTACATTTCGGTCAAAAGAGCTAATTGTTCAGGGGAGGGACGGGACAATAACGGAGCGGACATGACCCCGCACAACAGTGGTGCGCCCAGGGTTGCCGATCTGCAGAGGGACCAAGCGGGCGGGTGCTTAAGAACCCCTCCTCAAAATTACGGTAGAAATAGTATTTTTGGTATGGAATGACTTTAGGACTTATTTCCAAGTGGAAAAAGTGCACCTTTGTCGAATTATTTGCCCAAAAAATTTTCAGGTTGGTGGGTATGACACAATTTGAGGTCCCGCACTGAAGGTGTTAAGAAACGATTTTTCGTCACTATCTTCACTTCTTGAGATGTTTGTCTCCGCAATATAACTTTATTACAACTGAGATTCGTTCTACTTCCAACAGTAACCAATATAACGTTTGAGGCTTCCATTCAATTCAGATGGATAATGGGCCGAAGTTCAGTAATTTCGAATCCAGCATACTGATAAATTCAGAATGCCCTTTATGTGCAAAATGTGAGAAGAGCAGCCAAATGGCTTCCCCTCTTTCACATTAATATTCCGGTCCCTATGTTCGGGTCCTCACCACCCATTGACTCTTTGAGGAGGGCAGACCCCCCCCCCCCCTCATCACAAAGATGAGCTACCTGTTCAGATGAAATAATCATATCGGTCACCATGAATGGGTGAGGGACCCCTATCCATAGTGATTCCCACCAATGTAATTCGGATCTAGTTTGATTTGATAAATAGCATGTGGCACGAAATTTTGATCCTGTCCTCACACTTTCTACTCGTGATCACGGTAAGTCGCCGAAATATTGAGGTACCTACATATTTTCCCTTTTACCAGAAGTTTTTGTGTGCCCTATATCTTTCTACAGTCTTGCTCGAGCATTCGACGTGTGCGGATCTCCGGCTCTTATCTTGCAACCTTATCGTCTCTCCCGACGGGAATCGGCAGGTGAGTCATCTAAACCTTTAACTAGGATTGTTTGGCTGAACCCTTAGGTAGTGTTTTACGGAACATTATAATGGATAATCTCGATCTAGATAAAGACAAGCCCCCTGACATTTCCATGGATGAAGATAGCTTGGATAATCCTGTTGACAACAATCATGACACACGTAAAGTACAAACTGACACCAATCAAAGGATAATATTAGAAACTGCATACCGATTCGATGATAGTGGACCCTTTCAAGTAATAATTGAGAGCGAGAACGCGGATCTTGCAGGGATTTCTCGCATGCATCCAATGTCATTGGGTAAATTGCTGCATTCACAGCATCCAGAAGTCTCAGAACATATCATAAGTATAAATAAAGTTGGAAGAAACAAAATTCGAGTGGAGCTCACGAATTTTATGACAGCAAATAAGCTTATTCGTTTGTCAGTGCTGAAAGACAGAGGATTCAAAACTTATATCCCAGTATATCTAGTGAAAAGGAAATTTATTGTCAGGGGAGTGGATACTTCACTGTCGGATGATGATGTGAAAAACTTTATGAAAGATTTTCGAGGCAATCCACTAGACATACTTGAAATAAAACGTATGAACCGGAAGGTAATAGACCCCGAAACTAATGCTACTAAGTATGTACCTACCCAATCGGTTACTATTACTATACGTGGACAAAGTACACCGAATTATGTCACCATACTCTATGTGAAATGTGAAGTGAAACCGTATATTCAAAGGGTTACTCAATGCAATCAATGTTGGCGATATGGTCATTACAAGGACCAGTGCAAAGGAAAGGTAAGGTGCGATAAGTGTGGGGGTGAGCACGCGACCAATTCCTGTTCTGTAACAGAACCACGTTGTATACATTGCGGCATGAAGCACTTTGCGTCGAATCGAGCTATTTGCCCTCAATATCAGAAGGAACAGGCAATTAAACAATTAATGGGAACCAGCAACGTGTCCTACTTCGATGCCAAATGTATGGTTTCTGGTGAAACATATGCCAAGGCAATTCCAGTTTTGAGTGATATGACCTCTTTTCCACCACTCTCCACAGACTCCGTACCATCTAGACCATATAACACAGGAATGCGTAGTGGCAGGAAAAGGGATAGGGTACAAGAACCCAGTTCATCGGCTCAGACGATAGCAGCAGAAATGAAAAACGCTCTCATGAGTGAACCAGTGCTGAAGAACCGAGCAGGTGGAAGAATACCCGCCAACCCGTACTCAACTTGTCAAGGAACCGGCAGTAGTTCATCAAGGACTGAAACGCGTGATATGGAGGCTGTGACCGATATTATTGTATCGGTAATCCAAAAAGTAAAAGGTATGCTCTCGAATAACATTGATGAATCTTTATTGCGTGAAATTGTTCGTGAAAGGTTGAAAACTTGATTTGTACAAATATATGAGCTGTAGGTATTACATCAAACTCAAAATTAAAATTATAATCGACAAAATGGATTAATACATCAAATGAGCATTTGTAATTATATTTAAATTTATATAACATAATTTTCAGTATATATTTATAAAAATGGTAAATCTCAAATGTATTCAAGGGAATGCAAGATCAGTTAAGTCCAAAAAAGATATTTTACAACAAATTTTGCTGTGTAATAACGTTTCAATAGCTATGCTATCGGAAACATGGTTCGCGCCAAGGGAACAGGTGAATTTTCAAGAATATAATTTATTAAGATCTGACAGAGATGATGGTTTTGGAGGAGCTGGTCTTCTCATTAGAAATGTTCTGGAATATAAGGACATCTCGAATAATATACATAAAATAGACGGAATTCAATGCGTAGGAGCAGAAGTGCGGTTTTCAAATAATGAAATACCAATAAATTTTGTGGCGATTTATAATGATGACTCACATCGTATATCCGTACAGCAATGGAGACTCATTTTTGACTCTGTACCAAACCCCAAAATGATCGGTGGGGATTTCAATATTCATCATTTATGTTTCGGATCGTCAGTGACCAACGATGAAGGAAGGGATCTTGTCTCTGCGATGGAGGATGCAAATTTAGTTTACTTAAATAATGGTAATCCGACTTTAGTTCGTAATGCAAGGAGTGTTAATGATTCTGCTATTGACCTTACCCTAGTATCTCCGAATTTAGCAGGTAATTTTGAATGGAGAGTTGATGAGGATCCACTAGGTTCCAACCTCTATCCTATTTTCATTGAATCAGAGCAATGGGAAGTAACTCCTAGGTATCGAATCTCTACGAGGAGATGGAAAACTAAAAATGTTAAGTGGGATGAATTCGAGGCGATCTTGGGTGGTATCCAAGCATCTGAAAATTATGAAGAATTGTGTGAGATAATTTATCGAGTTAGTGATCAGTGCTTTCCTAAAGTGAATACACTCAGCTCATTTCTCGAATCGACCGTATGGTGGAATGAGAATTGTACAGTGACTTTCCGTAGGAGAAAAGAGGCATTAGCTATATTTAAACAAGCAGGTAACCGAAGTAATTTCATCAATTACGAAAGGGCAGATGAGGAATTTAAATCAACAGTTTATGAAAGTAAAAGGAAATCGTGGCAACAATATTGTTCTAATCTCAACAGATCCACACCTATTAAAGAAATTTGGGATCGAATCAAAAAAATAAAAAATAGAAGAAGCGGCAATGTACACGTACTAAAACAGGGTGAGTGGAGTGAGGATTTATTCGATAGTTATGCACCTCCATCTGTGTTTGAAAATATAGCAGGAATGGAAGAAAACATTTATGATAATAATCCTTCCACACTGGATAGACCTTTTTCTTTTGAGGAACTTGAAGCAGCTGTGAAATCTGGAGTGAATACCTGTCCGGGTACAGATAAACTAGATTATCCTATTATATCTCATCTGCCAAAATCGTATAAAACAGCCTTATTGAATATATTCAATACATTTTGGCAATCTGGTGAATTCCCAGATGACTGGAGTGAATTTATACTGATACCTTTATTAAAACCGGGTAAAACTCCAAATGATAGTTCGGCCTTTAGGCTTATATCTTTATCATCATGCATGAGAAAAACATTTGAAAGAATGTTTAAGAATAGGATGGAGTGGTGGGTAGAAAGCCATGATAAACTACCGAAGTCACAGTTTGGTTTTCGAAAGAATCATTCAACGTATGAAGGAATTGCAACTGTGTTAAGCAGCATTAATAAATCATTGTCAACGAGGAGTATAACTCTGTGCATGTACATTGACATATCAGCCGCATATGATTCGGTACTACTTAAAAACTTAAGGAACACGCTCTTAAGAATAGGCCTGTCTCAGAAATTTACAAGTAATATCATTACCATGATGAATAATAGGAAGCTATTCCTCAGGATTGAGGACAAATTGATTGGACCCAGATATTCTAATCGTGGTCTGGCTCAGGGGGGGATCCTAAGCCCTTTGTTATATGCCTTATATGTGGCTGATTTGGAAGAAATAGTGCCAGAAGGTTTACAAATAGTGCAATATGCTGATGATATTTGCGTATTTTCTGAATGTAGAAACGTTGACTCAGGTATTGAACTCCTAAATAGTTTTATGGCTGTATTCAGGGCTTGGTGTGAGTCTAAGGGTCTGTCAATTTCATTTAGTAAATCGGTAATCGTTCCCTATACAAGGAAAGGGAATCTGGGCTTAGGTCAAACAATTGATGTTGCCGGATCTGACATACCAGTACTAAAAAAGTTCAAGTTTCTTGGGATATGGCTCGATAAGACCTTGACATGGGATGCCCATATCCAATATTTGATTGGAAAATGTGAGAAATATTATAATATACTAAAAAGTGTGACTGGCCTTGATTGGGGTGCTGATCCTAACGTCGCGTTGATGTTTTATCGAGGAACTGTTAGATCCATTCTAGACTATGGGTCGATGTTTTACGGTCAATGTTGCGAAACAAAATTGAGATCATTGGACCGCTTACAGTATAAATGTATACGACAATGTATTGGTTACTTGAAGTCAACGCCAATTGATGTACTATTAGCTGAAACTGCTGAAATGCCTCTGGACCTGAGAAGACAGATGTTAGCAAATAGGTATATAGCACGCTTAAGAGCTCAACAAAGTCCTGTTTTAACTAACATACTGGAGTTGGCAGATCATGTTACGTTCAATCCTAAATGGATTAGGAAAACCATACCTCCTGTGGTTAATGCCCTCATCAACAACTACGCATCATGCTTGGGAATGTATACAAACCGGGGTAGTATAATTTTTAACATTGAGTATGATACATTATTCACTCCCATAGCTGTGCATCATTTTCGACCGGTCTTTGGCAATGTGGCGGTCACAGAACAGTTCCGTGAGTATGCTGATAAAAAGTGGAGAAACTACCGGATCATTTTCACGGATGGATCGAAGTCACCACATTCTGTAGGTTGTGCGTTTGTTGATATTTCGAACGACATAGAAAGACAATTCCAACTTCCCGACGAAGCTAATATATACACGGCGGAAGCCATAGCTATAAAGTTAGCTCTGGAATATATTATAGTCAGCAATACGAACTCGAATGATACCCATGCAATAATTTGCACTGATTCTGACAGCGTTATACGAGCGATTTCCAGTGATAGGCTGACTAAATTCAGCAATCATATTATAGCCAAGATTGTTGAATTGGTGAAGTTTTGTGGAAATGCCAATATTGACGTTCATTTTGTATGGGTTCGGGCACATTGTGGTTTGGCATATAATGAGAGAGCGGATAGGGCTGCAAAAACTGCTGCTGTGACAGGTGAAGTTTTGGAATGCCTTTTGCCTAAGGAAGATTTCTACAGTGCATTCAAGAAAAACGTAAGAGTAGAATGGCAAAATAGATATGTTGAGTGTGACAAAGGCCGATTTTTCAAAGATATTCACCCACAGATAAAAAACGATCCATGGTACAAACATATATCAAACAAGAAATTTGTTCGAGTACTATGTAGAATGAGGAGTAACCATGCGCTGTGTCCGTCGTATTTGGCTAGGGTGACTAGAAGCAACGATCACGAAATAATGGACGATTCATGCCCTCATTGTGGCGAAGAAGGAAGTGTGGAGCATATTGTAATGCAGTGCGAGCATTATGCTGTCTCTAGGGACAGGTTATTCCAGAGGTTATATAGGATGTTGGAAATACCTTTTAATTATAAATGTATTTTACGAGAGGGAAATGTGATTATTTTTCAATTATTATGGGAATTTTTAGAAGAAAATGAAATTAGAATATAAGTCTAGATAATAAGATGTTTTTGTAAATTTTTTTAAAAATTAATACCAGAAGATTTATGCTTGTATTTTTATCTATGGCTGTATGTTAAAAAACTATGCCAATAAAGAATTTAAAAAAAAATATATATATATATATATATCTTTCTACTTTCTCTCATATCCAAATTTATATATATATGGGTGATTCTCACAGAAAGGGGCAGAAGTGATGTCCGGACCAGTTGCGGCGACCCAATAAGGATTTGGGAGCTGGCGAAGGTCTTAAATTGTACTATAGGTTTTTATCTAGAACCCTTTTTTCCATTTTTAGGTTATGTTTATTCCTTTAAATAGAAAATTAACTAAATATAGTCAAATCGTCATCGACCTGTCCTGTCCCAATGCGACCTTCCCAACTTCAAACTTTAATTACAGGTCTTTCCGCTTTTGAGTTTGGATTTTATTCAATTTTTCTACATCAGTATGATTTCTGAGATGCGTTTCTGATCGATAAAATTAATGTAGAACCGCTAGAAAAGTGTATTTGGATGGAAATATGTGTGTCCGGAGCATCGCCGTCATCGACCTGTCCAATATTGTTTTTCGAATTTTCGCGGTCACAATTGTATTTTAGCGGGTTTTTTTGCCGCTTTTTTTATTCGCGCGCTTCTCAGTTACCAGAAAAACCACCATTCGTTTTAATTAAGTCAACTTGTGGTCATCAGCGGGAGCAGATGTGTGCTGGACCGTGGGTTGGTCAATCACAATCGTCAAAAACCTGTCCACTTTTTTTAAGTGAGTACTTGAACTCAATTTTTTCTTATGGTATTTTTATCGTGCACCGAACGGACTAGTTTCATGTTATATGCCAAATTTGGGAAAAAGCTTGCCACAAGGTGAAACATTTGAGAAAAACTGAAGAATCGTCATCGACCTGTCCATCATCGACCTGTCCTCTCCTGAAAATTCGAGGACAGGACGATGAGGAAAAAGGCAAATCTATTATGTTTTTTGGATTTTCTAGTATTCCCGTATTCTCGCATTTAGTAATCCAATATTCTCGTATTGACCATTCAAAACACATATCTACTTAGCCGAACGTTGTGAAGGTCTGCTAGGACTGATTCGAGAATTTCTGTCATTCTTCGTTTGTTGGATTCGCCCTACAGTGGTCACGTTTTTCGGTCTTTTGACTTGAAATGTTGAGGGTTAACGTTTCTTGGCAGTTATAGCAAATTTTCCTTTTATGATGCCAGGACAGGGTGGTGATGCAAATGGTGAGAATCAACGGGTCGCATCATCGCCCTGTCCGCCTAAATTTTTAAATATTTTTTTTCTGAATTAATAAAAGCGCTACTGTTTGGATTTGCTTCGAATTTCGATACATACGATATAGAGAGCATCTGTGATTTTTTTCAGCTCGATTCGATCACTTTTTCTTTTTTCAAAAGTCAAACTCAAAACTGACCTTTTCTGTGAGAATCACCCATATAAGTAACGTGACTATCGGAGCGCGGAATAAGAAAGAGCCTTCTCGCAAGGGTTCCAGAGGTTTTTATTAACTTGGGAGTACGTGGGCGTTGCTATCTTGTGTTGTGTGCAGCAGAAGTCAGCAGGCGGCGGATAAGACAATGGGCCTTTGAAGAGGTTTGCCGTGGTCATCTCCGCTGGAGGATGACTCATGGTTGATGAAAGGGTGCCTTTGTTCTCTGTTGCGGGGATCGGAGGTAGATTGTGGTAACTTTTATATATATATATATATAGTGAATATAGTGGACTGTGCTATTGGTGAGCAAGACATCAGAAAACCTATTGCTCCTGCCGATTCTTGGATAGACAGTCTGTCGAACCCTAAAACTTTTTTTTTCATGTATAAGAGGAGCCCCATGGCCATTTGGAATGAATTAAATTCAAAGCCTAGGAAACATGGTGATTTATTTGGACAAGTCTCCACTACCCTTTTCTCCAGGCAGTGTTGAATTGTGGTTTCCACTCCCGACCCGCTCTATAAAGGGGGGGGGGGGGGGGGAGGAAATCCGTGGTAGGCTCAAAGGAGGCCCCAGAAAAAAGGTGACTTCTATCCTGATATGTGTGAATTCCATCCAAGTATGGATAAACGAAATAAGCCTCCCCGCAATGGGCAAGGGAGGGGAAGGGTTGATTTTTTTAATATCTCACTTGACAATGTGAATAGTGGAACGAACTCACTTGAGGCTTAGTGTAGGCGACGTTGCTCCCCTGCTCGGAGATGGCCTCGAGTCTGCCTCTGCTGGTCCTCGTGAGCAGTCTCCCTAAACAGTCTCAGGGGGGTGGGGGGGAGCAGGTTGTGCAGACTTCTTGGGCTTGTTAGCTGGTGTGGATGGGGAATGACCCCTATCCCGTTTGACCCTAATAAGGGAACTGTTTATTTTAGCTCGATCAGAGTAGCGTTGGACCCTAATAAGGAAACTGTTTATTTTAGCTCGATCAGAGGAGCATTGGACCCACTCGGTAGCCGCCTCATTAACGAGGATCTTAAGCCTGGGCGGCTGGCCGTTGGCGGTAGCCAAAACTCAGGTAACAGGTTCTGTGCAAGTCGATTCTTCCGAGACCGGGACCCTGTATAGATAGGCCGTAATGAGGCTAGATGGGTCCCATAGGGCTTCATAAAGTGCCTTCTGTTTGGGCGCCTGGATCGATTGATCCATTCCGCTCGGAACGTGTTAAGCGTCAAGCATTTTACCTTAACTTGTTGTCAAGTTCCACAATACATATTTGTCATATGTTTCGTTTAATAAATAGTCTTCGTGACGTTTTCAAACCGGCAACTTGTAATTTTTCCTTAACAAATTTTTTTTCTTATACTACCAATCTTCACATCTCGGGGTTTACTTTTATACTTTCGAACATTACTGCTGTAATGTGAATTTCACTGTATGCTATTCCATGGATGTTCTTACAACATATTCTTTTTTAATTTTCAGAAGAATCTAATATTTCGATAATCAAGCCTCCTCCTCAACCAGGTCGACGAAGCAGTGTGACGTCAACACCATCAACTCCTTCCAATGATCTTATATCCTTCAATAGTCCATCTGGGAGTAAACATAGAAGAATGCCTGACACGGCATTTGACCTGAGGTATCAATGCCATGATGTGCACCTGGTATTCCTTTTTTTGCTTAGTTAATTCAAGTTTATTATCTTAAGGCTCTCAACACGTTGTTTGATAGATTGTTTCTTCTAACTGAACATATTACCAGTGAGCCTATTCATCAAACAAACGTTTAATGAGTTTATCATTCTCTGAAAAAGTACTTTGGGAGTATTATATATATATATATATATATATATATATATATATATATATATATATATATATATATATATATATATATATATATATATATATATATATATATATATATATATATATATATATATATATATATATATATATATATATATATACAGGTTGATTCCCTCGCAGATGCAAAAAACATTTGGGTGAAACTACATCAAAAATGGAGTAAAATGCCGCCAACCGCATATTTTTATCTCAATTCGTACTCGAGATATGATTTTTTAAATGTTTTTTCAGGAATACCGTGTTTTTTCATTTTAAACTCAGATTTCTCCACTTTGCCTCATTTAATTTTAACTTTCAACCTCATTTTCGGTATCAGCATTAAATTTCCTATAAGAATAGTGTATTTGGGTTCTTAAAAAGTACCATCCGAAGACCCTCACGTCAGCTCAAACATTGCCTATTTTGAAAAAATAATATTTCTGAAAATCTTTAAAACTTTATTACTCTTCCAAAACGAATCCTGGAAACTGGCAAATCTCATGAAAACTGCTTCGTCTAATACTCTTTCCAACGGTATAATCAAGTTTGCTTTTATTTTGTGATTTAGTGGAGAAAATTACGTTTTAATGTTAAAAAATGTGGGTTTTTCAATGAAATTGTTGGTTTTCTTGAAAGATGACCCTCCATGAACCTACGAGTATGGGGTCGGTTTCTATGTATTTTTTCTCGCTGGATCGAATGGAAACTCTTGCATATCTCTCAACTACGTTATAATCGAGTTTCACACTTTAATTAACTAGTTTTACCCCATGACACACATACATTTAATCGTAACAAACAAACTAAACATTTGCGATTTTAAGTGTAAAACTTGGTTATAACGGAGTTGGAGAGATCTACAAATGTTACCATTCGATACAGCATGAAAAAATACATAGAAACCGACCCCATACTCGTAGGTTCATGGAGGGTCATCTTTCAAGAAAACCAACAATTTCATTGAAAAACCCACATTTTTCAACATTAAAACGTAATTTTCTCCACTAAATCACAAAATAAAAGCAAACTTGATTATACTGTTGGAAAGAGTATTAGACGAAGCAGTTTTCATGAGATTTGCCAGTTTCCAGGATTCGTTTTGGAAGAGTAGTAAAGTTTTAAAGATTTTCAGAAATATTATTTTTTTTAAATCGTCAATGTTTGAGCTGATGTGAGGGCCTTTGGATGGTACTTTTCAAGAACCCAAGTACACTATTCTTATAGTAAATTTAATGCTGATTCCGGAAATGTGGTCCAAAGTTAAAATTGAATGAAATAAAGTGGAGAAATTTCAGTTTAAAAGGAAAAAAACACGGTTTTCCTGAAAAAACCTTTAAAAAATCATATCTCGAGAACGAATTGAGATAAAAATATTCAGTTGGCAACATTTGACTCCATTTTTGATGCAATTTCACCCAAATTTTTTTTTGCATCTGCGAGGGAATCACCCTGTATATATGAGACAATGTTGGGTGTTTGCTGTACACTGTCAGCAAGCCATAATATTTGGTATATAGTAGATTATATGATGATGTATTACAACGTTTGTTGAAATGAAATTCGTGCACTTGTCATCATTAAATGCGAGCATCACAGTTATCTTGAGTTTTGAAACAAAAATGCCTGGGTTAAAGAAGTATACAACTTCAGATATTCTGTAGAATGCACCTGAGAAATTGTATGAATTCAAACCATCATTACAAATTGTGTGGCAGAAATGTGGAGCAAAGAGAACAAAGTAAAACTCGAAAAATTATTTATCTTGTAAAGATAATTTGTAGCAAGAGTTGTTGATAACAGTTTTAAAGAATATTACGAGCCAACTGAGTAGAAATAAGTAGACAAAGAGACTGTAGTAGAGTTTCATAGTGGCTAACATTTAAGAGATGAACAAAGGAAAAAATAGAGAACTAGTACAAAAATTATTCTGAGTAAACATGTAAAACCATGGGAAAATGTTGACATTTTTCTTTTCTGAAAGAAGCCATGTCATATAAGAAAAAGTGAAAACACCTAAAAAAGCAACTGATACTTAAACATGGGTAGAAATTGATTGAGAATTGTTGATTATGAAATTGATGTAATAAACAAATTTAGAGAGTTCAGTAAAGCAAATGTTGAAGGGTTCCATTTTTACATAATTTTCAATAACCTCTATGGCATTGCTAGATAATCGATGTAACCATCAATCTTTTATTTATCTCAATAATGTGGGACGAACTTCAAGAAAACTAAAATGACAAGAATCACTTGGATTAAAAAATATGAACTTCGCCTTGTAGTGTTTTTATTTCAGCAGTGTCTTAATTTGAACTGGTTGAGATTTAGTCAATGCCTGTGGGACACCAGTTATGTTGCTTTCTGATAAAGCATTCCCTTGAGGAAGCATGCTATTGAAAACAGTTCATATGAGTGAAGCCTTTAAAAACCAATATTGATTATACAAAATATTTATGAAACACAGAGCAGGGTGGCTTAACAGGAAAATTATCATTTACGTATCTTTTGGAGGAATCCGTTGTCACTAGCAAGTCGAGTACTGGGGGTGAGCGCTTTCGATGCAAAGACATCATCATCAGGCTGTGGAAACTTAGGATTAACAGGAAGTCACGAATAGTTAGTGCTTGTTGCTTCAAGAGTCATAAAACAAGAGGGATTTTATAGTTTTAACGGAACAAGTCTCACATCCCATCCTATTCAGTGACTCTGTACCTATGGGAAATAATCTATATTCCGCTTCTAGAAACATTCAATTATCAAATGTTCAATACTAATCGGCCTGTGTTGAGGCCTTCAAGAAAAGTCTTAAGAAAAGTTCATAGTAACTTCATGTCATTATTTTTGTATGCGGGCATATTTTTCTAAATGCCTTTAATTTTTTTTCCAGTGAACCTGATTCTATTGGGAGAATTACTAGTTCTTCATTACAATCTTCCCATCATGGCCTTTACAGTCATGTTATTGGTCACACAGCTTGCAACAATAATATACTTGGACAATTACCAAATGCTCAATTCTATAATAACACCTTCATTATAAATAATTTCCCTCGTCATCCAAAAGTGGACCATACAAGTCGAACCATTCCTATAAATATGCCGAGTAAGCAATCAAAAGGTTAGTTCATCAATTCACCTATATATTACACGTTTTGTACCAAATGAAATATGCACTTTTACATTATTGATAGAGCCCATTGAACTATTTCTAAGTGTTTACCATAATTGTGTGGGATTTTTCCGTTGGATTCATAGCTGGAAGATACTAGTGAGTCGAATTGTGAATTTTTCAAACAGTATCTTGTCTGATGCACAATTTCAAAAATCAGCTTCACTTTATGCCACCTTTCTCTAGTTGTCATCCAAGATTTCATTTTTGTTTAGGATCTCGATTATTAAATCTCGATTGTTATGCATTTGGCGAGATCTAGGAGTGTTGCCATTTGCTTTTGCATGGTGGTAATTGGCATCGTTGAACAAACATATCATTCAAGGAGGTTAATTTTTCATCAGAACCCTCGATTTGATTTAAAAATCTATATTTTTTTTTAAATCTTCAATCGCAATTTCCTTTCTAAGTATAAGGGTTCATATTAATTATTCCAAACTTTTGGAAAGTTTATAAAGTAATAATGGTTGTAGGCACTTCTTCAGAGAACTAGGTTTTGGTCTCAAAATTGCTGGAGTCAATATTATGCACTACATTTAGCTAATGAAGTTTTTAAAGGTAAGTTTGAATGGAATGAACTACTATCAAATCAGATTTTCTGAACTGAGTGCTTGTATTCAGGAAATTGAACGTTCATCCAATAGTGCCTTCAATTAGCGAATTTTTGAAGAAAATTAAGCTATTGCTCTCGCCTCAAAATATGTAGAATGTGAATTTTTGAAAAATTTTCATGCAGAAATCCGTTTCAGGCTATTCTGAATCATATTCTGAAGTTTAACGCATTTTTTTATGTATGTATGTATGTATATATGTATGTATATATGTACGTATGTATGTATGTATGTGTCATTCCAGACGATAACTGTCCGTAGAATTGTGCTAGAAACTTCAAACAAATTTTAAAATGTTAAGGACACAAAACGAAAGTTCAAGTTCGTTGGCCAGCATGATCGGATTACATCTTCGGGTTGAAATTTTCAAAAATGTAGTCAAAAATTTCAAAATAGCCTGTTTTTTGCGATTTGTTTTGCGAAATAATTTTTTCAGCATACTAACATGTGGTATATTCGGAATCAGCGTAAAATTTCCTATAAGAATATGTATCAAGTTTTCAAAAATTTCAAAGTTGAAAAATCAGTCAAAAATCGCAATAATGCCATTCGCTAGTTGTAAAAATCGGTAATATTTGCATAAAACATTGTCCAAATTCAGATTGAACTACTCTTATGGAAGTATCCCTGTATAACCAATCCTAGAACCATGCTGTTTAAAACGTAGGTAGTAGGTGCTTAAAAAAAAAAAAAAAAAAAAAAAAATGTAATCACAACTGATGAGTTTACTCTGTGCATGTGTTAATAATTTGATTCCATGCTTGTCTATCAAAATCATAAACTAAAATTTCTCAACACGATCAATAGCGACTGAAATGTCGAAGATTTCTTCAAAAATTCGCTCATGGGGTCATGCTGCATGACTGAACTTTTTTAATGTTACAGTATTAAGGATGTTATGACAGTTTTCAAGTCGGTCATTAAATCAAAATCATAATAAAAATTGAGCTACTGGTGGCTGCATTTGGCTGCATTAGTCAAATGAATTTGCTCAACCAATACAACCCTTGATAATTTGACATACGAGGGTCATCCCAAAAGTAAGTTCCCCTATTTTCTTTTAAAAAAACCTACAAGTCATAGAAACCTACGGATGGTCTCAAGTTTTTTGTTTGGATGTAGTGGTAGTCCTGTATAAGTTTCAGGCCGCTGTTTCGGTTTGTTGATAACCTATTCAGTTAGAAACATGGATGCCCCCCTTGCGATTTCGTCCGATTGTGAAGTGCGTTCTGTGATCAAATTCCTGACCAAGGAGGGGGTTACCGCGATTGAAATTCATCGTAGACTTTGTCAAGCATATGGTGACAATGCGATGAGTGTCCAAATGGTCCGAAAGTGGCGAAAAAGTTTTGAGGAAGCACGTGTTTCGGTGCATGACGAGCAGCATAGTGGATGCCCGTCGAGTTCGACTCGATAGGAGGCGATTGTGGCCATTCGCGCAGCACTTGATGAATATAGACGCCGTACAATTGATGAAATTGTGAATTGTGTTCATCCCAAGTACCAATTAACTCGCTCTGTAGTTAGTCGAATCCTAAAAGAAGATTTAGAGATGTCAAAAGTGTGTGCAAGGTGGGTTCCAAGGCTCTTGTCTGACAAACACAAGCAAAACCGTTTGGAGGCAGCAAACCGCTTTTCTGAGATGCTTGAGGATGAAGGAGACGACATTTACGTTCGAATAGTGACTGGGGATGAAACTTGGGTCTTCCACAATACCCCAGAGTCAAAAAGACAGAGTATGGTCTGGAAAAGTCCCCAGAAAAGAGCACAAAAAAAAAGCCAAAATTGCGATGTCCGCTGGAAAGATTATGGCCACGGTTTTTTGGGACTGCAAGGGTGTTCTGTTGGTGACTACCTACCTAAAGGTGAGACCATTAATGCTGCCATATATTGTGAAGTCTTGAAGCAACTGAGAAAAAACATTAAAGCCAAAAGATCCGGACTTTTGAAGAGAAAAGTGCTGCTTCTTCATGACAACGCAAGGCCACATTCCGCAAATTTGACCCAGGAATTGCTCAGAAAATTTGATTGGGACGTTTTCCCCCACCCACCGTACTCTCCAGACCTCGCCCCGAGTGATTACCATCTTTTCCCGGCATTGAAAACTTTTTTGGGAGGCCAGCGATATTCCAGTGACGCAGAAGTCGAGGGCGCCGTCAACGAGTGGCTGCGCGGATTGGACAGAAACTGGTATGCTGTTGGCTTACAAAAACTCGCCACACGGTATGCAAAGTGCCAGGAACGACTCGGCGACTATGTGGAAAAATAGTTCAGGTCTACAGCTTTCCAACCATGTAAATATTTTAGTCAATAAAGCATTTTTTCGATTTTTTCAAAAATAGGGAAACTTACTTTTGGGATGACCCTCATATATTGAAAACAATCTATAGATGTTAGTTTCTGCATGCACAGAGGCTACTGTTGATTTGGTGGCAGTGAAACTCATTGAATACTGTTTAGGACCACATCTGCCGAACCTCTGAAAATTTAATTATAATTGAAAGAAGCAGTAGTTATGAGTGTTTCAAAGAACTTACATTTATATGTCCTTAGAGAGTACTAAAGATTTGGTAGCAATGAAACTTATATGTTATCATTTAAGGGCCCAATTGGACTTGTAAAGTGCAAACAACTTTTATTGTCACACGGAGTGCAGCCCCCCCCCCCCCACACCATATAACATTATAGTTGAAATACTCCCAAAAGGAAGGGGGGGGGGGGGGGGGGGGGTGATACTTTTTGCGGGGTCACTTTTTACCAAATCGAACCTTTAAGAGTTAATTATTTCCAATGGGACACCCTGTATAGTAGTTTCCCCACCCACGAACATCTCAGAAGTCTAAGCAATATCCCCGCCAATATTCAGCAACTACAGTTATAATAGTACATCGTCAAGTAAAGTAATTCATTCACTTAATTTCTGATTTTATGTGTTCCAGATTACGATTCCATCATTCCGGTGCCAAAAGTACTGGATAAACTACCTAATAGCAATTTGATTGATTTCACTCCTTCTGAAAGTGATCATTTGACTGTCCAGCCTAACAACAAAAGTGTACGAGTAAGTTTGCTGGAGACTTTCGATCCTCTTCTTTCTGGAAGTGCAGCAGAGGGCATGGATTCAGAAGTTTGTGAGTTTCTGTTCAACCACTAAAATAATAATTTGAGATGTTTAAGATGTTAAAGAAACTCAGTAGAGCTTATTTGTACAGCCACTATCATTTGTTGTGACTTACTTTCCTGTTAGTGTAAGTAACATTTAATTGAGATTGAAAAGTGTAAGACATTATTTTGATTATCTTTGCAGGAAATTACTAAAATAGTAAGAAATAAGAAAAAACCTTGAACTCTGTTATAGTTGATTCACAATATATCTGAAAAGGAACGATGTGGGAAGGGAAAGAGGGTGTCGTATGCCGAGTGACCAATGCAAGAACCTGGATATCTGTGGTATTTAGGGATAACGGGGGTAACCTCGATGAGTCTATTGTAATCCTGTATGTCCAGGTTGTCGGTTGTAGGGTGGACACGGAACTGACAAGGCTTGCTAAAATAAATAATTATGACAGAAACGACTTGTAGCAAGTGATATCTGACTTAAAAGAAGTGGTGACAAATAACATTAAAGAAGGCTTGAGGCTGGAGGGGGGGGGGGCATCAAAATGTCCTTTAAAAAATCGATGAAAGGGTTAATAACATGAAAAAAGTTTTAATTGCAGAATATAACTTTAAAAAATTTTGTTTTTCATTAATCTTGAAACCTTTTGTGCATTAAAATATCCTTTAAAATCAACAATTGTCCAAAAAAAGGCCAAAAATTGGTTTTTATTACAGAACATTATTTGGAAAGTTTGTTTGCCACAAATTCAAATGTGCAGGCGTGCCATTCCAGAGGGACTTGTAAAAAAAAAAAAAAAAAAAAATATATATATATATATATATATATATATATATATATATATATATATATAGGTATGTACATATATAGGTATATATATATATATATATATACCTATATATGTACATACCTATGTATATATATATTTTTTTTTTTTTGCTCATGAGGTCAAAATTGTGCTTTTAGCGAATTTTTGAAGAAAATTAAGCTATTGCTCTCGCCTCAAAATTCGTAGAATGTGAATTTTTGAAAAACTTTTATGCAGAAATCCGTTTCAGGCTATTCTGAATCATATTCTGAAGTTTAACGCATTTTTTTATGTATGTATGTATGTATATATATATATATATATATGTATGTATATATGTATGTATGTGTCATTCCAGACGATAACTGTCCGTAGAATTGTGCTAGAAACTTCAAACAAATTTTAAAATATTAAGGACACAAAACGAAAGTTCAAGTTCGTTGGCTAGCATGATCGGATTACATCTTCGGGTTGAAATTTTCAAAAATGTAGTCAAAAATTTCAAAATAGCATGTTTTTTTGCGATTTGTTGTGCGAAATAATTTTTTCAGCATACTAACATGTGGTATATTCGGAATCAGCCTAAAATTTCCTATAAGAATATGTATCAAGTTTTCAAAAATGTCAAAGTTGAAAAATCAGTCAAAAATCAAAATAATGCCGTTCGCTAGTTGTAAAAATCGGTAATATTTGCATGAAACATTGTCCAAATTCAGATTGAACTACTCTTTTGGAAGTATCCCTGTATAACCAATCCTAGAACCATGCTGTTTAAAACGTAGGTAGTAGGTGCTTAAAAAAAAAAAAAAAAAAAAAAAATGTAATCACAATTGATGAGTTTACTCTGTGCATGTGTTAATAAATTGATTCCATGTTTGTCTATCAAAATCATAAACTAAAATTTCTCAACACGATCAATAGCGACTGAAATGTCGAAGATTCTTCAAAAATTCGCTCATGGGGTCATGCTGCATGACTGGACTTTTTTGCTTCTAGGAGCCTGTTTTGACAGAATGTATCGTTCCTGCTCATAAAACTGAGTGAGGACTAAATAGTTTTTTGTTTGTGGTCTGATGTAACATTTAAAAAAATTAGTAATCAAAGAATTTAGAGGGGGCTGGTCCTTGTTTTTTATTTATTTTATTTTATTTTATTTATTTTTATCAGGTTAGAGGTAGTTTTATAATTACTCTTTCAGTGCCTGGTTTGGTTCACAGTGAACATTTTGCCAGATTTCCCACAACAGCTGTGGTTTTTTGTAATTTTGTTTATTCATTCCACCATTATTGGTTCATACGAATTCGAAATTGATGATGTGCTTTGTTGAGACCTAGCTATCAACAGAATGTTGTGTGTATATCGTATCTTACATGACATTTAATTTTATTAATAACTTTAGGGTGGCCCATTGCTAATTGAAAGATGGGCGTCAATTTCGAATTGAAACTTGGGTGTCAATTCCTAATTGAAAGATAGACGTCAATTGCTAATTGAAAGATAAGCGTCAATTGATAATTGAAAGGTGAGCGTCTATGGTCAGAGGGTTTTTAAATTTAAATTCCCCTTCTGTATGTTATTTAAATCACGCCGCTCTAATTTGATCTGTTATCTTAGGCACTAAATTACTTTTTTTTTTAAGCGAATTTTGTAGGAAATGAAGCTAGTGCAATGACTCGAAAAAATTTAAAATGAAAATTTTTGAAAAATTTCTTCATTGAAATCCATTTTAAGGCATTCTGAAACGATTCCTGAAGTTTACACTTTTTCATATGTATGTATATGTCATTCCAGACGATAACTCTCCTTAGGGGCCGATTACACGAGCAACAAAAGTTGCGCAACTCCAAAAAAATTGCACTAGAAAAGTTGTACGCAACACAAAGCAATAAATTTGCCTTGTGTTGCGTCAAGATGTTGCAAGGAATTAATTGCACTGTGTTGCACCAATAAAGTTGAGCAATAGAAATTGCTCAATTGTTTCGTTTACACGGGCGACTTTCTTTCTTTTTGCACCAGTTCCACTTTTGCCCTTTTTTTTGTTCACTTTTTGCATAAGTGCGGAAATTTCGAAATTTTTTTAACGCCTCATCCGACGAAATCTGAAATTCGGATGCTACCGCCTCCCACCCGTCCGTTTTTGCGATCCGATCCCTGTATGTCGGGTCTTCAACGTCCCACAGTTCTGGTCGAACGTGAATCGAGTTAATAAAATCTATTATCTTCTCGTTTGGCCAGTTCATTTTCACAAGCGGGGCGAAGGGCGAACGATAACGAGAGACACTGGGATAAATGTGGGGGACACACTGGTGAGGAAGCTGATCGGCGAAAAATGTGAATCACAGAAAACTCTCAATGTGATTGGCTGTTTCGTTCCCTCTCCCGACCCAAGGCCGAAAAATTGCCGCAATAGTGCAATAATTTTCCAAACCCCTTGGACTTCATTTCAACACGATGCAACAGTTGCCGAGAGGGCTCGTGGCCCTGAAATGTTGTACAACTCCCGTCAATTAATTGCCTGCAATCTTGGGCAACTTTTTCGGGGAGAGAATAGTTGTCCAACTCTTTTGAAATGGTTGCGCAATACTTTTTTCTGCAATTATTGCCGGAAAAATCGCTCGTGTAAAAGGGCCTTTAGGATTGAGATAAAAATTCCGTTCTGGCATCAAAAAATCAAGCTTTTCAAACGAAAGGATGAGTTCGTTGGCCAGCACTTTTTGAGCACATTAAATTAGTCAAATTTCAAAATATGTGCTGAAAAAATCGCTAAAAATGGCTAAAACGGCTAAGAATTGTTAAATTTATAATTTTTAGGAGGTTGTTGCCCAAGTAAAGTTTATCAAATATAAAATAGAACATTTGAAAAATTATGTACTGAATTATCCTGAAAAATGTGCTTAAATTTCATAAAAATTTGCTATATAATCGATAAAAAACGCAAAAAATCCAAAAGATCTTTTTTAATAGCAGATTACTGTTTAGAATACGTTTTTGCCATAAAATTAATAGTTAACATTTTGTTTGCACTCAAAAAGGTCAAATTTTCAAACAATTTAACATAATACGAGTATAATATGATATCTTAAGAACATTCGCTCATACAATCATGCTGCATGACTGAAACTTTTTCTTTTCTTTTTTGTAATTGGATGTAATACTTATTGTATACATTAAACTCCGAGGTGTATAATATTTTGTTTTTACTCCTACTGTTGAATTTCAGTGGAAGAAGATCTAGAAGGCAGTATTTATGAACCATACGATCCGTTTGATTTTCTCTATTCTACTCCATCATCTGAGTCCTGTAACTCGGAGCCAATTTATAGTACCATCAACAAAGATACCAGCTCTCCATCTCACGGTCCTCCGCTTCCCCCCCGAAATGCCACTCCAGTATATGCCGTTTCTTCCAAAGTAAGTGACAATATTCTAAACATTTGAAAATAATCGAAACTCTTGAACGAGTTGAGTATTCTAACTTGTTGACTTCTCCTCATTCTTTTCAACATTCAGGTCCATATCAAAAGACAGAGCCGATTATATGAAAATGTAGTGAGGAACCAAAGGTCAGCGTTGCACGATCCAGATCTATTGGCATTCCACAAAATGGTTATTGATTGTAGAAGTAAGTTCAGTAGTGTAAAATTCCATTGCCATTTGTTCGACTTAACTTGAATAATTGTGTTTCTCACTCTTTCGGTACCTAGTCAGGCTATGAACAATGTAAGAATTATTATTATTTGTATCAAAAACGTTATAAAAAAAAGTTCCAGTCATGCAGCATGATCTTATGAGCGAATTTTCATAAATGGTCGTATTACATTTATGTTAAATTCTGTTGAAATTTGAGCACTTTGGGGACAAATAAAATTTTTATTATACATTTTATAGCAAACTAACTTTTTGTCAGTAATATTCCAATGAACAAACGATTTTGTGGATTTTTACAATTTTTTCAAGTGTTCCTATCGATTTTTAGCTTATTTTAATGAAATTTAAGTACATTTTTCAGTACAATTTTGTGCTTAAACTTTTAAATATCTTAGTTCATGTTCGATTGATTTTTTCGAGTAGCATTCTGCTAAAAAATATAAATTTGTTAATTTTTAGCGGTTTTAGCGAATTTTTGAAGAAAATTAAGCTATTGCTCTCGCCTCAAAATTTGTAGAATGTGAATATTTGAAAAAAAAATTATGCAGAAATCCGTTCCAGGCTATTCTGAATCATATTCTGAAGTTTAACGCATTTTTTAATGTATGTATGTATGTATGTATGTATATATATGTATGTATGTATATATGTATGTATGTATGTATGTGTCATTCCAGACGATAACTGTCCGTAGAATTGTGCTAGAAACTTCAAACAAATTTTAAAATGTTAAGGGCACAAAACGAAAGTTCAAGTTCGTTGGCCAGCTTGATCGGATTACATCTTCGGGTTGAAATTTTCAAAAATGTAGTAAAAAATTTCAAAATAAACTGTTTTTTGCAATTTTTAGTGCGAAATAATTTTTTCAGCATACTAACATGTGGTATATTCGGAATCAGCGTAAAATTTCCTATAAGAATATGTATCAAGTTTTCAAAAATTTCAAAGTTGAAAAATCAGTCAAAAATCGAAATAATGCCGTTCGCTGGTTGTAAAAATCGGTAATATTCTTCAAAAATTCGCTCATGGGGTCATGCTGCATGACTGGACTTTTTCTGTACAATTTTGTGCTTAAATTTTTAAATGTCCTAGTTCATGTTCGATTAATTTTTTTCGAGTAGCATTCTGCTAAAAAATAGAAATTTGTTCATTTTTGGCAGTTTTTTGCCATTTTTAGTGATTTTTTGGGTACATTTTTCCAAATTTGACCAATTTAATGTGCTCAAAAATTGTTGTCCAACGAACTCATCCTTTCTTTTGAAATTCTTGATTTTTTGGCGAAAGAACGAAGTTTTTATCTCAATTCTATCGAGAGTTATCGTCTGGAATGACACATACATATACATATATATATATATATATATATATATATATACATATAAAAAAGCGTTAAAATCCAGGAATCATTTCAGAATGCCTCAAAACAGATTTCGATGAAGAAATTTTTTTTTTTTGTAGTTTTTGTAGTTCTACAACAAATTATAGAACTACAGTCACATTTCAACCACCCAAATTAATAATTAAATAATGTTCTACAGAATAAGCTGAGAGAATAACAATATAATTAGGTGGGGTCTCAGATACCGTTGAGGGGGGGGGGGGGGGGGTTATACCGTTGGAAAGCTGAGATTTTGTGCAAGGTTTTCCTGCATCCCGTACTTTTTTTTACAATTTCGTTCTAATACTTAACGCACCATAAAAAACAGTAATTTTCAAAAAGTGAGAAATTCTTGTGTTTAGTCCATTTTTTCGCATACGTGACCTACTGTTAAAATAATCCAAATACATCAGGGAGATGGAAAATTTAATACTCGTTCAACGGTATATCTATTTTTAAGATTACATTATATTTGTAAGATTGTATTGTATTAGGGGAGATATTGCCATTTTAGTGATTAAAAAAAAAATAAAATAAATAAAAAATAAAAAAAGAGTGAAAAAACTCCATAAATTGAGGGTGTAAAAAAAAATTAAACAGGAACTTTTTGTTCGAAATTTGCTAGAGAATCGATCCCTAGATGGTTAACAATCTCATGTGTGAACACCCTGTATAGAAAAATAACGAAGGACATTGTTGGGATCCCATATATTGTCATACTTAGCAGTGGGAGGTCACACTACATTTTAGGTTCATAATAAAATCGAAATCGTGGTTTTAAACTCAATTCTTCTATGTAGTTCATCGAATTTTACTGTCACGTTTTCATATCTGATGTAACTCTGTATTTAAAAAAATAATTTTCGAAAGATCATCGTAATGTTATGTTCTGCCTGGAACTTCGATTGAACGAAGAATATATAGAAAATCGCGACCACAAACACCGAGAGTTTTGGTTAGGGAGACGGTTGACTGTGTGCAGGCGCATGTGGCAGCATTTTAGCTAGATGGTTAATACTGCTAGTTTTCAAAATCACTCAGGGCCGGTTTATCAATCACATTTATCCAATGGATAAGAGGGATCTGATAACACAATAGGGGGTGGTTATCCACCCCTAGTTAAACCTTATCTGGCGTTTTAACTTATCTGGTCCCTGGACGGCTGGATAACAATTGTAACTGGAGGTTAATGAGATATCTAGACATTTCTAACCTCAAACAAGTTTATTTATTTACAAAAATCTTATTTGAAAAAAGTTTGATTGTCTTTATTTTTGTACCTTCCAATGGACATATTTGGGGATTTGTCTTCAAACAGCAGCAACAGCAAAGATCCTATCGTAGCATAATTCGTTGAATGGAAAAGAAGACCGTCTATAGTAAGAGCCCGTGTTGATCAGTAGATCACCTACTAAAATGGAATGAGAGTGTATTTTTATTGAGGTTTCGGTTGTACAAAGATACCGTTCTTTACTTTATAACCCAGACCGAAGATGAAATTAAGTCCACAACTTACTGATCACAATAATTCATTCATAATAATTCAGGTTGCAATATAGCAATTCGTTTATGTATTTATCTCGCTAGAAATAAAGCAAATAGCAAATGGCAAAAATGTAGTGGTTTCTCATTTGCCGAGCTTGATAGCATGATGACCCTGTTGTGTTGTAGACTTCAGACCCGTTTTTTTTGGTTTATTATTTCCAATAATAAGCCTATGTGATCGTGTAGCAAAAAATTTTTATAACCCCCCCCCCTCAAACTTTGTCACTTTACGTTTCAAGGTGCGTAGAATCCAAATTTGAATGTCCGTCCGCCCTCCGCCGTTCGCCGTCCGGGCCATAAAAGGCCTAAGAATTGACTTAAAAAACCCGTTCTTTCGCACATAGACTCCATTTGGGGTCTAGTTGGTCCGTTTAATCGTCCCGATCGCTTTACTCGCATAGATGCTATGGGCCAAAAACGGGCGAAAAAGTGTCTTTTTCGACGCGCGCACGCCTGGCACGCTTGGCAGGGGGTCACGGTGGGTGGAGAGGGTGGTGAGCGGGGGGGTGGAGTGAGAGGAGGCGCCGGCGCCGCGGCTTGTGGTGGGTACGGCGCCGGCGTTCCTTCGAGGCATGAATATGTTTTTTTCAAGGTCATATTTGTGTGTTAATACCAAAGCTTTTCCTACGCATATTTAATAACATATCCTCTCGACTTTTCGTACGTACTTAGATAATGATATTATTAAGGCAATAACTATTTGAATAGATAGGAGCTCAAATCGAGAAATATAAACATGCGTATATAATTATAGAAGTATAGGTTGTGGCAACTCGAAATAGGACACGCCGAGGAGTCTGGACGGGCCTTATGACGTACGCTAGCCAACTAAAACTACGATCATACTCAATTGAAAAAATAATAAACCTTTGTGAAATAATTTGCAGCGTTTTTTTATTGAGGTTTCGGTTGGACAAAGATACCGTTTTTTACTTCATAACACTGACCGAAGATGAAATAGAGTCCACAACTTGCTGATCACAATAATTCATTCATAATAATTCAGGTTGCAATATCGCAATTCATATATGTATTTATCTCTCTCGAAATAAAGCAAATAGCAAATGGCAAAAACGTGGTGGTTTCTTATTTGCCGAGCTTGATAGCATGATGACCCTGTTGTGTTGTAGACTTCAGACCCGGTTTTTTTAATAGTCGACCCATGAAGAAAATGTAGCTCCTACACTACTCTGTGGTAGCTCCATGGGTAAATCGCCCTTATTTTGTCGCCTACGGACACCTCTGAGGATGCTAACGGCACTATCTGCATTGATAAACGACTCACATTCTTTATCTGGAGTATAGCGCTATACTCAGTATAGCTATCATGCAGTTAATGTTGATAATAAACCGGCCCTCAATCCAAAATTAGAGATGAAAAGTGTATAATTCCACCCAGTAATACTACATTAGGAGAACTAAAATATGAAAGTAAACGTCCAGTTGGTGTATATTTGTGTGATTTGATCGCTTGAGGTGCTTAACAATATAATTTTTCCAGGTTCCTATTTATATGATGATGATATTACCAATTCGGGAATCATTACTAGTTCAACCCTAGAAAATGGATACACTGCAGGCGTCAGTGTAAAACTCGTAATTCATTGTTCCCATTCTGAGAAGACTGTTAATTTTACCTGTGATTGTAAGTAGTACTCTCAATTCGTTTTTGATATGTTTCGACCTTTCAGTTTCTCATGGTAATGATTGTTTTCCAGTGAATTCATCAGTGGAACATGTGCTGTGCCATGTAGCATTTGAAATAGGCAGTGCTTCCATTAATGATTACAAACTCAAAGTTCATAGTTTGGAAGAATTCCTTGAGTCTCATAAATCGTTATCGGATTATGAGTATGTTCATGAGTGTTTAAAATTGGACAAGGACATAGAATTTACAATCCTTAAAAACTCTGAAGTGAAGAAGATGTTTCAACGTACAGTAAGTGCTTTATTAATTATGTATATGAAATGAAATACCTTTCGAGTTGAAGCTTTATTCAACGAACTTGGACTGAATGAAATTTTGTAACAATGACAACTAGCTTTGTGATAATTCAAGGTGATAACGGTAATAATAATATAGCATTTTCCCTCTTCTTCATTTCGGAACGTAGTCCACCAGGTATTAAGGTGGCTTTCTTTCTCTTCCACTTCTTCTTGGCAGATTCTGAGATTCTTGCGTTTCTGTAGAAGGCTGGTCATGGTCACCATTTGATTCAGTCGGTCCATCCGGATTTTCAGAAACAGGTGATTGTTTGAAGAATAAGGATTGAGGGTGGTTTTCAGGAGAGTCTATCATATCGGTAGGCACATCTCGTACCCAAAAGCTAGATCCAAATGGTGTGTAGATACTGTCGTTTTCTTCCCATCTCGAAGACGAATCAGATCCGCCTCATCAACCAAAGGGTCACATTTGCTTTGACGAACATGTCGTTTTATAAAACTTTACTAGGTTCCAATAACCATGAAGGTAATGCCTCTCCGTTAGAAGATTTCCGTTGGTGGACTAACATTCTTTCTTGAGGCGTTTGGTTTGTTGTAGTAAAAAGTAAGGGGCGAACCGAATGCAAGGCCTGTTGAAGAACTTCTTCCCATTGATCTGTGTGTAAGTTGTACGTTTTGAGTGCGAGCTGTATTGCTGTCCAAATTACGCCATTCTAATGTTCCACTTGGCCGTTTCCTTTTGGATTAAAAGGTGTATTCCTACTGATTGCAACTCCATTTGAATATAAGAATGTCTTGAACTCTTTTGACATGAAAGTTGCCCCACGGTCGGAGTGAGATTGCTTTGAGAAAAAATTGAGAAAAGCTGTTTAAGATGGTGGATTAATGTTGCTGAGCTGAGGTCCTTGCATGGAATAGCGAATGGGGAACTCGAATATTCATCTATTATAATCAATATGTAAGGTCTTCAGTGAACTGATGGCATTGAAATCGAGATTCAATCTCTCAAATGGACTGGTAGCTTTGATCAAGTGAGCTGGACTGTTTTTGAAGAATTGTAGTTTGATTTCTGCGCGAACCGTACATTGCAATGTGACCTTACGTACGTCCTCAATGGAAAATGGAAAATTTCTACTGTATACTCAGTGGTACATCTTTGTAACCCCTGGATGACAAAGCGTTTCATTCAGTTTTTTAAATCCTGATAGCAGCCTGTAGCACTGCATAAATATGCGAGACAAGGTATCTGCAACAATGTTTTCTTTGCCAGTTCTATATATGATGTCAAATGAGTATGCTGAAAGTTCTAGTCTCCACCTCATTATTTTTTCATTTTTGATTTTGCTTGAGTGTTTAGGGTCGTGCATGAAGGATACACTGTTGGTCTGTTATGAGTCGGAAATGACGTCCCATCAGGTAGTGTTGCCAAGAATCGGAGAATGGCCTAATGGTGGAGAATAGCCTCCACAATGGCATAATTATGCTTCTTTTTCGATAATTGAGTGGTTCTTTTCTGAGGAGCTTAGAGTCCGTGAAAAAAAGGCTACTGGCTTACCATGTTTACTAAGAGTGGCGACCAGAGCATAGTCAGATGCATCAGTTTCAACTGTTAGCACTGCATCCGAGTCAACACCGTCAAGTGAAGCAGAAGCAATAGTTCATTCTTAATAGTCTCAAGCACGGCTATGGCTTCTGAAGAAAGAGGAAAAGGTTGTGAGCGTACCAGCGGATGAATCTTGTCTGCTTACCCATTTGGAATAATGTGAGAACATTCCCAAAACCCGCTGGAGTGCTGCGGAATGAGTGGGGGTATGTAATTATAGAAAAGGGCGTAGTCGATCTGACTCAGACGAAAATGTCCGTCTTCAACAACATAACCAAGAATTTTGTATTTTCTTTTGATTAAAAACACTCTTTTCTTGATTCAGTGTTAGACCTGCCTTAGCACCAAATCATGCACTCTTTGGGTTTTCTCACTGAAAATAACTGGGACACAGGCAGCCAAAATAATAATTTTAATAACAATAACAATATTTTTACAAGTTCTCCATCAGAATTTGTATTTAGAATATGTGGAATTGTATGTGCTTGTGTGTGTTGATTAAAATTCTTTTTGGTATGTTCCAGGCTGAAGATGATAGAAGAGATTGCTTCATAAAGTTGGATGATTTGTTACCTAAAGAGTCTATGCAACCTGTTTCACACGAGTCTCTACTAATATTATTGGGTAACGTAATCGTGACCATAGGTTATGTCTGTTTGTTCTATATAACGTTTTTTTAAATTGTTCATTACCCTTTTTTTGTTGTTCAGAAACCCTTGAAAAAGAAATAGAAAGAGTGATCCTTACATGTAAAGAAGTACACCAGAGTGGTTCTTTTGATTGTATTGCGAATCTACAAACTGGAAGTGTTAAGCAAGCTGTGAAAGTTGTTTGCTCTGTCTTGGGAAATATTGAACCTTTGCAAATAACTAATGCGTTAGATGATTTTATTCAGGCGTGTAAGGAACTTCCACAGAATAAGGTGAATACCCATAAATGTTTTTCATCAACATTAAACAGTTGTATTGTATATAAATGCAGGCTGATGCTTGTGGTGTTATGAATCCAGTTAGTTGCATGGTTTAACAGCTCATTTTAGCGAATTTTTGAAGAAAATTAAGCTATTGCTCTCGCCTCAAAATTTGTAGCATGTGAATTTTTGAAAACATTTTATGCAGAAATCCGTTTCAGGCTATTCTGAATCATATTCTGAAGTTTAACGCATTTTTTAATGTATGTATGTATATATGTATATATGTATGTATATATGTATTTATGTATGTATGTATGTGTCATTCCAGACGATAACTGTCCGTAGAATTCTGCTAGAAACTTCAAACAAATTTTAAAATGTTAAGGACACAAAACGAAAGTTCAAGTTCGTTGGCCAGCATGATCGGATTACATCTTCGGGTTGAAATTTTCAAAAATGTAGTCAAAAATGTCAAAATAGCCTGTTTTTTGCGATTTGTTGTTTGAAATAATTTTTTCAGCATACTAACATGTGGTATATTCGGAATCAGCGTAAAGTTTCCTATAAGAATATGTATCAAGTTTTCAAAATTTTCAAAGTTGAAAAATCAGTCAAAAATCGAAATAATGTTGTTTGCTAGTTGTAAAAATCGGTAATATTTCCATGAAACATTGTCCAAATTCAGATTGAACTACTCTTATGGAAGTATCCCTGTATAACCAATCCTAGAACCATGCTGCTTGAAACGTAGATAGTAGGTGCTTTAAAAAAAAAAAAAAAAAAAAAATGTAATCACAACTGATGAGTTTACTCTGTGCATGTGTTAATAATTTGATTCCATGTTTGCCTATCAAAATCATAAACTAAAATTTCTCAACACGATCAATAGCGACTGAAATGTCGAGGATTTCTTCAAAAATTCGCTCATGGGGTCATGCTGCATGACTGGACTTTTTTTCTATTTAATTTCAGTTGCCTTTATGCTGCTTATCAAATAAAATTTAGTTAAAACTTGAAATTTATGAATGGGTTTTTGAACGTCATGTCTCAGGGAAAACTAGGAAAAATAACCAAAGTTTCTTGTGTGCAGATGAACTTTCGTTTCAAACCAGAAATTATTGACGATGATGACGACGGTGATTATTCTGAGGTTATGTTGGGAGACTATTCTACTTCAAACAACATATATGAATGTTGTGATCGACTTAGAGCATCTGTTCAACTTCTAATTCAAATGTACTGTCACATGTACAGAGTTGATTTTCATTTTTCCGTGCCTAACAGGTGTAAAGGAGGTAAGTAAATTTTTGGTCTTTTTCTTATTGAATAAGAAACTAATGACTTTAAGTTTATGGTAATCATTTGTTGATTCATAACATTGTTTTTTCCCTTCCTTGCAGCAACTAAAAACTCGTCCGAATTACAAGATGTTCGTGATATTTACATTGGATGCCTCCACAGGATCCCTCCTGATTGGGTGTATGATTCATACAGAGTTGATGCTCAGATTTATCATGGTACCCGACCTCTTGGGATAAAAACTTCATCACCCAACATTTCTCAGTCCAGTGGTTTCAAGCCAAGACTTGTCATTGCTACAAAGTAATTATATTTTTTGTATCTTTAACTTGTTTTAAATATACTTTGATTCCTACTACATCCTTCGCCCTCTCGTCATAGTTCATGATTTGATTAAATGTAACCATCTTGTTTTAGTTGCATTATCAATTATAATTATATTTTACTGAATTATGAAAAAATTATTTTAACTACAAAATAGTACTTCTTACTTCGTGACCTAGAGGGGTTATTTAAAACGATGTCTTCATAGTTTAAAAATTTGAATTTTGTTGGCCCATTTGAAAATACACTCCGGCAAGTGTGTAATCAGTAATTTACAATACCAAACCGTTTTTTGTTTCACTACTAATAATTCTATCAGTAAAACATTTCATTAAAAAAATAATAATAAATGAATAAATAATTAAAGGTGCATCATTTTTTGAAACCTGCGTGATAAGAGAAAAAAAGTTCCAGTCATGTAGCATGATCGTATGAGCAAATTTTCGTAAATTATCATACTGTATTATGTTGCATTGTTTTGAAATTTGAGCATTTTGAGTGCACAAAAATGGTTAACTGCCAATTTTATGGCAAAAAAACTAGTTCTAAATAATATTCTGTGAGTAAAAAAAAAAAAAAAAAAGGTTTGGATTTTTAGCTTTTTCTACTGTTTTTATCGATTTTTCTGCAAAAATTGAATTCAAGTACTTATTTTAGCATAATATTGTGCAAAAATTGTATAATGTTCTATTCCATCATTAATAAACTTCCTTTGACTAAAATTCTGTTGAAAAATATAAATGTATCAATTTTTAGCCGTTTTTAAAGATTTTCTTCAGTGTATTTTTTAAAATTAAATGTGCTTAATAAGTGCTGGCCAACGAACTCATCCTTTCTTTTGGAAAGCTTGTTTTTTGGCGCTAGAATATATTTATATCGTTTAATATATATACAAATGATAAAGATTTCAACTCTAGGATGCCTCAAAACGAATTTCAATTGAGAAATTTTACGAAAATTTTGATTTTAAATATTTTGGAGCCATTGCAATTGCTTCATTTTCTACAAAAATTCGCTAAATAGGTGAACTAACAATGAATGGTTATGGGCAGTAAAAAACTGAACAAGAAAAAAAAAATAAATGAAAATAATGATGATAAGAGGTGTCCAAATCAACATCGTTACTATCTGTTTGGTCTCAGGATAAGGTAGCCCACTGCTGCGATCTGTGGGATTATCATAAAGATAGAGATAAAATAGGTACACTGAAATTCGTAGCATCAAACTGACAAGAAATTACACCAATGGACATTAGACTGACAACGAAAAAAACCAAAGTTCGAATTTTTGAGGGGCTCAAAGCTCAGATGATTGCATCAGAAGCGAGGAATAACTCCTGAAAATTTCAGTCCGAACCGATAACCCCTTGAGGTCTTCTAAACCCGTTTTTTGATAATTGAATAATCGATTTTAGAACACTAGACTCTTAGGACAAAAAGACGGTTAGGACATGAAAGATCCATGCGTCTGGACACTTTTTATACTCTATTCCTATGTTTTCGGTGTCGCGGAACACGGTTCCGCCATTATTGCAAGCGCAGACGGTGTATTTCTTTTGATATTCAAGAAATCACTCCAAATAAGTGATGGAAAAAAGGCATTTTTTGCCGTTTTTACATTGTTTTGACTGGGGGAAAAATTGTTTGCGGGTCTTTTCTGCTTCGGACCTTGTTTCCTGGCTTGTTCCGAATGTAACAAGACCAATTTCGTCCTATAATATATTGTCCTTTTGGAAATATCTGCTCAAGAGCCGAGTTAGCTTTTTTAATGGTAACCGCTCTATACTTACCAGTAGCTACGAAATCAAAATTTAACGCCCTGAAGCCCTTTTAATCCCATTATTTTATGTTTTTGGGCTCGTTGAACATTAAGTGCTAGTAGTGGAGGCGTAGGACTTGTATTTCGGTTAATAATCAAGAGCTAGGCGTCAAAAATCGGTGAATAGAGTGGATTTTTCTTGATGTTCAAAAAATCAGTTGACAAAATTTATAGAAATAAGGGATTTTTCGCCGGTTTCACCTAGTTTTGATTGGCAAAAAGTATTTATGAGTGGCTCAGGCCTTGGACTTTGTTCTGTGACTTATTCTATGACAAGACTAAGTTTGTCCCATAATACATTTTTCTTCTCGAAATATCAGCTCAAGAGCCAAGTCGACTTATTTAATGGTAACCGTTCTATATTCAAAAGTGGCTAAAAAATGAAAATTTCATGTGGTGAAAAATCCCTTATTTCTATTAATTTTGTCATCTGATTTTTTGAACATCAAGAAAAATCTACTCTATTCACCGATTTTTGACACCTAGCTCTTGATTATTAACCGAAATACGAGTCCTACGCCTCCACTACTACCATGTAATGTTCAACGAGCCCAAAAACATAAAATAATGGGATTAAAAGGGCTTCAGGGCTTTAAATTTTGATTTCGTAGCTACTGGTAAGTATAGAGCGGTTACCATTAAAAAAGCTAACTCGGCTCTTGAGCAGATATTTCCAAAAGGACAATATATTATAGGACGAAATTGGTCTTGTTACATTCGGAACAAGCCAGCAAACAAGGTCCGAAGCAGAAAAGACCCGCAAACAATTTTTCCCCCAGTCAAAACAATGTAAAAACGGCAAAAAATGCCTTTTTTCCATCACTTATTTGGAGTGATTTCTTGAATATCAAAAGAAATACACCGTCTGCGCTTGCAATAATGGCGGAACCGTGTTCCGCGACACCGAAAACATAGGAATAGAGTATAAAAAGTGTCCAGACGCATGGATCTTTCATATCCTAACCGTCTTTTTGTCCTAAGAGTCTAGTGTTCTAAAATCGATTATTCAATTATCAAAAAACGGGTTTAGAAGACCTCAAGGGGTTATCGGTTTGGACTGAAATTCTCAGGAGTTGTTCCTCGCATCTGATGCAATCATCTGAGCTTCGAGCCCCTCAAAAATTCGAACTTTCGTTTTTTTCGTTGTCAGTCTAATGGACATGTTACGAGAGATGTGTGATGAACCCCATTATGGTGATGAAGAGATTACCGAGTGGTAATTGAGATTTGTTTAGAAAATTATGAGGTGTGTAATTTCTTGTCCCATGATACTCTACTATGAATAACGCAATTATCATCTTCCTGCCAAAGACTGATAACGAGTAACTAATGGTTACTAAGAAATTTGTTACTAGGTGTTGACATTTACTGAATTTTGATAGATGAAGAGTCTGTTTGATGTATTTTATCTCATATGTTTGGATGATTTGAGACTATTGGCATTTTTGTTGTTAGGCTGTGAAGTGCTTTTTGATTTTCATGTAAGTTGTTGAACCAGTATTTGTTAAACTTTTTTTGTGACAAACTGATCAACCTTTGATGAGTCATAATCTTGCCAAAGCTGAAAATAATGATGGAAAAGTAACGTAGATAGTGAATGTTAGCCCGATTATAGAATTGAGATGCCAAATTATAATTGTGCTGTTAATGTTTACAATAACAGGTAAAATTCGTACTTGTAAAATGAAACTTCACTCTCTTTCATGGCCGTAACTCAATGTATATAAATAATAGATCCCTCACTCTATCAATATTTAAAATGTTCTATAAAATACTTGTAGAACAGAGCTGAACAATAAAGTTGGAATAATCCTTGTTTCAGACATCCTCACACGGTTAGTTCCCTTCCTAGAGAGTCTCGGATTGTGATTGTAATCTATGGGATCACTTACAGCGATGGACAAGCCCAACCAGCACCTCAACAGATTGAACTAGGATGGGCATCCATTCAGCTGTTCGATTTCAACGGGTACTACATTATTTATATTTTTATTTATTTCATATTTACCTCGTACTCGAGTGGTTGAAAAGAAAAGTTGCTTAATCAATAAAATGTTTGAAAAGAATTACAGGGTGGCCCCCAACTGGAAAAGTCAGGGAAAACCTGGAATTGTCAGGGAATTTTGCAAATACCACTAAATGCCAGGGAAATTTTTAAATGAAAACTCGGTTTAATAATTTAAAGCGTTTTTAGGTATATTATAACTCCTAAACAATCACACTTCAATAGCGTACTTTATCATACTAGGTACATATTATTTCATAGGTGAGTTATACGAATGACAAAAATAATTATCAAGAGTTGTGGTTAAACTGTTCAAAAGTAACAACGCTACACGCACATAAAAAGTGAATTGATATGCCATTAGCTTCCCTGGTAACTACATCACCTAGAGCAGGGGTGCTCAAACGGTCGATCGCGATGCGCGGTCGAGTGCTTTTTGAGTAGATCTCGAGAAGAAAAAAATTTTTAATATGTAGGTAACTAAACTACAAATTAAAAGCTGCTAAACAAACTAAACTAAACAATCAAAAGCTGCTACGATCGCGTCATTTAAAATATCTCATATATTGGCGAAACACAAGAAACCATTTGAAGATGGATCGGTTGTGAAGGAAGCATTTGTAACGGGCTAAAAATATTTGCTTCCTCGACAGGAGTTCGAACTCGCGTCGTCACAACTACGAGAAATTATTATTAATTTCCCGGAGTTGCAACGCTCTAACGACCAGAGCTAAGAGGCCAGGGTGACCAAACCTCTTCGACTGTGAGAATTATTTTCCTGGAGCGTAACATTTCCCCGGAGTCAAATACCAGCCGTCTCGGCTGGTTTGGGGTCGGACGAATGACGAGTGAAACTGCAGGCCGCTGGCTCAGCAGATGCTCGCTGGAACAAGTCAGCAGTCGAGCGAGGTCATTGTCACGGTGTGTTTTGACTCAAGTAAGTGAGGAAATGAAAGGCATAACAACAGGAAATGTGATGTTTACAGTCTTTTTGGCTCGAGAGGGATTTAATTAATTATTGTTTCGTATGATTTTGGGTCCTATTTCGGCTGCGCCACTGTAACGGGCTAAAAATATTTGCTTCCTCGACAGGAGTTCAAACTCGCGTCGTCACAACTACGAGAAATTATTATTAATTTCCCGGAGTTGCAATGCTCTAACGACCAGAGCTAAGAGGCCAGGGTGACCAAACCTCTTCGACTGTGAGAATTATTTTCCTGGAGCGTAACACATTTATTGAAGCGGGTGGGACTTTATTTGGAGATTTTAAAAATAAAACAGAAATCATGTCTGCTATTAGAAAACTTCAGTTATCTCGTCCGACTGTCACAAGGCGTATTGAAGTCATGAGTCAGGACATCGCAGATAAACTAAAACATGATATCATGGAATGTACATACTTTTCTTTACAGTTCGACGAATCCACCGATATGACAGACACTGCCCAGCTGTGTATTTTTATTCGGATGGTATTCAATGACATGTTGGCTAAGGAAGAATTTTTGGCAATCATTCCTCTGAAGGGGAAGACCCGTGGTGAAGATATATATGACGTTTTCATCAATTTTGTAAAAAACTACAAGCTACCAATATATAAATTAGTGTGCATTACAACCGATGGAGCACCAGCAATGACTGGAAACAAGAACGGTTTTGTGGCATTGTGTCGAGCTAATGAAGAATTCCCTTCATTTTTTTCATTCCATTGCATTATATATCAACATGTTTTGTGTTCAAAAGTTTTAAACACGGAGGAAATTATGGGCATTGCAACAAAAATTGTGAATTCCATCCGTGCACGTAGCTTGCAACGGCGGCTCTTTAAGTTGCAGTTTGAAGATAGGGAGTCAGCTGAACACACTGATTTAGTTCTTCACACGGACGTCAGGTGGTTGAGTCGCGGAAAATTCCTAGAAAGGTTTCAAGAATTATTGCCCGAAATAACAGCTTTTCTAGACGAAAGAGGTGATGAAACTGAGATGTTGAAAAACGAAAAAATGGCTGACTGATTTGGCATTTTTGACTGACATCACAATGCACTTAAACACCATTAACTTGGAGCTTCAAGGTAAAGGAAAAACTATTATTGAGATGATTAGCGCAGTAAACGCATTCAAAAGTGAATTGCAACTTATGATAGATCAACTGAAAAGAAAGGATCTGAAACATTTTCCGTCTTTGAAAGCAAGGATTCCTCAGTTGAATTATGATACGTATGAGGCTGAATTATCAAATATTTTGGGACAATTCGAAATGCGTTTTTATGATTGCAGTAAATTGGCAAATATAGCATCATTTATGAGTTATCCTTTTTCATGTAAAAACATTGAGGAATTAGCTACTGAAGTAGCAAGTCAGTTTAATATGAACCCATGTTCTGTTGAAAATGAGTTGGTGCAGATTATATCAGATATACATCTCAAAGCTACAGCATCTGATACAAATTTCTGGTGTTTTATATCTGAAGATAAATATCCGAGTCTAAGGCAAATCGCCCTTCAACTGACGGCAATGTTTGGGTCAACTTACTTGTGCGAGTCTGCATTTTCTGAAATGAAGATAATTAAGTCAAAATATCGCAATCGACTAACTGACGATCATATGTCATCATGCTTGCGATTGGCACTCAGTGGTTACGCACCATCTTATGAAAAGTATGCTGAGGACATGCAGTGCCACGCTTCAACATCCAAAGTCACTCCTTAGTTGAGTTTAACACCATATGTACCTCTTTTGTTTTGTAACAACGAATAAACTCGCAATTTTGAATAACTAGGAGTTTTTTCATTGATATTGTAGAGAAGAACTTGAGTAAACCTAACCCAAACCTTGACTAAAATAATGTAAATTGTGCGGAAAGCTAATATCTATATATGCTATGGTACACCCTACCTAGGTAGGTAGGGTGTATCGTGTATGTACGACAACTCTGCATCACACATACTTGCAGCCTCTCAGAGTCGATCGTAAGTAGTCTAAAAATATTGAGGTAGATCGCCAGCAGTTCAAGTTTGAGCACCCCTGACCTAGAGTAAACCATTTGTGAGAAAAATCAACTGTGTTTTGAACTAGGGAGAAAAAACCCCGTAGAGTAGTGAATTGATCCAATAAGAGTCCCAAAACTAGTTTGTATACATAAGCTAGGACTTCAGTAGGGTTAAGGAGGAGGAAATTGGCCCATTGGAATGTGGTATAAAGTCATGTGTTATTAATTCACTGATGATGATTTTTGTGGGATGGGAAATCAGGAAGTTACACTCTCTCTGGCAAAGATTGGTAGTAGGTGAAAAAAAGCGTGATATTTTTTGCTGTGGGACGAAAATTTTGATTATCCCCAGAGCTAAGAAATCCATGTAAGGAAAAATGTACTTCAACAAAAAGCTTCAGATCACAAATTGAGAGACCATAAAATATTAAATAAAAAGTCATGCAGCATGATCGTATGGGTGAATTTTGGTAAATTAGCGTTTTATATTTACGTTAAATTGTTGTGATATTTGAGCACTTCAAGGGTAACAAATTTGTTAAATATAAGTAGACTACATATAAGTAGTGTTTTTTTCTTTCTTTGAATTACACGATTTTTG
Source organism: Adelphocoris suturalis (assembly GCA_030762985.1). Classification (NCBI taxonomy): domain Eukaryota; kingdom Metazoa; phylum Arthropoda; class Insecta; order Hemiptera; family Miridae; genus Adelphocoris; species Adelphocoris suturalis. The sequence goes on from CM061045.1 coordinate 186,959, forward strand.
TTTTATAAGGATTAAAGGTTCAATAAAATGACGAGAAAAAAAAATGAATTTGATATTTTTTGTCAGGGAAAACTAAAGTTCGGTCAGGGAAATGTCAGGGAAATTAAAATTTTCCATTTGGGGGCCACCCTGGAATTAGTATCCAAATTGGAAATGTATCTTATAAAAAAAAGGTGTTTGTGTGTGTGCGCTATGAGTGGATCTTTACTCTCAATTCTACATTGCTAATGATCAGATGTTAAGATTCATAATTGAGAGGTACCTGCAAAATTTCAATCGAGCTGTAGTGTTTCTTTCAGCAAATTCCAATAAAATATACTTATTTCCAAACTTTTTTTTTTAACTTTTGTTTTTGTGTGTGTATTCCATGGGTTCTACATTCAAAATCTCCATTCAAATTCGATTCAATCAATATATTTCTTATGATTGATTTTTTTAAGTTTTATAGCTGCAATTTCTAAACGATTGAGTTACAAATTTTGATGAAATGTGACCATTTATTCCGCACGAAAATTCCAAAAGTTGTTCTTAGGGACCTTCAACATTTTTCCAAGTAATATCTATTAAGTTTAATTTTAGTAAATGAAACAACTTATCTCAATAGTGTTAGAACAGTGATGAATATATATGGGCAATTTAGAATTTGGTGTTTTAGTAACAGAACACATGATAAGTTGAGTTTGAATAGTAGATGTAGTCAACCACATTGTAACTAATATAATATTCCATTAATGGATTTTAAGATGGTTTTCTGCTGGGTGATATCAGCAGTGCTGGCAACCCGTTTCAGCAAAAAATCCCCCCAAATTCACGAAAAAAATCCCCAAAATCCCCAGGAAGAACCAGAAAACCCCCCAAACTTAAGGTGCCGTTAAAAGCGATTTTGGACACACTATTGATCACAAATTGAATTATTAAATAGGTAATAAAAAGGCATATAACAAGGAAAACAATGTGAAAGAGATTAGAGTGGATCATCAAAAAAAAAAAAAAAAAAAAAAAAACATTACCAACAGTAGGCAGGTACTTATGGTGAATCATGTTGCCAATAAAGGAAAAACTTGATGGGTAACTTTCACACGGTGAGTCATAAATTTGAATAGATTAACATCAACATAACATGGATCACCAAAAAAATAATAAGTAAGTAAAATAGGGGAAAACACAAGTACAGGGTGCGGCAGAATAACGGGCGATTTTGAAAGGGCTGTAAAGAAAAAAGTAGTCGTTGTTTCCAAACATTTATTTTACCACTTTTATGTCCATAAAAAAGCATTTTAAAAAGCATTTAAGAAATAACTTTGCATAGATTATGTTTTGAAAATAACGCCTACAAGATGACGTCCGTCCAATCTAACACATTCTTCTAGCCGAGCCCTGAAGTTCCCCATTACATTTCGCAGCAAAGCCGGTGTGATGCAAGCCAATTCTTGACGGATCCGAGCTTTCAACTCTTCAACACTCCTTGGTGGGTTATCTTCATACACCTTGCTTTTCAAATAACCCCACAGGAAAAAATCACAGGCTGTGAGGTCGGGTGAACGTGGGGGCCATGCAATATTCCCATTTCAGGAAATGACGTGATCCGGGAATAAACCATTCACGATATTCATGCTTATTCTCGCAGTGTGTGATGTAGCTCCATCATGTTGAAAGAATGTTTCCTCGTTCACTTCGTACTGTGCTAGTTGTGGAGTAAAAAAGTTTTGCAACATTTCCGAGTGTCTTTGTGCAGTCACTGTCACCGCATTTCCACGATCATCCTCAAAAAAGTAGGGCCCTATAATCCCAGAAGAAGACAATGCGCACCACACAGTGACTTTTGTAGAGTGCAGAGGTTGTTGGTGTAGTTGTCTAGGGTTTAAGTCGCTCCAAAATCTGAAGTTCTGCTTGTTAACATAACCTGACAGGTGGAAATGCGCCTCGTCACTCATCCATAAATTGTGAACGATGTCTGGATTTTCATTAATCAAACCCAGAAACTCTTCACAAAAACGGCGTCGACTTGCATAATCAGTGGCATTAAGAGCTTGGACAATTTGAATTTTGTAGGGATGGTGATGAAGTTCGGATCGTAAAATCCGTCTAACCGTTCTGTCGGAAATCCGAAGCGTAGCGCTATGGCGGCGAGCCGACCGACGCGGACTTCTTCCGATTGCAACTCTTACCCGCTCGATTTTTTCGGGAGTGCGCTGTGTTTTCGGGAGTGCGCTGTGTTTTCGGTCTTCCTGGTTTCTTTCTTGATGTACAGGAAGTCTCTTCAAAGTTTTCAACCCATGTTTTTATTGCACTGGTCTGTTCCGATGAATGTTGAACTCCGTACGAAAAACACGACGGGCAACCTCGTAAGATTCCCCATTTTTATAAAAAGCTTTCATGGCAAAAGCGCGTTGTTGAGGCGTCCACCGCTCCATTTTCACTGAATGCTAGGGGGTTGGGAACAAGGTCATCGCCCTCCCCATCCCCTACCACCACCACATGCCGATCGCCACCCTTCTCAAAATCGCCCATTATTCTGCCGCACCCTGTACATCCTCAGTACATAATGTAGAAAGATCCATTTATTTTTCCTCCAAAATTTTGGAGTCATTTTTCTTGGGGTTCAAACTCCTTCTCTTTCCTACATCTTCACTAACTCTCGTCTGATTTGGTTTGGCTAACTGACTTCGTGCCTGACACTGTCCGTGCATGTCATTTGTCGCTGTTCTGAGAACAATCTAGTGGAGGGATCATTTTTTTCATTTGTATTTGTGGTGAAATTCACCTTTGATTCATATGAGGCAGTAAAAAAATAATAGAAATCAAGGATAGTCAGTGAAGCTCAAAAATCCCCCAGAAATCCCCTCCCACACTTCTTCACCCTAGGGCTCTGAGAGCACTTAAAAATTCCCCATGTGGGCATAAATCCCCTGCGTTGGCGGCACTGGATATCAGTGATGTTTTATTTTATGATTTGAGCATTTTGTAGGACATCATGGTAGTAATAAACATCCTTGTGTTTTCTAAAATGTCCAAACAGAATAATTGAGAGAAAGACGCAAAACTTTTCATGAATTGGAGAGATATTCTGAACCTTGCATACATTTTTAGATTTATGTAGGAAATTATTGAAATTAGATGGACTCACGTATTTTATCTATCTCCTTGAGATGGGATATTTATGGCTTTGATGCAATGATAACTGCAAACCTAATCCCTGATTACGTTTCTCTGATGGTTTCCATCACAGTTTTGAAATTAATGTATTAAGGTACACCAATACAATTCACTATTAGTTTAGAACTGATAATTTTTTCAGATATATCAATCAAGGGAGTTATTTGCTCTCTATATGGCCACCTGATAACTCCAAAAGAATTGGACCAGCTCCAAACCCTGGAACACACCCTTTGGGCGATTCTGACCCTATATTAGGTAAGAAATCTATATCTATTGGATTATTTTTCTACTATGGAACTGTATCTTTAGCATGACCCACAATTGCCCCATTAATTTCAGTACAGTCACACAAAATAGTATAGGGAACTTTCCATAGGGATTTGATTTCCATTTGATCAATATGGTATCAACATGATTTTCAAGTGTTGCTAGCTAGTAATTTGGTCCTTGAATGGATCTAAGAAATCTAGCTATTTTGGCATTAATTCCTTGTTGAGTCGTTAACATACATTATCATATGTTCAGCCTACACCTAGCCCTTTGCATGCCTAGACCCTATCTGCAAAGGTCAATTAAAACACACACATTAATTGATTCTTTCTAAAAATCTCAGGTAAATACTTATTTCTCATTTCCCAGATGGATATTGAAATTAAATGGAAAAATCAATCTAATGGTGATGATTTTGTGTTGGGTTGGGAGTTGTATTGCTTTTTCAAGTTTATTATGATTGTTTTCAAGTATGTAAATCAAATACTTGAAGGATTTACCCTCAGGGATTGTGGCTATGACGTTTTTTTATCTTTTTATCTTCACAATATTAGCGTTCCATAATCTTCCTCAAAATACTACTGTCATTTGAAAATGTGTTACCTGGCTGTTTTGGAGAGCAAATTGATCTAATTTTCATCATCTCTAATTCCTTCTTTCTGAATCTTATTCCTGCTATGGATTGCAATGGAAACAATTGCCGGGGAAATAACTAGAAGCCTGAAACTACACATCATCATTAAGAAATAATTCTAAGCAAATCAACTGAGTCCCTGTAGCAATTTTTGTCACAACAGTCCTAAAGGCTAAAAAACAGGATTGAAGATGGGAAGAAGATGATGAAGAACAAGATTCCTGGTGAAGCAGATGCCTATTCAGAGGCGTGCTTAAATAAATGGAAGAGGCCTGTAGAATTCAAATTTTATTTTGAAAAACGCATAGTGTGGGACAATCGCCAATATTATTATATTATATCAATGCACAGAAACACATATTGTAGCCACTCAATTAGAAAAATAACACTGTAGACTAGACATCAATGAAAATATATATTTAGAAAAAAAACAACATATAAACATAGAATAGAAGTATAAGTGGTGGTTTTAGTTGGTATATCTGAGTAGGATTGGCCACTCTCTTTCACTCATGAAGAGTTTCCCTGTTGCATAAAGAGAGAGAAAAAATCTACCTCGCCACCTACTGAAGTCTGATATGACTGAATGTAACGAGGCCACCACTAGAGTTATACAGTGGAGGCAGCATGGAGGCCAATGTTGCAGTTTTGCACGAAAGAATATTTTGTCTGGAGTTCTCAAAGGGTTTAATATGCTTTGATGTTTTGTTGTTGACTACTCAGTTATTGTCTTGATATCTTTATTGCTTTCTTACTTTTTGCTTAGAGAAAATTGGATTGCATTGACCAATCCTGAAATGATGCAACTTCGGAATGGTATTGGAACTTTTTATGTATTATTCAATTCAAATGATTAATTTGTTTTGTTGCTAGTTTGTATCTGTACCAGCCTAATTGAATGAAACCTTGTTTCAGATATTCAACTTCCAGAGTATGGTTATGAAGTTGTATTCCCCAAGATAGATACACTAGAGAAGCCAAAGTCTTATGATTTTTACTCCCTTGATTACACTACACAGCAGCAGCTTCTTGATACCATTAACCAAGATTGTTTTTCCAAGTGAGTGTATTACTATAAGTAAAATAAAATGAGGTAGAATCAAAAGTAATGATAGTTGATATTGCTGTTAACTGTTGTATTTGCTTACGTTGAGAGCAAAAAATTCCCTAGCAGTTTTAAAATATACTCAGTCATGCATCATGACTAATAGAGTGAATTTAAAAAAAAAAAACGTTGTGGATAATATTAAATTAGGCACTTAAATTCTGGTCATGGAGGCCAACCATGTCCTGAATAAAACTGAGGGGTGTGACGAGAACACAAAGAAAATTTTAAAACACCAAGCCAAACTCTAAAATTTGTTCAAGTATGGGCATTTTTCTCCTAAAAATCGATTTTCTCACTTATTTATGAGTTTTAGAAATCTGGGAGTGGTTGCAATCATCTCAGAGCTAAAAAAATAGTTCGACTGTGACAACCAACTTGCCCTATTTTCAAAATATGGTCAATTATGGACATTTTGACATGGATATGTCTTTGCTTTGGGGGGGTCAACCAAAAATTTCCGTGACGCAAAATTTGTGTCACGATTTCAGTGTTTTTCACGTACAACGTCCCCCCGTTGCTAGGGGAATGGAACTTCCGTAGTTTTCATCGCACAAAAATTGTTCGCCACTCGTTGGAAATCGCTTGATTTATGTGATAAATGTTCACATCTCAAGCTACCAATTTCCCCCTCCATACGTAACTGGCTACATTCCAAAACTAAGTTGATTGGACTACAAACAATTTTAATAAGCCGGTTACAATATTCTTAACGTAAAGCAATAACATCATTTACTCCAGTCCATAGGGAACATTTTCATCCTCTTGACAACAGTCGAGGACAACTCGTGCACAACCGTTATGAAATCCCCAATCAAAGACATATCCATGTTACATGGTATCTGCTTGTAAAGCGGATAGTGGAACTCGTTTACGAGTTTCTTTACTAACTAAAAAGCAGTTTTTAAACCGTAGGACGGGATACAATAATCCCCTGATTTAACGCGCACGTTACGGAAAAAAAGGCCCGAATTTCACCTTTTCAACGGTATAATAAATTTTTTTCACCTAAGAATTGATTTTTCTCACTTATTATGAATCTTGAGGATCTGGGAGTGGTCGCAATCGACTCAGCACTGAAAAATACTTCAACTGTGATACCTCTCATGCCTTTTTGTCAAAAAACCGATTTATAGCATTTTTTGGGTTATTAAATTGTAAATTTGAACCTTAAATTCTGAAGCGATCGTGCTGGCCAACGAACTTGACCGGTCGTTTGCCAAAACGATCTGGTTTTTCTGGGTTGGAACGAATTTTTTAAGCCGTTTTTAATGATAGTTAGCTTCTGAAAATACACCCTCTAAAAAAAAATACAACTTTAAAATCTAGGATTGTGTTCATTGATGTATGAAACGGATTTTTAGGGGGTCCCCGACTCTTCAAACCTACTTTTAAAATTTCGATGCCATCTAAATAGCTCAATTTTTCTTTGAAAATTTGCTAAAACTCTAGAACTGTAAAAAGTATATTTTAAACGAATTTTTAATTGACTGGAGGAAGGAAATATACTCATTCCTTGATCCATAAATTCACATCCAATGAACTCTCTGTGAACATTTTCTTCTTTATATATCACTCAAGAAGGTATAAATGTTTTGGTAGGCTCATATTTTGTATTTATAAATGCTCATTAGGGATTGGTGTGTTTCAAGGCTGGAAAAAAAAAAAAAAAAAAAAAAAAAAAAAAAAAATCATGTTGGTATAAATTTTCTTATATTTGTATTCATATTTATACTAACAAAAGTTTATGATTGCAGCCCCAAAGTTACTGAGAGAGAGGTGTTATGGGAAAAACGGCATTATTTATTGAATCATCCTCAGGCGTTACCAAAAGTGTTATTGGCGGCACAAAACTGGGATTTTTCATGTCTTCCTGATTTACATTCAATGGTTCATTACTGGGCAGAAATGGATCCTGTTAGCGCTCTACAGTTGCTTCTTCCATGGTTAGTTCACAACAAAATGATATTGCTTTACATCTATTCCAACATTAACATCAAACAAACTTCTTTTTATGTCTGTTAAATTTACAGTTTCCCAGACAATGTTGTTCGTAATAAGGCTGTGAAATGGATCGAAAGACTTACGAATGATCAATTCGTGGACTATTCTCCACAAATAGTACAAGCTTTAAAGTACGAAAATTATGAGGCATCACCATTGGTCAAGCTACTCCTTGACCGATCACTTACCTCGCCCCGTGTTGCTCATCGCCTTTATTGGTTACTCGTTCATGAACTTCCTGGTGACACACCTCAGGTATTTCCATTCCTCATCCTAAAGGCCCATTTCCACTGACCACGCACCGTTCTCAACCGTTTGCAAACAGGTCTGTGCCGCGCAGAACAATTGCAAACGCCAAAAAGGGGGTTGCGTTTCCACAGCATGCGCCAAACCAACCGAGCAGTTGTTCTCGCGCATTTGCCTCGATCCGAAAGTTCCTTCCACGTGCTCCCTGATGACACCCGCTTTATCCAAGGTATCTATATGTGCTTCATCGGTAATTATTTTATCGGAAATTCAAGTGAAGCGCAGAAGACGACACAGAATTTGGGAAACTTTGTTTCTGAGGGGAAGGAACTACACACAACTTCTCGCCGATTTGAGAAACGATTAAACTCGCCTCTTTGAAAATTTCAGCCGCATTTCGTCGTCCGACTTTGATTTTTTGTTAAACAAAATTGAGGTTAATGTGCATAGTGATGGCAATATTTCATGAAAAATCGATTTTTGGAAACATCGATGTATCGAGCTCATTAAATCGATGGGATAAAAAAAATCGAGCACAAAATATCGATTTTTAAAAACATCGATGTTTTAACATCGAAGAAGACAAATTTTGTTAAAAGAAATATAAAGTACTTGAATTTAATATAAAGAAAGTAAGGTAATAGGCTACAAAATAGTAGTTTCTGAAAACGAACATTTAAGGGTTTAAATAAAACAATCATTTCATTTTGTTGCTGTATTTGTTAGCATTGAAAATACTAAAGTAATAGATTAATCAAAGTTATATAATAACTATAATAAGTACAATAACTTATTTTAGACCCAACACACTATGTTATGTGTTTAAGGTAATATAATAAACCTAAAATGTAATAAAAAAATAAAAACAATAGTTTAGTATAGTAAAAAAAATAATATTATTCAAATTTACGATACTTAAATATTCTCGAGACAAAATTTTAAGAGTCCTCTCTACCCCTGGGTGTTTTGAAACATAACAGGCAGACAGACAGACAATTACCATGCAACAGAGGTAGAATCAGTGTGTATTTTGCGTTGTATGGTTTCGCGCGGTCCCATTTTGAGCGTGTATTTTTCAACATATCAATGCAATACGATATTATTTAAATAAATCATAGTCTAAATTACTGTGATTGCTTTTTTATTTTTTTAAAAAAGGTCATAAAACACGTTCTATTGATGATGAGATGAGAGGAATAATCTATGGTGAGGGGGTGGGGAGGAGATGGTGCAGACCGTTCCCATTTGTATCTTGATGCAGTCAGCTGGATATTTTAATAGACAATTTCTTTCAAAACAAAATATAGAGCTTGTATATCTGAATTTCCTGTTCGAGATGGTCGGTAAAGCTACAGAAGTAAAAGCTTTATTCCGGCGAGTTAAAAAATCGATGGTTTGGGATGAAAACATCGATGTTAGATAAATATCGTACAGCGAAAATCGATGTTTAAACATCGATGTTTGAAACTAAAAAAATCGATTTTTCGAAAACATCGATTTTCTTTTGCCATCACTAAATGTGCAAGAGAGATACCATCTTCCGCGAGAGCATTCCTGCATTGATTCGACTTGCAATAACCCTTCGTTTTTTAGCTACTGGAGACTCCTTCCTCGGAAGCTTTTGCTCATAGAGAGCTATGAGAGCTAGACACTTTTCGTTGTCCCACTCCATTATTAAAACGCTGCAAATTATTTCACAAAGGTTTATTATTTTTTCAATTGAGTATGATCGTAGTTTTAGTTGGCTAGCGTACGTCATAAGGCCCGTCCAGACTCTTCGGCGTGTCCTACTTCGAGTTGCCACAACCTATACTTCTATAATTATATACGCATGTTTATATTTCTCGATTTGAGCTCCTATCTATTCAAATAGTTATTGCCTTAATAATATCGTTATCTAAGTACGTACGACAAGTCGAGAGGATATGTTATTAAATATGCGTAGGAAAAGCTTTGGTATTAACACACAAATATGACCTTGAAAAAAACATTCATGCCTCGAACGAACGCCGGCGCCGTACCCACCACAAGCCGCGGCGCCGGCGCCTCCTCTCACTCCACCCCCCCCCCGCTCCCCCCCCCCCCCGCTCACCCCCCCCCCCACCCACCGTGACCCTGCCAAGCGAGCCAGGCGTGAGCTCGTCAAAAAAGACACTTTTTTGCCCGTTTTTGGCCCATAGCATCTATGCGAGTAAAGCGATCGGGATGGTTAAACGTTAGGACCAACTAGACCCCAAATGGAGTCTATGTGCGAAAGAACGGGTTTTTTAAGTCAATTCTTAGGCCTTTTATGGCCCGGACGGCGAACGGCGGACGGACATTTCAAATTTGGGTTCTACGTACCTTGAAACGTAAAGTGACAAAGTTTGAGGGGGGGTTATAAAAATTTTTTGCTACACGATCACATAGGCTTATTATTGGAAATAATAAACCAAAAACACTAGAGAAACGCAAGACTACAATGAATTATAAACAAAATAAATAAAAATAAAACAAACAAAAATAAAGACACAGAGAAACACGCAAATCTGAGCAAATGGGAAAAGGAGACTGCAGACTGGAACTGAAAAGGCTTGCACCGAGAAGCTGTTTCAACAGGACGCGCAAAGAACATGCATTCCCGGAAAATCTGAATTCGATGGAGCAAGCCCGTGCACGAACGAATGCTGCTCACAAACATTGCTCGGCGCGGCTGAGTGTTTCCACAGCACGCACGCCATGTTCAAGAACGTTCTCAAACCCTATTTGCGAATGGTGCGCACTCAGTGGAAATGGGCCTTAATGATTATATATTTCACCTCTTTATGTTCCATTTATTTATGTTTCTATTATTTTAAGGATGGCGCACCCATATTTCCAAATAACCCTTGATTGACAGTCACACTATCAGATGAATGATATTCCCCCTAAAGCAGTATACACTCAGGAGTAAAAAATTTGGCCCTCTCTCTAAAATGGAAGATTTTATGAAGTTGCGACTAATATTCTCTTGTTTTCGACTTGTTTACTGTCTGACCTCATTCAGAGGCATTGTTTGTCGTTTTCTAGCCAGACAGATGAAATTGTTTTGATTTCTCAATGAAAGGGAATCGTATCGAAACGTGATCATGTTTCATTGCCTCCGACTTTCTTGTTATCTTCCAAACTGCGATTATGTTGTTCATCTCTTCCTCAGTAGTCCTCAGCTGAGGAGCAATAGTTTTCCTGTACATAGTGCATTCCAAAAAAAAAAAATCAATTTAAGAGAGAAAAAAATGTCTTTCTCACCGGAAATGGTCGCAGAAGATGTAGCTCTCATTAATGATGGAAGGTCACTGAGATATGCTGCTCAAATGCTAGGACGGCCTTATGAAACCGTCCGTGCCACTGTTAGACGTTTTTGAGAGAGGGATCGTACTCTAGAAGGTAGGGTTCTAGCCGCCCATGAAAACAACTGCCGCTCAAGACAGGTACTTGTACTCCTTAGCTTTAAGAAATCGACAATTAACTGCTTCACAAGGTCGTAACTCACTTGAAAATGCAACGGGAGTGGATTTAGGTGTTTGGATAGTTCAGAGACGATGGTGGGATCGGCATTTGTCTGCCAGAAGACCCGCTCGCGTTCCAAGTTTACCCCTCAGCACAGGATGTTGCGCCTTCAGTTTGCTCGAAATCATAGTGCTTGGGAACTTGAAGAGTAGAGATATGTCATTTTCAGCTATGAGTCTAGGTTCAGCCTGCCGGGCCCAGATGATCGTGAAAGAGAGTGGAGAAGGCCTGGAGAAAGGTTTGTTCCTGCCAAAATGACTGGAAGAGAGCCCGCCGCCCAAGCATTCGAGCACCATATCTCAGTGACCTTTCATCATTAATGAGAGCTACAGTTTGCGAGACCATTTCTGGTGGGAAAGACATTTTTTTTCCTCTTAAAGCATTATTTTGGGAGGAATGCATTCAATGTACAGGAAAACACTCGCCCCTCGACCGAGGACTACTGTGGAAGAGATGAACAACACAATCACAGTTTGGAAGATAACACGAAAGTGCGAGGCAATGAAACATGATCTCGTCTTGACACGATTTCTCATTGTTGAGTGATCAAAAAAATTTCATCCGCCTGGCCGAAAAACAACAAATAATGCCTCTGAATGAGTTCAGACAGTAACCCAGTCGAAAACAAGATAATATTAGTAGCAACTTCATAAAATCTTCCATTTTGGAGAGTAGGCCAAATTTTTTTGCACCTGAGTGTATTTGCCATTTTTAATCGATTAGAAATAGCGTAGTCAGTAAATTTATGATTTTTACATTAATGACCAAAAATAGCTCAACCAAAACCCTTCTTTTTCCCAGCTTCTTTAAATACTTTTAAAGACCAGAATATATTTCTTCAATGTTCACTGACAAAGGGACCTGAGATTGTTGGATTGAAAACCCTGCTAATATTGAGATTTTGGGTAACTGGATTTGCCAAAGTCATGTGGCTATTAACCCCCAATCAAAGATTGGAACAACAAGATTGGATGGTTCCTTCAACTTCTGAGACTTACAGATGAAGGTTTTGCACTCTCGCTGGGGACTTTGAATAATTTGTTCTCAGAGAAGACTAAAAAAAAGTTCCAGTCATTGTATGATCGAATGAGAAAATTTTCCTAAATACCTACCATATTATAATAGTTGAATTGTATTGAAATTTGGGCAATTTGAGTACATAGCAATTGTTTAAAACCAATTTTAAGGCTTTAAAATTCATACTAAATAAAATTTGGCGATTCAAAAAAGATTTGGATTTTTAGATTTTCTTTGTGGTTTTTATTGGTTTTTCAGCAATATTAGTGCAATGCGTACGTGCATGAACGTATGTTCTTTAGCATAATTTTGTGCACAAAGTTTGTAGTGTCCTATTTAATCGTTGATGATTTTGTTTTGACTGAAATTCTGCTAAAAATATAAATTTTTGTCCGTTTTTAGCCATTATTAGTGATTTTGTTAGCACTTTTTTCTTCTTAATTTGACCAACTGAATGTGCTCAAAAAGCCAACAAATTCATCCTTTCATCTGGGAAGCTAGATTTTTTGGAGCAAGAACAGAATTTTTATCTCAATCCCAAGGAGAGTTTTTGTCTAGAATGACACACTCGTATATATATATATATATATATATATATATATATATATATATATATATATATATATATATATATATATATATATGAAAAATCTTAAACTCCGGGAATTGTTTCAGAATGCCTCAAAACGGATTTCAATGAAGAAATGTTTCAAAAATTTTGATTTTAAAATTTTCTGAGCCATTGCAATAGCTTTTTTTGTACGAAAATTCGCTAATACAGTATAGGAATGGGAACAATTCCCTGAAAAAATGAAATTATTAGGCTCATGCGCCTGGTCTGATTTGGTAGATAACTGATGATTGTAGGTTATTATAAATTGTTTGTTGTTGAAACGGTTGTTGTTGACTTCCCAGGGACATGCTGGTTGTGTGCACTGGTGGTTTGGCCTATGACCAAAAATTCCTCGTCTTGCTAGAATTTTGAGTACTCGAAACCATGCTTACGACCATTATAAGAATTTCATAATCGTTCTTCACACCCTTAACTGGATCTTCTTATTTTACAGAACTCGTGTGACGCTGTGGTTTCAGAAAAATCTCGGGTTTGTGAAGCTCGGTACTTTCGAAGATTACAGTTGGTTCTTCGAGCGTTGCTGGCAGTTTCAGGCGATGCTTTGAGAAAAGCATTCATGAGTCAGCAGTTACTTGTCAAAGTATGTCTTTGTTTCTGTTACGAGTATTAAGAATTGTTTATGATTCTCACGATGTGTTATGATGCGGAGTAGTGACAGTCATCTACTCTTGCAAAGGCACTTGTTTTAAATGGGAGTGACTTCAGGTGTTATCTCTTAACAATTTATTGTGCCAAGTCTCAATTGCAAGGATGTTTGTGTTTTGGTTATTGTTGCTTTGTTCTGTATTGATCAGAATAAAAACCCAACTGCCCATTTTGGCCAACCACTGCCTCCATTTTATACATTACGTTTTTATCTTAAATATTAATTTCGTATTGTTGGTATTTATAAAAATACAGCTGCTTAGAAAACGGATTTTTATTGAGAAACCTTCTTTTTGGTTTATTATTTTCAATAAAAATTTTTCACACACCCCCCCCCCCCCCCCCCTCCCTCTAAATTTGTTGGTTTGCGTTTCAAGATGCGAAAAAGAAGAAGAAGAAAAAAAAAAAAAAAATCCGTCCATCCGCCACACGCCGTGTGCTGTGCGCTGTATGCCATCCAGAGCTTTTCCCCAAAACCACTGGACCGGCCAAAGTTGATAAAATTTGGCTCAAAAATCGTACACCGGCCGGGGATGTGCCAGTAACATCGACTTCAGTTTTGATCAACCCTAAAGGGTAGTAATTAAAGGCCAACATATTAAAAAATCGAGATCTCGAAAACTTTCTAGGTAACAGTGATGATTTTTTGCTTGTCAATGATAAATATAATCCCAAAAAATCGATTAAAACTATCCGCAATGCTGTAGGTTGAACCGTTTGTTTTCTTTAAGAGCTAAAACTTTGAGAAAAACCTTAGGATTTCCAGGCACGAGAAAATGATGCGCTTTTAATGTTGATATCACAGATGAATCGGTAGCTCATTTGATTACGTGTCGGACCCGAGAGCTTTAGGCGGGCGCACCACGGCGGCTCAGGTCCCAGCGGCAGTAGTACAAATTTTTTCTTCCTGGTCACTTTCAACATTTTTTGTTTACACTAAAGTTTATTTGTTATTTTTATTATTGAGTTTAACGTAACTTTTGTCACCTACAGATGATCAGTGAATCGTAGGTGTCTTATTTTATCTCATTAAATTCAATTTGTGGGTGCCTTGATCCATGTTGATTTAAACCTGTGACATGTATCTATTATTATACTTGGATTTCAGCTCTTGCTACGTTTAAAGAGGCGAATAATAATAATAATTTATGATTAATTAAGTTATATTCATTTCTCCATGTTTTTTCTTGTCAGTGATAAATATAATCCCAAAGAATAGTTTAAAACCACCCGCAACACTGTATGTTGAATGGCTATTACTCTAATCAACCTACTGAAATATATTATTGTAAATAATTTGCAAAGAAGAAACATAGTTTCAAAACAATATGCAGTGTATGCAACCCTTCTACTTGATGGGAAGATGACTTAATCATAGATAATTTTGTTCCTTAACTTTACGAAGAAGCGTAGGGTGGAGGGACCAGTGTTTGACACCTTAAGAGAAATTTCGACTTTGACAAGCTATTAAGTTATGTTTTTTCATTTGTTCAAACTTGAGACTTACATCTATTGCTGCATCAGGATGTTCTCAAACTGCTCAGAATTGGAAAAATCACCAATTCAAGCCATATAGCATCACAAATTCGTTTTTTCGAAATCAATTTTTTGACCCAGTGTTTGACAGCCAAATTTTTGGTTGCACCTGTGATTGACACCCTATGATTGACATATCAGTTCTTCTGCAATTAATGATTCCGTGTATTAACAAAACGTTTATTTAAACAGTTTATAAATAAATTGAGCATTTGACCTCGGTTTTGTATAAATATAATTGAATTTTATTTAAATATTAACTATAAATAACAAATGAAAAGAACGAATAGAGATCCATGTTTAACTATACATTTAAAATCAGTCTTAAACTTCTCCTAAGTCGGAACCGTCTGAGGTTCTTTCGAACAAGTAAAAATAGCTGCTGACAAGAATAATTGGAGATCAATAAAATAAACAAGAATGACTGGAAACATGTAACATTGAGCTGAAGTGTTTGAACAATGAATTGAGATTCACTAAAAATGAAGTTCCATCGAATTAGCTAGGGAACTACACTCGTCACACGCAGTTAGATTTTACTCCTTATGCTCGGCTTCTCCAAGTCCCAAACAGGAATGATGAAATTGCTTCTCGCATATATTGAAGCCCTCCTTGTTGTGAAATAGAGGCACCATACCGAAAGCATAGCCCCCCGAGTAGGATTTCTTTTTCACAACTCATGTCACTATCCACAATGACTTGAGTGGTCATCAAATCTGTATCTGATATTTCAACTGATTCAAGAACTGATTCATCTTATTATCACTGATATGAAGGATGCAATTTCATGAGCCCTTGAGTTCGTTGGAACAGCGGTGCAACCCCCTACTCTAATTGCCTTTATGGATTCAATTTTGTACCTTTGTAGTTATTTTCCGCGTTGATTTTAATTATTTCTCTATTTTTAATTAGGTCTTGGATTCATTAGCTGAACTATGATTATTTAAATAAGTTTACGCGAACGGTTTAGCCGCATCTTGGATTTCATCACATCACCGCTTCATTTCTGCCACACATTTTCATTTCATTTTCAAGCCTTTCTTTTGCTTTGTTTTTTTTTTTACGCCTCTCTTCTAGAGGGAGCCATATTAAGTATTTAAACCTGTATAATATAGAAGTGGATATTCGCCAAAAAGCATCTTAGGTAACTAAGAAATTATGAGAACGTGTCAAACACTAGTGCTGGTAGCTGTCAAAGACTGAAACCTTCCCGACTCAATGATTGACAATTTATTGGACCACTGTTTGACATCACTTTCAACCATGTCATACACTGGTCCAGCATTTGATTTTCGTCAAAATTTGATTAGGAACTACTTTATTATGATTTAACCTTCAATTAGAATGTAAAAAAATGTAGGAGAGGGAAAATCGGAAAAGGATTAGTAATTGACAGCACTGGCAATCACTGAGGGTAGTATCAGTTTGGGGACTAGTAATTGACATTTGCATTTTAACAGGTTATATTTGATTATTTCCAAAAAATGATAGCACAACATGCAATCTACACAAAAAACTGATTGAGAAAAACCATGGGAACAATCGAATTTGAAAATGTGGAAGGCATGGTGAAACAAAATAAAACACTTACCTCCTTAGCTAAAACACAAGAAACTGCAATAAAGAAATGATAACACGAGGTTCTGTTGGGTAAACTTCTCCAGATTTTACAAAATCTCACTTGAAACCATTTTCCGCCTTTATACTTCATGGAGAAGGTATTTTGTCACAAAATCAAAAAGGATCAAGCCCGTAAAACACTTTTATACCTTATTATTTAAAATGTTTGGTGAGATGTCAATCACTGGGTCCATGCCAAACACTGGTCCCTCCACCCTAAAATTATGGGGTCCTGGTGCTGTAATGCAGTGAGCCCAATTGGGAAGCGCGAAGCCCCGAGTTTCGATAGAAAATATACTATAAGCGAGGCTTAATAATTAGGGCCAGGCTTCTGCTTAGAAGGGCTGTCTAATACATAAATAATCCTTTGTTTACTAATTTGCAACGTTTTGTGACACCGTCACTTACACAGTTTTGCGACCTTGATTTTTTTCTCTGCAGCAATGCAATCTTCAATAATAAAAAATAACGATACTTCGATTTAAAACTATTTGAATCAAATAACTTTGAACCAGCTCCAAAATTACAGTTCGTTATCTTGAAAGTCACCTTATAGAAAATTATGAAACTTCCCAAACCATTTAGGTATGTATTTGCTAAATTTCAGAAGACAGTTCTCTATAAAAATCATTTTGATATGTAAAAAAAAAAAAAAAAAAAAAAAAAGATTTAATAATGAATTTAATTAATAATCAATAATAAATGACAAATTAATTAGAAAAAACATACTGGTGTGACTTTTATAGTTCAAGTGCCTACTTGTCTATATTGGTAACACAATATAGAATCGCACATTGCTAGAATTTTTCCATTTTGTTCTGCTTTTTATTGTGTTGGGGGTAGCATAATCATACCCTAGCTTATATATATCTTTATCCGGTATCTAGTTTTGTTGCCTTGTTTTTTAACTTGTCCATTGATTTATTTTGAATCAGGGGCTTGCAGGTGTGGCTGATAGCGTGAAATCCTGTAAAGAAACCACTAGAATGACGACCCTTACCCAAGGGCTACGCAATATTCATACATCTTTAACGTCATCCCCTACATGCCTTCCTTTAAGCCCAAGTTTATTTGTTACTGGCATACAAGTGGGATCATCTTCATATTTTCCTTCCAATACTCTGCCTCTTAAGATCAACTTCACAAACGGAGATGATACAATAACACCTGCTATATTCAAGGTGAGTATATAGTGTTCTATGACAATTATTTGAAAATAATAATTGATTTTGATATTGTTAATAGTTGAAGTGCTCATAAGAGGGAAACGTTCTTGATTACATCCAATAAGGTCTCATGATGCCTTAAAAAAACTGAGTCACCAATTATTGTGACACATCAGAGGATGCTCCAAGAATCAGATAAGGGTCCTACAAAACTTATAGTGGTGTTTTCACCTGACCTGAGTGGTACATGTTACTGTGAATCATTTTTTCGAAGTAGTATTGCCAATAAAATGGACATGGCTATGTAAAAGAAATAAAATCGGGGATAGTCACTCAAATCTTACGTTCTTGACACGTTCGGAGTGGCGCCGATTTTGGCGGAAACTCCTTGTGACAGGACCTGTTTTTTCGAGAGAATGGCGCAAAATGAAAGGGCGCGAAAATGTTACTGAACGGGGGCCTTGATATCAATGGGGAACAAAACGGAACACATTCATTTGGAGGCCTGATCATCTACAATAAGTGTGTTAAACTCCACAGCCAACAGAATGCGTGGTAATCTCGTCAGAAGGCAGAACGTAGGAGCCTATGTGCTCTCTGTAGCTGGATCTATCGATCCACTCCGGATGAATCGAACGAGGGCGCCTGGATCGATCGATCCATTCAACTCGGAACGTGTTAAGACGTTAAAATTTATGGCGCTGCAGTGTCGCATCTGAGACGCCCAAAACTATGCAGCAAATTCCTGGTGCCTTAAGAGTATACTTATCAAATTCCAAGTTGATTGCTCCAAATTGAGCTCTCTCCACGTTCAAGCAAATGCATATGTTTTGCAACCAAAAAATTGATACTTGGTCACTTTTTTTAAAAGAATGGTGACCTTTGAACAGGATTAACCCATTTGATTCTGTATCCTAAAAACATCAAAAGCTGCAATCTTCTTCTTCTTAGAAGAGTTGAGTGATCTCCGAAAGGCTTTGGGACTCCGCCGTAGCCGGTCCCAAGCCTGTGTTGAGAAAGGATGAAAGGATGATGGAATGCCATTGTAACCTGAAGTGGAGACTACAAAAGCTACAATAAACACGCTTTTGAGATTTTTTGTTCAACATCGTAAATGATTGTTGATGATAGTATCATCTTTGCATCGAATCAGATCACTCTGAAAGTTGTCTCTATAATTCAAGAGTAAAAAAACCATCGAAACCATACCAAACGAATTTCTGAGGTGTTTCAATCGACATCGTGCTGGATATGTACCAAAATATTCTGGGTGTCTAAGAAGTCGGTGTGCCAGACTTCAAGTCAATAGCACCAAAATCGTAGCCTGCAGCGACATCCAGGCCACAGCCACAGAAAAATGCAAGCCGAGTCAAATTAGGGACTCACTTTGTTTGTCAAATATTACCAAAAAAATATTGATTTGGAGAAAACTGGCATATTTTTGTTGTTATTAGGGTTACATAAATGTTGTGATTAGGGTTGACCACTTATGGAGGTGGTGAAACGTTTACTAGAGTAGAGAACAGAACACCTGGAGAAATAATTCACAGCAAAACATGGTGGCCTTTTTTCGAATTGTAGGCTTACAGAACACCTGGGGAAATAATCCAAGGTAAAGTTGGCGGCATTTCTCCACTATGGTTCAGTTTTTTACATCAAATAAGGTTACAGAAAACCCCCCTTTCAGGTGTTAGAATATAGAATGTGCATTAACCACATCCCCCCCCCCCCTCCCAATCACCCATAAAAAATCTGGTACTAAACAGGATGGAATCAGATAAGTGACGAAAATGTTTTCCGGTTCATCTGCATCAGAAATGTAAAATGCATATTTTTTATCTCATTCTGTACTAGTGATATGATTTTTTAAACGTTTTTCTAAGAAAATCGTGTTTTTTCTTTTTAAACTCCGATTCCTCCACTCCTCCTCATTTAATTACAATTTTTGACCTCATTTTTGGATTCAGCGTTAAATTTCCTATGAGAATAGTGTACTTGGGTTCTTATGAAGTACCATCCAAAGACCTTCATGTCAGCTTAAACATACACGATTTTGGGAAAATAAAATGTCTGCAAATCTTTAAAACCTTACTACTCTCTCAAAAACAAATCCTGGAAACTAGCAAATCTCATAAAAACTACTTCATTTAATACTCTTCCCAACAGTATAGTCAATTTTACTTTTACTTCGTTATTTAGGGGAGAAAATTGTGTTTTAATGTTGAAAAGTGTGGTTTTTTCAATGAAATCTATGGTTTTCTTGAAAAATGACCCTCTATGAACCTACGAGTGTGAGGTCGGTTTCTTCATATTTTTCCACGCTGAATCGAATGATAACACTTCATAACCGAGTTTTACCCTATGTCGTGGGGTAAAACTAGTTGAAGTTAAAACTCGATTACAACGTAGTTGGAGAGATTTGCAAGTGTTACCATTTGATTCAGCGTGGAAAAATATGTAGAAACCGAAATCATACTCGTCGGTTCATAAAGGGTCATTTTTCAAGAAAACCATCGATTTCATTAAAAAATCCACACTTTTCAACATCAAAACACAATTTTCTCCACCAAATAACATAGTAAAAGTAAAATTGACTATACTTTTGGGAAGAGTATTAAATGAAGTAGTTTTTATGAGATTTGCTAGTTTCCAGGAGTTTTTTTGGGAGAGTAGTAAGGTTTTAAAGATTTGCAGACATTTTATTTTTCCAAAATCGTGTATGTTTGAGCTGACATGAAGGTCTTTGGATGGTACTTCTTAAGAACCCAAGTACACTATTCTCATAGGAAATTTAACGCTGAATCCGAAAATGACGTCAAAAGTTGAAATTATATGAGGTGAAGTGGAGGAATGGGAGTTTAAAAAGAAAAAACGCGATTTGCCTAGAAAAACATTAAAAAAATTATATCACGAGTACAGAATGTGATAAAAATATGCAGTTGGCGGAATTTTACTACATTTTTGATGCAAATTCGTCACTTATCCGGGACCTCTCCTTCCATTGTTGGATATCCTCCCCATTCCATCACAGAGACCATGTGAATTGAAGCCAACAGGCATGTGAGTTACGATTTAAACTCAGTGGGACTAGACCTTCTTCGAGATGGATTCGGGAGTAAAATCTTCTTTGGGAACCAGTACTGTCAATTCTATCCTTCTTGTTTAGCAAGAGAATCTACCAACTTATTTTGACTCAATCCTACGTGGGTCCTTACAGGAAGTGTAGTTTGTTGTCACATACATGACAGTTATACAACTTAATTAAAATCAGAGCTAGTATAGGGTGTTGGGCTCTATTGATTTTATTTTACCAATGCACTTTTAGAGTCTATGCAGACAATATTAAACTCAGACATTACATTTCTCTCTAAAATTGGGTCTATTACTTTAAATATGGATATCATATTGGCATTGTAACTCGATACAGATGAACTTGGTTTATAAGAGGCCATATAAAATTGTTGCTACAATGGTTTGGGCCCGGCCACTTAGTAGTGATAAATTCCCTGAATTCTTCATGTATTTTGGTGTTTTTTGTTTGACTTAAATTGATGACATGTAACTTTTTTGGTTAAATGTTGGAAGCTCAAGAATTTAGATGATCAAGAATTAGAAGACATTCATTTCCTACAAATCCAGGAAATCCTGAGTGTAGCTTACCAAAGGTGGACTTTATCTTGTTTGCTCATTTTTCATCAGTATTTTTCACCATTATGCTAAATCAGGGTATACTATTTAAAATGTGATTATTTGCCGACTTCAGTCTCAATAAATACCTATCGAAAAGTATTTGTCTACGATAGTGAAGTGGCATCTCACAAGATTCAGCCAGGATCACTTCAATTTGAGTAGTTTTAATATATCCTAGAAATTGGCAAATCCATTTATATTGAACTCGAAAAAAATCTATATGGTATTCTTTTTATACTTGGCAATAAAATAAACAACAATAATCGATTATAGATTGCCTAGCAGTCAATTTTCGATATCTAAAAGAAGAAAGATTGATGATGATAATGAGTTATCGATGCTTTGTTTGTTTGTATCGAGAGTTGCTTTTTAGTGCTGTCATCATGTTGTGGTTTGGAGCACTCCAGTTGTCTTCTAATATTGTAGATTTTTTTTAATGTTCGCACTATTAATCTAAAGTAGATTTTTCTCCCTCAGTTTTTACGAGAATTCACTGAACATAACATAGTTTTTGTGCCCCCCCCCCCCCCCCCCCCCCTCCCAAGCCGATTTCAACAACTCATGTGAGTGGGTGCAAATTAAAAATGTTTCTATAGTTAGTTTCTAAATGTTTATAGTTCTCACATCTCGAGCAGAAAATGTATATCTAATGCCTCTTTCTACTAAAAATAACTCAATGTCATGATACTTTAAAAAAACTCGGTTAACAATTTATTCGAATTATTTTGTTTGGAAAACATAGAATATGATAAATAAATGTGTGGCATCGTTTTGTTAGTCTGGTGAAAATACTCATTTTCTTCAAGTCAAGTTATTGCATTATTTTTCATTTTCACTTGAAGGTTGGTGACGACTTGCAGCAAGATATGTTGACGTTACAAATGATTCACTTAATGGACAAATTATGGCTGAAAGAAGGACTTGATCTGAAAATGGTGACATTCGGTTGTGTACCCACTGGTCATAAGAAAGGTAAGTTGCGAGACCGAAGCTATTCCTTGATTTGTATAATTTTATTATTACTTTCTCTACAACCTGTAGGATCAAATAAAAGTTATAAGAACAGCCGGGGGGGGGGGGGGGGGGGGGGGCTGAAACTCCCAGCATACTTTACCTAATTCTAACTCATAATAAATTATAGGAATCAGGCATTTATGAACGTTTATCAGTTTGGGAGTGGACAAAATAATTCTGAACTACTGAAATTACATTGAAAGAATTCCAGTATTGATGTTCGATTTCTATTCTTGAGGCCAAAACTTAGAGAAAAAATTGTACTGTCAAGTTTCAAAGGTGAAGAAATTCTAGGAAGGTTGAAAGAAAGTGTTGAATGTTTTATCGTTGGTTATTTTCACCTTTCACATCTCTCTGTATATATATATATATATATATATATATATATATATATTTATATCACTTATTGAAAATGACTCTAGGAGAGCTTGATTATATTCACAAAATTAGAAAAGATAACAGAAAAAACGTCACAAAACTATTTTTATATTTTGGCTTTTTGCCTTTTTCAAACTAACGAAGAAATTGAATAACTGTGGGAAATTTGTGTACAACGTTGACAAGGAATTTTGGTAACTTTGGATTTGGAATCATCGTCTCATGTTGAGGCCTGGAGGATCGTAAGCACCCAAAACGTTGCTATGTGCTTTTTCTGATTCGTGAAGCAGTCTCTTGTTCTCGTGGGGTTTCATTTTTTTTCAAAACTTTTATGCCGAAACAGTCATCGAACGTTGTGTTATGGGTTGTGGCATGGCGGCTTACAGGCAGGTCTTCATTAGCACTCACCACAGATGCTCGATGATTGTTAACCCTAAAGTTGAGTTGGGTTTCGGCCTTCCCTACGTAAAACGCAGGACACTCTTTACAAATCAACTCATACACACACATTGGTGTCTGGCAGTTTGCTGACCCTTTGCATGTGTATGAGTTGGGATTGTTGGGCGATCCGAAAATTTCCTCCTCAATGACTAAAGGGCAAACCTTGCAACGGCGCTTCTTGCATGGGTGCAACCCTTTGCTTGGAGCTGGTTCTGGTCTCTCTGACCGCCTGTGTGAGAGGCCTGACGATATGTTAGTGTAGGAGCTTCAGAAAAAACATTTCGTGTTGTGGGGTGGGAGGATAAGATTGGGTAGAGATCTTTGAGTACTTTATTCATTCTTTCGATTCCAAAGAAGAATGTAGTGGTTAATTGGACCTTCTCGCTTTTATTGCGGATTGCTGGTCGGTAACCAACATGAGGAAGTGTACTTCTTCACTAGAGCTGACGACGCTGACACAGCGAAATATTCTCTCAATTTTGTAAGTTCATGCAAGTGTTTCCTATCTTTTTCCAACCTTCTGTAATACCTCAAAATAATATTACACGCGAGTGTTTTCATTTTTCATCAAAACTATATATATATATATATATATATATATATATATATATAATATATATATATATATATATATATATATATATATATATATATATATATATATATATATATTGTCAGCCAAGTTGGGTAGGCAGTATAGCAGACACATCCTAGTATGGATGTACATGGTGGCAGGGGGTAAGTGACGAACAATTTTTTCTGTTAATCTGCATCAAAAATTTAGTAAAATCCTTGCCAACCGCATTTTATTAATCTCAATGCGTACTCGAAATATGATTTTTTAAAGGTTTTTTCAGGAATACCGTGTTTTTTTCGATTTAAACTCAAATTTCTCCACTTGGCCTCATTTAATTTTAACTTTCGACCTCATTTTCTGTATCAGCATTAAATTTCCTATAAGAATAGTGTACTTGGGTTCTTAAAAAGAACCATCCGAAGACCCTCACATCAGCTCAAACATTGACGATTTTGAAATATTAATATTTCTGAAAATCTTAGAAACTTTACTACACTTCCAAAAAATCCTGGAAAGTGGAAAATCTCATGAAAACTACTTCATCTAACACTCTTAACGGTATAATCCATTTTATATAGGTCCAACGGTATAATCAATTTTACTTTTATTTTGTTATTTAGGGGAGAATATTATGTTTTAATGTTGAAAAATGTGGGTTTTTCAATGAAATTGTTGGTTTTCTCGTAACATGACCCTCCATGAACCTACGCGTATGGGGTCGGTTTCTATGTTTTTTTTTCACGCAGTATCGAATGGTAACATTTGTAGATCTTTCCAACTTCGTTATAACCAAGTCTTACACTTAAACTTGCAAATGTTTAGTTTGTTTGTTACGCTTAAATGTATGTGTGTTATGGGGTAAAACTAGTTAATTAAAGTGTAAAATTCGATTATAACGTAGTTGGAGAGATCTGCAAGCGTTTCCATTTGATCCAGCGAGAAAAATACATAGAAATCGACCCCATACTCGTAGGTTCATAGAGGGTCATCTTTCGAGAAAACCAACAATTTCATTGAAAAACCCACATTTTTTAACATTAAAACATAATTTTCTCCCCTAAATAACAAAGTAAAAGTAAAATTGATTATACCGTTGGAAAGAGTATTAAACGAAGCCAGTTCCCAGGATTCGTTTTGGAAGAGTAAGTAGTAAAGTTTTAAAGATTTTCAGAAATATTCTTTTTTCAAAATCGTCAATGTTCGAGCTGATGTGAAGGTCTTCAGATGGTACTTTTTGGAACTCATGTACATTATTCTTATAGAAAATGCAATGCTGATTCCGAAAATGATGTCAAAAATTAAAATTAAATGAGGCAAAGTGGAGAAATTTGAGTTTAAAAGCAAAAAACACGGTTTTCTTGGTGGAAAAAAAAACCTTTAAAAATCATATCTTGAGTACGGATTGAGATAAAAATATGCGGTTGCCGGCATTTTACTACAGTTTTGATGCAGACTAACTCAAAAAATTTTTCGTCACTTATCCCCTGCCACCCTGTATAGATTAGTTATGCGGTGTATAAATCGTGAGGTGACAAAAACGCTGCAAATTATTACACTAAGGTTTATTATTTCTGTAGTTCTTCTACGTAGAAAACTGACCTTAATTATTTAGCCTCACTCATATTATATTTACTAGGTATCGAAACTTGGGGCATCGTGCTTCCAATATTTGGTTCACTCGTTCACTGCATTACAGCTCCAGGACCCCATAATTTTACGCTTTATAGTAAAGTTGAGGAAAAAAATAATAATACATACTCATAAACAATCTCTTCTTATTGGAATTAATTTCATCACTCTCTCTCTCACCTTCCCTCCCCTCCCTTCCCTCTCCCCTCCCCTCCCTTCCCTCTCGCTCCCTCCGCCTCGCCCTCCCTCTCACTCTCTCTCCCGCCCACCCTCTCCCACCCACAAGGCGTGCGCGCGATCGTCAGTCTTACCACACAAAGCATTGAAAAAGACACTTTTTCGCCCGTTTTTGGCCCATAGCATCTATGCGAGTAAAGCGATCGGGATGGCTAAACGTTAGGACCAACTAGACCCCAAATGGAGTCTATGTGCGAAAGAATGGGCCGTTTTTTAAGTCAATTCATAGGCCTTTTATGGCCCGGACGGCGGACGGATATATCAAATTTGGATTCTACGCACCTTGAAACGTAAAGTGACAAAGTTTGAGGGAGGGTTGTAAAAATTTTTTGGTACACGATCACATAGGCTTATTATTGAAAATAATAAACCAAAAAATCACACTTCAGTCTAGGAAGGGAAGAAGTAAAGGTTTTGTACCCACCCATTTGTCCAGAACATGCACCTTCATTTGTGACTCATATCAGGAGTCATAGTACTATTTTAGTCAACCGAATCGAAATTTAATTCCACACTCAGCAATAACCTGAAGAGTATACCTCAACTGCAGTGGGAGGGTAATTTGGTAGAAATCAGGGACAGGAAAACACGAAAAGTATCTATGCTAATTGATAACATGTTGGGAAAGTAGTAGAAAGTCTCGCATTATATGTTTTCATGTCATGGAGAATAAGATGTTCACCATGAAATGTTTATTTATTTATTTCAAATTGGAATTACAATACAGATTTTTGGTATGCTGGGTACATGTGAAATGCAAGTTAAGAACTTTTGATGAAAATTTGGGTAAAAATATGTTAAGTTACGCTTAATGAATAATTTGTGGTTTTATGGTTAATGTATGCAGGAATGATAGAGCTGGTCTCTGAAGCTGAAACACTGAGGAAAATCCAAGTTGAATTTGGATTGACTGGATCATTTAAAGACAGACCCATTGCGGAGTGGTTGGCGAAACATAATCCATCTGCCCTCGATTATGAAAGAGCTGTTCACAATTTCACAGGTCCATTTTCATTATTTTTCTAAACATTGTTTACATGAAAATAAGTTGTGTGTTGTTTTTATATTTCTGTGCAACTTAGTTTCTCTGATTGCCTGTCTGTTTTGATGGAATTTTCAGGGAATGAGTAGGTTATCTATCCCCTAGAAGGTCACCTAAAGTATCACATATTTGTCTGGATTTAATGGCTTAACCCCCTTTAACGTCACATTTTTGGGAGCCTGAATAGTCACCAGATTAATCTCCCACATGTGACCCCTTTCTATTCTGGTTGAATTTTGCTCCCGCTAAATGGTGCCAATATACCAATGTTATTCCAATTTTGACAGCATATTCTGATAACCCTCTAGTAAATAACCAAAAAAGTGCATTATGTTCTGATCAGTGGTTCATAATTTATAGCCCGTGAAACACAAGTGTCATAAAAATCATCTTCACTTTCATGCACACCTTTAAAACGGGAAGTTGCAATTTCCCTGTCTTTGTCATCAGAGAAAATCCTCCTCTACTGAAATCCTTCGTTTGAAACTGAGAATGAGACTTCCGAGAAAGGGCAATAGCTAGAGAAAAACGTAGTGAACGGATCGGATCGATGTCCACAGGAAATAAATTAAAACGATTTAAGTCCCTTAAACACGGAAGTAAAGAGCAACATTCAAAGAGTTTACCAGACCAAAATACCAATGGTGCGTTGTGACGACAGTCTAGCAATAAGTTTACTGAGACACCTACCGTAGGCTTGAGGGCTAACGAGCATACTCGTCGTGGAACACCTACCATTGCTGGTGTAGCTGACTATCATACTCTTCTTGAGATACAAAAAGGTTCAGTACACACAACATTGGAGGAGTTAAAGGATGCTTTTGTTACGTTAAGGGGCCACTCCTGCAGTCAAAGAGATTTGATCAATTGTCCTCAGCAGCTAAGTGGATAAATGCTGCGGTCTTTTCTGAGCTTTCTATCTAGCATAGGAAAAGGCATGAGTTCGAATTCTATCGAGTAATCTATAGTTTTTGGTTCATAACTGTTTCAAAATACTTGTTTACGAATTTCCTGGTGATTGCCCAGTAATGATCACTGTACATGCACGAATGTAAATTTTTTTGTTAGAGGAATTTATAACCCATGCTGGTACTCTTCGATCTTCCATGAAAAACCGTGAAGGAAGCACTTGCCAGCCAGTCTTCGAATACACCAGCCATCACCAATTTTTCTAGCCTTTTAGTTGTGAGGAAGCAAACGTTTCAGCTCTGTAGCTTGAACTTATGACCTTTTTAACATTAACAGGTTATATATATATATATATATATATATATATATATATATATATATATATATATATATATATATATATATATATATATATATATATATATATATATATATATATTAGACTGACAACGAAAAAAACGAAAGTTCGAATTTTTGAGGTGCTCAAAGCTCAGATGATTGCATCAGATGCGAGGAACAACTTCTGAAAATTTCAGTCCGAACCGATAACCCCTTGAGGTCTCCTAAACCCGTTTTTTGATAATTTAACTATCGATTTTAGAACACTAGACGCTTAGGACAAAAAGACGGTTAGGACATGAAAGATCCAAGCGTCTGGACACTTTTTATACTCTATTCCTATGTTTTCGGTGTCGCGGAACACGATGCCGCCATTATTGCAAGCGCAGAAGCTGTATTTCTTTTGATATTCAAGAAATCAGTCCAAATAAGTGATGGAAAAAAGGCATTTTTTGCCGTTTTTACCTAGTTTTGACTGGGAAAAAAATTGTTTGCGGGTCTTTTCTGCTTCGGTCCTTGTTTCCTGGCTTGTTCCGAATGAAACAAGACCAATTTCGTCCTATAATATATTATCCTTACTGAAAATATCTGCTCAAGAGCCGAGTTAGCTTTTTTAATGGTAACCGCTCTATACTTACCTACCAGTAGCTACGAAATAAAAATTTAACGCCCTGAAGCCCTTTTTATCCCATTATTTCATGTTTTTGGGCTCGTTGAACATTACGTGCTAGTAGTGGAGGCGTAGGGCTCGTATTTTGGTTAATAATCAAGAGCTAGGTGTCAAAAATCGGTGAATAGAGTGGATTTTTCTCATTTTTCGTCGGATTTTTTGCCCAAGGTGAAATTGATTTCTCAAATTTGTTTCCCCCGGCGCAGATTAGTTTCTTAATTCACTCTAATGAAACATAACCAATTTAAGTATAGAATACTACTGCCTTTCACTGACGTCGGTCATAGATCAAAAGTTCAGTGAGCATATTTTAAATAAGTGAAATACGGGTGTGCAAAATAAATTCCAGAAAACCAGTGTTAATAGAAACAAAGTATAATATGCAGTGTTGAGTCTATTTGACAACGATTGGAAGATCAAATTATAAAACTATTATACAGCAACACTTTCACTCAGAATTTTGCGTTTTGTCCAAGCTTTCTATAGTGTCCTTCTTATTAAACGATGGAAAAGTCTTCCTATGGACGTTCACTCCATTTAACGAAAATTGGTACTGATCTTCTTGGTATGTAATGACATTGGAGAAATCTGACGCCATCTTTACTCCCCGTAAAAAGTGTTAAGTGGGTGATTCTCGAGAAACATCAGGCAAAGAATCAGAAAAATCCACTGTATTTATCGATTTTAGACACTCATCGCGGGAATATCAAGTCAAATACGGGTTATACGGCTAGGATATTAGAAGCAATATGATCAGCAATCCTGAAACCACGAGACAATAGAAGACAAAGGGTTCCGCCACATGAAATTTTAATTTTTTAGCCACTGGTAAGTATAGAACGGTTACTATAAAATAAGCTAACTCGGCTTTGAGCAGATATTTTCAGAAGGATAATATATTATAGGACGAAATTGGTCTTGTTACATTTGGAACAAGCCAAGAAACAAGGACCGAAGCAGAAAAGACCCGGCAACAATTTTTTTCCCAGTCAAAACTAGGTAAAAACGGCAAAAAATGCCTTTTTTCCATCACTTATTTGGACTGATTTCTTGAATATCAAAAGAAATACAGCTTCTGCGCTTGCAATAATGGCGGCATCGTGTTCCGCGACACCGAAAACATAGGAATAGAGTATAAAAAGTGTCCAGACGCTTGGATCTTTCATGTCCTAACCGTCTTTTTGTCCTAAGCGTCTAGTGTTCTAAAATCGATAATTAAATTATCAAAAAACGGGTTTAGGAGACCACAAGGGGTTATCGGTTCGGACTGAAATTTTCAGGAGTTGTTCCTCGCATCTGATGCAATCATCTGAGCTTTGAGCACCTCAAAAATTCGAACTTTCGTTTTTTTCGTTGTCAGTCTAATATATATATATTCCAGCTCTGTGGCACCCGAAACACTGAAAACAGCATACGAAGTGGCACCCTCATTTTTATGGCACCCGTATAAGGGTGCCACATTGTCAACCCCTCATATCTTACCTTAACTTCAACAATAAACACACAAACGATTTTCTCTATTTAATTTAGGCTCTGCTGGATGATAAGGATTCATAATCACAATGTTACATTGATTCAGTGACGAACAAAGAGCCTTTGAAGTTTGAGAGGTGGGTGCCAGTTGAATGGATTATGGATCACAAATATACAGCTGTAGTTCATCGTTTTTCCGCGTGCTTCGCCGCTGTCGGGTGTTTCGTGTATATTATAATATACAAAATAATATACACATTCTATTTTGCTTACTGAATGGCTACCGGAGATCTGGCAGGGTCGGCCATTGCTCTAAATAACCTCGTCTTCTCCCCACCTCTTCTCTTTTAAAAAGCAAAGAACTAAAACAACTGGAACGCTGTCTCAGGGTTGGGCGTGCGGTCGGGCGGCTTGAGAGCCTCACCGACCATGTGTTGGACGACTACACAACTACTCCCAGTCAAAAGCACAGGAAAATCTAAATTTTCGTTCGATTTTGATGAAATTTTCAGGGATTGTGTTGGTTAGCCTCTTTATGTTCCCCTATGAATTTCATTACAATCAAATCAATAATGACGTGTGAGCAAGCTCAAACGTGAATTCATAAAATAACGTCGATTTTTTACGATCTATAGGTTTGATTTTGTTCAAACCCGGAGGGTAGTTGGCTATACGTATCAGAAATATGCTCTATGAGTTTTATTGCGATTGATTGAGTAATGACCATTGTACATGCGCAAAAATAAAATTGTTTGACACTTGTGAAACTCGGAGACTAAGGGACTGATTTTTATGGAATTTTCTGGTTTTGTGTGGGTTAGCTTCTTGATGGTTCCCTTTAAATTGCATAGTTGTCGGATCAATAATAGGGTGCGCGCATTCGCAAACGTCAGATTCTAACAACGTCGATTTTTTACGATCTATTGGTCTGATTATGTTCAAACTTGGAGGGTAGTTGGGTAGAGGTTTCTAGGAAGGTTTGCCATGCATTTTATCGCCTTATTGATATCAACTTGTTTAACACACGAGAAACTCTGAATCTAATTGACCGAATACTCTCAAGGAGTGTTAGGGGACCCTAGATGATCTTTTATAGTCCTCTTTTACGTAATATCATCCATTTAGGCGAATTTTTGGGACTTTAGAAAATCTGGAATGGAATAGAAAGTTCCAGTTATGCAACAAAAAGTAAAATAAAATTCAAGATCATCTCCACAGAAGTATTTCAAGATGGTACATACGTGATGAAGTGACATCTTTTATGCATTATTCCAGTACCTAGTTATACGTTGCTCAAAAATGGATGATGCGCCGCGAGTGGTCGCGGAAAGTAGGGGGGATACAAGAGCGCATGGGAGCGCGTTCCATTTTGACCCTACTAGTTTACGAATGGCCCAACGCAAACAATCGTTTTTAGGCTCAAATTATTCGTTTTTAAACCAGCTATATTTTGGTTATTAGCAAAATACTTTTAAAATTATCAGGTTTAATTTAAAATAAGGTAAAAACTGAAAAAAAATTCCTTTTTTCTTCTCCTCTGTTAACTAGAGACAGGTAATGTGAAACTTTCCGTTTTTATTATTTTATTATTATTAATAATATCTTAATCAGTTATTTATAATTCTCATCACCAATTACCACATTAATTTATTCATTCACATTTATCACATTCATTTGTGTTAACCTGCTGTGAATGTTGTTTATCTGCAGTCGACTTTTCGGAAGTAGTTCGAAATATTCCCATTTTTTCTATAAAATGTACGGGTTTTCTTTTGCAAAACAGTTTGGTCATTGTGGATATAGTTTTTATGAACTACGATAATTTATTTTCTCCGAAATTGAGATTTAATGTGATAATACCCCCTAGGGATCAACCTGGAAATGTAACTCTTGATCAGTGCCTACTCTTTTTTGCCAGAAAATAACAGAAGGAATACGTAAGAACGACATTAAACCATGTATTAAAAAAAAAAAAAAAAACCGAACGATAGACTTACGGTTCTACAGTCACATAATTTAATAATGATTAATTTTACACATTATTAGTTCAATGTGGTTAGTTAACAATATTAGTTTATAATTTACCGTAATAAATCAGCTTTCCTTGAAACTACAGAGGCTAAGGGATCATGAGATGTTGTGATAAAATGCGAGCATTCCAAAAAGTGGCGATTGTTTTCCTGCTATCACTAAGGGAGTTACACTTCCCTACTAACGCATTGGTTGTACATGAAAATCAATATTTTCGCCGTAACGTAACGGTAGGAAAAAATGGAAACGTCCTGTTAATCATTATTAAATGATAAATTGCGGAACCAGTATCCACAAAGCATGTAGCAAATCAACCAAATCTTTTATTGATGACAATGATATAACTGCGTTTATCTGTGAAAATTGCTATGAAATAGTTATTGACGAAGGAAGCAGGTTTGACCCCCGCTTTCCGATCCAAATTTACAAGACGAACAATTAGCCGAAAATGCGGATTCACTGAGTACCTATAGGAAAGTTCGACCACATGCATTGGTAGGTATCAACATAACATAATTGATCAAATAATAAGAACATGCTTGTAAATATTCAAGTAGGCACTGCATAGGTACCGTCTACGTGCCACTATGTAGTAAAGCATTGTTCTACATTTTAATTACATTTTAAATTTTATTTAAATGATTCTTTTTAATAAAATTTAAGAATTGAAACATTCTCCGGAGAACTGACGCTGAAAAACGCATGAAAAGTAACTTTTTCGACAAGAGTAAGAGAACGTTCCACACATTCCTTTGCATAAACAAAGTGGTGTGGTGATAAATTGCCTTTTTGGATTTCATATTTACTCAAGGCAGGATCCAGTTTTGAGAGTTGACAATCGAAAGCACTCAACCAAAAATATGTAAGTAATAATTACCTCAAACAATGAAGCATCTAAAGTGCAAGGTACACAGGAAAAGTTTACAATTATACTGAGAGAGTTCGTCAGCCAATTGAATCTTGCCTCATCTGCGCTGTTCTCTCTCTCTCTCTCTTTTTTTTTTTTTTTTTTTTAAATCAACGTTAAGTACAAATGCTCAAGATTTTTTAGCCGAGTTTCTGTAATTTGACTTCCAACTCCAAGTGAGGCTAGGCGTCTATTGGTTTATAGTGTTTTAAGGTAATCACCTCAGATATTTTAGTCAAAATTTTGCTTGTGGTGTCACACACACGCTGTGAAAGCATGAAGGGCAGGGAAAACCGCTGTAGCTCATAGCGGTCAGGAACTAGACAAAAGTTCGGCTGCGATGCCGACGAAAACCCATGGTGAAAAACGATACTGAAGTACCAGAAAACCAAAAATTCAAACCCTAAAATCAAAGCGGTGCATCTCCAAAAACGGTGCATGAATTGAGAATGTATCGGTTACAACATTTTTTGACGTTCGATTATGACCCAAGCACAACAATAGGGTGGTTCAAAAAAAAAAAAAAAAAAAAAAAAAAAAAAAAAAAAAAAAAAAAAAAAAAAAAAAAAAAAGGTTTTGGGATTTCTTGTCCCCAGAGCGCTGCTTGAAGATAAGTAAAAACCGAAAATTTCACCGAAAATGCTGTCGCCTGGTTAAGAATTGTTCTAGAAACATGGTAAGATGGTCGGATAATATGCTTTGGCATGTTCTGAACATGATTCCGTTTTTTACTATACTTTTCCGCCGATGATTGCTTCGTTTATCGGCCATAAATCTCAAATTAATAGTAGGGTCATAGACAAATTCACCCTAATTTCACCGGAAATTATGTCGCGTTGATAATTTAAGGTTCTGAAATACCTTGCGCCGATAAAATTTGGTATTTTCCAGGATACTCGGTACAAAGCCGTTGGTAATTTGGCAAGGACTTGATTTTTCTGTAAAATTCTTTAGTTCCATCGGTTTTCCGGTGTCAAATTCGAAGTTTTGAATTGTCTGAACTGTGATTGGATCGTTTGAGCGTAGGGTTACCTATTGTCAGCGGTATCGGTCACGTGTAAAAGCTTGTACAATGGTATCGGGTCGTTAAGCGAATAAGTACAATGCCGGTTCAACCATAATAGCATGTTTCTAGTACAATTCTTAACCAGGGGACAGTATTTTCGGTGAAATTTTCGATTTTTTCTCATCTTCAAGCAGCGCCCTCTGCCAGTTTACCGGATAACTAGTGGACGGAGCGTAAAATAAATAAGTTCATCGTGTTCAGCGCATGCGAAAATCCATAAATTGACCTAAAAAAAAAATTGAAATCCGTCCTTCAAATCATCACCTCGCCACCAATTTAGAGGTTGATTTACGATAGCGGTCGATAACTGGCCAAAATCGACCCAGGTAAAGTGATTAGGAATAATATTTCTTGTTAAAAATTTAGGAGTGTCATCCTGACATACCGAGGAAGCAAAAAAAAAAAAAAAAAAAAAAAAAAAAAAAAAAAAAAAAAAAAAAAAAAAAAAAAGGGAAGAAATCCCAGAACTTTTGGTTTTCTGGTACTTTTTTTTTTTTTTTTTTTTTTTTTTTTTTTTTTTTTTTTTTTTAATTTATTTGGCATTACGTTCTGTATACAGCCATACATATTTTTATTTACAATTCAAGGCTTGTAGTAAGTAAAACAATTTTCTTTCATATATTAATACTACAATTTAACATAAATTTAAAAAGTTCTTTATAAATTATGATATTCCTTGATGATAAAATGGATAAAAATTCCAAATTTACATTTGTTTTCGTGGCTAAAAATGGAAACGGACAAAGATACGGAAGAACGATATAATGTTGGCCACCTGGAATGTGCAGACCATGCTTCAGCCTGGGAAGATGAAGGAGATCTCTCATGAGCTGCAACGGTTTGGTGTGGACGTTGCTGCGGTGCAGGAGGTAAGGTGGACTGGGCAGGGACGGATCGATAAGGGCACCTTCACGTTCTTGTACAGTGGACCCAAAGAAAGAACAGGCTTGCATGGAACTGGGTTTTTCGTTGGCTCCAGAATGAGGAGTAGCATTTTGAGTTTTGAAGCCATAAATGAAAGGCTGTGCAAGCTTCGATTGAAGGGAAAATTCAGAAACCTTTCTCTGGTTTGCGCTTATGCACCAACAGATATGGCAGGTGATGACGATAAAGAGATCTTTTATGACCAACTTGAAGGTCTATGCCAGAGAATCCAGAGGAACGACCTCCTGATACTCCTAGGCGATTTCAATGCGAAAATCGGAAGGGAGGAATCAATGAAGATGGTAGCAGGAGGGTTCACCTTACACAATGAGAGTAACGACAATGGACAACGGTTAGGTCAGATGGCAGCCAAATATAATATGGTAATCAAAAGCACATGCTTTGATCATAAAAAGATTCACCTTGGAACATGGAAGTGCCCAGGGTCAAATTTGGTGAACCAAATTGACCATGTTGTTGTTGGGAGGAGAAACGCCTCCAGCATCATAGATGTTAAAGCTTGCAGGGGCCCGAACTGCGACTCAGACCATTTTCTAGTAAAAGCTAAAGTACGTCACCGTCTCTCCAATGCCCAGAAAGGAAAAAGCGCCAGCAGAATTAAATGGAATGTTGACAAGCTCAAAGATGAGACTGTCAGAAAAGAATACCAAGATAACCTCAGCGCCAAGATCTCCTCGCATCTCGAATCTCCAAGCACCAATGAGCTTTGGACTGACATAAAGGTCGCAGTTCTTGAGACAGCTAAGGAAACTCTGGGTGAGAAAAGCAAGACTGGCAACGAAGAATGGTTTGACCAGGAGTGTGAGGCGCTTATCAACGAAAAGAACAATAAGAGGCGAACTTGGATCCAACGTGACACTAGGGGAACACGTGAGGCTTACAACACAAGTCGAAGACTGGCTAACTATGCGTGTCGCCGGAAGAAGAGAGCTTGGGAGAATTCCAAGTATTCAAACATGGAATCTCTGAATGAAGCAAACGAGTCCAGGAAATTTTACCACGCAGTTAATATGATGAGGAAAGGGTACCAGCCGAAACTGACAGCCTGTAAAGATCGACATGGACAATTGATTGAGGACGAGGGTCAAGTGCTGGAAAGATGGGCCGACCACTTCAGTACAGTTCTGGCGGGTGATGGAACAGAAGAAACTTTGGAAGCCCCAAACCCCAACATCCCGGACCCTCTGTTAGAAGAGCCATCTATTGAAGAAGTGAATGGAGTTCTGAAGGCCATGAAAAATAATAAGGCACCTGGAGATGACTTAATAACTGCAGAGTTATTAAAGCATGGTGGTCCGGAATTGGAGAAGAAGCTACATGAGCTGATATGCCTAATTTGGAGAACAGAGAGCATGCCAGAAGAGTGGAGGTTGGGTTTAATAGTACCCGTCTTCAAGAAAGGTGATAAACTCCAATGCAGTAATTATCGAGGCATAACGCTATTGAATGTTGCATACAAACTACTCTCTGGCATTGTTTTGAGGAGACTTAGCGTGTACTCAGAGGATTTGCTCGGCGAGTACCAAGCTGGTTTTCGCCCAAATAGGAGCACAATGGACCAGATATTCACCGTCCGCCAAATCCTCGAAAAATTCCATGAGTATGGTATCGATCTCCACATGCTGTTTATAGATTACGTCCAGGCTTTCGATCGGCTTTCTAGAAACGGACTCATCCGGGCTCTATCGAGATTGGGGATCCCCCGAAAGCTCTTGAGTCTAGTGAGCATGACACTTAAGGACTGTGAAGCAAAGGTTTTGGTCAGCGGTAGAGTTAGTCAGCCATTCAGCGTGGAGAGAGGCGTCAGGCAAGGGGATGGACTTTTGGCAGTGTTGTTCAACCTCGCTCTACACAGTGCTATAAATGCTGTGGATCCTGGTGGCACAATATTCCACAAATCCTCCCAACTGTGTGGTTATGCAGACGATATAGCCATCCTATCCCGGAGTCTGAGTGCCTTGGAGGGACTTTTTGCGCAGTTAGAACTGGAAACCAGAGAACTTGGGTTAGCAGTAAGTTCTTCCAAAACTAAGTACATGAAATTGTCGGCTCGAGAACAACGCAATGTGGGGGATGTTTCCCTGAACGGTACAACGTTTGAATCAGTCACAGAATTTAAGTACTTGGGCACTCTCTTGAATAAAGAGAACAAAGTTAGTGACGAAATTCAGAAGCGGATCGTTGCAGGAGGGAGAGCATATTACGCTGCGATTAGGATTTTCAGATCTAGGTTGTTGTCCAGGACGACCAAACTGAAATTGTATAAGACGTTGATTCGACCCATTGTCACTTATGGTTCTGAGGCCTGGACGATGTCGGCTAGGGACGAGAACAGCCTGTTGGTGTTTGAGAGGAGGATTTTAAGGCGCATCTTCGGCGCGAAGTGCGTAGCTGGAGTATGGAAAATTCGTACCAACGAAGAACTCGACCTTCTGATCGAAGGTGAAAATATAGTGCGGTTCATCAAGGCTCAGCGACTCAGGTGGATTGGGCATGTCCAAAGGATGCCCGACTGCAGAGCTCCAAAAAAGGTGCTGGATCAGCGAATGGTTGGGACGAGAAGGAGGGGTATACCCAGAAGAAGGTGGCTAACAGACGTGACAGATGATCTGAGGACGATGGGGGTGACCGATTGGAGAGAGACTGCAGAGGACCGGGTTCGATGGAGGACAATTGTTCGGGAGGCCAGGGCTCACACTGGGCTGTAGCGCCAAGAGAAGAAGAAGAAAATATTTAAAAAAAAGGTGTCTCTCCCGTTCATGGTCTGGACAATCCATTATCAGGTGACGTAGAGTTCCATCTGGATGACCACATTTTCCACATTGTGGGGATTCCCGTTGTCCGATTTTGAACAAATAGGCGTCACATATACCGTGGTTGGTTCTTAGGCGAAGTTCTTATCGTTATTCACCATGGGTTTTCGTCGGCATCGCAGCCGAACTTTTGTCAAGTTCCTGACCGCTGTGAGCTGTGCGGCATAAGCTTTCAGTAACGATGTAGCAGCCAATCACTCGTGGTTTTGATATTTAACGATAGACCCCTGGATCCGTGACTTTTCACTTTGTCCCTGGTTTCCGAGTAGGTACTAACTGTCACGATTCACCGGGTCAAGTTCTGTTCACTCGCTAAGTATATAGAAATGAACTAATGATTTTAGGGATTTTCTACGTGGGTTTACTATTTTTACTTATTTACTTTCGTAGCCTTTCGATCATAATTTGAACTCAAAATATTTTATGGACAATTCATCGTACCAGTCAAAAACAAAAGCTATTCTGTGAACATGAGAAGAGAAATTAATGAAAAGTGATGTATTAAAAATAACACGTTTTTGTGTTGGCAGTTGGGACTACACTCAAAATTGGATCCTGCCGCTTTTGAATAAATAGTAAATCAAAAACGGCAACTTATCACCTCGTTTCGTGACGAAATCAGCAATGCCCAAAGACTCCATACCGTCTTGTTTGTGCAAAGGAATGTGTGATGGAACGGTCGATTGCACTTATCGGACAAGTGACGTTTCATGCTTTGTACTGTGTCAGTGCTCCAAATAATGTTTCAATTCTAAAATTTTGGGGAAAAGAATAATATAAATAAAATTTTAAAATGTTACTAAAATGTATAACAATACTTTAAGAAATGTCGGTATGTAGGTACCTGTGCAGTGCCTACTTGATCATAGCTGCTCTTACTATTTCTTCAACTATGTGTTGATACCTACCTATAATTCGACATACCTCGATATACCTATAGTTCGATGGATGTGATCCAACTTAACTTTACAGGATCTATACATCTGAAGTCTTATGAATGCCTTATGAATATTTGAGTTTGAGTTGAGATTCAATTTCTTTTGTTTCTCATCGTCAAGTGGTATGGAATTATTAGTCTCCTTGCCTATTTTTCTCGAGATTTGGGAATTTCAAATGAATGTGATAAATGGTGATGAAAATTTAAATAAATAAATGATTGTATAGGTAATAATAATGTTTAAAAAACCGAAAATGTCACATTACTAGTAAATTGTCTAGTAAATAGAGGAGAAAAAAAGTTGATTTATCTTCAAAATACAAAGGTTCATTATTGAAAATAATAAATCCAAATGCGACATTCAACATAAGGTCGGATTGTTTCGATTTTCGTAGTTTTAGAGTCAACATGTATAGTAAAAACCCAAGTGTGCTTATTCCAGTTACTTGGGCGACCTAAGCTATTGCGAAAAAACATCGCAACTTTCGAACTGTTTTCTATATTTTTGATCTTACGCCAAAACTAAGCTAGTTAGCAAGGAAACATCTATTACTAATATTCACGGCAGTTAAATTCTACGTAGAATAACCTATTAAAATTTGAAATATGAGTAATCATACAACCGCTTGTAAAAAACGGCACTTTTTTCAATTTGGGTGAAATGTTTCACTTGGATTTTTTAAGAGCTTTAGTCTCAGAAACTGTCACACCAATTGATAAACATTAGATGAAAGTCGTAAATAGTCTAACTTTGTAACTAATGGGTACCAAACATAGGAAATTTAATTTATTTTTATCGCATTTATGACAAAAAATACAAATTGTCCACACACGACTCCCGTCGTACACCTGAGGTGGTTCGTCTAAATAAGGTTAATTTTGGCATGACTACTCAATCTTAAACGCAATTTAATTATAATATCCTTATAATACAGAATTCAATTAGTCTCGCTAATTTTATTATTAGTGAATTACCTAAATATAATTTTACGAAATAATAATTTCCTTAGAAAACTATCACGTGTTAGAGAAGGAGCGGTCTAGTGACAATTTTGAATTTTCCGTCATAAAATGACATGTATTATATGAGATGAAATTCATTACATGTATTACATGAAAATGAAATAAAATGACATGTGATATAAAATTCAGATATAGAATTAGATGTCCTACGACTTTCATTTGATAAGACACGCAGACTGGAGAGCAGTGAAGTTGTGGAAACCCATGTCAATACTATAAATTATTTAAATTATTACACTGCAAAAAAAAAAAATAAAATAAAATAAATAAATAAAATTGAAGGCGAAGCTGGGTTTTTGAAGGGTTTTTGAAGGTACTGTGGGTTTTTGAAGGTACTGAACCCGAATCCGAAGCCCGTTTTTCACATAGACGTCTATTTTTTGAGAAGGAGACGTGTAATACTAACCCCCAGGACCAGTACCTGTGTCGTGAGGGCATGACCTTGATTTTTTGGGGGGAGGGGGATAGTGTTATTAAAAAATAATAAACAAGTAGATCAGTGCTCACAAAATGAGACACATGATGGCGTATTTTCTTGTAAGGAGATCCGCGTGAAATAGTAGACGTTTCCTGCGTTGAATTAGAGACAAAATGGCTTGGGAGCTCAATCAGCTGATCAATGACCTCTTAGTCGTCATCAACCCCTGGCACATCTTCATTTCCACAATGTTACAGATTACACCCATGCCAAGTTTCATCAAAATCGGACGTCGGGAAGTGGCATTTAAAACGATTTTAAGAGGACATACATACAGCATCAGCGAACAAAGTGAACACAATAGCTCATTTTTTCTTTCTTAAAAGAAAATGCGCTAAAAATCAAATCAAAATATAAATCAGATCAGATATAGTACAATAACGACTGATTATATCATTCTAATAGTACGCAATCAGATTCACAGTATTTGACCGGGGGATACCAACGGATTCTGCCTCAGGTTTGTTATCTGTAATGGAAAATAATAAACCTTTGTGTCAAGGATTTACAGTGTTTTGACTTCATCTTCACCAGTAAGCCAGTGACGCTTCGATGGCAGACGTGTATTTCTAAGTTACCTATTGAACCAATTAATATTGGTCGTAATTTGAGTAATATGTATACCTACAAGTTTCTTTTTGACCCCAATCCAAATCAGTGTTTTTGAACGACGTCTACATTGGCGAACCGGCGATATTCGAGTGGCAGATTTGCATAACTACAGTACATCTACATGTACATCTGACTCATATTTCATTTATTTACCAATAAGTCGATTGCTGACCCAAAATTTGTGTTTTTGGACTGCGTCCGTAGCAAAGACCTAGCGATACTAAGGTAGCAGACTTGAATTCACGTAACCTATCAATATCCTGGTATGATGGGCCACAGTTTCAGCGATCAACAAAACAGTCGTTTCTGGGCGCTCAAACTCTTATATATCAACCACATCTGCATGTAACACCCATCCACCTTGAGATAGCAGACGACCATGGTTCAGTTGGCCATGGATGAAAGTGGTAAGGGCCGATATGGTTCCTCCTCTAGCTGTAAGCCATATTTTCGCAAATTGAGATCTGTTTTTCTTGTCGCCATCGGTTTTAGACTAGTAGACGTGCATATCTTATACAAACTCAATTGAATACTAACAAATTCAATAATTGGTCCGTTTCTATAGATCAGTTTCCCCTTTTCAGCCGAGCTCCTAGTGGCATTGACGGTTAGCACCTATATCTTGTACATTGGCTGAATTAAAAGATGAGGCGGTGTCGAAGGGGAAAATTAGGCCGGTGCATCGACAGCAAGATAACACCCGAACCAGCAAAATGCTCGGTAGATGCCTCCTCCCTTTAGTTGTGCATGTCCTCATCCGCATTTACACGCAGTTGTGAAGAAGTTGATAAGGGTGGAAGTGGAAGGTGACGCGGATGTTGCAGTAGGCATAAGAAATACCTGTTTAATGCTTGAAAGCAATTTAGATGAAACAGCCAAAATAATTCCTATGAGTTTGTAGTGGGTTTAAAATGAATTGTAATTCACATTCGACCACAGTACACCAAGCATAGAACTCTATGCTCTTCTTTAAGTTTTTTAATGTCTCAAAAGTACTTTGATGTCCCTCCTTTTGATATCGCCTGTCCTCGGGCGATCACGGTCATCTAGCTGAAGGAGATAACATCGTGCGTCGTAGAATTTAGTAGATATATGAACTTTGTCGAGCCTGATTTTGCATCCGGAGATGTTGGCATTACGGGCAGATGAAGTTGGAGTTGCTCCCGATCGAGGTTGGTCCTTAGCATCCAAACCAGACGGGAAATTGGAGGGATCCATGAGTTTTGCTTCCGATGGTTATGCAGATTTAAATTCGGATCGAAACGGTGTGTCAGTTATCAACTTGAACCCTGATAGCGAAGTCAAAAACTCCGATCTCCATTTTTTTGTCCAGGATGATATTGAAGGTGGAAGTTGCGGAACTGTTTACAATACATGCAAACGGTCAGTGAAGGACAGTTTTCGAGTTTGTGGGCAGCCGGTAGACGGCTTTTACATTAACCATACAAAAGGGTCACTTGACTACGTTAATCATGACCTTGATACCTTGAAACTGGGACATTTTCTCGCTCCATAGGGCTTCTTACAAAAGGGGCATGGATATTTAAGGTCGGATAAGAATTGGAATTTTAAAACTGCTCATTTTATTTTATTTGTGTCTTCCAGTTTTTTTCATAGATTTGATGATTTTCTAGGAGCCCCTGTGGGTTAGAAATTGCTGATCACGTTTTACGGACGATTGTATTGATGGGAATTCGGCAAAGGTGGAACTGAAATATTTTTTTTACAATGTCAGAACGTGTTTTTGGAATTTCAAACGATTGTCTCGAAACGTATAGACTCCTACTAGTTCTTAAGCAACCAAGAACTACGCACAAATATACTATTTCATTTTCGTTATGAGGTCGTGTACTCCAAATTGAAAAGTTAGGATTTTGTCCACTAAAACTTCCATTTCTTTAGACATCTTGAAGTTACGGAGGAGAGTGTTTCTTCTCACCTTTTGTGCAATACACACAAATTGCAAGTGTAATGATGGGCTGGGGTAAGAGAATTTTTGGCCGAGGTAGAACCTCGTAGTTGCGCTACCATTTCCATCGTTTAAGAGGAATGTTCATATTACCAAGGTAAAAAACATGCCTGTGAGATCCATGGAAAACATCTGGAGCCATAATGATGGGGATGAACTCTTTCTCTCCGGTGAGAAGGACGGCACTTAGTTGTGCACCAATGTACTATATGGTGATACAACGATGGTTCCGCGTAAAAAATAACGATTCTCTTAAACGAGATAATGTTTTTCTGAAAAACGCATAAAGACGGTTTATTAGATAGGTAGGGAGTTGATAAGTGATAATTATTATGGTGAATGACACCAAGAAATAACATTGATTACATAGTATTGTACTCAGGTGCTATTCCGTTATCCCCCCCCAACTGCTTCACGACTTTCGCGACTGTTTCACTTATCCTATACTCTTAAACGAGAAATTCTTGTATAAATCATCAGGGGATACATACCCCCCCATTTCGACTCGACAATCTGCACTGGTCAATCCTCCGGAGTGATCTCCGTGGTGTTCTGGGCCATTCTTAACAACGAAAGTTGCTTATATCTGGCCGTAACTGTGGAAGGTATAAAAAGACCCTTCGCTTACTGGCTGTAGCTCCACAAAAAGAAATTTTTATCCAGGTTTCATAGAACCCAAAACGATTTCTGTGGGCAAAATAATTCACATTTTGTTGAGAGAATTGGAGCACATTTAATACCTTTAATGCCTTTTCAAAGCTTATTAAAAATTTTGCTTGCTGGTTGTGGTTTTTTCAGTATCCACATTCAGCGTGTTTAGTACCTGCACTAACAAAAGAAGATATAGAATTACAAAATTAAATTATCTAGGTACCTAATCTGCTGGCAAAACTAAAAGTCTACGAGATTTAAACATTCTTAACGACGAAAGTTGCTTATATCTAGCCGTAACTGTGGAAGGTATAAAAAGACCCTTCACTTACTGGCTGTTGCTCCACGAAAAGAAATTTTTATCCAGGTTTCATAGAACCCAAAACGATTTCTGTGGGAAAAATAATTCACATTTTGTTGAGAAAATTGGAGCACATTTAATACCTACGCCTTTTCAAAGCTTATTAAAAATTTTGCTTGCTGGTTGTGGTTTTTTCAATATCCACATTCAGCGTGTTTAGTACCTGCAATAACAAAAGAAGATATAGAATTACAAAATTGAATTATCTAGGTACCTAATCTGCTGGCAAAACTAAAAGTCTACGAGATTTAAACATTCTCCTTCCCTGAAGCTCAGTCTCTGGATCTTTGACCATAGTTTGTTTACCTCAACAGAACCCAGGAAGACCAATGGAAGTTGTGAAATTCTTGGTTCACTCTTGTTTATCCGCTATTATAAAATGGTTGATTTGTCTGCTGTTCTGAAGGTGGTTTGGCAACGTCGCAGATATCAAAGTGGTCGCCACTTAGTCCGTGATTTGTAATTGTATATCTCGGTTGGCACATATATATAGTGATATGAAATTTTCTGGAAGATTGCCACAGGTATAGCATTGTGGGTGGGATTCAGTAAATAACCATTAAAATGAAATAAAAATATCCTTGCTGTTTTTAAATGTCATTCGAATCAATATACACCATAAAATAAATATATACACCAGGGAATAATGAGGGTGCCTCCTAACTTCAATATTGTATGGGTGCCACAATGTTAGAATATTTATTTATATACATATACACCAGGGAATAATGAGGGTGCCACATTACTTCAATATTGTATGGTTGCCACATAGACGGTGACTTGAAATTCTCAAGAATGGTGCCACAAGTATAGCATTATGGGATTCAGTAAATAACCATTGAAATGAAATAAAAAGTATACCTTGCTGTTTTTAGAGGTCATTTGAAGCAATATACACCATAAAATACATATATACACCAGCGGATAAGGAGGGTGCCTCCTAACTTCAATGTTGTATGGGTGCCAAAATGTTGCAATATATATATATATATATATATATATATATATATATATATATATATATATATATATATATATATATATATATATATATCTTTTGGCACAGATGTGCAGTGAAAATTGTAACATAAAGAA
Source organism: Adelphocoris suturalis (assembly GCA_030762985.1). NCBI lineage: Eukaryota > Metazoa > Arthropoda > Insecta > Hemiptera > Miridae > Adelphocoris > Adelphocoris suturalis. The sequence goes on from CM061045.1 coordinate 231,810, forward strand.
TGGTTTTAAGAAAACTTAGAAAACTTACACCATTTATATTTCGGTGTTTGCCTTTGTCAAAATGAAGAGTACTACTACTACTACTCTCCGTTTTGACAAAGACAAACGCCGAAATATAAATTGTGCCAAAAGATATACTGTTCTTTCAGAACTGTTTCAAACCAACCGCAAGTATATATATATATATATATATATATATATATATATATATATATATATATATATATATATTAATTGCTATGCAATTCTTAGGCCGACCCCCAATAATTTTTTTAAAATGTCCACTTTTTTTGTGTAACGTTTTTTGTCCCGAGATGGGAAGCAAGAGGTCGTGGGTTCGAATCCCGGCCAGGCCTGAAAAAAATTTTTTTTTTTTTTTCCTCGTGAGACGAAGGTTGTGGGTTCAAATCCCGGCCAGGCCTGAAAATTTTTTTTTTTTTTTTTCTCGTGAGACGAAGGTTGTGGGTTCGAATCCCGGCCAGGCCTGAAAAATTTTTTTTTTTTTTTTTTCTTGTGAGACGAATTGCATAGCAAATTATCCTCGTTTTCTACACAGTAGAAAAGAGAAAAGATCCGGCGAGGCGCGAAGCGCCGAGTATAGATTAGGGGGGTCCAGGGGGGCGAAGCCCCCCTGGCGGGGTCAAGGGGCGGAGCCCCTTGCGAGGCCCGAAGGGCCGAGTTATATATATATATATATATATATATATATATATATATATATATATATATATATATATATATATATATATATATATATGTCTCAAAACGGATTTCAATGAAAAAAATTTCCGAAAATTTTGATTTTGAAATTTTTGGAGCCATTGCAATAGCTAAGAAGCAGGAATCTCGTTGAACCTCCTTGCTGATTTGAGCTTCTTTTTTAAATTTGACAAGTTGAGTAAACACATCGCCAACTTGATATCATGGATCGGTAAATGAACATTTATATGAAAATGGATATATCATCCAATTTTTTAATCTTCACCAAAAGTCATGGTTTGTTTGCTCATTCTCAAATTTATTAAACTCATTGCTGACATATTTCCATTGGTTGCAGCTATCTATTATAGCCTGTATTTTTACATTTTACTTATTGCATTACTACAAGCATAGTAGTTATTTCCGAACTGTGAATTCTGAAATAAACCAAAGGTGGTACAAACAAAGGCTCGACTGCGGAAGATCCAGAATACTTGAAATTATATTCTCATTGTCATACTCTTATTTCTTTATTTTGTTCTCTGAATGGGGGGGGGGGGGGGGACTAAATTATTATTTGGACAAATCATTATCTACCTTCATCATTGTCTAGCTTGCTTTTATCTTATTTCTAGCTTCCTGTGCTGGTTACTGTGTTGCTACATATGTTCTTGGAATTTGTGATCGTCACAATGATAATATAATGCTGAAAACTTCCGGCCATCTGTTCCACATCGATTTTGGCAAGTTTCTTGGGGATGCCCAGATGTTTGGAAATTTCAAAAGGTATGTAGGTACTGGTGCTTATGGTACAACTAAAGACCCATTCACATATCCGTTGTAGGGAGATTCGGCTCAATCCTAGACTTACTTTGATTTATCTATTCATGGTTTGCGATTAGTTATAATTTATAGAATGCAGAACGGTGATTATAAAACCATGCTTCACATTATTTATCCTATGATTGAGCTTGTGATTGGTAAATCATTCTTCCCGCTTTTAGTCTACCTCACTGCAGCCTGGAAAAAAACAAGATTATTAAAAACCTTATTAAAATCTTTTCACAAAATTTGCCCTTGGAAAATTTATATTAGACTAAGTGGGATGTGCAGTTCCAAAACCAATCCACTGATAAGATTCCATCCCCCAAAAGTAAGTTTTAGTCTTGAGAAATGGCTGACCCTGAACAAACATCAATGGCCTTAACAGGTATTGATGCCACGGAAAATCTAGTAGAGTTGATGGAACCATGGGGATGGACCCATGATGATTAGACAAATGCTAAATGCAGATTGTACACCCTTTGAATTTCCTCTGAATTTTCCATGAAATGTTGGACGGTACTGTGTTTTTGTGATCCCTACGTGAACTTTGTACTGTTTGTAGAGCATTAAATTTCGTAGCTCCATCGGAAAGCCATACAGTTTCCCCTCATCGAAATTCCTCCAAAATACACAACCCCTCCCAGATAGTGTATCAAACATCAACTCAACTCCAACGATTATTCAGAATTTCTAGGCCATTTCATGTTCAACTGTGAATTCAGTTGAATGCATACTGGGACTGAGACCCTACAATCTTCCAGATGTTTTCATCTATTGACTTCTACCAGGCTGATCTCCTGTTTGAAGGTGTCCACATCGTCCCCCAGTTCTTTACCTTCATAGCGGTGTGGCATAAACCATTTTGATGAGGTATCCAAGATGCACAGATTCTTCCTGGAATGTAATCAATGTTGTAATCATACCTCATTATTCTCATCCTAAATTGTTAGCAAGCGAGGAGCAAGGTCACCAAGATGGTTTGTTTTGACCAAGGGCTTGTTATCCGTCTCGATTGTAAAGCATACTTCAAAAATCATTTGGAATATTGTAATGAATCTAAACACAAATCATAATTATATATGTAATGCTAGTTTTATATTATTTTTATTAGTTAGTAAACTGGAGGAAAACAAATTGAAATCATCCATAAGAGAAGCTAGATAATTAACATTTCTCTCCATTCTCGTTATTGGGCTATTCAAGAGATAGCTGGTAGCAGTATGAGTTACAGAAAAAAGTAAATAATGGTGTGTATTATAGAAATTAGCCTTAGCTGGAACAGCGAAAACAGGAATGGGCAATCCACAGTCCCAACGAACAATTTAGCAATGAATGTGACATCTAACCATTGGCGCCCCATATCAAATAACGCCAAACCACTCAACCCTCAGCCTCTCGTAACCATTCTCGCTGTATGACCATTCTGTGTGCCGAAAACTGTTTAAATCTATTCTGGATTTCTTTCCATCCAGTCGTACCTCAGCAACAGCATAGAATATGGATCAGACTCAGAACCAAGCAATACTCGAGAATCGAGTGAACTAGCAAAGAAAAACAAGCGCCAGGGCCGCCAAGTCCTTGAAATCGGTGTTACTCCTTTTCGAGTAGGCCATAATTATTCGAATGGCCAGAGAAACTAAACTGAACATCAAATAGCACTCCAGATCCCTGACCACCTTTTGTTGCTCAACATGCTGTCCACTCAATAAAAATAATCAAGTGAAAAAGCTTTGCCCCGAGAAAACGTTATTGCCTGGCACTTGGAAAGATTCAAATGAAGCCAAAAGAGTGGTCTAACACCACTCGCTAAGTCTATCAAGATTCTTTTTAGATGATCTGATTAGTCCAAAACCTCAACAAAAATTTTCAAATCATTGCCATACAATAAAAACCTGATATTACTATGCGGACCACCAGCATAGCAGCACGATAGGAGGAAACATAAGCACAAGGTCACCTCTCAGCAACTAACCAAAAAAACAAAGAAAAAAAGGTGAAAACAACTCGTCAATTTGTAAAAAGTACCTGGAAATTTTAATTGAAATTAAAACACAGAGATAAGTAACAAATGAACAAGTGTGCCATAATTTAAGTTAAATAACTCACTGCAAATGATAATTTGATGATGGTTTGAGGACACAACTTCAACTGAACTGAATGTGAAATGAGTGCAAACATATTCACATGTCAACAAGCGAATTAATGTCATTGTTGATGAAGTGCCCTCTTGTGTGGTTAACATTGAGACTCCAACTCCTGAGATGAACAATTCTTGAATAGGGTCACTCAGTGAGATTTTTATTATTTTTAATTTTTACATTTGGGATTTTATCATGAGCTGCTCCCAAGTGTGGTGTAATTCGTTGGTGTAAACGTAACCAACGTCTTTTTACTTATGTAGATATTTTCAAGGCAGCAGTTCAAAGGACTTGACCAATCTCTTGTTAATCAACATTATTTGTCATTTTGCAGGGATCGCACGCCTTTTGTTCTTACATCTGATATGGCGTACGTTATAAATGGAGGAGACAAACCTTCTGCAAGGTTTCACCATTTTGTGGATCTTTGTTGCCAAGCATTCAACATTGTTAGGAAAGAAGGGAACATCATACTGAATCTTTTCATGTTGGTAAGTAAGAATATGAGAGAATATACCCCATACACTAATGAAGAGATATCAGTCAATAAAGCACTTGTATCGGTAGGAATTCGGTAGCCTAGGATAAAGAGCCAGTTCCATTAATATTGGTTCATATCCGTCAATACATAACTTGACAAATTTTGTAGAATATACTGGGTGCGGCAGAGATGACGGATGGTTTTAAAAAAATCATAAAATAGTTAATTTTTACTCAAAAACAAATTTATTGATGCAATCAGGTTCGCATGGAAATAGCATTTGAGAAAGTCAAGTGTGAAAAATCTCATCAGGCATGTGGTGGCCGAAATTGTTGATGCAGTGCTGGAGGCGTTCTTGGAAGTTCGTGTAGACTCTCTCCAACATAACGCTACGTCGTAATGATCACCAACTTCTTTTTCCCTGAATTATGACGGTGACGTGTTCCAACCCGACGTGTGTGGTTCCATTAGGATGGGGCGACCGCCCACACAGCCAGAGCATCAATGGACGATATTCGCCCTCTCTTCCCTCTATTTCCAGGTTTAGCGATGTTCATTGGCCTCCTTGGTCCCCAGATTTATCCATATGCGATTTTTTCTTATGGGGACACCTCAAGGCTTTGAGTATACGAGAACAAGCCCCGAACTCTGGATGAATTGAAGGACGCAATTCGCGTGGAAGTCGCCCAAGTTGAGAGAGTATGTTGGAGATAACGCCCAAGAACACCTCCAACACTGCATCAACAATTTCGGCCACCACATGCCTTATGTGATTTTTGGCACTTGACTGTCTCAAATGCTATTTTCTTGCGAACCTGATTGCATCAATAAATTTGTTTTTGAGTAAAAATTAACTATTTTATGATTTTTTTAAAACCATCCGTCCTCTCTGCCGCACCCTGTATAACAAATTAGATGTACCAATGTCTAGAAAATGTACCACTGCGTGCAAAGTATAGTTCTGTGCATGCTGCATTTACTAATTATGTATAGTATGTAATTATATTAAAGTATATTAAATAATTATTTCGTAACTATTCCAAAATGAAGTGATAATAATTTCCATTCAACGATTGAAGTGAAATGACAAATTTTTTAAGCATCTTCTTATCACTTTTCAATGAGCAAATACCCATTGGTGTTAAAAAGGTTTTTTAAATGGAAGAAGATTCCATTCCAAGAATTTTGGTATCAACCTCACTCTCCTACTGTGAGTTGTTTTCTTTCCATGATTTTTCAAAGTTTTGTACACTGGTGACGTCAAAGCACTCCCCAGATCAGTGTGACCACCAGTGCAGCAAACTTTGAAAAATCAATAAAACAACTTCTCAATGTAGGAGACTTACTTGACTTATTTCCTATGGCTCTTTATCAGAGCAACGGGCCTCGACAAAGGATCGCCTGCGAACTCTGTTCTGAGCCAGTCTCCTCAGTTGACCCCAAGACTTCTCTGCTTCCACGCTTCTGTGCCAAGTTATAGGTGGCTGTACCTTCTTGCGCCTTGTGACAGTTCCCGCGAGATCCAAGGGAATGCGCTGCCATCACTCCGTTGTTAACCAATGGGCGTTGGGCGCCTCTTCCCGTGTTTTCGAAAGGCTGCGTTTGGCGATGGATGGGTGATCCTAGAACTGGAAAACCAATCTTCTCATTGCACCTCTGGGGCAGCCTAAGTCTATTACATGGTAGCAGAGCGTGGTTAGGATTATGTACGGCTGACGCCTAGTAATCCAATCCACTATTTTTGGGGCGTTAATGTTTCAGAAGAAACATTGCCCGGGTTTCCAGAAGGAATACCCATTATACTTCCTTGGATACATAAATACTTTAATTGGTTCTTGATTATTAATTTCTCAATTTTTTCCCTCATATTATTTCTATTTAACATTCTTAATTTTCAAGGGCATTGTTCCCAAACCCAGGGCATCGTTCCCTATTTCATAAGTCCCCATAGTCGGCACCTTCCACTGTAAGTCTCCAAAGTTGAGCAAGTTAATTCCCCAGGGCATAGTTCCCATTTTCGTAAGTCCCCAAAGTGGGCAGCTCCCTACTGTAAGTCTCCAGGTTGGGCAAGTTATATTATTCCCGATTGTTCCAATCTTTGATTGAGGGTTAACTACCTAATGAATACTTCATATGAAGATTCATTGACAATCCATCCTGTTTTAATTTCACCTTTTTATCCTCAATCGCCAATGCAGCTATTTATTAGTGAGCATCAGTTCTCTACCAGTAAACTATTCCACCTAGTTTACATACTTTCACGTTCCTTTCTCCCCGACTAACTATCTTCTGAACCGTCCACTTCACCGCATCCCCCGTTCTGCAAACCTCTTCTTAAATTTAAATCCAGATTTCGATTTCTTCAATAGCCCCCTTTCATCTCTAAAATCTATAGTGCTCTCTGCTCCCGCTTTGTTTTGACTCTTCTTCGTTTTGTTTTATTGTTGTTTCTGGTAAAACTGTTTTTTTTCTCTTCTTGTTGTTTTTATTAGATGTGTAAATTATGTAACTTATATATGTAACCTATATTTTTGCTGTTGTAAATTGGGCTTGCCCGTTAATAAATAAATAAATAAATAAATACTTGCTCTTCAATCAAGTATGTTTTTTAAGGGGGGGAGTGTGACAGTTCCCGCGAGATCCAAGGGAATGTGCTGCCGTCGCTCTGTTAACCAACGGGCGTCAGGCGCCTCTTCCCGTATTTTTGAAAGACTGCGTCTGGCGATGGATGGGTGATCCTAGAACTGGAAAACCAATCTTCTCTGAATAGCTTATATGCTATTAGTACGAGTAGTATCTCTTATGGTACTGTCACACCCTTTGCTCTCTATGAGTGTGGATTTAGGCCCCCCATTGCACCTCGGGGGCGTCTAAGTTCATTACAGCCTTCCTTGCGGATTCCAGCTGAGTGCATGCCGCTCGACTGCATCGTGCTCCTTGCAGAGTGTGTGCCCCAGCCAATTCCATTTCCTTCTTCTGATCTGGGCGTCAATTGGGGACTCGTTAGCTCTCTTCCATAGGTCTTGGCTGGAGATCACGTTGGGCCAGAAGATGCGGAGAATCCTACTGAGACATTGGTTGATAAACACTTGGAGCTTATTCATTTGGCTCAATGTAGGAGAGTACGGATGGCATCAAATTTCTTGGAATAGAATCTATTTTCATTTAAAAATATAAAATTAACTAGCTGGTTCACCCGTGCATTGCACAGGTTGACTTGAACATACACAAGCCCCCCCCCCCCCCCCCCTCACCCATCTCCACGCACCCCACCTCACCTTACTTAAAAGTACTTACTTATAAATGACTTATTAGGAGCAAACTACTGAGATCAACCCCCTCACTCCCTCTCCACAACACCCCCCATATTTCAGATTAAAAACATTCTTGATAGGTGACCCAAAAGAACATTCAGAGATTCAGACTAATCCAATTTCATTCGCCCGAACATCAGATCACGAGTTCGTTCGGTGATGACCAAGTCATTCCATTTAACACGTTCCGAGCGGCGCTGATTTTGGTGGAAACTCCCTGTGACGGGACCTGTTTTTTCGAGAGAAACGCGGGAAATGAAAGGGCGCGAAAACGAACAACAAAACGGAACGCATTCTTTCGGAGGCCTGATCATCTTGAATAAGTGTGTTAAACTCCACAGCCAACAGAATGCCTGGTAATCTCGTCAGAAGGCAGAGCGTAGGAACCTATGTGCTCTCTGTAGCTGGATCTATCGATCCACTCCGGGTGAATCGAACGAGGGCGCCTGGATCGATCGATCCATACCGCTCTGAACGTGTTAACCACCCCCTCCCCCCTCCATTTTTTCCTTACCACAAAACACCTCCATATAGTTGAGGCTAGAAAAAATTTTAATAGTCTGTGATCGAGATTGACGTAATCTAAACATATTCGCCCAATCATATCCCCAGTTTGTTCAGGGATGTCAAAGATACCCCTTTCCTAACCACCTCCCCAAAAACACCCCTATGGGTTGGAATTGGAAATTTCTAAGTAGACCGTGGTTTTTTAGTGTTATCCAAACATATTTCATCAATCAGATCCTCGGTTTATTCAGTGAAGATTCCCCACATTCCACCCCCACCCCTACCTCAAAATACCCGTTATGGTTGAGATTTGGAAGTTTCAAGTAGTTTGTGATTCAAGTTAGAGTATTCCACACGTATTTAATCAGTCAGGTCCTCAGTTTATTCAGTGATATCCAAGATACCTCATTTCACCCCTCCCCCAACTCCCTCCTCTAAGAAAACAACCCCTTTGGGTCAGATTTGAAAAATTTCAAGTAGCCTGTGATTTGAGTTAGTGTAATTCACACATATTTTAGCGATCAGGTCCCAAGTTTATTTAGTGATGTCCATGATACCCCCCCACCCCCTCCCCCAAAACACCCCCTATGGGTTAGCTTGGAATACTTGAAGTAATCTGCGATTCAAGTATTTCAAAAATTTCTTACCAATCAGCTCCAGTTTATTTAGTGATGCCAAGGTATTGAATTTGGGGTGGTCTTCATTTTATGTATTGCTACTGGGCACCTTCGGCCTGGGGCTTCTTAGAGGCATTTCACTCTCATGCATTTTGCACACTCACGTTGATTCACTTGTTTGTAAATTGCTATATTTTTTGTATATATCACTTAGCTTGACATTCATTATTACAAGATATCCTCAAAACTGTTCATAACGCCTACTATCTGATTTCTTAACTCAACTTGTTATTATAGTCTAGGGATGACAGTCAGTCCATTTAAACATAAAATCAAAGCAGAATCAATTGACAAATTTCATTGTCACGATGTTCATATACCTAATATTTATTTTATTATTATTCATGATGGATTACCTACTTATCGATGATTCATTCAGCTCTCTTGTTTCTATCTAGATGGCTTCATCAGGTGCTGGAGGACTAACCGTGGACTCTGTTCGATATGTGCAGTCAGCGCTTCAACCAACATTAACTAATGCTGAAGCTGCAGCCACTTTTGCTCGAAAAATCCAAAGTTCTTTGAAATCTTGGTTCACACAGTTCAATTTTTTTCTACACAACTTAGCTCAGTTGAGATTTTCTGGTGATCATAATGCAGGAGAACTTCTCAGCTTTGTTCCAAAAGTCTATTCGTAAGTACATCATCATATAATTTGTTTTTACATTTACATTATTTTCAGTTGTATTTCCCCCAACCACTATATGCACTACTTTCTTCATTCATCAGCATTTTTGAATACATAGAATCCAAAACTTGAGTCTAAAAAAATAGTAATAATCTGTCTTTCCGCTCTCAGTTGTACTCCGTCCTTTTTATGAAGGTTTTCTACATATCTACTCGACCAAAGTTTATTAATATCATCTTGTCATAATGTTCAATCAACCCCAATGGGTGAAATATAACCCTTTTACCACCTGCAACGTATATTATAAGTAAGGCTAAAATGCACTCTGGATCTGCAATATTTATCGTATATTTATGCAATGTAGTTTTTCAATGATTTCCTCATTTTCTGCATTCCCTTGCGATCTAATTGAAATATTAGGTATTTTTTCCAAGTCTCCAAAAAACTTTTAAGAAATTCCTATCAAAATAAGAAAGGAAATTTGGGCATTGATTACTGTGGGTTGCTTTTGTCTTTGTAATGGAGAAACAACTAGTCGTCATCGACTAAAGGTAGGGCAGCAGCATCCTCTAATCTGAGGCTTCTAAATTTGTGCCTTGCTCCCTATAGATGCACCCCTATAGCATCGAACCACTGAGAATTGGGTCTTTAGTTTTATCCATCCTAGGATACGAGGGAACGATCTTGACCATTTTTCTGAAAGTTTTGCAGCCAATCTTCGTGAGTACACCTCATACTCCTTGTGCATCACCCCCTTACATGATTTTACTAGTGGGGTAAATGAAGCACAAAGGTCCTCAGCTGCCGTATCGTATTTTGTATGCTTTTGGCGAGCTGCTTGATTAGATAATGTCTGCCAGTCTTGGGTACGGTATGAGGGGGCGTCAGCATTAATTTATTATGCATGTGTCACAAAACGCCACCTTTTCACTTTCTTATACCCCTTGCACTTTCACGTCTGCAATCAGAGCTGGAGAATTTCTCGATTCTTCTTTCATCGCAGGTTCTATCGAAACTCCTTCCCATTCCAAGGGTGAGAGACATGCACTGCAATCTCGGACGTGGTAATGACCATGCTTTATCAACCCGCCTTTCTTGCAATTTGAACTATGCATTACTTCCATCGCATCTCCACATCCATCACAATTTTCACGTGAGCCCATCAAGCTCACGTCCATACCTTAAAGCTATTGCATCCCTGAATTGAGTAGCTGAAAGATTGAAGGAGTCAGATGCAAGAGGAACAACTGTCAGCCATTGAGAGACATAACCTTGCACTTTCCTTTCAACAATTCAGCTCTGGGCAGCAGGAAGAGTTGAAAATTGCTTCGGAATTTTTGGTGGCGTGCTGTGAATCTCTGTACAAGGCGAAAAAGGCCAGGGGTTAATTGATCTGTGTAGAAGGACCACGCAATATATAAATAAGAAACCTTAGTGTAATAATTTGCAGCATTTTTCATTTTGTTTTGTCTTCTTGAATGATGAATTAACCAAATTTTCATGTTAAGAGTTTTGCATGTTGCTAATGAATCTGCAATACAATAATTATTCTTTCCTGTAATAATTATTCTTCCATTTAAACTCCTTTTTTACAGGATCCAACAGGAAGGACGTCTGAAGAGTGTTGAGGTGTTCAACTATCAGAAGCGATATGATCCTGAGAAGTATTACGTGTATATTCTTAGAGTGGAAAGAGCTAACCAGCCAGACCCGTCTTACTTATTCCGCTCTTATAAAGAATTTTGTGAGTTCCAACATAAGATTGGAATCATGTTTCCTCTGGCCAAGTGCTATAGGTATGTAGTGTAAATTTCTTTATGTTCGTGAAATTTGATTATCATTTCATGATTATTGGTTATCAATTCATTTGTGGTATCTAATATTTCAAAGCCAAAATAGTTACAATTATTTTAAGTCAGAAATTTAGCTGTTCTCTGGTTAAGGTAGATATGTTGGATAAAAAGTATAACATTAAGCTGACATCTCTTCTGGAAAGTACTGAGTTATATGGCAAGGCAGAGAGAACATAGAATCCTGTAGAATACACAAATGAATTAGATTTAATTATGGGGGGTGGATGGGGATTACATTAGAAACATTTGAGGGCAGTCATTTCTCTAGTGAACATGATTAATTATATGCAATTACTTGCATTATGGATAAGCAGTTTCATATCACAATTCGAAACTAGAGGATGGATTACAATACTACCCCTGCTTGGAACAGCTCTTCCCATTGCAAGAAAATTTGTGTGATGGAAAGTGCAATTGACCTGCCCCAACCATATTTTGTTGGCTGTTGGGACCTGCTACTACTGCTTGGTGTTTGAACTAATAATTTCTGAGAGCTCTGAAAGTAAGGTAGCAGCTCTCTAGCCTACTGGACGTAGGCTTTCCATCACTGCCAAAGACTGAGAACACGTTCCCTCACAATCCCCATAGATTGACGTGTACAAGTGTGCCTCCTCTAACGGGAAAGATGGGGAAAGTATCCTCTGGACAACGTAACCACTTGTATCTTACAGTCACCATCTAAACTATAGCGACTTGAACAACCACTGGTAGAAAAGAGATTTGCATGAATTCAGAAGCAATAGTAGCTTTATACTCTGTTGTGCTTCTCTTGTTATATTATAGAATCACAAGTTAAGAATCGAATTAGCTGAACTAGTCACAACAAAAATCGCTGAGGGGACCCCCCCCCCCCCTCCCAAGGGAGTTTCTTACTCCCTTGAAGAAACTTCTGGTGATCCCGTAATGTTTTATATCACAGTTAATTTGTGCAGTTGGTGATCACCTTCAGGTTGTACATCACTGCTTTCCTCTATCAAGAAGAGCTCTTTCTGATCATCCCTCTTAAAAGAAAGTCTTCAAGGTTGTATCTCTTATTCTTTTATTTAAACCTAATTAAGAGAACCTAGGAACAACCCACACCTTCATAGAAGTGTCCTATCAATCCTATGAATTGCACATCAACAATCCTTGTGTATGATTTATTGCCCAAGATGAAAGTAAAGGTTATTATATTATATCAAGTGCTTTCAAAGTATACAGTCCTTACTCATCGTCCTATATATCTGTAGGTAGCTTGTCATTTATTTTCAAAAAATGCATTAAATGTGGTGATCATGATCATCTCTAGTATACAAATATACTCATGTCTAATGTACAAATTTATTGGTATTTGAGAAGCTGACTGTTCATTGTTAGTATGTACGAGATGGTTTTGAGATGGACTTACATGTATTTGCTAACTCAATTGATTTACGTTCAGTAGTGTCCCTGAATTGCCAAATTAGCAGATTTTCATCGAATTATGTTAATAAATAATAAAAATTATTTATAGAAAAGATTCATATTGCTTATTTTTATTATAACTAGTGGTAGAATCTACTGATTCTATTCCATCCCACATCAATCTGTCTGATGTCACTGTTGTTACAACTAATCTCAGTCAATAATTCACTGCTGATCATTATGTTCTCTTTGAAAATGCATAAGAGGAAATGTTCTTCATCATCCTAATGGTCTGATTTATCGTTTCTCAGTCTACAAGGTACGAGTCTCCATGTTGGCCGGTCAAATATTAAGCAAGTTGCTGCAAAAAGGATGCTTGAAATAAAGAAATTCCTTTCTTCTCTTTTCTTGATGGCTGACGAAATATGCCATTCTGATCTGGTATACACGTTCTTCCATCCCCTTCTGCGAGATCAGCAGGAAGCTTCTATACACCAAGCCAAACTTAAAGGTAAATATGACTTAATGATGGAGAAAGAATTTGGGAGAGAAAAGTAGTTCACCCTTTATTTCATAATATTAGATAAAACTTGGCTGAGCTTTTCTGCAGTAGTTGATTGGTCTGGGTAGCCCTGGCACGCATCATGCGACCACCATGTGAATAGACATGACCAGGCCCTTGGAGGAATGCCCCCTTCTCCAGTCTGTCACTATGTGCACCCCTTCACCAGCCTATGTGCACTGCTCAAGTTAGAGCCTCTTCGGGGGTCAAGGGCCTGCCTGTTTCATCAGAGTGAGTGCAGCTGTGTTATTGACCAGTTTCCTCATCTCCAATACCCTGCTCGTCTACCCTCCTCTCTTAGTTGCCCTACCTTCCTCCCATCTTCCCTCATACTCCTACTTCACCTTCCACTCAGCTTTGGACATCTGATTCCCTCCCATCTCTGCCTTTAGCTGTCTTTGGTAGAGTCTTCCACTCTGCATCACCTCGTTGAGCCTACCAGCTATCGCGTTTATAGGATCCATATCCTCTATTCCTGCCTTGGCTGGTTTTGCTCACCTCCATAGAGTCCCTGCCTCCACAAACTTCCGACTGCTCAGATGCCGATCACTGCAGTCCAGCAACAGCCAGTGCCAATGCCGGTACCAGTGCTGCTGTCCACTACAGTCTCCATGTCTGCATACTCAAGGTTAATTTTTTGTTGATGTTTTTTATTTGTTTAGTTTGTTGGGCATTCATTTTGTTCCCATGATTAAGCCAGAGTCTAAAGGTCACTCCCTGCAGACCTGGTACGCAGGGGGAAGGCATAGTTGAAACTAGGGGTTGCCCAATATCCAGAGTCCAATTGTTAAGAACCAAGCTGTCTTGGCCTTGCACCCTTTGGCGTAGTTGTTCAACCTTGGATTGGAAGTGATTGAACAAAATAACTAGGGAGTACAGAAGCCCACTATTTGTATGCTCCCTACACTCCACTCTCATTTGTCCAGGGACACACTTCCCAGGTGGGAAGAAAGCTTTAACAGTCTGCACCATGACAGTGAGAGTAGGAGCTGAGTGGAAGAGACTATAATTCGCGTTATAGATGTGCATAGCTATCAAACCAATCGCATGGTAGGTTGTTGATTGCCTTGCCTAGGGGTATTTTAGTAAGTTTGTTAGCAAATTTACATTATGAAACCAAAGAAGTCCGAGTGAAAATTTAAAACTGAAAATTAAATTGAACTTCTTTCCTGGGTGTTTCCTATTTAAATTTAATGAACTGCGAATAATTAATTTTCAATCATCAATATATTCACTTGGTGAATGAAAATGGTGATTTATGTAGGATACTTATAGAGGAATCCAAAAATATGTGTGGTGAGTAAAAGTATTAGGGTAGTTGCAGTAAATAGGAATGCTCTTACCTGTATGGAGGATGAGGAGAAGTCCAGAATACTAGTAGGATGTTGGATAACGATACCTGGTGATAGGAACAGCTTGTGGTGAAGATTCATTTCTTATTTGGTAAATGGATTCCAATAATATATCAATGCGACTTTGGCACTCAGGTATATTAAGAGGGACAAGAAAAAAAAAAAAAAAAAAAAAAAAAAAAAAAAAAAAAACAATAATTTAAACTCAAATTCATACTGTAATATCATATGAACAATATCATGAAAAAATTATTTAAAAGGTTTTACTTAGGTACCTATCTGTGCACAAAAATATCAGCGACTGGTTTTCCCTTACCAATGTTTTTCATGGAGCTCACTAACCAGATGTTATTTTTAGCATATGATTTCATAGTTTTACCTTCTGTTAATTAGTGTTTCCACTTTATCGGAGTTCATAAACGGTTTTGTAAATTATATTTTTTCTACAAGAGAACCATGTTAGAAGTTAGAAGCAAGACTCATACGACTAGAAACATTGAACATGAGATCACCATTACAGTGCCTCCAAACTTCTAAAGCTGGAAATTTTCCCCATAATGCATCAATGCTAACAATTTCAAGTTTCTGTTCATTCTCGTAATACGTACACTGACAAAAAAAAAAAAAAAAAAAAAAAAAAAAAAAAAAAAAAAAAAACTCTGGAAGATCATACGAAACGGAAGAAGTTTAAAACATAAACATGACGCGAGGTTACTCCTAGTAGAAACTGTTCATGACAGACAATATATTGATACTCAAAGTATCTATACTAACGAATCAACTGCAAATATTGATTTGCCATTGATCCATAGATTACTGAAGAACTAATCAAAATTTGAGAATGGAAATCCATACTTTCGGTTGCACTGACTGTTCTGTGTCCATCCTTCATCTTTCACTTCAAATTTCTCTCCTGAAAAGTTCAGTTTTTCATGATAAATTTTCCTTTTTCTTCTCTCTCTCTCTCTAGGTGCATGCCTTGGTAAATGAACTTTCTGATCCTTTTATCAATTCTAGCTGCTCAAAGAGAGCATGGAAGGGGGGGGGGGGGGGTCCTTTTTACTTAAAGAGGTCTGAAGGAAAAGTAAAAAATGATAAGATGAAAAGGATCGGAGTGTCAAAAGATCCTAAAAAACCAAAAAAATCAGTTAAGCAGGGACTGAGAAAAAGGAACGTGAAATCATCCCTATAACCAGTATCAGTGGGATGGGTTCCGTGCTCCCTTAAGATGAAAATCGTATGTGTGCAAGTTCTTGACTATAATTAACTGGTAAGAGGATCTTGGAGAGGTTTATTTTTTGTTGCAATATTGTAGTGTGATCCATGACGATTGAGGACAATTTTGTAATGTATATCTTCTTCCTGTGGTTTTATATTTGTTATCGTGCTTTTAGTAATTCCTTGTTGCACATAGGCTCTTGTAGATTGTAAACGTCTCCATTTTGACGAGGTACATGAGGAAACAACATAATGCAGCACCTAGTGAACCTCTTGCTCAATATTATATCTTACGTAGATGGAATGTTGAAATGAAAATATATATCAATCAAATACTTAATTTTTATATGTATCAATGAGATTGATTTTCATTTTATTCTTAAAAAATGATTTTCATTTTATTAAAAAAAAATACATTTAGGTCATGTGAACTGCGAGGGTTATCTAGAAATTAAGGTTACAACTGCTGTTAAAAATCGAAAAATGCATACATTTCAATCAAATTTACAGCGTATCTTCCAAAATATGTGCTTATTTTTCTACTTAATCTCCTCCTAGTTCAAGACACTTCTCCATCCTGGGCTCCAGTTTTTTTATACCCTCATCATATATGCTTTGCTCCACCTCTGAAAGCCACTTCTCCACTGTTTCCTTCACCTCATCGTCAATGGAAAAACGTTTCCCACCCAAGAATTCCTTCAATTTGGTGAAGAGATGATAATCTGAGGGCGCTAAGTCTGGGTAATACGGTGGGTGGGTCACAATATCCCATCCAAAGGACACAAGCAGGTCCTGGGTCACACGTGCTGTGTGGGGTCTGGTGTTTTTGTAAATGAGGGACACACCATGAGGCAGCATTCTCCTCCTTTTGTAGTTAATCTTTTTTTACATTTTTTAGGGTCTCACAATATCTGTCAGCATTAATAGTCCATGAAATCCACCAACAACACCCCTTTCCTGTTCCAAATTTACATTTTTTTGCTGATAGGGAATGGATAAGGCGCCATTGTTGGGACTGCCTTTTTGTCTCTGGGGTTTAGTGAACTACCCATGTTTCGTCCCCAGTCACAATCGAGTCAAGGAATGCTTCACCCTCCATTTCATAACGATGAAGAAATTCGTGTGCAGCCAAAACACGATTTTGGCGATGTTCCAGAGTCAACATTTTTGGTACCCATCTTGCACATAACTTCCTGTAATCCAGTTTTTCGGAGACAATTCCACCCATAAGGCTTTGCGAGATGTGTGGAAACATTTCATGAAGGTTGTCAATGGTCACCCGACGATCAGTGCGAATTTTTTGCTGCAGAAGCTCTTCTGAAATGAGAGATGGCCTCCCACTCCCTTCTTTGTCGTGAGTGTTAGTAAGGCCTTTAAACAGCCAAACCCACTTGAAAACATACTGACGTGACATTACCTCAGGTCCATAAGTTTCGACAGGCTGACGATGGATTTCAGAGGCAGATTCATGATGCAAAGTGAGAACTTGATGACTGACCGACTCTCACATTGGCGGTAGGTAGAGCAAACAGCACCTTCAGAGGATGACGGAATCGGTTGAGGCGACGACATTCTGCAAGGGACTGACACGGGCCCAGTCTTATTTTACCGTTGGGAACCCGCCTACATGTAGGTTTGGCAACCTTAACAAAAAAATCCCGTTCACCCTCCAGGGGACTTGTTGCTTTATTTTCTGGATAACCCTCATATATAGGTATATATTGAGATTTATATTCACAAAACTCGTTTGGCAATATAACAGTATTTATAGATTATATTTATGAAGATTATAAACTTAATAAATCCCCTATCCTTCCATTTTCCTTATGGTGGATTTGATCAATGGCTTCCACTCATGCAACTTATATTTATGGAGATTAAAACTAGTCATTTCAATGTGTCAGTTGTTCATGTTCTACTTTTTTCTTTTAGATCGGAAGAAAGATCGTCTGGTGAATAATGATCCTTACATCATTAAAGGACAAATAAATTTGTATATCCATTATGAGAAGGATACCTTATGGGTTAGTCTTGTTCAAGTATTTAACGAAATGTAAATGTTTTGGTGTACGAGTTGATTTTTACCTAGTAATAGTAAATGTCCAAGTTTTTCTTAAACATGGTTTTAGACTAAGGTCATGATTAACCAATATGTTTCTTGTTCTACATTAATTCGTGCCCCAGGATGTTTAAAATCCTGCACTTTTCTATATTATTTCAACCTAATAATTTAATATTTCCGTTAATATAGCAAGTATGGAGTTCTTTTTAATTTTCCAATAATTTGTTGGTTATTAAAATGCGTTTAATGCGTTTCGCAGGTAATGGTTCAACATGTGCAAGGGCTGAACTACTTACCCAATGGCCAGGAGCCATCTACTTATGTTAAAGTTTACTTATTGCCTGACCCTACAAAAGACACAAAGCGAAAAACTAAAGTCATCAAAAAAAGTTGTCATCCCTCGTTCATGGAAATGGTAAGATGTTACAATAAATTATTATCAGCGTTAGTTAAATGCTGTTGATTATTAGTGATTGATTTTTGTTCCGAGTCTACCAAGATGGGAGAAGTGCTGTTTTCCGTTTTATGCGATGAAACATTATTGCTCCAAAATTGACATTTTCATTCCCATTTGGCGGTTATAGACAGCCCTTACCAGCCATTAAAGTTTTTAGTCAGCAGATTCTTGCAACAAGCCTAGTTCCTCTGATTTTTGATGTGCGTCCTAAAGTGTTCTTAGTTAATAATAATATACAAATAAGTGAGGAGTTGGTCCCCAGCCTTTGGCATATCACTCAAAGCTAACTACCAGATGACCCAACCCCTGCTGCTCTCCTATCTTTCCTCTGACTCTGAAAGATATATATATATATATATATATATAAAAGGACACAAGGGACTGACCCAACGCTATTATTCAAATGAATCCAGTAGTGTTCATGTAACTACCTGTAGAGATCTCTCCGGATTAAGAAGTGCAAAAGGACCGGTGACGGGGGGGGGGGGGGGGGGGGGGTGCGAGACTGGGCTGTTTGCGGCCCCCTCTCCTCCGAGCCCACGGTGAAGAGGGAACCGCGAATCTCGATCTGCGAATTCACCTACAAGAGGGGGAAGAGAAGGGCCCTCTGCAGCACCGTCCCCCTCCTTTTGCACTTCTAAAACCTGAAAGAAAACCTGAAAGGGCCGATTAGACGAGCAACAAAAGTTGCGCGTCCAAAAAAATTGCACTAGAAAAGTTGTACACAACACGAAGCAATAAAATTGCCTCGTGTTGCGTCAACATGTTGCAAGGAATTAATTACACTGTGTTGCACCAAAAAGTTGAGCAATAGAAATTGCTCAATTTTTTCGTTTACACGGGCGACAACAGTTCGTGCCATGGACGGTGAAGAGGTGGTCGTCGCTGCTGCTGTGGTCGTCGTCGCTGCTGCTGCCAACCAAAGGAAAAAGAGGGGAATTTGGCAGCGCCAGTTTCTGAGCCAGAGAGAATGTGGGTTGGCTCTCACCTCTGAAATTCTTTCACGTCAATATTTGCTCATAAGGCCATGCTGCACAAATAAACTCCTATCTTTGCTACGTTAAAATTCTCTCATGGGGCAATTCTGCACCCCACCAGTGCAGTTTCACGTCAATATTTGCTCATAAGGCCATGCTGCACATATAAACTCCTATCTTTGCTACGTTAAAATTCTCTCATGAGGCAATGCTGAACCCCACCAGTGCAGTTTCACGTCAATATTTGCTCATAAGGCCATGCTGCACACATAAACTCCTATCTTTCCTATGTTAAAATTCTCTCATGAGGCACTGCTGCACCCCATCAGTGCAGTTTCACGTCAGTATTCGCTCATAAGGCCATGCTGCACCCCATCAGTGCAGTTTCACGTCAATATTTGCTCATAAGGCCATGCTGCACAAATAAACTCCTACCTTTCCTACGTTAAAATTCTCTCATGAGGCAATGCTGCACCCCATCAGTGCAGTTTCACATCAATATTTGCTCATAAGGCCATACTGCACAAATAAACTCTCAATGTGATTGGCTGTTTCATTCCCTCTCCCGACCCAAGGCCGAAAAATTGCCGCAATAGTGCAATAATTTTCCAAACCCCTTGGACTTCATTTCAACACGATGCAACAGTTGCCGAGAGGGCTCGTGGGCCTGAAATGTTGTACAACTCCCGTCAATTAATTGCGTGCAATCTTCGGCAATTTTTTCGAGGAGAGAATAGTTGTCCAACTTTTTTGAAATAGTTGTGCAATACTTTTTTCTGCAATTATTGCCGGAAAAAAAAGCTCGTGTAAACGGGCCTTTACTCCCTGGGCAATGATGGGCCAGCTTGCTGGGTTAGCCTTTTCCTTATTCTATGGAACATTGAGCTAGCCTGCTGTGATCAGAGGCCTTCATCTCTACGTAAATGATTGAGCAATGGTGAATCCACTTGCCGGAAGCTTTTACACAGGATTCTCAATCATTCAACCCAGTTTTAGGAGATAGGGTCAGTACAGTCAGTAAATCCTACTATGGTTTTTCTTTGCTTGATAAATCCATAAACAATTTTATCTAATTTTGATGAAAATTAGGGTAATTTTGATACACCCTATTATATTCATTTGGCCAATGTTAGGATGACATTTATTCTTCCTACAAGGTTGGTACGTGGATGGATTAGAAGGCACTGTAAGTATTGTCAATGAATGTTCTTGTGTGGAGAGTCCTTAGGTTGGCATTGCATTCTGACATCACTTGAATGGAATGGCCCTTAGTCACGACTTGTAAGGGATTGCTTGTTTATGGGGGTGAAAAAAAAAAAGAAAAAAAAAAATATATATATATACAGGGTGATTCCCTCGCATATGCAAAAAAAAAAAAAAAAAAAAATTTGGGTGAAACTACATCAAAAATGGAGTAAAATGCCGCCAACCGCATATTTTTATCTCAATCCGTACTCGAGATATGATTTTTTAAAGGTTTTTTTCAGGAATACCGTGTTTTTTCATTTTAAACTCGGATTTCTCCACTTTGCCTCACTTAATTTCAACTTTCAACCTCATTTTCGGTATCAGCATTAAATTTCCTATAAGAATAGTGTACTTGGGTTCTTAAAAAGTACCATCCGAAGACCCTCACATCAGCTCAAACATTGACGATTTTGAAAAAATAATATTTCTGAAAATCTTTAAAACTTTACTACTCTTTTAAAAAGAATCCTGGAAACTGGCAAATCTAATGAAAACTGCTTCGTCTAATACTCTTTCCAACGGTATAATCAATTTTACTTTTATTTAGTTATTTAGGGGAGAAAATTATGTTTTAATGTTAAAAAATGTGGGTTTTTTAATGAAATTGTTGGTTTTCTCGAAAGATGACCCTCCATGAACCAACGAGTATGGGGTCGGTTTCTATGTATTTTTTCTCGCTGGATCGAATGGAATTTCTTGCAGATCTCTCAACTACGTTATAATCGAGTTTTACACTTTAATTAACTAGTTTTACCCCACAACACACATACATTTAATCGTAACAAACAAACTAAACATTTGCGATTTTAAGAGTAAAACTCGGTTACAACGGAGTTGGAGAGATCTACAAATGTTACCATTCGATACAGCGTGAAAAAATACATAGAAACCGACCCCATACTCGTAGGTTCATGGAGGGTCATCTTTCGAGAAAACCAACAATTTCATTGAAAAACCCACATTTTTTAACATTAAAACATAATTTTCTCCACTAAATAACTAAATAAAAGTAAACTTGATTATACCGTTGGAAAGAGTATTAGACGAAGCAGTTTTCATGAGATTTGCCAGTTCCCAGGATTCGTTTTGGAAGAGTAGTAAAGTTTTAAAGATTTTCAGAAATATTATTTTTTCAAAATCGTCAATGTTTGAGCTGATGTGAGGGCCTTTGGATGGTACTTTTTAAGAACCCAAGTACACTATTCTTATAGTAAATTTAATGTTGATTCCGAAAATGTGGTCAAAAGTTAAAATTGAATGAAGTAAAGTGGAGAAATTTGAGTTTAAAAGGAAAAAAACACGGTTTTCCTGAAAAAACCTTTAAAAAATCATATCTCGAGAACAGATTGAGATAAAAATATGCAGTTGGCGGCATTTTACTCCATTTTCGATGTAGTTTCACCCAAAATTTTTTTTGCATTTGCGAGGGAATCACCCTGTATAGTACAAAAAATTTGTGCATGATTTAACTTTCAGTCCAGAGGGACCGACCGCGCTTCAAACTTTAGAAGAAAGGGAAGGGTTCAATGGGGTGGGTTACCCCCTCAAGGTCCTCAGTATCCTCGGCGATCGTGACAATTAACGGTGCGTGAGTGTCATTGATCTTTTCATCCCCCCCTTTCCCACTACAATATTCATAGTTCACGATTTTGAGGTCATTCAGACCGATTCCTCCTTCCCCAGACCAGTGTGATTTTTACCGCTCCCTCCTGCAGCCGTGGATTTTGGCTTATTATTTCCAATAATAAGCCTATGTGATCGTGTAGCGAAAAATTTTTATAACCCCCCCTCAAACTTTGTCACTTTACGTTTCAAGGTGCGTAGAATCCAAATTTGAAATGTCCGTCCGCCGTTCGCCGTCCGCCGTCCGAGCCATAAAAGGCCTAAGAATTGACTTAAAAAACCCGTTATTTCGCACATAGACTCCATTTGGGGTCTAGTTTTTCCTAACGTTTAACCATCCCGATCGCTTTACTCGCATAGATGCTATGGTTAAAAAACGGGCAAAAAAGTGTCTTTTTCGACGCGCGCACGCCTGGCACGCTTGGCAGGTGGTCACGGTGGGTGGAGAGGGAGGGAAGGGGGGGGGGAGAGCGGGGGGTGGAGTGAGAGGAGGCGCCGGCGCACCTTGTGGCGGGTACGGCGCCGGCGTTCCTTCGAGGCATGAATATGTTTTTTCCAAGGTCATATTTGTGTGTTAATACCAAAGCTTTTCCTACGCATATTTAATAACATATCCTCTCGACTTTTCGTACGTACTTAGATAATGATATTATTAAGGCAATAACTATGGGTGCAGCATGAGGTGGGTACAGCGTTCCTTCGAGCATGAATATATGTTTTTTTCTAGGTCATATTTGTGTGTTAATACCAAAGCTTTTCCTACGCATATTTAATAGCATATCCTCTCGACTTTTCGTACGTACTTAGATAATGATATTATTAAGGCAATAACTATTTGAATAGATAGGAGCTCAAATAGAGAAATATAAACATGCGTATATAATTATAGAAGTATAGGTTGTGGCAACTCGAAGTAGGACACGCCGAGGAGTCTGGACGGGCCTTATGACGTACGCTAGCCAACTAAAACTACGATCATACTCAATTGAAAAAATAATAAACCTTTGTGAAATAATTTGCAGCGTTTTTGCTATGGCAGAGATAAATATCAACCCTAATGATCCCAATTTCGGCAACATTGTTGAACATTGAACATGTTGTTGTTGTTTCTTTGTCCATTTTGTGTGAAAGTGATGTAAAGTGATGTAAAAATATCTAAGCTAGAAGGAAATATTTCGTAAAACATCAGTTGACTTGGAGAGAATGGCAACTTGACATTTGACGGTAACGTTAGTTATGAGGAACATTAAAATTTTTTCATACTTGCCGAGGCACAAACAAAAATATAACATAAATATAAATAAATATAACATAACCCCCTCATTTACAAAATCTTCTTTCTATCGGCCATCTACCCGAAGTATTGAAGAAGAAAATTATTCACACATTAGCCTTATGCAAAGAGGCAAACAAAATACCTGCTTCTAGAAAAAGGCTGCACACTGAAGAGGCCTCAGAAATACCTCAAGACTTGCCAACTTCAAGCAATGCAGCCCAAGAGGAGCAATCTGGACCTAAGCATGTGGAAAGAAAAACTTGTAGATTATGTGATTCTAAACTGAAGAAAAAAACTGTCCACGAGTGTGAAAAGTGCAACAAATTTGTATGTTTGAAATGCCTTAGAAAGATACGTGTGCAATGTTATACAGAATAATGAGTTGTGACTCCTTTTCAAGTGAAAAATGTCACGTAAGAAGTCTGAAATTTATTGTTAAGTTTACATTTTCTCTAAGTCAACTGATGTATATCGAAAACTTACTAGTAACTTGAATTTTA
This sequence comes from Adelphocoris suturalis, assembly GCA_030762985.1. Classification (NCBI taxonomy): domain Eukaryota; kingdom Metazoa; phylum Arthropoda; class Insecta; order Hemiptera; family Miridae; genus Adelphocoris; species Adelphocoris suturalis. The sequence goes on from CM061045.1 coordinate 255,590, forward strand.
TTTTTCCCCTATCTTAGTTTGGCCATTTTTTATTTTATATTTTTGTTTGTGCCTCGGCAAGTATGAAAAATTTTTAATGTTCCTCATAACTAACTTTACCGTCAAATGTCTAACATTTACAGTTAAGTTGCCATTCTCTCTAAGTCAACTGATGTTTTTCGAAAATTTTCTCCCAGCTTAGATTCTTAGATATTTTCTCACGAGATTTAATATTTTTTCGCCAATTTAGTCCAGCAAATGTTTAAATTTATATACCTTGTTCAATAATTCACATCTAAGTGGATACCTATTTATATTTTTGTGCCTTATCATAGTTACCTGTGAGGTGAGGACCTAATGAATCTTTCCCATGCGGGGAAAAAATTATATTTTTTAATGATGTTATGCAGTAGCTCCATCATTTTACTCTAAATAGAAATTTTTTTCGATATGGCAGTTCTAATGGTTATATTTCTACGTTTTCTACCTCATAAACTGAATACCAAGTGTGGAAATATCGGAGGCAGGGGTAGATTTGACCGCTCCCTCCTCCCAAGAGCTCAAATCGTCCCTCCGGACTGAAGGTTAAATTTGATGGCTCATCTTCAAACACCCTCACTGTATAAAGGTTCAAACACCCTCTTCCAGTGACGGCATCAATTTAGATAGCTACCAATTTCATTTACCAACTTCTGTATTGAGTTTGACTGCTGTTTAATGTTTGCTGTATTTGTCCGATTAGAATGAAAACGTTTATTATTTGGTTGTTTCAGTTGGAATACAGAGTTCCAGGAGGTCTTGAGCGCATTCAGCAAAGATACCTGCAGGCAACTGTATGGAATTATGACACGTTACAAGAAAATGAATTTCTTGGAGGAACCGTTATTAAGCTCAGTGATTTTGATTTAACTCGAGAGACAACTGATTGGTATCCTCTTGGGAACGTCCATAGATGATAATAGTCCGTTCATGTCTTTAGAGTTTCACAAATTGTGTTGTTGAATCAGTCATCTTTTTTTAAATTACCAATTCACACTATTTGTAATGTGATTATGTATTTTGCATGTGATAAAACTGTGTTTTTATTTACTACATTTTTATTAGTTACTATAAAATTTTAGGAATTGAATTTTCGAATTATAGCTGAATGCAAATTGAAAATGTTAAGAGCTAGGACATTTTGTTTTGTTTAACATTGATTGGAATGCTGGGAGATAGTTTATTTCAGCATTTCTAAGATTTTACCAAAAATAATTGATCCTGTATAAATATTTTTCACTGTGAACTTTAACGTATTGATGCGTTTTTGTAGTTTTTGTTAATATTATTGTTGTTATTTCTTGAAGAATTTATGATACAAGCTATATTACTAGTATACTCTGAATATCTTCATAGCATCATACTATACTTCATATTTCTGTTGTTTTACTGTAGCTAGATTACAGAAGTAACATGTTGAGAGAGGTACCAGCTAAACAATAGAGCCACTAGCCCATAATTGTTTTTGCTCACATTTTGGCCTTCACCTGACGTAATAATCCAAATATTGAAAAATAGAGAGGTTGTGCAAATTATAGGATTTCTCCATGTTTTCTCCTGCAGGTCCATGATACAACCACTCGCGTCAAAGGTTTAGATATAGTATTGCAAACATGTTTAGTTCCTAATGATATTTGTAATTTTAACGTGCAATGGATATCACAATGAAGTCGTTCTTTATTCTATAAGTAATTGGATTATGAAATAATTAGGGCCATAGTGTACAGCTTGATGATTAATTATACTGAGGAATGCATACTTCAACTAATTTATTTCACAAGATAAAATCAATTCCATGTGCACAGTTCAGGTGCTACAAGGTGGCTTGATCTATCTCGAAGTTCCCTTACTGTTATCATAGGAGTCTTGGTGTTTCCTGTGTCTTTGACGCTATTTCACTATCTTCAGTGTATACTTTAAAGGCGCTCTGCAACTCTCCTTATTTTCCTAGCACCCTTAATGTGTTGAATGCAGCCGTGATTTTTAGGAAGTTTCCTACTTTCGGAGCTAATCAGAACTTCAGAAAAGCTCTAATGGAGAATGGGTGCATTCTAGTATGAGGGTTGTCCAGAAAATAAGTTCCGTTTTGATCTGTAGGGTGGTAGGAGTGGCTTTTGCCAAATCTGGTAACACCGCTCGAAAGAGGAGAGGTTGGGGAATAGAATGAGAGGTGGGTGACCTCAGTCGGTCAGTTACCAACGTCAGGGCAGGTAGTTGAAATGGAGCCCTCCACGTCACGTCCCGCCACCTCGATCCCCGTTCCCTCTCGATTTGTTGTGCGTGGAGTGATTCAATTTCTTTATGCACAGGTTTTCAAATCAGTTCAAATTCACGAACAGCTCATTTCTGTTTATGGAGAAGGTGTAATGAGTGAGTCAATGGTAAGGAGATGGGTACGTGAATTTAAGGCGGGAAGACATTCACTTGAGGATGAAAGTGGGAGAGGCAGACCCTCAGTTGTGACGGACGAAATTGTCGCAGAAATCGACAATGCAGTTCGCAAAGATCGTCGTTCAACCCTGGATGAACTCCACCTGAGTTTCCCAGACATCTCACGATCCCTCATCCATGAGATCGTCTCGGAAAAACTTGACTTTCGGAAAGTTTGCGCTCGGTGGGTCCCTAGAGAGCTGACGCACCTACACAAGGAACAACGAATGGCCGCAGCTCGAGAATTTGGGATGTTCTGACCCATCCACCTTACAGTCCCGACTTGGCCCCTTCAGACTATCACCTGTTTACCAAAATGAGGCCGAATTGGCGGGAGAACGTTTCACAAGTGACGAGGAAGTGAAAGAAGCTGTCACGAAGTGGACCAAGGAGGTGGCGGCAAGCTTTTATGAGGAAGGAATTTCGAAGCTCATTTCGCGATATACCAAATGTATTGACGTCGCCGGGGATTACGTGGAAAATAGTACATATGTTCAACTACAATACCTGTAAGTTTCAAATTTTTTCAATAAAAACTTGATTAAAAAAAAAAAAAAAAAAAAAAAAGGAACTCATTTTCTGGACGACCCTCGTAGAAAGCAGGTGATGCTTTCTACTAGACTGTGAGAAACGCCAGGAAGAAGAGATAAATGTGGTTTCAAGTTCTTGAGCAAAACGACAGTGAGCCCAAGACAGCCAAGCAAGCATGTGCCTCGTTTCAACTCGGGCAATTTTTCATTTCAAGTATCGGGGTTCGCCTTTTCTGAACTATTTTGAGTTCAGTGAGTTAAGGAATATGGAAGATGCTCAGAGTCCTGCCTTGATGAGTCGCAGCTATCCTAATACAAATGCCACTTGCTCAAAAGGCACTCATCAAGAATTTAATGAAAGCATTCATCTGAGCAGTGCACAATCTATCAGCTGAAACGAAAAACAGTATAACATAAGAAGCATCCAAGCTGGTATTTACACATATTTTCTAGTTCTGCTGAGGGTAAAACTGCAGGAACTAGAACTGTGTTTAGAAACACAGTCAAATGCCTCCATCTGTTGTTCCCAGAGTCCTCAACATGTTAGATCCTCTTGTAGCATACGTTTGTAATTTGATACCTCCATTAAAATTGGCTTCCTTTTTCAGTTTCCCCAAGCAGTTGTCATGAATTCTCCTAAGGTGTTCTACTTCATTGTGAAAGCCTAGCAAACAAACCCCTGTTTTCACTTAACATGAATTAGATGTAAAAACTATCATCTATCTCAATCTATTATTCTGGTTACTTATTGGATTAGTTTTGCTAGTAATAGTAGTAAAATTATAATATAGCTATGTACTTCAACACCACAACCTGATTTGAGTTCTTGCATTCGTGATTATCTGATTATCTCCTGACATTTATATAGTATACTTTGAAACCGAGCCTACATTTACTCTTCAGAGAACCTCCAGCCACACTGCAGATAATATAGGAACAGTTCGTGATCCTTATACAGGCCTATAACAACACGAAAAAAGGAGGCTCGGATCTGGAACAGATGCATAGCTGGTGAGTTGCTGCCATCCCAGATCCAGGATGGCCGACTGAATGTGTTAAAGATGATTTCCATCATTACTAGCTGGTCAAGTACAGGGGGTATGTCCTCGACCAGCTAGTGAAGACAGAATCTTCCTTAAGGTTCATAAATGATAGTTTTATCTTAACTTCGTTCTTTTGGTTGATAACTATCTGAACCAAAACCCCTGGAGATCCATTACTTAAATTATTATACCTGAAGGGATGTGTTTGATAACCTCTTTGGACCTATTCATTCATCCAATTTCCTGTTTTCCTAAATAAATTAAGAATAAACCCATGTTGATCTTTATAGTTAGTTGTGACATACTAAATTATAAAGTTAATATAAAGTAATTACAATAAAGTGCAAAGCAAAGGGTCTCAGAGTAAGTGTGCTCAGTTCCTGTAGTTGTTTTGTCTTTGCCCTCCGTCCTTACCTTTTTTCTGCCACATTGTACTGTAAATAGTAAACTCCTTTGATGGGCTTATCTGGTACCTCTATCAATTGTATTAGAAGACACACTTGTTGATGAATTGTATCAGGTGGATATAGATTTATTAATAGTTGTCTTTCATAATTCTCCTTGTCATATTCACACACAAGTTTAAATGTCATTAATTGAATTGTTAAGACATTTTTGTGCTCAAATAAGTGCTCAAAAGTCAATACGCTCAAAAATTGCAAATACTGACAACGTATTCAAGCAGCAAAACTCTCACGCTTGCAGGCATAGAAACGAGCTGCTATGAAAGTAGCGTTTATAAGCGTTTGGATCTTCCACTGCAAGCTTCTTCAGGCTTTCACAGTTTGCGACAGACTGTGATGTTGTTGATAGATTACCACAATTGATCTCTTTATGAAGCTAATTCTTTGCCAGAATTTTCGCGAAAATATTGTAAAAGTTCTAATTTATGGTTCACTATATTATTCCGAAAAATTCTAGAAAAAACGTTGGTTTTCAGCATTTTTCAAAAGTTCGACTTTCTCAGCACATTTATCAAAATTTCGGAGCACAAAATATTTCAGAAATTATAATTCATTCTGTGCAACTAGGAGTTTCAAAGCTGAACAAATTAAAAATCAATATATTGGTTTACGGACATATCCGGAATAAGTAGGTTGAAAAGTTAGGCGATTTCCCAAAGTCAATAGTCTACGCCTACACCTACAAACTATGAAGCTCATGATTCCGAAATGTTGTCATATAGGAAGATAAACAAACATCTAAAAACTATTAACAAATATAAACAATAAATTAAATTCATAAATGATTCCATATTCCCATCTGATCCCATTTCTTTGTCAGCATTTGCCCACAGTTCCTTTGTATGTCTCGACAATGGTAACGTGTATGTTTAATGCTCCAAAGGGGGGAATAAGATCGAGTTTCCTCAATTTCGAACGAAATCCAATATATACGAAGCTACGTAGGTAGGAAGAAATGCAAGGGGGGGGGGGGGGGGGGGTTTGACTCTGACTCATCGAGCGGCAGTTCCAACCAACTGTTTTGGATATACCACACAATACCTGGATATAGTCAAATAGGCTTGCAGTGGACTCGCAGTCCATTGAATACATCAGAGTTAGATTTCTGCTTGTTGCTGCTCCTGTAGCGTGAAGCAAGTTGCCGCTTGAAAACGCTGGCATTCGATGACCAGCCTAAGTGGTCATATATTCTTTCAAATTCTTCAAAGTCTGATCCATCAAGAGCTTGAAGCAGCATCATGACAAGCAGATCTCACAATTTATGGAATTCCATGTCGGTAAAAGAAAGCTTTGCATTTTGAATGATCTCATGCACTCAACTATTTCAATTCAGCTATGTTGAAATGTCTCAAATAGTAGTCCACAACCATGAGGAACCAAACATTGTCTCTTTTGAATAGATCCATGGCCAACATTTTCTTTGGGCGATCAGGAAACCCCAAACGGATTAGAAGTTCGTGATTGTTACTGGAGTTTTAGGCGCACAATGGACAGAATTTCACAAGTTTTTCTATGAATGCCGAGACTCTAGGCCACCAAACTGCTTGTCGTGCTTTCAGTGACATTTTGTTATCCTTTGGTGACCTTTGTGTATAATGTGTAGATCATAAGGTTGAAGTGAGGAGGAAATATGAATGCGAATAAGGTACCTATGCATTATCCTACCCATTCATTGTAGACGGTATAGTGAATTATCGATCCCTTGAAAAGTATAGTTGCAAAGTTTAGTATGACGTCCAACATCATTGAGAGTTTTTGATTCGTTGACAACCTACATAACGTCCTATTTTATAGCAGGAATTGCAAGTAGCAGTTCAAGCTGGACAAAGACCTCTCCTGTGCAATGGGATTTGTCCAGCAGGATAACTGGGATTGGCATAAATCGGTTTTTTTAAAGTATTTTAGTGTGTTGTTAATACGAGAACTGGAAAACGGGGGTTTTCCTACTGTTTTAATATCATATTTTGGGTTACCCTCTGCTTTGTCTTTTCATTATTTATCCGATCTGCTTGACATACTGCAGTTAAGGCCTAGTCTAAAGTGAGACCCCAACAGGAGGCAGTTGGATGTATTTTCATCAGTTAACCCCTGGATCAGGACCATAAGAACCATTTCATCTTTAAGGTCTCCACAATTACAATTTTCGGTCAAGGAGTGCAAATTAGTGATAAGTACATTCATCTACCCTCTCACCTTCGGCTTGACGTCTCTGGAAAAATTTTGCCACTTCACAAATTAGGTTCTGACGTGGGTGATGAAATAGTTCTCACTTTTCGTCAGACATGATTAGTAGGTATTAGGAATCTTGAACGAGTTATAAATCCTGTCCGCTTTGTCCACCATAGCGTATATAAAAGTATCTACCTACTTTTGTTGTGAATCCGCACTCAGTGCTGAGGTGAATCTCTTGAATCTATTCCACCTTGCAGTCTGTTCCACTGTGACGAACAAAAAACTCTGGATGGTCGATGAGGAAATTTGCCTTCTGTTTTATGGCCATTTTTGAAGTTCTTGGAAAAGCATGCTTTGAATCAGTGTCACTTCTTGACGATTCATAGTGAAAATTCTCCTTTTTCAACTTCCTAGGTTGTTTACTCGTTTTTTTATTACTCGCATTTTTCCGTATTACCGCTGCCACCATGTATTATTCGATGGTTTCTCGATAGATTCTACAGTGCTAATCTAAATAGTTTTGGAATACTTAAAATGGAACTAAACTTTATTTCTGATGAACTCACACATTGTCCAGCTATTTGCCTAGCGATCAGGGTTATTGTAATATTTGAATTCGATTCCGCCAAACTAAAGATCCTTTTTTTTCAAAGTTAATCATTTGGAGAGGAAACGGAAGAACTGTAAATTTCGAACTGTTTTTAGTTCGTTTGTTATGCTCAATTTACTGTGTTTTTTAAGGGTAAAACTTGTTAGTTAGAGTGTAAAACTTGGTTTTAATGGTTTTTGAGAGATCTGTGAGTGTTACCATTCGATTCAGCGTTAAAAAATACATAGAATCCGACCCCAAACTAGTATTTTTTTAAGGGGCCGTTTATCACAAAACCCCTCAATTTCATCGGAAAAAATCACGTTTTTCAACATACTAACATATATTTCTTCCCCAATTAACAAAGTAAAATAAAAATTCACTACACCGTTGGAAAGGTGGGATTGCAATGCAACTTTCAGGCTTACAGCATGAAAATTTCCATCCAGGACGTTCCGAGAGACAAACTTTCAAGAAAGTGAAAATTTTAGGAATTTTACAAAATTTTCACTTAAGGATTATTTTTCACCCGTTCATTCCATTTAAAAAATTTTAAAAAGTCATTGGGGACATAGGAAATGTTACGCGCTTTTCAACGGTATAATCATATTTGAGTTTTGACTGAGAATTAGGGAAGTTATGACAGTTTTAGTGACACAAAGTCGAAAACGCGAAAAAAAATTTAAAAGCGAAAAAAGTGGTCTTTAGCATGAATTTAAAAATATATGTTATAGGACAATAAAAGTCACAAATTAGTAGAATCAAACGGATGTACAATTGATGTACTAGGATTTTGAAGCAATTTAGATTTACGCATTTAAGACCTACCTAAATATTATGCTTTTTTTTCGAGTTTTCAATGAATTTCAATTTTATGGCGTATTGGCATTTACCTGTGTTTTGTTATCTTTGCATGATGCACTTATCTAAACGCTTTTGTTCTATTATCCTCCCATAACCGATTGAAGCAAACAGTATTAATGAATTACTATTGTGAATGGAAAATTTTGATTGAGAAGTGAGATTGCGAATTTCTGCAAGTTACAGATTTAAAATGATGTATTTTAGATTTGATGTAACATACTGCAGTAAATGGTGGCTTCTAAAATTATAAAATTGACTTCTTGTTGAATTTGTACTGGAAACCACTGTAGTCATTTATTCTCCGGCATTCGTGTTTTTATTGTTAATAGTTTATGGAAGAATGTGTACATGGATATATCTACTAAAGGGGATTCAACAACGAGGTTGAACTTGTGTGTTTGAGAATGTAAAATATAACACATTTCCACAGTGTTTAGTTACTTTTACATAATAATGTAAGTTGTATAGCCAATGACGAAAATGGGTGGTAAACGGATTGTAAATACTTCCGCAGGACTAATTAGTCGACATGACCAACCACTAGGGAAGTTGAGGATGGCGGTAGTTAAGTTTAATCTAGCCAATCCTGTTCCTAGATCACGTAGTAATCGTGAAGGGAATGCTTGATTCATTGTCTGCACAGAAATGCACCTAATACAGCAGGGTCTCGTTATTCCAATCGAAAAAGTGTACGTTCAGAAGTGGATGTTATGGAGTTTGGAATTCCATGAATTTGAGCACCCAAAATTCCGTACTACTCTTGAAGATGATCAAGGACTGAAAACAAATTTATTACAGCACTTATTGCCTTTCCTGTCATTTGAAATTGCACTATACAGGGTGATTCCCTCGCAGATGCAAAAAAAAAAAAAAAAATTTGGGTGAAACTACATCAAAACTAGAGTAAAATGCCGCCAACCGCATATTTTTATCTCAATCCGTACTCGAGATATGATTTTTTAAAGTTTTTTTCAGGAATACCGTATTTTTTCATTTTAAACTCGGATTTCTCCACTTTGCCTCATTTAATTTTAACTTTCAACCTCATTTTCGGTATCAGCATTAAATTTCCTATAAGAATAGTGTACTTGGGTTCTTAAAAAGTACCTTCCGAAGACCCTCACATCAGCTCAAACATTGACGATTTTGAAAAAATAATATTTCTGAAAATGTTTAAAACTTTACTACTCTTTTAAAAAAAATCCTGGAAACTGGCAAATCTCATGAAAACTGCTTCATCTAATATGCTTTCCAACGGTACTATCAATTTTACTTTTATTTTGTTATTTAGGTAGAAAATAATGTTTTAATGTTAAAAAATGTGGGTTTTTCAATGAAATTGTTGGTTTTTTTGAAAGATGACCCTCCATGAACCAACGAGTATGGGGTCGGTTTCTATGTAGTTTTTCTCGCTGGATCAAATGGAAACTTTTGCAGATCTCTCAACTACGTTATAATCGAGTTTTACACTTTAATTAACTAGTTTTACCCCATAACACACATACATTTAATCGTAACAAACAAACTAAACATTTGCGATTTTAAGTGTAAAACTCGGTTATAACGGAGTTGGAGAGATCTACAAATGTTACCATTCGATACAGCGTGAAAAAATACATAGAAACCGACCCCATACTCGTAGGTTCATGGAGGGTCATCTTTCGAGAAAACCAACAATTTCATAGAAAAACCCACATTTTTTAACATTAAAACATTATTTTCTCCACTAAATAACAAAATAAAAGTAAACTTGATTATACCGTTGGAAAGAGTATTAGACGAAGCAGTTTTCATGAGATTTGCCAGTTTCCAGGATTCGTTTTGGAAGAGTAGTAAAGTTTTAAAGATTTTCAGAAATATTCTTTTTTCAAAATCGTCAATGTTTGAGCTGACGTGAGGGCCTTTGGATGGTACTTTTTAAGAACCGAAGTACACTATTCTTATAGTAAATTTAATGCTGATTCCGAAAATGTGGTCAAAAGTTAAAATTAAATGAAGTAAAGTGGAGAAATTTGAGTTTAAAAGGAAAAAACACGGTTTTCCTGAAAAAACCTTTAAAAAATTATATCTCAAGAACGGATTGAGATAAAAATATGCAGTTGGCGGCATTTTACTCCATTTTTGATGTAGTTTCACCCAAAAATTTTTTTGCATCTGCGAGGGAATCACCCTGTATAGTTTGCTTTTGCTAAAAACTAATTCCCTCCAACTCTTAGCCTTTCGAAACTCAATCTTTCAAGACCTTGTCTTTTTGAACTGAATAATATTAGGTAAGTAAGCACAGCACATGTTAAAAATGTGAGTAATTAATTACAATAATTTCATTTATTACAGAGTGAGAAAACACCATAAGTAAGACCGTTTTAAAGGTGGTAGTTTCAGCCACTTTAATCACGTATGTGCCTACCGCTTCACTCTTTTGAATCACATGCCCTCTCTTGGTTCGGGACAATGGAACCCTGCTGTATCTTCTCTTATTATATTCATTAAATCGCACGCTTTTAATTTTGTATCGTATCTTGCATTTTCTGAACTATATACGTGGCATGGATTCAGATGTACATTGCTTTGGAAGCCTTTGGCAAATTGTCAGTATATTTCTCTTGAGATATCCTACTCCGACGTTCTTAGGGTTTTTATATTTGTTTTAAGTTAAATACTAACACACTTCAAAACAGGGCCAAGTAAAATTATTGCTTATGCTGAATATTTCAAGTGAGGAATTTATTTGTAGTTATAGTATAAACTACCTACTCTTGAATGTAAGAATTCAACTCATAAATTTATTGTTGAAAGAAAAAACAAATAGTCAGAATAGTTAATTGTTATTTGTGTATATTATTTCAGTGTATATTTTTCTGGCAGAGTAGATGCAAATTATCTATTATTTTTATTTCATTATTTGTGTGAGTAAACTATGATATTCTTCATGCTTTATTCATACTATTTAAAGCATTCCGTAACTTTCCTGAATGATCTGTTGAACAGCTTAGAATTAAACTATTAATTTTCATTCCATTGGTAATGTCTCGTTAATTTAACTCATCACTCTCATATGTGCCTAAAATTAATCAAAACTTGAGACTGGATACGAAGATGTCAAGGCTGATGCCAATGTCAATTGGCTCAATCGTGCATGCTAAGTTAATTCAATTATCATTCTCCAATTTCTTTTTTCATTCCAAAACACATAATGTAAACTGTAGATAGGATTAATTTATACAATACCTATCTATTCCATCAATTTATTATTCAATCCATTTAATTTGGTTCAACGCCCTGTGTTACTATTAGGCATTCCATTATTCATTTGTGATACGGATTTTGTCAGTTATTTCCGATTTTTATTTTTCAAGACTGTTCAGTGAGGATGGCCAATAAGAATTAAAAATAAGTCCCCACACCAGGAAATTAAAATATAAATTGTTTAAAGCCAATTATAGCTTGTATCCAATGAAATGGTCTATTGAAAAAATATACAGTTTTTATACCAGTGGCACAATTGTAAGATTTTATCATTTATAACTTTGTAACTTGTTTCATCATCCCAATTTTAAGCGTGAGAGTGCCTATTTCGGTGTAATGCTCCATAATTCAATTGATCAAGTCCATTTAACTAGAATGAAAATAGCGGAAAGGATACAAATCGACAACAAAAACCGTCGTCTACTTTCAGTTATATAATATGGTTATATATTTCTCTCTTTTCTCTTTATTGAGATTCACTTAATTTTTATTGACCCATTTTACAAACTTTTTATTTAGGTATTATTTACTTTTTTGTGTTAGGTACATTAACAATTTTTTCAAAGTTGCAATAAGTTCAAAAGAATTGAGTTGCTCAATAACAGAGCAAAATCGCTTTGAAAACTGCAAAATCTCCTATCCAAAATTGGAGTATTTTAAATTTCTTTCTTTAAATTTCTGAGTTAACTGAGATTTGACAATTCTTCATTAGGTACCTAATTAATTTACCAACTTTGTTTTCATCACCCAGTGTTATCGGAATAATTGACACACCTATGTATCAAATGGAAGTCTTGACTGTCTGTTCCTCTTTAACTTCCCTTTTAGCGAATTTTCTTAGAAAATAAAGCTATTGCAATGGCTCCAAAAATTTTAAAATAAAAATTTTCAAAAATTTTCTTCATCGAAATCTGTTTTGAGGCATTCTGAAATGATTCCTGGATTTTAACGCTTTTTTATATGTATATATATATTAATTGCTATGCAATTCTTAGCCAGACCCCCAACAACTTTTTTTGTAACGTCCGTGACGAAATTATTTGTAACGTCCGTGACGAAATTTCGATATATATACAGGGTGATTCCCTCGCAGATGCAAAAAAAAAATTTGGGTGAAACTACTTCAAAAATGGAGTAAAATGCCGCCAACCGCATATTTTAATCTCAATCCGTACTCGAGATATGATTTTTTAAAGGTATTTTTAGGAATACCGTGTTTTTTTCATTTTAAACTCGGATTTCTCCACTTTGCCTCATTTAATTTTAACTTTCAACCTCATTTTCGGTATCAGCATTAAATTTCCTATAAGAATAGTGTACTTGGGTTCTTAAAAAGAACCATCCGAAGACCCTCACATCAGCTCAAACATTGACGATTTTGAAAAAATAATATTTCTGAAAATCTTTAAAACTTTACTATTCTTTTAAAAAGAATCCTGGAAACTGGCAAATCTCATGAAAACTGCTTCATCTAATATGCTTTCCAACGGTATTATCAATTTTACTTTTATTTTGTTATTTAGGGGAGAAAATAATGTTTTAATGTTAAAAAATGTGGGTTTTTCAATGAAATTGTTGGTTTTCTCGAAAGATGACCCTCCATGAACCAACGAGTATGGGGTCGGTTTCTATGTATTTTTTCTCGCTGGATCGAATTGAAACTCTTGCAGATCTCTCAACTACGTTATAATCGAGTTTTACACTTTAATTAACTAGTTTTACCCCATAACACACATACATTTAATCGTAACAAACAAACTAAACATTTGCGATTTTAAGTGTAAAACTTGGTTATAACGGAGTTGGAGAGATCTACAAATGTTACCACTCGATACAGCGTGAAAAAATACATAGAAACCGACCCCATACTCGTAGGTTCATGGAGGGTCATCTTTCAAGAAAACCAACGATTTCATTAAAAAATCCACATTTTTTAACATTAAAACATCATTTTCTCCACTAAATAACAAAATAAAAGTAAACTTGATTATACCGTTGGAAAGAGTATTAGACGAAGCAGCTTTCATGAGATTTGCCAGTTTCTAGGATTCTTTTTAAAAAAGTGGTAAAGTTTTAAAGATTTTCAGAAATATTATTTTTTCAAAATCGTCAATGTTTGAGCTGATGTGAGGGCCTTTGGATGGTACTTTTCAAGAACCCAAGTACACTATTCTTATAGTAAATTTAATGCTAATTCCGAAAATGTGGTCAAAAATTAAAATTAAATGAAGTAAAGTGAAGAAAATTGAGTTTAAAAGGAAAAAAACACGGTTTTCCTGAAAAAACTTTAAAAAAATCATATCTCGAGAACGGATTGAGATAAAAATATGCAGTTGGCGGCATTTTACTCCATTTTTGATGTAGTTTTACCCAATTTTTTTTTTGCATTTGCGAGAGACTCACCCTGTATATATATCGATATATTATATCAATATATCGATATATATATATATATCGATAAGAATTGCATAGCAAATAATCCTCGTTTTCTACGCAGTACAAAAGAAAAAAGATCCGGGGGGTCCAGGGGGGCGAAGCCCCCGGCGAGGCGCGAAGCATATATATATATATATATATATATATATATATATATATATATGTTTGTGTCATTCAAGACGATAACTCTCGATAGAATTGAGATAAAAACTTCCTTCTTTCGCCAAAAAATCAAGCATTTCAAAAGAAAGGATGAGTTCGTTGGACAACACTTTTTGAGCACATTAAATTGGTAAAATTTCAAAAAATGTGCTAAAAAAATCACTAAAAATGACTGAAAACGTCTAAAAACTGTTAAATTTATATTTTTATCAGAATCGTAGTCGAAAGAAGTTTATTGACGATGAACTAAAACATTCAAAAATGTATTAACAAAATTATGGTGAAAAATGTACTTGAATTCCATCAATATTTGCTGAAAAATCGATTGAAAAACTGAAAAATTGCTGAACATCCAAAATCTGTTTTTATTCGTAGAATATGATTTGGAACGAGCTTAGTTGCCATAAAATTGGTGGTTAACAATTTCTTTGTACTCGGAATGCACAAATTTCAAAACAGTAATATAATGTAATGTTACAATAATCTACGAAAATTCGCTCATACGACCATGCTGCATGACTGGAACTTTCTTGTTAAGAGCTAGGCAGTTTGTTACACTCCAGGAATTCGGTTACTCTCACAGTCAAAGAGGTTTGATCACCCTGGCCTCTTAGCTCTGATCGATAGAGTGTTGCAACTTCGGGAAATTTCCCGTAGTTGTAACCACGCGAGTTCGAACTCCTGTTGAGGTATCAAATAATTTTGGGCCGTTAGCAGTGGCGCAGTCGAAATAGGTCCCAAAATCATACGAAACAATAATTAATTAAATCCCTCTCGAGCCAAAAGACTGTAAACATCACATTTCCTGTTGTTAGCACCTTTCACTTCCTCGCTCACTTGAGTCAAAACACACCGTGACAATGACCTCGCTCGACTGGTGACTTGTTCCACTCAATCTCTTGTTCTTCGATCTGCTGAGCCAGCGGCCTGCAGTTTCTCTTCGTCATTAGTCCGACCCCAAACCAGCCTTGTTGAGCTACCACAATTGAATCGGTTTCGCTATAACATTTTGTATTGTTTTACTGTTGTGCTCAGGAGGATGCAAGTGCACTTGGTAGCTGCTTCAAAGTTTCACATACCTGCTAATATAATTAAGGCAGTAGTGAACAGTTAATTGAGTAATATACAAGTAATGAATCTTTCATGGTGAGAAATGATGCAGTTCAGGTAGAATCCTTTATCATCGTCACTGTTGAAGTGCCAGTGATGTTTCAGGACTGTTAGAGATAATTATCAAGTTGTATTATTACCTGTGTGTTTGAGTCAGATTATCAGAATGAGGAGAATATCACAGGGTGGTAGCTGTCAGCTAATCAAGCATAAAAGCTCGAAAAATAGAATGAAAAATATGGTGTAATGGACATGTTATCCGAGACTTTCGTTGGAGGAGAGCAATAGTACAAATATATGGCGCACATAGCACAAGTCCCTAAAACATAGCCTTTTGCTATACAGTAAACTACATAATATTCCTTAGGAAGGAGAAGAGCGACATTGATTGTACGTATTTATTGCAATAATTAGCTACTGTCTCTTATTAAGAACCAAAACGGTATTTTCGTAAAGTACAGGAACACATTCACCTTTCAATAACAAGTTTTTCTGATATCACTAATAATTACGTAAGTAACTTACCAACAATAAAGAGGAAAAGTAAATAGTTAAAATTTTGGATATACAGAAGTGGGCAAACAAGTCCATAAAAGTGTAAGTTTCGAGCTTAACGTTTCCAAATTGTTGAAAGCTGTAGTTTTATTTTTTTAAAAGGTCTTCAAGTCTTGGGTAGGTACCTACACATTGTAAGTAAATCCCACTCAGTATTGGCATTGTCAATTTATCTCAGAAACCAGTCTATCCAACTATTATTTCTCACCTAGGGGGATTTTTTCTCATTTCGACATTTCGACGAAAAAAAAAAGGGGGGGGGGGGTCTTGAATGAACCGATGGAGTGAGTTTTACGTGAAACTGGCAAATTAAATTTCAGAGAGAAGGTATTAATTATATTGAATAACTCAATTTCAAATTTTTCTTGTTCTCAATTCGGTGGAATTTTCAAATAGTTTACAATTTTCTGAAAAAAAAAAAAAAGTTCCATTCATGCAGCATGATCGTATGAGCGAATTTTCGTAAATTATCGTATTGTATAATGTTGAATTGTTTTGAAATTTGAGCTTTTGGAGTGCAAGGAAATCGTTAAGCATTAATTTTATGGCAAAAAACGTATTCTAAATAATAACCTGCTATTCAAATAAAGGTTCTGAATTTTTAGCTTTTTTGCAGTTTTTATCGATTTTTTAGCAACTTTTGATGAATTTTAAGTAAATTTTTCAGCATAATTGTGTACATACATTTTTGGATGTTCTATTATATCTCTATTATTAATAAGAATGAAACTCCGTCTGTCTGTCGCTCGTGTCTATGCACGGCCAAACGGCTGAGTGGGCCGGATCTACGAGTGGGGGGATCTTTTTGGGATTTTCCGATAGGGTGTATAAGCGAATTTAAAATTTTCTAATCCCACCCGAACTATGGGCCGTAGGGCGGGAGGGGGGTCGAAGTAATAATTAATGTGCGCTTTTTCCACTTCCCCGCTTCCCCTACCCCTCCAAACGGCCGTTGACAATTCCGGAAAAATACGGGTTTCGTAGGTTTTCCTACGAGGAAGACGACGGCGCGATCGGATCGCGAAAAAAGTATCGGGAAATGCGTTAAAAAAATGCGAGAGTACGGACCCGTTTTCTCGAAAAGTCCGCCGAAAAACTTGGTTTTTTCCGATTAAAATATACCCCATAAAGGTACGTTTTTCGGAACGGTTTTCGCGGGCGAAATACAGCTTTGATCCCGCCGAATCTGAATCCGAAGTCGGATATCGAAAAAAGTGACGGAAAGTAGGTCAAATTGGGAGGGAAGCGAGACTAAGCTATTAAAATGAGAAATTATTATATGTGCTGTGGACGCGAGAAGGCTCTAGGAAGACAGACGTGTTTGGGGTTCGATAAACTCAGGTACAGGTTTCGGTGTTTGGGTGTTGCGAGCAGGTACCTTGCGAGCGAAGCGAGAGCCATTTCAACAGAATAAATTCGGATTTTTTCCTACAAATATACAGCAATACCTTGCGAGCGAAGCGAGCAACATCCCCTAATAAAATTTTCGTGGTTCCACGTAGTTTTATAAGATTTAATTTGTTTGTAAGAATTTCCAACAGAAAAAAACGTCTGCCAAGTTGGGTGGGCAGTATAACTTCCTCAAGCGAGCGAAGCGAGCAGCATCCCTTACAGAAGTTAAACCTACCCTTAGGGATCTATCGTTTGCGAGCGAAGCGAGCAACATTCCCTACATGCCACACTTTGCGAGCGAAGCGAGCAATATTCCCTACATGCCACACTTTGCGAGCGAAGCGAGCAATTGAATGGGGGGTCCGGGGGGCTTGCCCCCCGGCTGGACGTGGAGGCGAGCGTAGCGAGCCGGAGCGGCTAGTAGTTAATAAACTTTATTTGAGCAATATTCTACCAAATAATATAAAATGAACGATTTTTAGCCATTTTTAGAGATTTTTTGAGTACATTTTTTGAAATTTGACCAATTTAATGTGCTCAAAAAGTGTTGTCCAACGAACTCATCCTTTCTTTTGAAATGCTTGATTTTTTGGCGAAAGAACGAAGTTTTTATCTCAATTCTATCGAGAGTTATCGTCTGGAATGACACATACATATATATATATATACATATATATATATATATATATATATATATATATATATATATATATATATATATATATATATATATATATATATATATATATATATATATATATATAAAAGTGTTAAAATCCAGGAATCATTTCAGAATGCCTCAAAACAGATTTCGATGAAGAAAATTTTTGAAAATTTTTATTTTAAAATTTTTGGAGCCATTGCAATAGCTTCATTTTCTAAGAAAATTCGCTAAAAACAAACTGTAGGGCTGACGAATTGTTTTGAGGGACCGATTCATATCCCAGCAAGCGATCACTCATTAAATCATCCTAAAACAGTTTTATGTGGGGAATCGGTTTACTGCAGGAAGGTAAAAAGGTATTACCTACATTCCCTATGGCCAACAATGGTTAGAAAAGTTCCAGTCATGCAGCATGATCGTATGAACGAATTTTCGTAAATCATTGTACTTATGTTAAATTGTTTTGAAATTATAGCTTTTTGTGTGCAAAGAAATTGTTAACCATTATTTGTATGGCAAAAAATGTATTGTAAATAGAAATCCGCTATTCAAAAAGTGCTTTTGGATTTTTCGTTTTTTTTTTTTTTTTTTTTTTTTTAAGAGTTTTTATTGAGTGTATAGCAAATTTTAATGAAATTTAAGTACCTTTTTCTACATAATTTTGTGCATAAATTTTCTAATGTTCTATTTTATATTTGATAAACTTTATTTGAGCAATATTCTGCCAAAAATTATGAATTTAACAATTTTTAGTAGGTTTTAGCCATTTTTAGTGATTTTTTTTTCAGCACATTTTTTGAAATTTGACCAATATAATGTGCTCAAAAAGTGCTGGCCAACGAACTTATCCTTTCGTTTGGAAAGCTTTATTTTTTGGCGCAAGAACGGAGTTTTATCTCAATCCCAAGGAGAGTTATCGTCTGGAATGACACGTACATATATATACATATACATACGAAAAAGCGTAAACTTCAGGAATCGTTTCAGAATGTCTCAAAACGAATTTCAATGAAGACTTTTTTCGAAAATTTTGATTTTTAATTTTTCTGAACCATTGCAATAGCTTTGGTTTACACTCATCAGACACTGATTTTTACCATACATTGGTAATAAATGAACAAGGATTCACAAAAGTGTTGCTTAAAATTGATTTTTAGTTGGATACCTACCTACTTTCTTTCATACCTGTAAATGCACATATAATCTCATGAATATGTGTAGGTCTAATTACGTATCTTTCATCATCATTAAATACGTGGACTTTACTACAAACAGAATTGACCAAATCGTCTTTGCAAGTACAAAGTACGAGTACAAGTCCAAGCACAAGTACCTCAAAAGTACCTACTTGTACTCAAAATGCATTGGCAAGTACAGTTACAAGTACTTTGTAATTGAATGGCCGAAACAAGTACAAGTAAAAGTACTTGCCAATTTTTTTTAGTTCAAGTACAAGTACTCGAGTACTTGTTCTCGTGAAATCAGCAAGTTCGAGTATTCAAAGTACTTGAAGCTGTTGAATCACTAATTCCATTCTGCGCCTTTCATTATATTGTAAAAACCCCATTGCATGTTTGTTTCCATGTTGCAGACATGTGAATAAAACATGTGATGGGCATTCTTAAAAAAAAAGTTTCCGTGAAAATACGTTCTAAAATATTGTGAAATATTGTGAATTTGAATATAGAGATTTTGTATTGTTTTTCAAGTGTTTTATTGTTTAATTTCAACATTTTAAGACATTAACATGCCTTTGAAGTGGAAATTTAAGTTCTAACGATAGCAATTGAAATAAGTACTCAAGGTACTAGAGTACTTAAGTACATTCAACCCTGACTGCAAACAGGCATGTCTCCAATTATTGAGATTGGCTAACCATACGTGTGTTTTGACCATCCACACTGGACTTAGTTCATACATTATGAAGTACAAACAGATTCATTTTTGAAGATATTTAACTATAATTTTCTTCCGATTTTTTCAACAGTTCAAATTATGAGTAGGCACTGGGATAGGTTAACGGCAACAACCTATAGATATATATTAATATTAAGTACATACTGATATTAAAATATTAGGTCTTTATACGTTTCTCTTTTTCTTTTATTATTTGATTGAAAGTGGAAAGTTACCTTACTGATGTGTTTTGAACCTAAATTTTGTATGATAACTAAATTCAAGGTAACCATGTTATCTAAGTGCAACACTCCAACTGGTTCTGAAAATGTATTGTTATCATTCATTTTAAATGTTGTTCTGTATTAGTTGTTAAATCAACTTTTATAATGCTATGTTCGTGTCTTCATACAACAATTTTTATACAGATTTAATAAATAAATAAATGTTGATTCATAATGCAATTTTTTGATTTTTTTTTCCAACTAGAATACTACTTATCTATTTTTCTGAAAAAAAAGAAGAAAAAAATCATTTCTTCAGATGATCTTTGGGCAAATGCTGGAGCTGGTACCGTAAAACCGGGTAATAAGGGTCAGGGGGGTAATAAGGGTCAAAACTTCTACTCTGACGTAATTTTGAATTTGGGCGCCACATGACAGATTTGAAAGAATGAAACTAACAGTATTTGATTCGTCAGTAATGGTAGACATGGATTCATGAAGTTTTTTTGTTTTTCAAAATCGGTCACCCTGTTTCACCACCGACGTTAACTTCACTGTTGTTATCAATAATTTTTGAAGGTTGTAAAACTTCGTTTGTATCTCGTCCGTTTCCCGCTGTGATATGTAGTCAATTTTACCGTAGCTTCTAAGTACTTCTAAGGTGACAATCTCAAAGAAATATTAATGTTTACTAGTAACGTGTTACCTAAATTATTTTTTATAGTGCTTGTGGACTGTGGTTCAACAGTAGCCGGGTAATAAGGGTCAAAATTTTAGAGTTCCAAAAAAATAAAACCAACCCAATTCACTGCTCTTCTCTTCGTAATTATAAAGGGTCAGACGACAAATATGTGTTTCCCACTGTGCCTGACATTGAAAATATTTCCTTTGATCAAATCGAGAATGTTCTCAAAGTAGTTTCTGAAGTTAGGGGGCGATTTTCATTTGAAGCTTGAACTTCATCCCTTTTTTATTGTTTTTAAAATGTAAGACAACATAGTAGGTACTTTCATAATACAAAAACAGCTTTCAATACAAAAAAGTCCAGTCATGCAGCATGACCCCATGAGCGAATTTTTGAAGAAATCTTCGACATTTCAGTCGCTATTGATCGCGTAGAGAAATTTTAGTTTATGATTTTGATAGAAAAAAACATGGAATCAAATTATTAAAAATAATTAGGAGGTACTCATACTTTATTATTATTAAACTAATCTTGTAGATTTAAAGACAAATGTAGGTAAATATTCATAGATTTCGATGTCCAATGTGGTCAGTATTGAAGGCAGTTGAAATCTTAACAGTATCCTATCATAACATCATCAAATCTTGACATAAAATAAAAAACATACCGACGTCATATGAAAGAAACGTATTTCCACAGCCAATCGATGATGAGGCTTTATATTACGAGTGATATAAAGTCAGTTGCATTCGAATCTAGTATCCTACAGCAAGAAATTGACAAACTGTAGTCTCTGTGCATCTATTGACAGCCTAAATTATGGGGAAGTGTCACTTGGCTTTTCCGTAGCAACAAGAAAGAAATTGAAAATATTTAACACTAGCATTAAATCCCAATTATTGTCGATTTATCAACGATTCGATTAGGTAAATTCTTGAATTTTAACTGCTTCATGTTATTTCTTCACTCTACTATTTGATAATTACATCCAATATCGAACATATTGGTTATTGAGGTACATACCTATCCCATTAGGCTATAGTATCATGTAAGGTAGCAGTAGGTAATTAGAAGTTTTAGTACAATGTTGTATCGATTCACTCACCTAATCAACGAAGTGTAGGGAACACTAAGTGGAGTTGTTTTGTTTTGTTTTTTGAATTGCTTGGTCTTGTAATGAACTATGAAGGAGATGTGCGGTTTCTACTAGGATCGATGGGAAGAACATACGGGAGCTACGTTTGAGTAGGTATGTATTCTTCAATTTCAATATTCAGAGTGACCTGGAACTACTTTAGGAAACGGAATCGAAAGTTGCATGTAGGTAAATCTACATGGCAACTTTCCATTCCACGTTATGGTTCATGATGTAAACAGATCCAATAACTCAATCTTCAAGAATGAAGGTTTCCATAGATATGTTGTGTGATGAATTTTGATATTAAACACGATTTTCCACCATAATGACAATCCGGTTACTTCTTGAACCATGGACGTATTGCTATGGGGGTCGTTTCCTGGTTTGTATACCGGTGGATCACCTGCCTACTTTGAGTTGAAAGAACTCAAAGCCTACCTTTGCTCATTGAGTCCCCTCTACTGAACTTTTCTCCTAAAGAAAGTTGGCTGGAAGTTATTTGTTTCAAGTTCAGGTAATATTAACGATACTTGAGTATGTTTGAGTTTGGTTAATGCAACGCTAATTCAAGGATTTTTGAATCCAGCAGATAATCATCAATAGCAGAGGCGTAGTCATATGACCGGTTTTTTAAAAATCTGAAAAATTATAAAATAACAAGTATTCGATTAAAACAGGATATTGTAAACGTTCATACGATGATGTGGCTTCGAATGAAATAATTTTAGCATAATGTTAGGTCGTACACTCAAGCAGTAAAATTCAACTAACAGTTCTCCATTGGGAATGCGCAGAAACGAATACAGAAGTAAGAACCGTACAATTTCAATACAGTAGAACCTCGGTTAACCGAAATAAAGGGGGGAGAGCCATTCCGGATACCCAATTTTTCGGTTAAACTGTTATGTGCTAAAAATACCCTATTAACATGGTGTGTAGGGAAAATGAATTAACAAACAATATCTATATAATACAGTGTTTTATTTCATCTACAAAAAATGTTATAATGGGTTATAAAATTCTGTAAACTGAACAACTGGAGTTACTACAGCATTGTACATTACATTTTACAGAAATAAGTGATTTTTGTTTGCTTTTTCATCACGTAGGCACTGTTTATGGAGAAAGACGCTCGACCGGCGCGTGTTTACATATTACATACTTATAATTTATTTACGGAACCGTTTCGGTTGACCCGGGTTTCGGTTAACCCGAGTTCGGTTAACCGAGGTTCTACTGTAAATATGTTCCCTCAGATTGGGGTTCGTAGATTTAGTTTAGTTAGTTCAGTTAGTCGTAGATTTAGATTAGTTCAAACGGCATCAATCTCTGTTCTTGAATGATCTTTAAAAAGTGTCGTCGCATCGTCAAAGTTAAAAATTTCTTTTGGCCTGGTTGTTCATCGAGCTTGTACTTCAAATCGGAGGGGTTAAATCCCAATGCAAGTGACACAGCATTGGCAGCAGAAAACACACCACACGCGTCGTTGTCTGGTTGTTGCTGACATTTTTCGAAAACTATGTCGCTGTCTCTGAGATTTGGATATCTTCTATTAATAAGTACCTTCTCCTCATGTGGCAAATACTTTGACAACGAATCATATATTCTTAATTTTTCCCCATCATAGTACATGCAATGAAAATGATTTATGGTGGCAAGCCCCCCCAAGATTAGAATTTCACGATTAGTTGTAGTGGGTTCTACTAGCTCTGGACATTGTAACATAACACATTCAAGGGTATCAAAAGTTGTTGTATTTTTTATAATTTTCAATATTTCGTCGATAGCTCTATCATTAATCCAAGAATCATTCGGTAAAACATTCTCTTCGATTTCTTTCATTATTGATTCCCTTGACAATCGATATTGTTCAGCACGATCTAAAATTATTTGTGAATCATGAATTGAAATTACTTCTTCTGCCAAAGGTTCTTCAATTCTTCTATCACTCTCGGAATTATTGGGGAAATGTAATTTATCTCTCACGTTTGAGGTTTCTATGGTACCATCATATTTATTCTCAGGGATATCTAACGATGTTATGCTCTTGCTGCTTGCTGCCTCACATTTTTTCCTAATGACATCCTCTTGCATACTATTCAAGTTATAGTCAAGATTTGTTTGGGGATGATCAATTATTCCTAAGCTTGTTATGCATATAATTGGTTTGTGATAGGAGAAATAACTCTCATAATAACAAGCTAATATATTTGAGTTATTACTAAAACATAGGTCGATTTGGGTGAGCAAGTTGGTTGATGGTTGATCAGGCAACAAATTTCGTAAACCCTCCGATTTGAAGAATTCATTGAGTTTGAGTTTATTTCCTTCATTCAGGAAGTCATTATTAAAATCTCCTAGGATTAAAATTGTGTCTCCAGTGGTTTTTACAATTGATGAAAAGGCTTCTTGTAATTTAGGTATCAAAATCAACATTGGGGTTGATGGTGGTTTGTAAACTCCACAAATAAAAGTGTTCCGTACTTTAATAAAAGCTATATTACATGCAAGCCCTTTATTTTCTTCGTTAAAATCATATAGTAATTCGACTTGACCAGCTAGTTCATTTTTGGTGTATATCATCAAGCCATATGCATGTGATTGGGATCGGTTAACGTCAGATCGATAAACAACAGTATAACCAGGGAGGTCCATGGTTTCATGGATGTGGAGCCATGTTTCTACTAATATAATTACTTTAGCCGCATTAAAGCAATTGTCATGTTTAATGTCTAAAAAATGTTTTCTAAGTGAATTTACGTGCATTTTTTCAAAACCTACCGTCGATTTCCTAGGTTTCACTATCTCGAAGGAAGGGATAATCCCTAAACGAGATAAAATCGAAGCCATAGAACAATTTCCTAGGCCAGTAGACGTACGAAGTCTACGCAGATTCCTTGGTATGTGTGGTTTCTACCGAGCATGCTCAAGCAAATTCGCTCACACGGCACAACCTCTGTATGACTCCATTCAGTCAAACAAAAAAAATGACAGAACACCTATCGAATGGACATCAGAGAGAGAAAAAGCTTTCAACAGCTTAAAGCAAGCAATGATCAAAGCAACATTGCATAACATTGCTCACCCACACCCTACGGCGGAGTGGAGATTAGTCTGTGACGCGTCCGACACACACATCGGAGCGGCACTAGAACAAGAAATTACAGACAAACATGGCTCGAAATTATTGGGATTTTTCAGTAAAGAAATTCCAGAACAATTTTCGACAAGGAAATGTTCGCCGTTTACCAAGCGTGCATTCACTGGCACAACGACTTGGACGGCAGATCTTTCCATATTTGTTCAGATCACAAGCCTCTGCTAGGCACGATGCTTAAGAAGAATGCACATTTTTCTAAAATGAGACTAAGATGGCTAACGTACATCTCTCAAATGACGAGTGACATTCGTCATATTTCCGTCGCCGACGCACTCTCCAGACCCTTCGATCCGGTTGAAATTCAAACGAAATCGATCAACCCAGACGGACGAGGGTCCACCCATAGCCGAAATTTCGAAAATTACGGCTGCAATAGAATGCAATCTTCTACTGCACATTTCAAATTCACAAATTCGTTCTCCCCCTACCGCGGAGGACAAATTGAAACTCACACGAGTGGAATTCTCTCAAGGAGAAATTTGGTGTAACATAGACCTAGGACACCCTAGACCTTATATTCCAAACGAAATAAGGGAAGAAATAATAAGCCAAATTCACAATTTGGGACACCCAGGTATACACTCTACAGTGTATAAAGTTAAACAACGATATTTTTGGCACGGACTACGCGCATATGTCTCAAACTGGGTCCGAGCGTGCGAAACTTGCCAACGGGCGAAAATCACGCGCTCCGTGAAGCTCCCTTACTCCGAATTTGAAACGGCAAACAAATTTTGTTGATGGTTGATAGAGCAACGGGTTGGCTAGAGGCAGTCCCTCTTAACAACATCGAAACAACCACAATCACAAATGCCTTTATCAATATTTGGGTAGCCTCAAAGGGCGTATCAAGTGATCAGGGCACCCAATTTGAATCAGATCTGTTCAATTCCATTATGGAACGTCTCGGAGTAAAACATACTCACACGTTACCATACAAACCATCAACAAACGGTATGGTCAGAAATAGATCTTTGAAAGAGGCTCTCAAAGCTCAAACGAAAATTGGCTCGACGCACTTCCAAAAGTTCTACTCGCCATGCGTACGGCAGTAGACCCGGCGACCGAAACTACGCCTTTCCAAAAAGTTTACGGAATTGATGTACCACTCCCAGGAGACATTTTCGTAACTTCTACGAACCTTTCGGAACCTCTTTTCTTCCGGCCTACGCATATTAAACATAATAATACGAAATATGCCGTAAACATGCCCAAAAATTTGGATACATGTACTCATGTCTATATCAGAGTGCCCACACAGCTCACCTCTCTGCAATGTCCTTACACGGGACCATTCAAAGTGGTTAAAAGAGATAAGTTTTCGGTTACAGTGCAAATTGGCGAACATACTAAAAAAGTTCCCAAACAGCAAATCAAGCCAGCTTATACTCTACACTCAGAAGAAGCTGTATCACAAGGACAATCTGTGTCACAAAATCAGACAGAAAGTAAGGAGAAAACTCCCCGAAAATCTGCCAGAAGGCACGTCCCCTCTACCAAATTCGACGAGAGGTGGGTAAACCGGCGTCGTCGTTATTAACACGACGTCTTGGGAGGGCCCCTGTGGTGAAATCCACCCCCTCTTGTCAACAGCCTTTTTCAGGGCTACCAAAAAGAGGTAGACACACCACAAAAATATTTATAAGACGTCGAGTTACAACTCCGTCAAACAAAATATTTCACCAGAGAGAAAATACTAAATTCTCTCCCAAAAGTGAAATATTAAAGAATAACACGCAAGGCGACCTCCCCAAACATTTACTGGGCGAGAGAGATGCGACAAACATCTCGAAACAAGTCGCCTTGAATGAGAAACCTCAAACAGGAAAACTCAAGGTCGTTCAGCCACCCCGGGGACCCCGTCAAAGCGACGGACGCAGGGAAACCACCTCGGAAGACCAACTCAGCTATCATATGCACAGATGATTGCACAGTCGAATTTATGAAATTAAGCGAGCCAATCCGAAGCTAGTTTGATCGTACCAAATTATTTGACGAAACTAATTTGCATACTAACCATAAAGTAGCCACCACTTTTTGGTTATAAATACCTCGCTCAGAGCCTAGCATTTCATTCCACTCTCCGCTCTCGACGACGACACACTCTGAAGTACGAAGAATTCTACACGCACCAAGCTGACGAACCTTCTGCTACACGAAGTCATCTCAAGAACGATTTTCTACTGCTTTCTACAAGCCAGTACTTCTCTCCACGCAGATCTCGCATTGGCATCTACGAGTCCAGTGATTATTCATCCTGCTCATTGCCCAACGTAGTTCATCTGTTAGGACGCCACCCGGTGCAGCTATCGATATTCTCTTTAGCTCGCACGCCCGAGGGACGTTCCGAGCCGTGTCGCCCGGATTACATAGCCTTAAGCTCGTAATCGACCGCTGTGGGCACGCCGGTAAATTACTCAGCTCCTCCGCTCTAATTTACCGTCTAAAGGCCTTTTTCAAGGCTAAGGTAGGACCCTTCCGAGCATTGGAAAGACGCTCTGGCAAGCGAGTCCACCTCCAAAACCCTCTATTTTTCACACATAGAGGCATCGAAACGAGCTAAAACTCGATCAATTCGATGGAACGCCGGCCTTCCTACTTCCCCTTGCAAGGGAGGAAGGCGACGGCGAAGCTGGGCCGAGTAGCCCACGTAGGGCGCCCTACCGGCCACACGGCGAGTCGGCTGAACCCAGCGACAGCGCGAGGCGCGGCCCTCACGTCCGGATCGCCTTCTCGCCCGACGTATTCGTTCTTTCGAACAAGCCTCGCCTGTACAAAAGATCGAGGAAACCTTTCAGACTCGCTCTGAAGCCGATCATTACGATTCGACCAAGCTGTCCGAATACCCACGATATTCGACGCAGGCTTACTCGACCGATCCGAGTGTCAAATACACTCCAAATGCACAAAAAGTGAAGGATACTTTTCAGTACCTCAACCAAGCTCAACATATTCCCCTTTCAGATATAAATCTAAGGCCGGAATATTACAAAACGGCTCAGTACCAAACTGATCGAACCCAGCACTTACTTAGCGCTCCACGCGGCTGTGACACGGACTATCCCCCCTTTCAGTCCGCGAAACCAGTTGACCTTGGCGGCTCCACCCGCATTCCTCGCGGGGGTGGCCTGGAGACCAACCCGCATAACCGGGATATAAATGTCCGACTTGGTCTACCTACGCCAAGTCAAACCTATATAAATCCACTACAGCTACGTACATTTCGGTTCTGCGCATTCCTTTCCTCAACATGACAACTACAGAATCGTAGGTGCCCCCTTGGCTTTTGTAAATGGTTATGGCTTCCGCTGGAACAACGGGGAATTGCCTTCTCATAACCATGATCGGAGAATTTTGCCGCGGTCGAATGTTTCGAGAAACCAATTCCAAAGGGGTAAACATGTGATCTATGCCTAACCTCTTAGCTGCTCTTCTTGAACCTCTCCGTGTTTCGTGACCTACTTTTTCATCATCAAAAAGCAACCATAAACGGACGACTTGGTTGTTCTCTGAAGTTTCCACAAATTTTAAGATTCCAACAGCTCCATTTACAAGGCCATCTGAGGTTTTCACATTTATAGTGACCATGTACCTGATACCAACACATAGTTTTATATGGGATGGAAGCCCATAAGTGTTGGACGTTTTCATGGATTTTTTCATATAATCGAGGGTTGATGTTCGTTGAGCGTCTGAAACTTTTCCAATGACACGATCGATAGCATCAAACCCTCTTATCTCACCTTTTTTCTTGCAACTAAAAACTGATTTATTATAAGTATCAACTTCTTCATTCGTTCTGAAGAGTCTGAGTGACTTGGAATTGGGAATAGCATTTTTTACAACACGGCTTTCAAACATTTGAACTTCAGCCGACGTTAAACAACCCATGGCCAAATTATTGAGAGCGGTAGCGAAAGGAGCATCACCTTTTTGCCTCATAATTTCCGTTAGCTTGTAAAAGCTGAACATCTCCCAAAGAGGATTCCCCATAAGGTGACTGTAAGGATTAGCAGTGTTATTAGAGAAAATGTATCCATCACCTACAGGGGCCAGTTGATTAAAATCACCAAATAAAATTACGGATATTCCAGCAAATGGAACGCTGGTTCTAAAAATTTGTTTCAAACGAGCATCAACTCTTGCAAACATTTTTGTGCCAATCATGCTGACCTCATCCATTATAATTAACTTGACGTCCTTCAGTTTACTAAATAAAGTATTTGATACGCTGGAACTCAATGGAGGCATGTCATAGCTTGCTTGATTCAATGGTAAAGCAAAGATTGAGTGCAGTGTAACTCCTCTTATGTTGAATGCTGCTTTTCCAGTGGGTGCGCACAATAAAACTCGGAGAGCCTCCAACTCCACACCTGCTGTTGAGTTGAAAAATCGGACTATAGATTGTTCAAGGGCCTCAATCAGTCTTGATTTCCCAACCCCCGCACTGCCCAATACGCATTCGTAAATAGGATCGGCCTGTGTTTTCAAAGTATGCAAGACATGGTAGTGATACCGCTGTTGTTTGTCATTCAAAGATCTGACCACCTCAAGGTAACGTTCTTCAGGGAGCACATGGGGAACAGGAACGTATTCGTCTTCACTTTTCTCGTTTCCCAATCCACATCCCACGTCGTAGAATATGTCTCCCTCGTCAGTTCTATCTCTTATCACTTCGTATCGGTGTTCAAGGTCTGCAGAGATATCGACAACCTCTTCGACTTCTTGGTTCAACATTTCATTTTCATTATGTTCTTTGATGGCTTCATCGATGAAATCATCAGTTCCTTGTTCATTTAAGGAGTTAAAAATGTATAGATTCCGATTTTTTAAAATCACTTCCTTATTCTTGCTGAATTTGTCCTTGGCGTCGACAGAAATCAGTTCACTTTCTTCGTTAACCCATGGCAAGAACAGCATCAACTGTTCGCGGTAAAAATCGTTTTCATGTGTTTCTATATTAAAACGAACAAATCGGATGATTTTGGACTTTTTTCTCTTAGAAATAAAACCATCTCCATTCTTCAACTTGAAAACATTTGAGGACTCCACGTTGTTATCATCGTGATCTGAATCTATGTCTGAACGGTCGTTTGTTCGTTTTGAGGAACTCCTATTTTTTGTGTAATTGTACCATGCAACAAAATCTGCGAGACATAAATCTTTCAAAGCATCAGGACGATTTATATAGTGATCAATGTTGGATTTGGCAAATACATCCGTTGAATCACTAGGAAGCTTCTGGAGTTCTGATTTGGATAAAAGAACGCAAACCCTCCTTTCCGGAGGACCCGTATTAATGAATTCTACAGTTCTTGTGCACTGTGAAAGTGGTAACGGTAGAATATAGTAGACCGCTTCTTGAGACGAAAATTCGCTTGAATCTAAAAATTTGTTCGCCATAAATTTCAATTTTTCTCTAATTGAAAGATCTCCTCTTGCAACCTCCTCATTTGCTTCGCGAAGGACTTTTGAGATCCCACGTTTTGTTTTGTTTATATAATTGAGTACGTAAACAGCAACAGAGTACGTGTCAGTGATGAATTGTATATCCATGTTCGCTCGATGAAGGTTAAGAATATCAAGATTATACGCATTCATTTTGACGTCGCAAGGGAGTCGTTTTAGAAAAACAGTCGGACGCTTAAGTGAATTTCGTATTGCTGCAATGTATTCCTCTTGGGAAATATCCAAATGTTTGAGAAAACTATCAAAATTGTTATCTTCGATTGGCAATTTTTTACTAAGACCTTTATAAATGCCATCCAAATATTCTTTAATTTCACTGATGGTTTGATTCATTTTTTTCTTTTGCTCGCAACTTACTTCCTCTTTGCCGAATGGCATTAAAATTTTAGTTTCAGGCATGGGATAAAATGGTATTCCGAAGCGGCAAAAACTTTTTTTTGTTTTTGGATTTTTTTTCTTGCAAGTGAATGTATGTTTATGGATCTGGAAAGCTGACATTTTATCGCTTAATTGGTCCGATGAACATGAGATGAACTTGTCGATGAATTTCTCGCACGTTTTAACGCTATTTTCATTGTCTTTTTCAAGAGTGGGAGCATTTCGAAGCCAAAGAAGTGAATGAATGTGTGGGGAGCCTCTTTGTTGGAACTCAACTCGGTAGTAATAGTCTACTACTTCATGCTCATAAAATATCCCGTGTTTCTTTGTGGTAAACAGCTTTATCATTTCCTTAATTCTAAAATTGAAGTATCGGGCACATGTTACAGGGTCAGAACTTATCAAACGAACTTTTTCTCGATAGTTCAGTGCTACTGACGCTTCCTCGGTAATGTCCTCATTATCGACAATTTTTTTTAAAAGCACTAGGAGCTCAGGCCACTGGGTCTCAGCAGGAGAAAGGGTAACAAATAATGTTGGGGATCCCAACTGACGGATCATGGAAAAAATTTCTGACTGTTTTTGCCCCCAAAACGCTGGTGAACCTCTATCCGGAAGGAAAAGTCGGTACCCACTATCATGGATGTGGAATGACTTGATAAGTTCCTCTGAGAGACAAAAACCCGCAGTAGGACTTTGTTGTTTTCCTTTCAGTTTTTTCAGGCAAAGCAGTATACTGGAACTGATTTTCATACCCCTCAATTTCGTAGCACAATAAAATAACTTGCTTGGTTCCGAGGCACATCTTCTATCGTATCGCAATAATTCTGAATTGATGAATTTTTGATAACTTATATGATCTGGCTTTGGTCGCAAGTGACCCCCGTAAATTCGAATAAAACTCAATGCTTCCGCATGAATATCTAAAAACAATGGCAAGGGGCTGAATCCTTCCCCTGGGGTAAAAACCAATGCGTCTGGATTATGGTTTGACATCAACAGTGTAGATTCAATAGGCACGTTGACTGGCTCAGGATCGTCTTCTTCGAAGTCAGAGTCATGGACTAGATCGCTTGTGTCACTGTTCTCCCAGCGGAATCCACTCTCAGTTTCCTCAAATTTGTCCCAATTAAATAATATTGGTATCCTCTGAGGATCTATGGAGACATCAGCCTCTTTGAACGCTGGACAATTGTTCAAATCTTTCAAGGCTTCTGCTATTGCGTGAGGTCTAATCGTTTCCTTTTGTACGACTGATTTGAACGACTTCTTTTTCTTGAGAGCAATGGGAATCACAGCAGTTTCATTGAACGTACGCGGAAGAATTTTAATGTTATCCATAACATCACAAGGTACATTCACCACTCGTCCCTGAATTGAAAACTGCTGATCTATATGAGACAAACGTATTTGCATAAAAGGAATTCTGGGACTTACGAAACGTTCTTCAAGCGAAGTCAAGCTACTCACTGAATTCGGTACCACGGGGAAACGTAAATTATCATAAGCTGCTAATGATAACGGTGGAACTCTCATTTTTTTAAGGTAACCATTGCAGGTGCCACACACTCCATCAACTCCAAAACCATCAGTCACATCAGGTTTACAGAGATTATTAATAAAATTTGTTGAATGGGATTCAATTGGCTTACTATTACTTTTGAAAAACTTGATTGAATGTTTAAAAAACAACCGTCCACAACATGAGCACGTGTAATTAGGGCCGGTCTTAACAATACTCTCATAGTTTGTTAGTAGTTTTGAACGTAAACTACTGATTCTTTTGGTATTGCATTGTCTAACTCTTTTTAAAACATTGCGTCTTCGTTCCTTTCTAATTAAAATTTGTTTCTTTGAAGAGCTTAGGCGTGAATTAGTTCTAATACGATGATCAACAATAGTTTGTGTACGTTTTTTATAACGTCTCCTTTGCGCTTGTGAATTCATCTTGGCGTGTTTAATGCGTTTTTTGGGATTGGTTAATCGTCTTTTTTGAACCGTTTTATTAATTTCTCTATGTTTTTCAAGTTGCTCGGGGTCGGCCAACCGTTTTTTTTGAAGCGTTTTAATAATTTCTCTATGTTTTTCAAGTTGCTCAGGGTCGGCCAACCTTTTTTTCTGAACCATTTTATTAATTTCTCTATGTTTTTCAAGTTGCTCGGGGTCGGCCAACCGTTTTTTTTTGAACCGTTTTAATAATTTCTCTATGTTTTTCAAGTTGCTCAGGGTCGGCCAACCTTTTTTTCTGAAACGTTTTATTAATTTCTCTATGTTTTTCAAGTTGCTCAGGGTCGGCCAACCTTTTTTTCTGAACCATTTTATTAATTTCTCTATGTTTTTCAAGTTGCTCGGGGTCGGCCAACCGTTTTTTTTGAACCGTTTTAATAATTTCTCTATGTTTTTCAAGTTGCTCAGGGTCGGCTAACCTTTTTTTCTGAACCATTTTATTAATTTCTCTATGTTTTTCAAGTTGCTCGGGGTCGGCTAATCGTTTTTTCTGAACCATTTTATTAATTTCTCTATGTTTTTCAAGTTGCTCGGGGTCGGCCAACCGTTTTTTTTGAACCGTTTTAATAATTTCTCTATGTTTTCCAAGTTGCTCAGGGTCGGCCAACCTTTTTTTCTGAACCGTTTTATTAATTTCTCTATGTTTATCAAGTTGCTCAGGGTCGGCCAACCTTTTTTTTTGAACCGTTCTATTAATTTCTTTATGTTTTTCAAGTTGCTCAGGGTCGGCTAATCGTTTTTTCTGAACCGTTCTATTAATTTCTCTATGTTTTTCAAGTTTTTCAGGGTTCGCCAATCTTTTTTTTTGGGATAAGCTGTTGATTAGCCTGATATCAATACGTACCTCTTCATTCAGTCTCCGAATATTTTGGGATCTTGCATTGAGCTGTCGTATTTTATTTAGTTCTGACTCACTTTTGTCAGACCAATCTTTTCTGGCGCGGTCATGTGCCTTAACCATGGCAGCGCTCTTTTTTCTTAGACGAGGCATAATCTGCAATATTGATATTTATCTATGTATAGGAAGGCACCTCAATTGAAGTATTATAAGTTTTACTCGATAAGAGAAATTTTACTTGATTAGGTATCAGATAGGTTGTTAGGTCCCCTTAATTAGTTCTGGAACATGATTTCTACTAAATATATATTGAATCGTTTAGAGGTTTACCCCCAGTTACAGTAGAAGTGTGCAAAACCCCCCCCCCCCCCCCCCCGAGATAATACACTATGGGATAATTAATTCACATTAGAATATGCTTACCAGCAGTTGTCTTCCGATATTCTTTATCCAAATTTGAGAGAGCCGTTGAAAAAGAAATCTACTATATGAAAAAAAAAAAGAAAAAAGAGAGATAGATCTTGAGAAATAGAAAATAGTCAATCAGAATTCGGAAATAGAACTTGAAAGCAGGACTAGTGAAAAAGAAATTTTCAACACTACTTGAACTCTTCAGACACAAAAATGAATTTTTTGAACCTAAATTGAACGAAAATGTGCAATTTAAACTAATAAAAGACGAGGATCGAATAGGAATACAGAAAGCAGCAGTTTGAAGTCGGAACTTTACGAATACACGAGAAAATCGCAACTCAACGTGAACTAAATCAATTTCGTAAAACCTGAAACTGAATACCTACGATTGTAAATAAATTAAACAAGAATTAGGTATAAAATAATAGTACAAAACTATAAATTTAGAAATAATAGTTATAATACAAATCAAGGAAAAAAGTGAAATTGGAAACGATTAACACGTAGTTGCCAAATCGGGAGAAAGTAAAGTTTCACTCCAGCGAAAACTCAAACGATTTCCCTCAACTTGATTAACGAAGAACTGATAGCAAAAAACTAGAACTTTTCAATATCTGAACACTATCACTATCAACAAGGAGAACACGATAAGTTTATAAGCGAGTGAGCTCCGTCAAACTGATCAAAAACGAAATTGAATTGTTTAAACGTAAAACGAACGAAAACTATTAGGTATAATACGATAAACAGATAGAAATGTAGAAAGCCGAAGTTTGGTGCCCAAAAGTAAACCAGGAATTCGCAACTCAGTGTGAACTGAAACAACTTCGCAGAAACTGAAACTGAATAAGAATGAAAATAGATTGAACGAAAAACTATAAACTAATAATAAACACTATAACTTTACGAATAATAGTTGTAATACAAATCAAGGAAAAAGTGAATTCGGGGAAGCTTAACGTGTGAAGTAGCAAATCGGGAAAAAAGTTATGTTTCCACTCCAGCGAAAACTCAAACAACTTCTCTTAACTTGATTAACGAAGAACTAATCACAAAAACACGAACTTTTCTATATCTGACACACAATAAAGAAGGTGAAAACAATAACTTTATAGGCGAGTGAACCACCGTCGAATTCTCAAGGACGTGTGATTAGGGAGTCGATGCGGGGCAAGAATAACGCTTGTCTTGCATAGCGAAGGTATTGAAACGATGGGTGGATAGATTGCTAGGTACCTACTAGAGATATCACCCGGTTGGTGAATCCGTTACCGAATACCAATATGATGTACTGATGGTACTTCCGATAGTTTTCCTCGCACACGATTTATTTCTCAATTAAATTGGATAAGTAAGAGTGATATTACAACATTTTAAAAATACAAACTTCAGTTCTAGCCTCTAATCGCGTTGGTACCCTTCCTATCGCCTTTCATACTTGAGATTTTGTACTACCTACGTTTTAAACAGCATGGTTCTAGGATTGGTTATACAGGGATACTTCCATAAGAGTAGTTCAATCTGAATTTGGACAATGTTTCATGCAAATATTACCAATTTTTACAACTAGCGAACGGCATTATTTCGATTTTTGACTGATTTTCCAACTTTGAAATTTTTGAAAACTTGATACATATTCTTATAGGAAATTTTACGCTGATTCCGAATATACCACATGTTAGTATGCTGAAAAAATTATTTCGCACAACAAATCGCAAAAAACAGGCTTTTTTGAAATTTTTGACTACATTTTTGAAAATTTCAACCCGAAGATGTAATCCGATCATGCTGGCCAACGAACTTGAACTTTCGTTTTGTGTCCTTAACATTTTAAAATCTGTTTGAAGTTTCTAGCACAATTCTACGGACAGTTATCGTCTGGAATGACACATACATACATACATATATACATACATATATACATACATATATACATATATACATACATAAAAAAATGCGTTAAACTTCAGAATATGATTCAGAATAGCCTGAAACGGATTTCTGCATAAAAAATTTTCAAAAATTCACATTCTACAAATTTTGAGGCGAGAGCAATAGCTTAATTTTCTTCAAAAATTCGCTAAAACGCTGCAAATTATTTCACAAAGGTTTATTATTTTTTCAATTGAGTATGATCGTAGTTTTAGTTGGCTTGCGTACGTCATAAGGCCCGTGCAGGCTCCTCGGCGTGTCCCATTTCGAGTTGCCACAACCTATACTTCTACAATTATATACGCATGTTTATATTTCTTGATTTGAGCTCCTATCTATTCAAATAGTTATTGCCTTAATAATATCATTATCTAAGTACGTACGAAAAGTCGAGAGGATATGTTATTAAATATGCGTAGGAAAAGCATTGGTATTAACACACAAATATGACCTACAAAAAACATATATTCATGCCTCGAAGGAACGCCGTACCCACCACAAGGTGCCGCGGCGCCTCCTCTCACTCCACCCCCCGCTCACCACCCACCGTGACCCCCTGCCAAGCGTGCCAGGCGTGCGTGAGTCTATAAGACACTTTTTCGCCCGTTTTTGGCCCATAGCATCTATGCAAGTAAAGCGATCGGGATGGTTAAACATTAGGACCAACTAGACCCCAAATGGAGTCTATGTGCGAAAGAACGGGTTTTTTAAGTCAATTCTTAGGCCTTTTATGGCCCGGACGGCGAACGGCGGACGGCGGACGGACATTTCAAATTTGGATTCTACGCACCTTGAAACGTAAAGTGACAAAGTTTGATGGGGGGTTATAAAAATGTTTTGCTACACGATCACATAGGCTTATTATTGGAAATAATAAACCAAAACTTTCAATACAGTAAAACAGGGATTTATCCCCAATTTTTTTATAATGCTTCAAGTCGAGATTTTTATTTATTTTTAAGCAATGTTCCTGTGATTTTCTTGATAAAATCAGGATTGTAAACTTAAGTTCCTTGAAAGTGTTAACGTTTAAAAAGTTCAAGTAGGTATTCGAAAAGTCAAGTTAAAAAAATGGTGGTCTCTTTTTTGTGATTTTTTAAGTAAACATGTGGGATTTTTACCCAATTGTATTCGTTAAAGCGTTATGTTTATATTTTATTCTAAATGTTACGAGTTAATGAGACTGATTTTATAACCTACTGACCGAAAATAAATATTTTAACAATTCTCCGTTTTTTAAAAACATAAATTATTGACCCTTGTTGCACAGGAAATGCGTTATCTAGGTTTTCTTCTGAAAACAAGTGTGTGACCCTTGTTACCCCAACTTGAGGGTAATAAGGGTCACACTATAAAAAATATATAAATCCTATATAAACTATATAATCTATAAATATATAAATCCCCCACCATTCATGGGGGTCTAAAGTTGGGTTATGGATTCTACTCTACAGCCCAAGACTCTGAGGGGTAAACAAAAAGAAATGTTTTAAATCGAATCAAATCAAATCTTTATTTACGGAATAATCCATTTTTGTCAATTGTATAGATAAATAAAATAGTCAACAGAAGAAAGTATAGGTGTCTAAACATATATAAGTAAATCATGTATCTATCATCAAATGACGGCGTTCAAGGAACCAACAGAAGTTAGAACAAGTAAAGAAGTTATACAAAGTTATAAAAGTTATAATACAAATTTCAAACAGTTTGCAAGATGATTGATTATTCATGAAAAACATATAACTTATTAATCAGTACAAACGATTTCAGATCAAAGAAATATATCATTTCAGGATAATAGATTTTATGATCGTAGGTGATGTATGAAATAAATCAATTTCCATGTAATTATTAGATTGCATCATGGCCCTATTGAGGGGGCTGTATCGTTGTTTATTGTTAGAAATTTTGAGGTAAAGTATAAATTTGACCCTTATTACCCCGTTTTACGGTACTAGTTTATTACTAACTAGTCTACCTTATACCCGCGAGAAATACCCATATTGCCCTTCAGGTCCCTGAAGTGTACACCACCATAAACTGTGCCTACACAACTGTACACTGCACACCACCATGCACTGTGTACAGCTGTACATCACCATAAAACTCTGTACACCATACAACACCTGTAAACTGTACATAACCATACAACCGTACATGAGAAGTACAGTTTCATTCATTATGAGGTTCTTTTTTCGATTTTTCAAAATTGCTTATATTGTTGAATGCATTTAGGAAATTGTTCGATTTAATTGGAAAAATGTTGCATTCATTTGAAAAATGTTGAATTTACTCTGGAAAAGCTATACAAGGTGTTCACATTTTTGGTTACTAACCTCCTTTTGTTCGATTCTATAACTAATTTGCAACAAAAAGTGCATCATGGACCTTTTTTGGAGGCATTGTTTTCAAGTTATTTACGATTTGATTTTTTCGTGTTTTCAACCTTTCATAACGAAATCGGCTATAGCTCCCTTCCATATTGAGTAAATTCAAATTTGATGGTACCATTGGAAAGAGCGTTAAATTTCCTTTCGGATAGGCTACCCAACGTGTGAAAATATGAGGCAACGTTTGAATTGATGTGAGGCCGATATCGAATCGATACAAAATTATCATTAGGAAAAAGTGAGAAAGAAAATCAGTTCACTAACTAGAATTGTATACAGGTATACTACACTAGTACTAATAAAATATTATTCAGTAGTACTGATACTAACGAATAAGTATATTATTAAAAGAAGGTATTGTAGGTACCTACTGTAGATAAGATAATAAAAATATGTTAAAGGAACTGAACAGGCAAGAAAGTAAAACAACCTTTAATCAACCACCACCGCTATTAATTATTTAAAAAAGTTCCAGTCATGCAGCATGATCGTATGAGCGAATTTTCGTTAATTATCGTATTATATCCTGTTAAATAGTTTTGAAATTTGAGATTTTGGAGTGCGAAGAAGTTGTTAATTATTGATTTTATGGCAAAAAAATGGTTAACTATCAATTTTATTGCTGAAAAATTTGTTCTAAAACATTCTATTATTTAAACAAAGATATTGGATTTCTAGAATTTTTTACATTTTTATCGATTTTGTAGCACATTTTAATGAAATTTAATTACAATTTTGAGCATAGGTTTGAGCTTTAATTTTTAAATTACCAAATTCATAGTTAATAAACTTTATTTGAGTAATATTCTACCAAAAAATATAAATTGAACAATTTTTAGCCGTTTTTAGTCATTTTTAGAGATTTTTTTAGTACATTTTTTGAAATTTGACCAATTTAATGTGCTCAAAAAGTGTTGTCCAACGAACTCATTCTTTCTTTTGAAATGCTTGATTTTTTGGCGAAAGAACGAAGTTTTTATCTCAATTCTATCGAGAGTTATCGTCTGGAATGACATATATATATATATATATATATATATATATATATATATATATATATATATATATATATATATATATATATATGTATATATATATATATATATATATATATATATATACCTATATATATATATATATAAGCGTTAAAATCCAGGAATCATTTCAGAATGCCTCTAAACAGATTTCGATGAAGAAAATTTTTGAAAATTTTTATTTTAAAATTTTTGGAGCCATTGCAATAGCTTTATTTTCTAAGAAAATTCGCTAAAAATGAGCATACAAAAATGTTTACTAAGTTTGATTGGTTTTACTCCTTCAAATCCCAAATTTGTTTCCCCATACCGCTAAGAAACACCAGTTCATTGAGATGTCTGGGGGACAGGCAGCTTCGTGATTCATTCAAAATTATCCCTGTCTTCGAAAATAGTCTCTCACATGGAACAGAAGTTGCAATCAGCATCTCAGCCGTTTTTATCTACCTAATCCTAATCTATCTTTCTCCAACAATCTACTTTTTACAATAACACAATACAATAAGTTGATGATTAATTTCCATTTGAGTATTTCTTACGGTACTTGACTTTTTTCCGATACCAGTACTACACTCAGGTGCAAAAAATTTGGCCCACTCTCTAAAATGGAAGATTTTATGAAGTTGCGACTAATATTCTCTTGTTTTCGACTGGGTTACTGTCTGAACTCATTCAGAGGCATTGTTCGTTGTTTTCTAGCCAGAAGGATGAAATCGTTTTGATCTCTCAACGATAGGGAATCATGTCGAGACGAGATCATGTTTCACTGCCTCCTACTTTCATGTT
The DNA here is from genome assembly GCA_030762985.1 of Adelphocoris suturalis. Taxonomy (NCBI): domain Eukaryota; kingdom Metazoa; phylum Arthropoda; class Insecta; order Hemiptera; family Miridae; genus Adelphocoris; species Adelphocoris suturalis. The sequence goes on from CM061045.1 coordinate 295,619, forward strand.
ATCTTCCGAACTGCCATTATGTTAAAAACGGAGGTTAGTGAAAAACGTTGTCTATTTCCACGAAAAATAAAGATTTACACTGTTAAATCGATTTCGACGGTTAGGCCATCATCAGTAAAATCCATCAAAAGAAAAATCCATTATCAAAAGCATAGCGGCTAGTAACGGATATGGAGGAGATCTCGTTGATACCATATGGGATAATGTTCTTAGGAACAAGAGTAGGGAAAAAGTTTCCAATCTGGCTAGGGAAGATGTAAATTTAGAAGAAAAGCAATGGATAAGTATACCTTATTATGGGAAAATCTCGGATAAAATCGGCAAAATTCTATCATCGAGAGGTTACAAAGTAGGTTTTAGAACTAAAAATAGTCTTAAAGCATTACTAGGATCCGTTAAGGACAAAATCAATGTTCAGGATAAAAGTGGGGTTTATAAACTAAAATGTTCTTGTGGCTACGAATATTGCGGTCAAACTGGTAGGAAATTCAGGGAAAGAATAGACGAGGATCAGGAGGATTTCAGGGAAAATAAGGGTAAGTCTACATTTGCAAAACATCTTAAGGAATCCAATCATAGTTACAATTTTGATTTGACAGATAGACAGTTTGTAGAATTTCTTCATTTTTGTCCGAAGGGAGGTATGTTTAATGTACTTGAAAAATTCGAAATTATCAAAAGTGACAGATCTGGTAAATGTTTAAATGAGGATATACCTCAATATATTTCACCACTAATAGGTCCATTTTTATAAAGCTTGGAATTATCCCTTCGCAATGTTGAAACCGTATTTAGTTATTTCCCCCTTTCACTTCATCTAATTAGCTATAATCCCCCGTCACCTTGTTTACACTTCATTGGTTGTACCTCTTGCCCCCTTTCCTTTCTCTTGACCAATGGGATTCAATCTCCCTTCACCTGTTACTATAAAAGCTGTGTCCTTTCTAATGTATCTTCAGTTATTGTTTGTTACTGATGATGGCCTAACCGTCGAAATCGATTTAACAGTGTAACTCTTTATTTTTCGTGGAAATAGACAACGTTTTTCACTAACTTCCGTTTTTAAATGGGTTTCCACAACTTAGTCTCGAGTGATTTAGTTCGTGCCATTATGTTGTTCATCTCTTCCACCGTAGTCCTCAGCTGAGAAGCGAATGTTTTCCTGTGCGTTGAGTGCATTCCAACCAAAAAAAATCAATTTAAGAGAAAAAAAAAAAATGTCTTTTTCACCTGAAATAATCGGCGGAAACTGTAGCTCTCATTAATGATGGAAGGTCACTGAGACATGCCGCTCAAATGCTAGTACGGCCTTATGAAACCGTCCATGCTACTGTTGGACATTATCGAGAGACGGGATCGTACTCTAGAAGGCAGGGTTCTAGACGCCCATGAAAAACAACAGCCGCTCAAGATAGGTACTTGTACACCTTAGCTTTAAGAAATCGTCGATTAACTGCTTCACAAGGTCGTCACTCACTTGAAAATGCAACGGGAGTGGATTTAGGTGTTTGGACAGTTCGGAGACGATGGTGGGATCGGCATTTATCTGCCAGAAGACCCGCTCGCGTTCCAAGTTTAACCCGTCAGCACAGAATGTTGCGCCTTCAGTTTGCTCGAAATCACAGTGCTTGGGAACTTGAAGAGTGGAGGGATGTCATTTTCAGCGATGAGTCTAGGTTCATTCAGCCTGCGGGGCCCAGATGGTCATGAAAGAGAGTGGAGAAGGCCTGGAGAAAGGTTTGTTCCTGCCACAATGACTGGAAGAGAGCCCGCCGTCCAAGCATTCGAGCGGCATATCTCAGTGACTTTCCATCACTAATGAGAGCTACAGTTTGCGCGACCATTTCCAGAGGGAAAGACATTTTTTTTCTCTTAAAGCGATTATTTTGGGATGAATGCACTCAATGTACAAGAAAACTACTCGCCTCTCGGCAGAGAACTACTGTGGAAGACAACATAATCGCAGTTTGGAACATAACATGAAATTGGGAGGCAGTCAAACATGATCTCGTCTCGTCACGATTCCCTATCGTTGAGAGATCAAACAAATTTCATCCGCCTGGCTGAAAAACAACAAACGAAGCCTCTGAATGAGTTCAGACAGTAACCCAGTCGAAACAAGAGAATATTAGTTGCAACTTCATAAAATCTTCCATTTTGGAGAGTGGGCCAAATTTTTTGCACCTGAGTGTAGTATCTAAAGGAAAGTATCGATACCGTACTAATATCAATAAGTATCGAACGTCCCAAGTAGTGTCACCCAAGTGCTTCTATGGAGGACTTATATACATCTTTTTGGATCTTTGAGCACCGAAAAGATACACATCTTTGGGCACCTCCCTACCTACCTTGTTGCCACGAATGGATTAATTTTTTTTCTTTATCCCCCCCCGCCAGCATAAAATTTGATGCTTTAGGTCTCATGATTCTTCAACAATTGGGTACCTTCGGAAACATGATAAACTAACCGCACACGTAATCAAATGAATGCACTGGCTATTTCTCAAGTCTGTCATATTTATAAAACGCTGCAAATTATTACACAAAGGGGTTCTTTTCCGTTAATTCACTACCATTATTGTTTTGGTCTGGGATTCCGTTAATTCACTACCAATCATGTTTGTACTTAAAGTAGGTATGGTTTTGGTTTTCATTAGGTAATTGTGTTATTAAATATGTAGTAAATACCTGGAATAAAATGATTGAGGTGGAAAGTACAAAAACATGCAACATACACTCATACGTTGTATTCATAATAACACAAATGGAAAACAATGAACAATAAACCACTATTGTAAACACGGCTATGAAAACACAGAACACGTATTCTGATGTTTATGGAATAGTTTTGTATCGAATAGCTTACATTTCAATGGCAGTGAATTAACGGAAACCAAGAAGAATGTTTGGTAGTGAATTAACGGAAAAGAACCCACAAAGGTTTATTATTTATGTATTAGACAGCCCTTCTACGTAGATCTCTGGTCCATAATTATTATGGTAGTTATTATTATAGTATATTTAGTATCGGAGCTTCGGACCTTACAGATGGGTTCAATCCATTACAGCAGCGGAATCTCACAATTTTACGCTTTTAAATATAGTTGATAAACAAAACAATTTACTACCAAGTCATCTTTCCAACACATAAAAGTGTTACCTATACTGTATATTGATATCATCTAATTGGTCAAATTTCAAAAAATGTGCTGACAAAATCACTGAAAATGGCTAAGAATTGTAAAATTGATATTTTTTTAGCATAAGATTGGTCAAATAAAGTTTATCAACTATGAAATAGAACATTCAAAAATTTATGTACGAAATTATGCTAAAAACTTAAACTTCATTAAATTTTGTTTTAAAAAATCTACAAAATTGCAAAAAATAGCCTAAAATCCAAAATATCTTTTTGAATAGAAGAGTATCATATAGAATACTTTTTTTCCATAAAATTAATAGCTAACATTTTCTTTTCACTCATAAATCTCCAATTTCTATACAACTTGAGATATACAAAAAAAAAAAAAGACACTTTTCCAACTATTTTTGGCTCATAGCACCCATGAGAGTGGAGCGATCGAGCTGGCGAGAAGTTAGGACCAACTAGACCCCAAGAGGAGTCTATGTGCGAAAGAACAGATTTTTTAGGTCAATTCTAAGGCCTTTTATGGCCCGGACGGCGGACGGCGAACGGCGGACGGACATTTCAAATTTGGATTCTACGCACCTTGAAACGTAAAGTGACAAAGTTTGAGGGGGGAAATAATAAACCAAAATTACCCCAAGCTATAGCGAACCTTTTTCCGAATAAATGAAAAAAAGTCTGCCAAGTTGGGTGTGGCACATAGCTTCCTCGTTCACCTATCATGAATGCATATAAATCATTGAAAAGTTTTAAATGATCTTGAAATATTCCATAGCGGAAAAGAGTAAATCAAGAAATACCGTGAAATGTCATAACTGGTCAATTATGAAACGAAAAATGATACTCAATGTAATTTACGTTTGTGCAAGTGTAGAATGAACTGGTGAGCCGAAAACAATGAAATAGGTACGGGACCATCTACAACCTGAACCGCGCATTCGCTGACAATTTCGTCAAAATCGGATGAAAACAGTGGAAAAACGCTGCAAATTATTTCACAAAGGTTTATTATTTTTGGTTTATTATTTCCAATAATAAGCCTATGTGATCGTGTAGCAAAAAACTTTTATAACCCCCCCTCAAACTTTGTCACTTTACGTTTCAAGGTACGTAGAATCCAAATTTGAAATGTCCGTCCGCCGTCCGCCGTCCGGGCCATAAAAAGCCTAAGAACTGACTTAAAAAACCCGTTCTTTCGCACATAGACTCCATTTGGGGTCTAGTTGGTCCTAACGTTTAACCATCCCGATCGCTTTACTCGCATAGATGCTATGGGCCAAAAACGGGCAAAAAAGTGTCTTTTTCTACGCGCGCACGCCTGGCACGCTTGGCAGGGGGTCACGGTGGGCGGTGAGGGGGGTGAGCGGGGGGGGTGGAGTGAGAGGAGGCGCCGGCGCACAGTGGTCTGAAAACCCCTAAAAACGGCAAAAACCCCTATTAAGTGGATTAATTGACGAAAACATCGTATACCCCTGTTTTTTGGGATGCTCAATTTAAATTTGATGTCAATTCTTGTTCAAAACGTTTTCTTGTTTATACAGGGTGTTTCTTAAAGGATGGTTATGTATTTTTAGCTCCGTTACTTGAAGGTTAAATAGTATGTACTTGCAGATTCCAGAAGGGCTTGCTATGAGGATAGGTATATTACATATTTTCAACCAAATGTGATTAAAAAAATTCAATTATTTATTTTTTCGCTCAAACATTAAAATGAAAAACTCAGCAATACTCTTTTGTTATCTATATAAATAAAAAATAATAGTCAACTTCTAAAATAGGAATAATAAAAATAATCGCAATTCGTGTGGTACACTATCTAAGAGTTTCCTAATTTTAAGCCGTTTGGTTCGGTCTGCACATTCATCGAAAGCCTTTTCAGGTCGCCCACCACTACAACTGCAACTGTGTGAGGAACGTTCGTTGACATCGTTTAAAAAAATGGTGCATGTATTTTCAAGCCAACTGCTGTGCTTTGTGCAAAATGTTCGCATATTCCGACCAGCCTTCATCCATTTTTCATTGAAATGAGGTATAAACGTTTTCGTTACATACCTTCGAATGGTATTTAGGTGGTCCGCATTAGGACGCGCGATGAGTGAATAGATGCGTTCCACAAACCTGTCCACATCGCGATCGTTTTCTAATAATAAGTTCATTAGCTCGCGGTTGGAACACTGAAATGTAGTCATTTTGGCTAGTGTAGAAAACGCGGGTATACCTACTCGGTTAGCCGACGAGAAGAAACAGAAAGCTATCATTTTTGCATTAGATCTGCCTATATTTAAATGATCTTTAGTCAGTGACAGGATTGAACAGATGCGTATTGGACCGAAGAGAACGCGAAAAATAAACAAAAATTAGTACGTTATTTGAGATAACGAGCAAAGCCGCAAGTTCCCGCAACGGATTTTTGCATTTCTTGTTTCAACAGGTCCTACTGAGTGATCCTAGACCAACCGCACTTTGGCGCACCTTGGCGCACGGTGTTTCCTTGTCTTTTTAAATGTCAAAAGATGGTATTTTTCGATAATTTATTCAAAAACACAAGCTAAAACCTACTGGGAAAATTAGTAACCATCATTTTTCACTTCTTATGACGTATATAGACTTGAAATAAATAGAAGTAATTTTCGTTTTAAAAATAAAGCGCTCCATTTTTCTACGTTTCATTTGACATAAATTCTTGGAAAATGGGTGTTTTCCCGTCTTTTTGAGCTTGCGTAACGCTGTACAATAGTTTTTTTTACATATAGGCCCATGGAATAAGCTAGTTTACTCCTTCAAACATCAATTGTAAATTCAAATTGTACCAACAATCAAGTTGAAAAAAGGGGGTTTTTGCCACCCACAGACCACTGTGCGGCGCCGCGGCACCTTGTGGTGGGTACGGCGCCGGCGTTCCTTCGAGGCATGAATATATGTTTTTTTCAAGGTCATATTTGTGTGTTAATACCAAAGCTTTTCCTACGCATATTTAATAACATATCCTCTCGACTTTTAGGAGCTTACGATAGGAGCTCAAATCGAGAAATATAAACATGCGTATATAATTATAGAAGTATAGGTTGTGGCAACTCGAAATAGGACACGCCGAGGAGTCTGGACGGGCCTTATGACGTACGCTAGCCAACTAAAACTATGATCATACTCAATTGAAAAAATAATAAACCTTTGTGAAATAATTTGCAGCGTTTTTGAATTGTAAGGCTAGCTAGTTTGTGAATAAGTGTTCGTAGAAAACATATTTTGTATTATCTTGATGAAAACTAGTCTAAAATCATTAAAAACGTCAATTATTATGATGACAACACAGTTTGTAAATAAATTTTATGCAATATTTTCAACAGAGACAAACTGTGGGAGCTGCTTGTCTTTGGAATATCTAACCAAATATGACGATTTACGAACTTATTTAGGCCACAATTCTCGTCCGATTTTCGTGATTATTATTATTATTATTATTTTTTTTTTTTAAACTATGAATTTGGTCTAGTTTTGGATCTTATATCAGGAATTTCAAATTTGATTATGAAAAAGGGTGAATGGAGGGGGTAACAGTAAAATATCATGATGTTTTAACTAATATCGTCAAATTTTTGTGATTCTTTTTTGTTCAACTAAGAATTTTGTCTAGTTTTGGAAGGTATATTAGGAGTTTCAAATTTCATTATGGACGAGGAAGATTGGAGGAGGTAATAGTAATAAATCATGATGTTTCAACTATTCAAGTCAGATTTTCGAGATCGTTTTTAGCGAATTTTTGAAGAAAATTAAGCTATTGCTCTCGCCTCAAAATTTGTAGAATGTGAATTTTTGAAAAAAATTTATGCAGAAATCCGTTTCAGGCTATTCTGAATCATATTCTGAAGTTTAACGCATTTTTTTATGTATGTATATATGTATGTATGTATGTATGTATGTATGTATGTGTCATTCCAGACGATAACTGTTCGTAGAATTGTGCTAGAAACTTCAAACAAATTTTAAAATATTAAGGACACAAAACGAAAGTTCAAGTTCGTTGGCCAGCATGATCGGATTACATCTTCGGGTTGAAATTTTCAAAAATGTAGTCAAAAATTTCAAAATAGCCCGTTTTTAGCGATTTGTTGTGCGAAATAATTTTTTCAGCATACTAACATGTGGTATATTCGGAATCAGCCTAAAATTTCCTATAAGAATATGTATCAAGTTTTCAAAAATTTCAAAGTTGAAAAATCAGTCAAAAATCGAAATAATGCCGTTCGCTAGTTGTAAAAATCGGTAATATTTGCATGAAACATTGTCCAAATTCAGATTGAACTACTCTTATGGAAGTATCCCTGTATAACTAATCCTAGAACCATGCTGTTTAAAACGTAGGTAGTAGGTGCTTTAGAAAAAAAAAAAAAAAAGTAATCTCAACTGATGAGTTTACTCTGTGCATGTGTTAATAATTTGATTCCATGTTTGTCTATCAAAATCATAAAATAACATTTCTCAACACGATCAATAGCGACTGAAATGTCGGAGATTTCTTCAAAAATTCGCTCATGGGGTCATGCTGCATGACTGGACTTTATTATGATGAAATTAATTGGTTTATTCTATTTGAGAATGCCCAATTTGATTTTACTATTGTAATCACTCCAACACGACAAGGCTGTATAGTTTCCTTGCTAATGCCGAATAAAATAAAACAAAAATCAAAAAACCCTGGCGAGGGTCGCCTACAAGCATGAGTCGCCTTTCAGGTAAAGAAGTTGGACGGTCTTAGTAGCGTGGGTCCCGCCTAAACTCTGGGTATTCTCTTGATATGAACATGACATGCCTTCTTAACAAAAGAGCTTCCAAGAAATGTGGAAGAACAGTGAAGGGGAAAAAACTCTATCCAGGCTCTACTGGTTTAAACTTAAACTGGTTTGTGGCGTCCACGTGGAGCCATTTTTCAAGGAATCTTATTGGCCAGTTCCCCATGACCCAACCTCCTGGCAGGTACAGGGTCCAATACACGGAAATTCTTTTGTTTGCTCTCTTGTATGACAGTCAGTCCTGCTCACTTTCTCGGAACCAAATAGTAACACGTGTTGTTCTGGCGCAGCTCTAGGTTTTCAGTTTCGAAGAACTTAGCAGACATGCGCAGTTACAGAAGAGATAAGGGTACAACAAGAAAATTATCCCCAGTCTTCGCCTATCGTGGCTAGTGTCTAGGTCGTTGTGTGCGCCTGTGTGCTGGCTCTCCAACAAGATGAAGAATCCAATCTTCAGCATCTTCCGGTATATTGTTAGTTGAATTTGCTTCGTACTCGGTACGCGTTTCCGCGATCGGCTGTGTAGGTGAAAGGCAATCGTTTGACCGTAGTGAAAAAAGTGTAGTGTTTCATTGCATCAGCGCATCTTTACCTGCGTTTCGCCTGCAGCATTCGTCAATCAACATCCATTTTCAAGGTACCTGCATGACTGCATGATCATAATATCGAATAAATATTCATTGAAATAATTCTGTTGAACTTACATGCATGTTTTGCTTACGTGTACTCCATTATACACGGATTTGTGTAAAAAATATTGGGTACACAATCCATTTTATGAGAATAAAATACTGTGGCCCAGCACCGAATAATTTTACTTAATCAGGGTTTGAAATGGATGATTAATTCTTTTTTTGTTGGAATTAATCAAATCATGGTCATTTCATCTAATAATTTAATCCATGTGAAAAAATTATTTTTTGATTTATATCAAATATTGATTTTTATTAATAATCAAATCATGATTTAATCAAAACTGATATAATTATTTAAATCGGAGAATAATGATTATTTCGTGCAAGTATGTACTCAGATGAAAGCTTATGAGAAGGTAATTTCGAATAATAAAAATAAGAAAAGAAAAATCATGAAATAATCGTTAATCTCTGGTCAGAAAAAGAACCATAAATCTTTAATTTGTATTCTTTTGATTAAAAAGTTAATGATTGATAGTTGATTTATATGATCCACCAATTAAAAATTAATAATTAATCATTACCTATTTCCTGATTTTTTCGGAAAGCTTGATTTCTATTTCAAATCCTGGTGTTAATATCTTTGTTACCTGCTGATTATTTAGATTCTTGAGATTGTAAAGTTGTATTGAATTTTGGAAGGTACCTAATTGGGTACTGTTTACTCCTAGCCAAGTAAACAAGAGGATGTTGTGGTTGACAATAACATTCAGTAAAACAAAACCGAACATATATTTCACAAAAGGTAACAGCAGAAAAATGAGTAGTTAAAGATAAAAACACAAGCCGAGATTGCCGCGCACTCCACGCTCACTTCGGAAACCGATAAGATCAAAATCACCATCGCGTAGGAACAACTTGACTCCCCATCCCTAGTGATGGCAAAAGAAAATCGATGTTTTCGAAAAATCGATTTTTTTAGTTTCAAACATCGATGTTTAGACATCGATTTTTGCTGTACGATATGTATCTAACATCGATGTTTTCATCCCAAACCATCGATTTTTTAACTTGCCGGAATAAAGCTTTTGCTTCTGTAGCTTTACCGACAATCTCGAACCGGAAATTCAGATATACAAGCTCTATATTTTGTTTTGAAAGAAATTGTCTATTAAAATATCCACCTGACTGCATCAAGATACAAATGGGAACGGTCTGCACCATCTCCTCCCCACCCCCTCACCATAGATTATTCCTTTCATCTCATCCTCATACCCCTTCCATTTCCACTCTCACATGAGTCACTCTTAAAGAGAACTCTTAAATCAAAATTTTGTCTCGAGAATATTTAAGTATCGTAAATTTGAATATTATTATTATTATTATTTTTTTTTTTTACTATACTAAATTATTGGTTTTTATTTTTTTTATTACATTTTAGGTTTATTATATTACTTTAAACACATAACATAGTGTGCTGGGTCTAAAATAAGTTATTGTACTTATTATCATTATTATATAACTTTGATTAATTTATTACTCTAGTATTTTCAATGCTAACAAATACAGCAACAAAATGAAATGATTGTTTTATTTAAACCCTTAAATGTTCGTTTTCAGAAACTACTATTTTGTAGCCTATTACCTTACTTTCTTTATATTAAATTCAAGTACTTTATTTCTTTTAACAAAATTTGTCTTCTTCGATGTTAAAACATCGATGTTTTCAAAAATCGATATTTTGGGCTCGATTTTTGTATCCCATCGATTTAATAAGCTCGATACATCGATGTTTCCAAAAATCGATTTTTCATGAAATATTGCCATCACTACCCATCCCCAGTGTTGCCCCAGACACTATATAGCTACGGTGACCATATTTATCTTAAACAAAATCGGGACGGATAGAACTATCAAGGGGGTCTGAGGGGTATAGAATACACGAGACGTTCCAAACCCGACGCGAGCACCTCCCACTCCAACATGTTCCTCCCTACAAAAAAACCGCTCAGCGTTGCCAACCATCGTAAATATCCGTAACTGCAGGGGGTTATTTGACAAATGTACAAACAAATAGTGAATCGAACTTGAACGCCAGTATTTTAAAGCTATTTTTCATATCTTTCAGATTGACGTAAGACATTAGGATCATAATTTTAAAAGTTCCAGTCAAGCAGCATGAACTTCCGAGTTAATTCTAATTCATATTCATTTATGAAGGTATACCTTAACTCATGGCTTTTTCAACATGCACCTTATAAGTTCAAATTTTAATACTTTCATGAAGCTAAGCTGCCTGGTAATGCTCAAATTTCCAGGGTGACAAACTCGTTTTAATAAATATTTTAATCTTAAAATAAAATGAAAATGAATAGGTAATAAAACAATGCGGAATTTTCATGGTTATTTTTTATTTGCTTAATAGACAGATCTTAACGAGAGCTTTCCAAAAAGTAGCTGTACGGTGGGTTTTAGACCATTAAATACGGCTCTTGTAATTCATTTGCACGATGACGTCACGGCCCTCACCTGTCTGAAGGAACCTTCAGCTCTCTTGCATTACTACTTGCGTGATCTTATCACCCGTTCATTGGCCAGACTAAACACTAATTTTGAGCTGCAAATTAGTAGTAGATGGTTTTCAAGTGTGCTGAATCCGAATCTGGGGTCAAAAGTGTGAAATTCCAACACATGAAAGTTCCCCATTAAATTATAAATGAAAATTTGTTTAACAAATTTTTTGCCATTTCTCGAGTTCATAAATTTTGAAATTAGAGCAACTTTTTACGTTAACATTTGTAACTATAAAATTGATTGCTATCTTCAATCTTTTGATTCATTGTATCTGAACACATATTTCAAATGGAGTAGGGAAAATAGAATTGATGCAAAATGACAAATTAATAGAGCAATAAAGCTTTTATTTTATTATGTAGGAGGAACAATAAATTACCACCACTCATTTTCCATGTGATTTAGAGACTGACTTAGAAGAGAGAGTAACTTAGAAAAGAGTAAAGTAAGATCACAGTAAACGAGTAATAAAACTCAAGAAATTTTTCTGAACATTAAAAATTCATTATTTGGCGAGTTAACTTTGTCCGAACCATGCCAAGATTCTATGTGCCAGCGAAGATTGAATTTCCTCTTCGTTTGTGATGTGCAGTGGTAACAAAATAGCATGTTGAAACGGAGGAACATACATGCGGAGGAACATATAATAAAAGTAATTTAAACTACATATATAACATATAATTAAAAGTACATATAAACTTAACACGCATGTCAGAGTACTGTAATCTAAATAGAACCTAAACAATAAGATAAGTGATAAGACGGATCAGCTGTTCGGTTGTTACCCAGCGGGAACAAACGGAGGGGAAAAGGCAGTAGGGTGGGAGGTGCTCGCGTCGGGTTTGGAACGTCTCGTTATAGAATACCCTCCATGGGGAGGAGGGTCCGGGGGTCCACCCCCGTAAAAGTTTGAATTTTTTACCCTTTAAAAGTTTGTTTTTAAGCCTATTTCATCCATTCAAACATTGGTTTATTAAGAGCTTCGTATCAAACTAAAAATATGTAATATTCATTAAAGAATGTGGCACTAAGAATTACATAACAAAATAATTTCAAGAAGTTTATTACATACACAGAAAGAATATGTACCTTTTGCACGAACAAACTGAACTTCACGAACAACAGGTAAGTTTTCATAGTCAAATAAACAAACATTAATTTTCCAAAAAATTAAAAAATAAAAGTTAACAGAGCAGTCTGTTTACATCATTGTTCTTCTTATATTTTTTCACTAGGGCCAGGGGTACTCTTTTTACTCCAGTCGTACTTCTGCGTTGAGGAAAGTTCTCTCAGCAAGGAGTCGTCTTTTCTTATTTTGTCGTACCTTTCAACACACGACAAAGAACTGTTCATTTGGACAATTAGTAATGCTTTAACACAGTCTAGTGCCATTGAAGATTTTTCTGTCCAAAAGTTGTTTATCAATGAGAAAGCTCGCTCGACTGAAGCATTTGTTCCTGGTAAAGAAAGAGCAAATTCTACCAGAGTTTTGAGATTAGGAACGCTTATTTCGTTTTTCTGCAAGTCCTGAAATAAAGTCAGCCACCGTTGCTCAGTTGATAGTTTTTGTTCTTTCCATTCAGCCAGGACGACATCAGGAAGCTGTGTGTTCAGCACACTAAGCTCATTGAACAAATCATCAAGCGAGAGAGGTGGCTTATCTTGAAACAAATCCCAACTTTCCTCTAGTTCTTCCCACTTCAGCTGCTTCTTTAAGTCTATCCGAGACAGTTGACTCAAGCTGTCAACGTTTGATTTCCAAACATCAAAATAAGTAATGCAGTGGTCATAAAAAGTTCCTACTGTATTTTTCACCTCTTGTAAATCGCATGCATTTCCTGCAGCAACACTGTTTCTTTGAAGTTCCTTTACTTTCATGGGTAGAAATAAAGACTGTGACTATGATACACTCCTATTACGGTATAATAGTTATGTTGTGTGCGGTGTAAAGAAATTCCACGGTACTAATCATTCATTTTAAAATAAAGCTAATAACTTTTCATGATGATTTGGTTTGAAAAATCTTTATTGGTGAAAATCGGGACATTTCTTTCCCAATTCGGGACCCCGGGACACAGGCTTTAAAATCGGGACTGTCCCGATAAAATCGGGACGTATGGTCACCGTATATATAGCTAACCTTAACATGGATGGTGAATAGTTGTTATTTAATATTTATCTTAGGTCGAATAAAATAGATACATTCAGAAACAAAAAAGAGATAAGCAACAAATACATATATAAAAGAGTAGAAAGGATTTAGATGTTAGATTTAGATTATTTATTTATCAATCTGTACAAATTAGGGCTCGTGGCCCTCTCTTACATCTGTACAGATAAAAATAGAAACATATATTTTACATCATGTCAGGCAATATAGATATGGTCGAGTCGGTCAGTCGAGTCGGTCGAGTCGGTCGGTCGAGTCGGTCGAGTCGGTCGAGTCGGTCGGTCGAGTCGGTCGAGTCGGTAGGTCGAGTCGGTCGAGTCGGTCGAGTTGGTCGGTCGAGTCGGTCGGTCGAGTCGGTCGAGTCGGTCGGTCGAGTCGGTCGAGTCGGTCGGTCGAGTCGGTCGAGTCGGTCGGTCGAGTCGGTCGAGTCGGTCAGTCGAGTCGGTCGACTCGACCGACTCGACCGACCGACTCGACCGACTCGACCGACCGACTCGACCGACTCGACCGACCGACTCGACCGACCGACTCGACCGACCGACCGACTCGACCGACCGACTCGACCGACCGACTCGACCGACCGACTCGACCGACTCGACCGACTGACTCGACCGACTCGACCGACCGACTCGACCGACTCGACCGACCGACTCGACCGACTCGACCGACCGACTCGACCGACTCGACCGACTCGACTCGACCGACTCGACCGACCGACTCGACCGACTCGACCGACTCGACTCGACCGACTCGACCGACCGACTCGACCGACTCGACCGACCGACTCGACCGACCGACTCGACCGACTCGACCGACCGACTCGACCGACTCGACCGACCGACTCGACCGACTGACCGACCGACTCGACCGACTCGACCGACCGACTCGACCGACTCGACCGACCGACTCGACCGACTCGACCGACCGACTCGACCGACTCGACCGACCGACTCGACCGACTCGACCGACCGACTCGACCGACTCGACCGACCGACTCGACCGACTCGACCGACTGACTCGACCGACTCGACCGACTGACTCGACCGACTCGACCGACTGACTCGACCGACTCGACCGACTGACTCGACCTCGACCGACTGACTCGACCGACTCGACCGACTGACTCGACCGACTCGACTGACTGACTCGACCGACTCGACTGACTGACTCGACCGACTCGACCGACTGACTCGACCGACTCGACCGACTGACTCGACCGACCGACTCGACTCGACTGACTCGACCGACTGACTCGACCGACTCGACCGACCGACTCGACCGACCGACTCGACCGACTCGACTCGACCGACTCGACCGACTGACTCGACCGACTCGACCGACCGACTCGACCGACTCGACCGACTGACTCGACCGACTCGACCGACTGACTCGACCGACTCGACTGACTGACTCGACCGACTCGACTGACTGACTCGACCGACTCGACTGACTGACTCGACTGACTCGACTGACTGACTCCGACTGACTCGACTGACTGACTCGACCGACTGACTCGACTGACTGACTCGACTGACTCGACTGACTGACTCGACTGACTCGACCGACTCGACTCGACCGACTGACTCGACTCGACCGACTCGACTCGACCGACTCGACCGACTGACTCGACCGACTCGACCGACCGACTCGACCGACTCGACCGACTGACTCGACCGACTCGACCGACCGACTGACTCGACTGACTGACTCGACTGACTCGACTGACTCGACTGACTCGACCGACTCGACCGACTCGACTGACTGACTCGACTGACTGACTCGACTGACTCGACTGACTGACTCGACTGACTGACTCGACTGACTCGACTGACTGACTCGACTGACTCGACTGACTGACTCGACTGACTCGACTGACTGACTCGACTGACTCGACTGACTGACTCGACTGACTCGACTGACTGACTCGACTGACTCGACTGACTGACTCGACTGACTCGACTGACTGACTCGACCGACTCGACCGACCGACTCGACCGACTCGACCGACCGACTCGACCGACCGACTCGACCGACTCGACCGACTCGACCGACTCGACCGACTCGACCGACTCGACTCGACCGACTCGACCGACTCGACCGACTCGACCGACCGACTCGACCGACTCGACCGACCGACTCGACCGACTCGACCGACCGACTCGACTCGACCGACTCGACCGACTCGACTCGACCGACCGACTCGACCGACTCGACCGACCGACTCGACCGACTCGACCGACCGACTCGACTGACTCGACCGACTCGACCGACCGACTCGACCGACCGACTCGACCGACTCGACCGACCGACCGACTCGACTCGACCGACTCGACCGACTCGACTCGACCGACTCGACCGACTCGACCGACTCGACTCGACCGACTCGACCGACCGACCGACTCGACCGACCGACTCGACCGACTCGACCGACCGACTCGACCGACTCGACCGACCGACTCGACCGACTCGACCGACTCGACCGACCGACTCGACCGACTCGACCGACCGACTCGACCGACTCGACCGACCGACTCGACCGACTCGACCGACCGACTCGACCGACTCGACCGACCGACTCGACCGACCGACTCGACCGACTCGACCGACCGACTCGACCGACTCGACCGACCGACTCGACCGACTCGACCGACCGACTCGACCGACTCGACCGACCGACTCGACCGACTCGACCGACTCGACTCGACTCGACCGACTCGACCGACTGACTCGACCGACTCGACCGACTGACTCGACCGACTCGACCGACTGACTCGACCGACTCGACCGACTGACTCGACCGACTCGACCGACTGACTCGACCGACTCGACCGACTGACTCGACCGACTCGACCGACCGACTCGACCGACTCGACCGACCGACTCGACCGACTCGACCGACTCGACTCGACCGACTCGACCGACCGACTCGACCGACTCGACCGACTGACTCGACCGACTCGACCGACTGACTCGACCGACTCGACTGACTGACTCGACCGACTCGACCGACCGACTCGACCGACTCGACCGACTGACTCGACCGACTCGACCGACCGACTCGACCGACTCGACCGACTCGACTCGACCGACTCGACCGACTCGACCGACTGACTCGACCGACTGACTCGACCGACTCGACCGACTGACTCGACCCGACCGACTCGACCGACTGACTCGACCGACTCGACCGACTGACTCGACTGACTCGACCGACTGACTCGACCGACTCGACCGACTGACTCGACCGACTCGACTGACTGACTCGACCGACTCGACTGACTGACTCGACCGACTCGACCGACTGACTCGACCGACTGACTCGACTGACTGACTTGACTCGACCGACTGACTCGACTGACTCGACCGACTGACTCGACCGACTGACTCGACCGACTGACTCGACCGACTGACTCGACCGACTGACTCGACTGACTGACTCGACCGACTGACTCGACTCGACTGACTCGACTGACTGACTCGACTGACTGACTCGACTGACTCGACTGACTGACTCGACTGACTGACTCGACTGACTCGACTGACTCGACTGACTCGACTCGACCGACTCGACCGACCGACTCGACCGACTCGACCGACCGACTCGACCGACCGACTCGACCGACTCGACTCGACTGACCGACTCGACTGACCGACTCGACTGACCGACTCGACCGACTCGACTGACCGACTCGACTGACCGACTCGACTGACTGACTCGACTGACCGACTCGACTGACCGACTCGACCGACCGACTCGACCGACCGACTCGACCGACCGACTCGACCGACCGACTCGACCGACTCGACCGACCGACTCGACCGACCGACCGACCGACTCGACCGACTCGACTGACCGACTCGACTCGACCGACCGACTCGACCGACCGACTCGACCGACCGACTCGACCGACCGACTCGACCGACCGACTCGACCGACCGACTCGACCGACCGACTCGACCGACCGACTCGACCGACCGACTCGACCGACTCGACCGACCGACTCGACCGACCGACTCGACCGACTCGACTGACCGACTCGACCGACTCGACCGACCGACTCGACCGACCGACTCGACTGACCGACTCGACCGACCGACTCGACCGACTCGACCGACCGACTTGACCGACTCGACCGACCGACTCGACCGACTCGACCGACCGACTCGACCGACCGACTCGACCGACCGACTCGACCGACTCGACCGACCGACTCGACCGACTCGACCGACCGACTCGACCGACTCGACCGACCGACTCGACCGACTCGACCGACCGATTCGACCGACTCGACCGACCGACTCGACCGACTCGACCGACCGACTCGACCGACTCGACCGACCGACTCGACCGACTCGACCGACCGACTCGACCGACCAACTCGACCGACTCGACCGACCGACTCGACCGACTCGACCGACCGACTCGACCGACTCGACCGACCGACTCGACCATATCTATATTGCCTGACATGATGGTAAAATATATGTTTCTATTTTTATCTGTACAGATGTAAGAGAGGGCCACGAGCCCTAATTTGTACAGATTGATAAATAAATAATCTAAATCTAACATCTAAATCCTTTCTACTCTTTTATATATGTATTTGTTGCTTATCTCTTTTTTGTTTCTGAATGTATCTATTTTATTCGACCTAAGATAAATATTAAATAACAACTATTCACCATCCATGTTAAGGTTAGCTATATATACGGTGACCATACGTCCCGATTTTATCGGGACAGTCCGATTTTGAAGCCTGTGTCCCGGGGTCCGAATTGGGAAAGAAATGGTCCCGATTTTCACCAATAAAGATTTTTCAAACCAAATCATCATGAAAAGTTATTAGCTTTATTTTGAAGGTCAAGTCGGTCAAGTCGGTCAAGTCGGTCAAGTCGGTCAAGTCGGTCAAGTCGGTCAAGTCGGTCAAGTCGGTCAAGTCGGTCAAGTCGGTCAAGTCGGTCAAGTCGGTCAAGTCGGTCAAGTCGGTCGAGTCGGTCAAGTCGGTCAAGTCGGTCAAGTCGGTCAAGTCGGTCAAGTCGGTCAAGTCGGTCAAGTCGGTCAAGTCGGTCAAGTCGGTCAAGTCAGTCAAGTCGGTCAAGTCGGTCAAGTCGGTCAAGTCGGTCAAGTCAGTCAAGTCGGTCAAGTCGGTCAAGTCGGTCAAGTCGGTCAAGTCGGTCAAGTCGGTCAAGTCGGTCAAGTCGGTCAAGAGTCAAGTCGGTCGAGTCGGTCAAGAGTCAAGTCGGTCGAGTCGGTCAAGAGTCAAGTCGGTCGAGTCGGTCAAGTCGGTCGGTCAAGTCGGTCAAGTCGGTCGGTCAAGTCGGTCAAGTCGGTCGGTCAAGTCGGTCGAGTCGGTCAAGTCGGTCAAGTCGGTCAAGAGTCAAGTCGGTCGAGTCGGTCGAGTCAAGTCGGTCGAGTCGGTCGAGTCAAGTCGGTCGAGTCGGTCAAGTCGAGTCGGTCGGTCGAGTCGGTCAAGAGTCAAGTCGGTCGAGTCGGTCAAGTCGGTCAAGTCGAGTCAAGTCGGTCGAGTCGGTCGAGTCGGTCGGTCGAGTCGGTCGAAGTCGGTCGAGTCGGTCGAGTCGGTCGGTCAGAGTCGTCAAGTCGAGTCGGTCGAGTCGAGTCGGTCGGTCGAGTCGGTCGAGTCGGTCGGTCGAGTCGGTCGAGTCAAGTCGGTCGAGTCGGTCGAGTCGGTCAAGTCGGTCGAGTCGAGTCGTCAAGTCGAGTCAAGTCGAGTCGGTCAAGTCGAGTCGGTCGAGTCAAGTCGGTCGAGTCGGTCGAGTCGGTCAAGTCGGTCAAGTCGAGTCGGTCGGTCGAGTCGGTCGAGTCGGTCGAGTCGGTCAAGTCGAGTCAAGTCGGTCAAGTCGGTCGAGTCGGTCGAGTCGGTCGGTCAAGTCGGTCGAGTCGAGTTGGTCGAGTCGGTCAAGTCGGTCGGTCGGTCAAGTCGGTCAAGTCAGTCAAGTCGGTCGGTCGGTCGAGTCGGTCAAGTCGGTCGGTCAAGTCGGTCGAGTCGGGTCAAGTTGAGTCGGTCGAGTCGAGTCGGTCGAGTCGTCGAGTCGAGTCGGTCGAGTCGGTCGAGTCGAGTCGGTCGAGTCGGTCGAGTCGAGTCGGTCGAGTCGGTCGAGTCGGTCAAGTCGGTCAAGTCGGTCAAGTCGGTCGGTCGAGTCGGTCGAGTCGGTCAAGTCGGTCGTCAAGTCGGTCAAGTCGGTCAAGTCGGTCGAGTCGGTCGAGTCGGTCGGTCAAGTCAAGTCGGTCAAGTCGGTCGGTCAAGTCGGTCAAGTCGGTCGGTCAAGTCGGTCAAGTCGGTCGAGTCGGTCAAGTCGGTCGAGTCGAGTCGGTCGAGTCAAGTCGAGTCGGTCAAGTCGGTCAAGTCGAGTCAAGTCGGTCGAGTCGGTCGAGTCGGTCAAGTCGAGTCAAGTCGAGTCAAGTCGGTCGAGTCGGTCGAGTCGGTCAAGTCGGTCAAGTCGGTCGGTCAAGTCGGTCGAGTCGGTCAAGTCGGTCAAGTCGGTCGGTCGGTCAAGTCGGTCAAGTCGGTCAAGTGTCGGTCGGTCAAGTCGGTCGAGTCGGTCGAGTCGGTCGGTCGGTCGAGTCGGTCGAGTCGGTCGGTCGAGTCGGTCGAGTCGGTCAAGTCGGTCGGTCAAGTCGGTCGTCAAGTCGGTCGAGTCGGTCAAGAGTCAAGTCGGTCGAGTCGGTCAAGTCGGTCGAGTCGGTCGAGTCGGTCGGTCGAGTCGGTCGGTCGAGTCAAGTCGGTCAAGTCAGTCAAGTCAGTCAAGTCAGTCAAGTCAGTCAAGTCAGTCAAGTCAGTCAGTCGGTCGGTCAAGTCGGTCAAGTCGGTTAAGTCGGTCAAGTCGGTCGAGTCAATCGAGTCAGTCGAGTCAGTCGAGTCAGTCGAGTCAGTCAAGTCGGTCAAGAGTCAAGTCGGTCAAGTCGGTCGAGTCGTCGAGTCAAGTCGGTCGAGTCGGTCGAGTCGGTCAGTCGAGTCGGTCGAGTCGGTCAAGTCGAGTCGGTCGAGTCAAGTCGGTCGAGTCGGTCGAGTCGGTCGAGTCGGTCGAGTCGGTCGGTCGAGTCAAGTCGGTCGAGTCGGTCGAGTCGGTCAAGTCGGTCGGTCGAGTCAAGTCGGTCGAGTCGGTCGAGTCGGTCAAGTCGGTCGGTCAAGTTGGTCAAGTCAGTCAAGTCGGTCAAGTCGGTCTGTCAAGTCGGTCAAGTCGGTCAAGTCGGTCGGTCAAGTCGGTCAAGTCGGTCGAGTCGGTCAAGTCGGTCGAGTCGGTCAAGTCGAGTCAAGTCGTCAAGTCGGTCGAGTCGGTCAAGTCGAGTCAAGTCGAGTCAAGTCGGTCAAGTCGGTCGAGTCGGTCGAGTCGGTCAAGTCGAGTCAAGTCGGTCGAGTCGGTCAAGTCGAGTCGGTCGAGTCAAGTCGGTCGAGTCGGAGTCGGTCGAGTCGGTCGAGTCGGTCGAGTCGGTCGAGTCGGTCAGTCGGTCGAGTCGGTCGAGTCGGTCGGTCGAGTCGGTCGAGTCGGTCGGTCGAGTCGGTCGGTCAAGTCGGTCGGTCGGTCAAGTCGGTCGGTCAAGTCGGTCGGTCAAGTCGGTCAAGTCGGTCAAGTCGGTCGAGTCGGTCAAGTCGGTCAAGTCGGTCGGTCGAGTCGGTCGGTCAAGTCGGTCAAGGTCAAGTCGGTCAAGTCGGTCAAGTCGGTCAAGTCGGTCGATCAAGTCGGTCAAGTCGGTCAAGTCGGTTAAGTCGGTCAGTCGGTCGAGTCGGTCGGTCAAGTCGGTCGGTCAAGTCGGTCGAGTCGGTCAAGTCGGTCAAGTCGAGTCAAGTCGGTCAAGTCGAGTCAAGTCGGTCAAGAGTCGGTCGAGTCGGTCAAGTCGGTCGAGTCGGTCGGTCAAGTCGGTCAAGTCGGTCGGTCAAGTCGGTCAAGTCAGTCAAGTCGGTCAAGTCGGTCAAGTCAGTCAAGTCGGTCGAGTCGGTCTGTTAAGTCGGTCAAGTCGGTCAAGTCGGTCGGTCAAGTCGAGTCGGTCGAGTCGGTCGAGTCGGTCAAGTCGAGTCAAGTCGAGTCGAGTCGGTCGAGTCGGTCAAGTCGGTCAAGTCGAGTCAAGTCGGTCGAGTCGGTCGAGTCGAGTCGGTCGAGAGTCAAGTCGGTCGAGTCGGTCAAGTCGAGTCGGTCGAGTCGGTCGGTCGAGTCGGTCGAGTCGAGTCGAGTCGGTCGAGTCGGTCGAGTCGGTCGTCGGTCGAGTCGGTCGAGTCGGTCGAGTCGGTCGAGTCGAGTCGAGTCGAGTCGAGTCGGTCGGTCGAGTCGAGTCGGTCGAGTCGGTCGAGTCGGTCGAGTCGTTCGAGTCGGTCGAGTCGGTCGAGTCGGTCGAGTCGGTCGGTCGAGTCGGTCGAGTCGGTCGAGTCGGTCGAGTCGGTCGGGTCGGTCGAGTCGGTCGAGTCGGTCGAGTCGGTCGAGTCGGTCAAGTCGGTCAAGTCGGTCGAGTCGGTCGAGTCGGTCAAGTCGGTCAAGTCGGTCGAGTCGGTCGGTCAAGTCGGTCGGTCAAGTCGGTCAAGTCGGTCAAGTCGGTCGGTCAAGTCAAGTCGGTCGAGTCGGTCGAAGTCGGTCGAGTCGGTCGAGTCGAGTCGGTCGAGTCG
This sequence comes from Adelphocoris suturalis, assembly GCA_030762985.1. Taxonomy (NCBI): domain Eukaryota; kingdom Metazoa; phylum Arthropoda; class Insecta; order Hemiptera; family Miridae; genus Adelphocoris; species Adelphocoris suturalis. The sequence continues at coordinate 317,551 of CM061045.1, forward strand.
GTCGAGTCGTCAAGTCGGTCAAGTCGGTCAAGTCGGTCGGTCGAGTCGGTCAAGTCGGTCGGTCGGTCAAGTCGGTCGAGTCGGTCAAGTCGGTCGGTCGGTCAAGTCGGTCGAGTCGGTCAAGTCGGTCAAGTCGAGTCAAGTTGGTCGAGTCGGTCGAGTCGGTCAAGTCGAGTCGGTCGAGTCGGTCGAGTCGGTCGAGTCGGTCGAGTCGGTCGAGTCGGTCGAGTCGGTCAAGTCGAGTCAAGTCGAGTCAAGTCGGTCGAGTCGGTCGAGTCGGTCAAGTCGGTCGAGTCGGTCGAGTCGAGTCAAGTCGAGTCAAGTCGGTCGAGTCGGTCAAGTCGAGTCGGTCGAGTCGTCAAGTCGAGTCAAGTCGGTCGAGTCGGTCGAGTCGGTCGAGTCGGTCGAGTCAGTCAGTCGAGTCAGTCAAACGAGTCAGTCGAGTCAAGTCGGTCGAGTCGGTCGGTCGGTCGAGTCGGTCGAGTCGGTTGGTCGAGTCGGTCGAGTCGGTCGGTCAAGTCGGTCGGTCAAGTCGGTCAAGTCGGTCAAGTCGGTCAAGTCGGTCAAGTCGGTCAAGTCGGTCGGTCAAGTCGGTCAAGTCGGTCGGTCGAGTCGGTCGGTCAAGTCGGTCAAGTCGGTCAAGTCGAGTCAAGTCGGTCGAGTCGGTCGAGTCGGTCAAGTCGGTCGAGTCGGTCGAGTCGGTCAAGTCGGTCAAGTCGGTCAAGTCGGTCGGTCGAGTCGGTCAAGTCGGTCAAGTCGGTCGGTCAAGTCGGTCAAGTCAGTCAAGTCGGTCAAGTCGGTCAAGTCGGTCGAGTCGGTCGAGTCGGTCGAGTCGGTCGAGTCGGTCGAGTCGGTCAAGTTGGTCGAGTCGGTCGAGTCGGTCGAGTCGGTCGAGTCGGTCGGTCGAGTCGGTCGGTCGAGTCGGTCAAGTCGGTCGAGTCGGTCGAGTCGGTCGAGTCAAGTCGGTCGAGTCGGTCGAGTCAAGTCGGTCGAGTCGGTCGAGAGTCAAGTCGGTCGTCAAGTCGGTCGAGTCGGTCGAGTCGGTCGGTCGAGTCGGTCGGTCGAGTCGGTCGAGTCGGTCGAGTCGGTCGAGTTGAGTCAAGTCGGTCAAGTCGGTCGAGTCGGTCGAGAGTCAAGTCGGTCGAGTCGGTCGAGTCGGTCAAGTCGGTCGAGTCGGTCGAGTCGGTCGAGTCGGTCAAGTCGAGTCGAGTCGGTCAAGTCGGTCGAGTCGGTCGAGTCGGTCAAGTCGAGTCAAGTCGAGTCAAGTCGGTCGAGTCGGTCGAAGTCGGTCGAGTCGGTCGAAGTCGGTCGGTCAAGTCGGTCGAGTCGGTCAAGTCGGTCGGTCAAGTCGGTCAAGTCGGTCAAGTCGGTCAAGTCGGTCGGTCAAGTCGGTCAAGTCGGTCAAGTCGGTCGGTCAAGTCAAGTCGGTCAAGTCGGTCAAGTCGGTCAAGTCGGTCGGTCAAGTCGGTCGAGTCGGTCGGTCAAGTCGGTCAAGTCGGTCAAGTCGGTCGGTCAAGTCGGTCAAGTCGGTCAAGTCGGTCAAGTCAAGTCAAGTCAAGTCGGTCGGTCAATTCGGTCAAGTCGGTCGGTCGAGTCAGTCGGTCGAGTCGGTCGAGTCGGTCGAGTCGGTCGAGTCGGTCGAGTCGGTCGAGTCGGTCGAGTCGGTCAAGTCGGTCAAGTCGGTCGGTCGGTCAAGTCGGTCAAGTCGGTCAAGTCGGTCAAGTCGGTCAAGTCGGTCGAGTCGGTCAAGTCGGTCAAGTCGGTCAAGTCGGTCAAGTCGGTCAAGTCGGTCAAGTCGGTCAAGTCGGTCAAGTCGGTCAAGTCGAGTCGGTCGAGTCAAGTCGGTCGAGTCGGTCGAGTCGGTCGAGTCGGTCGAGTCGGTCAAGTCGAGTCGGTCGAGAGTCGGTCGAAGTCGGTCGAGTCGGTCGAGTCGGTCGAGTCGGTCGAGTCGGTCGAGTCGGTCAAGTCGAGTCAAGTCGAGTCAAGTCGGTCGAGTCGGTCGAAGTCGGTCGAGTCGGTCGAAGTCGGTCGAGTCGGTCGAGTCGGTCAAGTCGAGTCGGTCGGTCGAGTCAAGTCGGTCAAGTCGGTCAAGTCGGTCGAGTCGGTCGAGTCGGTCGGTCGAGTCGGTCGAGAGTCGGTCGAGTCGGTCGGTCGAGTCGGTCGAGTCGGTCAAGTCGAGTCGGTCGAGTCAAGTCGGTCGAGTCGGTCAAGTCGGTCAAGTCGGTCGGGTCGGTCGAGTCGGTCGGTCGAGTCGGTCGAGTCGGTCGGTCGGTCGAGTCGGTCGAGTCAGTCGGTCGGTCGAGTCAGTCGGTCGAGTCGGTCGAGTCGGTCGGTCGGTCGAGTCGAGTCGGTCGAGTCGGTCAAGTCGGTCGAGTCGGTCGAGTCGGTCAAGTCGAGTCGGTCGAGTCAAGTCGAGTCGAGTCGGTCAAGTCGGTCAAGTCGAGTCAAGTCGGTCGAGTCGGTCGAGTCGGTCGAGTCGGTCGAGTCAGTCAGTCGAGTCAGTCGAGTCAAGTCGGTCGAGTCGGTCGAGTCGGTCAAGTCGAGTCAAGTCGGTCGAGTCGGTCGAGTCGGTCAAGTCGAGTCAAGTCGAGTCAAGTCGGTCGAGTCGGTCGAGTCGGTCAAGTCGAGTCAAGTCGAGTCAAGTCGGTCGAGTCGGTCGAGTCGGTCAAGTCGAGTCGAGTCGGTCGAGTCGGTCGAGTCGGTCGAGTCGGTCGAGTCGGTCGAGTCGGTCGAGTCGGTCGAGTCGGTCGAGTCGGTCAGTCAGTCGAGTCAGTCGAGTCAGTCAGTCGAGTCAGTCGAGTCGGTCGGTCGAGTCAGTCGAGTCGGTCGAGTCGGTCGAGTCGAGTCAAGTCGAGTCGAGTCGGTCGAGTCGGTCGGTCGAGTCGGTCGAGTCGGTCAAGTCAAGTCGGTCGGTCGAGTCGGTCAAGTCGGTCAAGTCGGTCAAGTCGGTCGGTCGAGTCGGTCGAGTCGGTCGAGTCGGTCGGTCGAGTCGGTCGAGTCGGTCGAGTCGGTCGAGTCGGTCGAGTCGGTCCAGTCGGTCGGTCGGTCAAGTCGGTCAATTCGGTCGGTCGAGTCGGTCAAGTCGGTCGGTCGAGTCGAGTCGGTCGAGTCGGTCGAGTCGGTCGGTCGAGTCGGTCGAGTCGGTCGGTCGAGTCGGTCGAGTCGGTCGAGTCGGTCGAGTCGGTCGAGTCGAGTCGAGTCAGGCGAGTCGGTCGAGTCGGTCGAGTCGGTCAAGTCGGTCAAGTCGGTCAAGTCGGTCGAGTCGGTCAAGTCGGTCGGTCAAGTCGGTCGGTCAAGTCGGTCAAGTCGGTCAAGTCGGTCAAGTCGGTCAAGTCGGTCAAGTCGGTCAAGTCGGTCAAGTCGGTCAAGTCGGTCAAGTCGGTCAAGTCGGTCAAGTCGGTCAAGTCGGTCGAGTCGGTCGAGTCGGTCAAGTCGAGTCAAGTCGGTCAAGTCGGTCGAGTCGGTCAAGTCGAGTCAAGTCGAGTCAAGTCGGTCGAGTCGGTCGAGTCGGTCAAGTCGAGTCAAGTCGGTCAAGTCGGTCGAGTCGGTCAAGTCGAGTCAAGTCGGTCAAGTCGGTCGAGTCGGTCAAGTCGAGTCGGTCGAGTCAAGTCGGTCGAGTCGGTCGAGAGTCAAGTCGGTCGAGTCGGTCGAGTCGGTCAAGTCGAGTCAAGTCGAGTCAAGTCGGTCGAGTCGGTCGAGTCGGTCAAGTCGAGTCGGTCGAGTCAAGTCGGTCAAGTCGAGTCAAGTCGGTCAAGTCGGTCGAGTCGGTCAAGTCGAGTCGGTCGAGTCGGTCAAGTCGAGTCAAGTCGGTCGAGTCGGTCAAGTCGAGTCGGTCGAGTCAATCGGTCGAGTCGGTCGAGTCGGTCGGTCGAGTCGGTCGGTCGAGTCGAGTCGGTCGAGTCGAGTCAAGTCGGTCAAGTCGAGTCAAGTCGGTCGAGTCGGTCGAGTCGAGTCGGTCAAGTCGAGTCGAGTCGGTCGAGTCGGTCGAGTCGAGTCGAGTCGGTCAAGTCGGTCGAGTCGGTCGAGTCGTTCAAGTCGGTCGAGTCGGTCGAGTCGGTCGAGTCGGTCGAGTCGGTCAAGTCGGTCGAGTCGGTCGGTCGAGTCGGTCGAGTCGGTCGAGTCGGTCGAGTCGGTCGGTCGAGTCGGTCGAGTCAAGTCGGTCGAGTCGGTCGAGTCGGTCGGTCGAGTCAAGTCGGTCGAGTCGGTCGAGTCGGTCAAGTCGGTCAAGTCGGTCGGTCGAGTCGGTCGAGTCGGTCAAGTCGAGTCGGTCAGTCGAGTCGGTCGGTCAAGTCGGTCGAGTCGGTCGGTCGAGTCGGTCGAGTCGGTCGGTCGAGTCGGTCGAGTCGGTCAAGTCGAGTCGGTCGAGTCGGTCGAGTCGAGTCGTCGAGTCAAGTCGGTCGAGTCGGTCGAGTCGGTCGGTCGAGTCGGTCGAGTCGAGTCGGTCAAGAGTCAAGTCAGTCAAGTCGAGTCAAGTCGGTCGAGTCGGTCGTCAAGTCGGTCGGTCAAGTCGGTCAAGTCGGTCGGTCAAGTCGGTCGAGTCGGTCAAGTCGAGTCGGTCGAGTCAAGTCGATCAAGTCGGTCGAGTCGGTCGGTCAAGTCGGTCAAGTCGGTCAAGTCGGTCGGTCAAGTCGGTCAAGTCGGTCGGACAAGTCGGTCAAGTCGATCAAGTCGGTCAAGTCGGTCGGTCAAGTCGGTCAAGTCGGTCAAGTCGGTCGGTCGAGTCGGTCGAGTCGGTCAAGTCGGTCGGTCAAGTCGGTCGGTCAAGTCGGTCAAGTCGAGTCGTCGAGTCGAGTCGGTCGAGTCGGTCGAGTCGGTCGAGTTGGTCGAGTCGGTCGAGTCGGTCGAGTCGGTCGAGTCGGTCGAGTCGGTCGAGTCGGTCGAGTCGGTCAGTCAGTCGAGTCAGTCGAGTCAGTCAGTCGAGTCGGTCGAGTCGGTCGGTCGGTCAAGTCGGTCAAGTCGGTCGAGTCGGGTCGGTCAAGTCGGTCAAGTCGGTCGGTCAAGTCGGTCGAGTCGGTCGGTCAAGTCGGTCAAGTCGGTCAAGTCGGTCGGTCAAGTCGGTCGGTCAAGTCGGTCAAGTCGGTCAAGTCGGTCAAGTCGGTCAAGTCGGTCGGTCAAGTCGGTCAAGTCGGTCAAGTCGGTCGGTCAAGTCAAGTCGGTCAAGTCGGTCAAGTCGGTCAAGTCGGTCAAGTCGGTCGGTCAAGTCGGTCGAGTCGGTCGGTCAAGTCGGTCGGTCAAGTCGGTCAAGTCGGTCAAGTCGGTCGGTCGTCGGTCAAGTCGGTCAAGTCAAGTCGGTCAAGTCGGTCAAGTCGGTCGAGTCGGTCGAGTCGGTCGAGTCGGTCGAGTCGGTCGAGTCGGTCAAGTCGAGTCAGTCGAGTCAGTCAGTCGAGTCAGTCGAGTCAGTCGGTCGAGTCGGTCAAGTCGGTCAAGTCGGTCGAGTCGGTCGAGTCGGTCAAGTCGAGTCAAGTCGAGTCAAGTCGGTCGAGTCGGAGTCGGTCGAGTCGGTCGAGTCGGTCGAAGTCGAGTCAAGTCGAGTCAAGTCGGTCGAGTCGGTCGAGTCAGTCAAGTCGAGTCAAGTCGAGTCGAGTCAGTCGAGTCGGTCAAGTCAGTCAGTCAAGTCAGTCAAGTCAGTCGAGTCAGTCAAGTCAGTCAGTCAAGTCGGTCGAGTCGAGTCGGTCAGTCGGTCGAGTCAGTCGAGTCAGTCGGTCGAGTCAGTCGGTCGAGTCGGTCGAGTCAGTCGGTCGAGTCGGTCGAGTCGGTCGAGTCGGTCGAGTCGGTCGGTCGAGCGAGTCGGTCGAGTCGGTCGAGTCGGTCGAGTCGGTCGAGTCGGTCGAGTCGGTCGGTCGAGTCGGTCGAGTCGGTCGGTCGAGTCGGTCGAGTCAAGTCGGTCGAGTCGGTCGAGTCGGTCGAGTCGAGTCAAGTCGAGTCAAGTCGGTCGAGTCGGTCGAGTCGGTCGAGTCGGTCAAGTCGAGTCGGTCGAGTCGAGTCGGTCGAGTCGGTCGAGTCGGTCGAGTCGGTCGAGTCGGTCAAGTCGAGTCGGTCGAGTCAAGTCGGTCGAGTCGGTCGAGTCGGTCGAGTAGAGTCGGTCGAGTCGGTCGGTCGAGTCGGTCGAGTCGGTCAAGTCGAGTCAAGTCGGTCAAGTCGGTCGAGTCGGTCGAGTCGGTCAAGTCGGTCGAGTCGGTCAAGTCGGTCGAGTCGGTCGAGTCGTCAAGTCGAGTCGAGTCGGTCGAGTCGGGGTCGAGTCGGTCGAGTCGGTCGAGTCAATCGGTCGAGTCGGTCGAGTCGGTCGGTCGAGTCGGTCGGGTCGGTCAAGTCGAGTCAAGTCGGTCGAGAGTCGGTCGAGTCAAGTCGGTCGAGTCGGTCAAGTCGAGTCGAGTCGGTCGAGTCGGTCGAGTCGGTCGGTCGAGTCGGTCGGTCGAGTCGGTCGAGTCGGTCGGTCGAGTCGGTCGGTCGAGTCGGTCGAGTCGGTCGGTCGAGTCGGTCGGTCGAGTCGGTCGAGTCGGTCGAGTCGGTCGGTCGAGTCGGTCGAGTCGGTCGAGTCAGTCGGTCGAGTCGGTCAAGTCAGTCGGTCGAGTCGGTCGAGTCGGTCGGTCGAGTCGGTCGAGTCGGTCGAGTCGGTCGAGTCGGTCGAGTCGGTCGGTCGAGTCGGTCGGTCAAGTCGGTCGAGTCGGTCGAGTCGGTCGGTCAAGTCGGTCAAGTCGGTCGAGTCGGTCGAGTCGGTCGGTCAAGTCGGTCAAGTCGGTCGTCGGTCAAGTCGGTCAAGTCGGTCAAGTCGGTCGAGTCGGTCGGTCAAGTCGGTCGAGTCGGTCAAGTCGAGTCGGTCGAGTCGGTCGGTCGAGTCGGTCGAGTCGGTCGGTCGAGTCGGTCGGTCGAGTCGGTCGAGTCGGTCGAGTCGAGTCGGTCGAGTCGGTCGGTCGAGTCGGTCGAGTCGGTCGAGTCGGTCGAGTCGGTCGGTCGAGTCGGTCGAGTCGAGTCGGTCGAGTCGGTCGAGTCGAGTCGGTCGAGTCGGTCGAGTCGGTCAGTCGAGTCGGTCGGTCGAGTCGGTCGAGTCGGTCGAGTCGGTCGGTCGAGTCGGTCGGTCGAGTCGGTCGAGTCGGTCGAGTCGGTCGAGTCGAGTCAGTCGGTCGAGTCGGTCGAGTCGGTCGAGTCGGTCGAGTCGGTCGGTCGAGTCGGTCGGTCGAGTCGGTCGAGTCGGTCAAGTCGGTCGAGTCGGTCAAGTCGGTCAAGTCGAGTCGTCGAGTCGGTCAAGTCGGTCAAGTCGGTCGGTCAAGTCGGTCGGTCAAGTCGGTCGAGTCGGTCGAGTCGGTCAAGTCGGTCAAGTCGGTCGGTCAAGTCGGTCGAGTCGGTCGAGTCGGTCGGTCGAGTCAAGTCGGTCGAGTCGGTCGAGTCGGTCAAGTCGAGTCGGTCGAGTCGAGTCGGTCGAGTCGTTCGAGTCGGTCGAGTCGGTCGAGTCGGTCGAGTCGGTCGAGTCAGTCGAGTCGGTCGAGTCGGTCGAGTCGGTCGGTCGAGTCGGTCGAGTCGGTCGAGTCGAGTCGGTCGAGTCCAGTCGGTCGAGTCGGTCGAGTCGGTCGGTCGAGTCGGTCGAGTCGGTCGGTCGAGTCGGTCGAGTCGAGTCGGTCGAGTCGGTCGAGTCGAGTCGGTCGAGTCGGTCGAGTCGGTCGAGTCGGTCGAGTCGGTCGAGTCGGTCGAGTCGGTCGAGTCAGTCGAGTCAGTCGAGTCGGTCGAGTCGGTCGGTCGAGTCGGTCGAGTCGGTCGGTCGAGTCGGTCGAGTCGGTCGAGTCGGTCGAGTCGGTCGAGTCGGTCAGTCAGTCGAGTCAGTCGAGTCAGTCAGTCGAGTCAGTCGAGTCGTCGAGTCGGTCGAGTCGGTCGAGTCGAGTCAAGTCGGTCAAGTCGGTCGGAGTCTGTCAAGTCGGTCGGTCAAGTCGGTCAAGTCGGTCGAGTCAAGTCGGTCGAGTCGGTCAAGTCGGTCGGTCGAGTCGGTCGAGTCGGTCGGTCGAGTCGGTCGAGTCGGTCGGTCGAGTCGGTCGAGTCGGTCAAGTCGAGTCGAGTCGGTCGAGTCGGTCAAGTCGAGTCGGTCGGTCGAGTCGGTCGAGTCGGTCAAGTCGGTCGAGTCGGTCAAGTCGGTCAAGTCGGTCAAGTCGGTCGGTCAAGTCGGTCGAGTCGGTCGAGTCGGTCGGTCGAGTCGGTCGGTCGAGTCGGTCGAGTCGGTCGGTCGAGTCGAGTCGGTCGAGTCGGTCAAGTCGAGTCGGTCGAGTCGGTCGGTCGAGTCGGTCGAGTCGGTCGGTCGAGTCGGTCGAGTCGGTCGGTCGAGTCGGTCGAGTCGAGTCGGTCGAGTCGGTCGAGTCGGTCAAGTCGAGTCGGTCGAGTCAAGTCGGTCGAGTCGGTCAAGTCGGTCAAGTCGGTCAAGTCGAGTCGAGTCGGTCGAGAGTCGGTCGAGTCGGTCGAGTCAGTCGGTCGAGTCAGTCGGTCGAGTCGGTCGAGTCGGTCGAGTCGAGTCGGTCGAGTCGAGTCGGTCGAGTCGGTCGAGTCGGTCGAGTCGGTCGAGTCGGTCGAGTCGGTTGAGTCGGTCGAGTCGGTCGAGTCGGTCGAGTCGGTCGAGTCGGTCGAGTCGGTCGAGTCGGTCGAGTCGGTCGAGTCGAGTCAGTCGAGTCAGTCGAGTCGAGTCGGTCGAGTCGGTCGAGTCGAGTCGGTCGGTCGAGTCGGTCGAGTCGGTCGAGTCGGTCGGTCGAGTCGAGTCGGTCGAGTCGGTCGAGTCGGTCGAGTCGAGTTGGTCGAGTCGGTCGGTCGAGTCGGTCGAGTCGGTCGTCGAGTCGGTCGAGTCGGTCAAGTCGGTCGAGTCGGTCAAGTCGAGTCAAGTCGGTCGAGTCGGTCGAGTCGGTCAAGTCGAGTCAAGTCGGTCAAGTCGGTCGAGTCGGTCGAGTCGGTCGAGTCGGTCGAGTCGAGTCAAGTCGGTCGAGTCGGTCGAGTCGGGTCGGTCGAGTCGGTCGAGTCAAGTCGGTCGAGTCGGTCGAGTCGTCAAGTCGGTCGAGTCGGTCGAGTCGGTCAAGTCGAGTCAAGTCGAGTCAAGTCGAGTCAAGTCGGTCGAGTCGGTCGAGTCGGTCAAGTCGAGTCAAGTCGAGTCAAGTCGGTCGAGTCGGTCGAGTCGGTCGAGTCAGTCAAGTCGAGTCAAGTCGAGTCAAGTCGGTCGAGTCGGTCGAGTCGGTCAAGTCGAGTCAAGTCGGTCAAGTCGAGTCAAGTCGGTCAAGTCGGTCGAGTCGGTCAAGTCGAGTCAAGTCGGTCAAGTCGGTCGAGTCGGTCGAGTCGGTCGAGTCGGTCGAGTCGTCAAGTCGGTCGAGTCGGTCGAGTCGGTCGAGTCGAGTCAAGTCGAGTCAAGTCGGTCGAAGTCGGTCGGGTCGGTCGGTCGAGTCGGTCAAGTCGAGTCGGTCGGTCGAGTCGGTCGAGTCGGTCGAGTCGAGTCGGTCGAGTCGAGTCGGTCGAGTAGAGTCGGTCGAGTCGGTCGAGTCGTCAAGTCGGTCGAGTCGGTCGAGTCGGTCAAGTCGAGTCGGTCGGTCAAGTCGGTCGAGTCGGTCGAGTCAGTCAAGTCGAGTCAAGTCGGTCGAGTCGGTCGAGTCGGTCGAGTCGAGTCAAGTCGAGTCGGTCAAGTCGAGTCAAGTCGAGTCAAGTCGGTCGAGTCGGTCGGTCGAGTCGGTCGAGTCGGTCGAGTCGAGTCAAGTCGAGTCAAGTCGGTCGAGTCGGTCGAGTCGGTCAAGTCGAGTCAAGTCGAGTCAAGAGTCAAGTCGGTCGAGTCGGTCAAGTCGAGTCAAGTCGAGTCAAGTCGGTCAAGTCGGTCGAGTCGGTCAAGTCGGTCGAGTCGGTCAAGTCGAGTCGGTCGAGTCGGTCGGTCGAGTCGGTCGAGTCGAGTCGAGTCGGTCGAGTCGGTCGGTCGAGTCGGTCGAGTCCAGTCGGTCGAGTCGGTCGAGTCGGTCGGTCGAGTCGGTCGAGTCGAGTCGGTCGAGTCGGTCGAGTCAGTCAAGTCGGTCGGTCGAGTCGAGTCGGTCGGTCAAGTCGGTCAAGTCAGTCGGTCAAGTCGGTCAAGTCGGTCGGTCGAGTCGGTCGAGTCGGTCAAGTCGGTCGGTCGGTCGAGTCGGTCGAGTCAAGTCGGTCGAGTCGGTCAAGTCGGTCAAGTCGGTCGGTCAAGTCGGTCAAGTCGGTCGAGTCGGTCAAGTCGGTCAAGAGTCAAGTCGGTCGAGTCGGTCGAGTCAAGTCGGTCGAGTCGGTCGAGTCGGTCGAGTCGGTCGAGTCGGTCGAGTCGAGTCGGTCGAGTCGGTCGAGTCGGTCGAGTCGAGTCGGTCGAGTCGGTCGAGTCGAGTCGGTCGAGTCGGTCGAGTCGGTCGAGTCGGTCGAGTCGGTTCAAGTCAGTCGAGTCGGTCGAGTCGGTCGAGTCGGTCGAGTCAGTTGAGTCGGTCGAGGCGGTCAAGTCGAGTCAAGTCGGTCGAGTCGGTCGAGTCGGTCGAGTCGAGTCGGTCGAGTCGGTCGAGTCGAGTCGGTCGAGTCGGTCAAGTCGGTCGAGTCGGTCGAGTCGGTCAAGTCGGTCGAGTCGGAGTCGGTCGGTCGAGTCGGTCAAGTCGAGTCAAGTCGGTCAAGTCGGTCAAGTCGGTCGGTCTAGTCGGTCGAGTCAGTCGGTCAAGTCGGTCGAGTCGGTCGAGTCGGTCAGTCGACCGACTCGACTGACCGCCTCGACTGACCGACGACCGACTGACCGACTGACTTGACCCGACTGACCGACTCGACTGACCGACTCGACTGACCGACTCGACTGACCGACTCGACTGACCGACTCGACTGACCGACTCGACTGACCGACTCGACTGACCGACTCGACTGACTCGACTGACTCGACTGACTCGACTGACTCGACCGACTCGACTGACCGACTCGACTGACCGACTCGACTGACCGACCGACTCGACTGACCGACTCGACTGACCGACTCGACTGACCGACTCGACTGACCGACTCGACTGACCGACTCGACTGACCGACTCGACTGACCGACTCGACTGACTGACTCGACTGACCGACTCGACTGACTCGACTGACTGACTCGACTGACCGACTCGACTGACCGACTCGACTGACCGACTCGACTGACCGACTCGACTGACCGACTCGACTGACCGACTCGACTGACCGACTCGACTGACCGACTCGACTGACCGACTCGACTGACCGACTCGACTGACCGACTCGACTGACCGACTCGACTGACCGACTCGACTGACCGACTCGACTGACCGACTCGACTGACCGACTCGACTGACCGACTCGACTGACCGACTCGACTGACCGACTCGACTGACCGACTCGACTGACCGACTCGACTGACCGACTCGACTGACCGACTCGACTGACCGACTCGACTGACCGACTCGACTGACCGACTCGACTGACCGACTCGACTGACCGACTCGACCGACGACTGACCGACTCGACTGACCGACTGACCGACTCGACTGACCGACTCGACTGACCGACTCGACTGACCGACTCGACTGACCGACTCGACTGACCGACTCGACTGACCGACTCGACTGACCGACTCGACTGACCGACTCGACTGACCGACTCGACTGACCGACTCGACTGACCGACTCGACTGACCGACTCGACTGACCGACTCGACTGACCGACTCGACTGACCGACTCGACGACTGACCGACTCGACTGACCGACTCGACTGACCGACTCGACTGACCGACTCGACTGACCGACTCGACTGACCGACTCGACTGACCGACTCGACTGACCGACTCGACTGACCGACTCGACTGACCGACTCGACTGACCGACTCGACTGACCGACTCGACTGACCGACTCGACTGACCGACTCGACTGACCGACTCGACTGACCGACTGACCGACTGACCGACCGACTGACCGACGACTGACCGACTCGACTGACCGACTCGACTGACCGACTCGACTGACCGACTCGACTGACCGACTCGACTGACCGACTCGACTGACCGACTCGACTGACCGACTCGACTGACCGACTCGACTGACCGACTCGACTGACCGACTCGACTGACCGACTCGACTGACCGACTCGACTGACCGACTCGACTGACCGACTCGACTGACCGACTCGACTGACCGACTCGACTGACCGACTCTGACCGACCGACTCGACTGACCGACTCGACTGACCGACTCGACTGACCGACTCGACTGACCGACTCGACTGACCGACTCGACTGACCGACTCGACTGACCGACTCGACTGACCGACTCGACTGACCGACTCGACTGACCGACTCGACTGACCGACTCGACTGACCGACTCGACTGACCGACTCGACTGACCGACTCGACTGACCGACTCGACTGACCGACTCGACTGACCGACTCGACTGACCGACTCGACTGACCGACTCGACTGACCGACCGACTGACCGACTCGACTGACCGACGACTGACCGACTCGACCGACTCGACTGACCGACCGACTCGACGACTCGACTGACCGACTCGACTGACCGACTGACGACTGACCGACTCGACTGACCGACTCGACTGACCGACTCGACTGACCGACTCGACTGACCGACTCGACTGACCGACTCGACTGACCGACTCGACTGACCGACTCGACTGACCGACTCGACTGACCGACTCGACTGACCGACTCGACTGACCGACTCGACTGACCGACTCGACTGACCGACTCGACTGACCGACTCGACTGACCGACTCGACTGACCGACTCGACTGACCGACTCGACTGACCGACTCGACTGACCGACTCGACTGACCGACTCGACTGACCGACTCGACTGACCGACTCGACTGACCGACTCGACTGACCGACTCGACTGACCGACTCGACTGACCGACTCGACTGACCGACTCGACTGACGGACTCGACTGACCGACTCGACTGACGGACTCGACTGACCGACTCGACTGACGGACTCGACTGACTCGACTGACCGACTCGACTGACCGACTGACGACTGACCGACTCGACTGACCGACTCGACTGACCGACTCGACTGACCGACTCGACTGACCGACTCGACTGACCGACTCGACTGACCGACTCGACTGACCGACTCGACTGACCGACTCGACTGACCGACTCGACTGACCGACTCGACTGACCGACTCGACTGACCGACTCGACTGACCGACTCGACTGACCGACTCGACTGACCGACTCGACCGACCGACCGACCGACCGACCGACTGACTTGACCGACTGACTTGACCGACCGACTCGACCGACCGACTCGACTGACCGACTCGACTGACCGACTCGACTGACCGACTCGACTGACCGACTCGACTGACCGACTCGACTGACCGACTCGACTGACCGACTCGACTGACCGACTCGACTGACCGACTCGACTGACCGACTCGACTGACCGACTCGACTGACCGACTCGACTGACCGACTCGACTGACCGACTCGACTGACCGACTCGACTGACCGACTGACTGACCGACTCGACTGACCGACTCGACTGACCGACTCGACTGACCGACTCGACTGACCGACTCGACCGACTCGACTGACCGACCCGACTGACCGACTCGACTGACCGACTCGACTGACCGACTCGACTGACCGACTCGACTGACCGACTCGACTGACCGACTCGACTGACCGACTCGACTGACCGACTCGACTGACCGACTCGACTGACCGACTCGACTGACCGACTCGACTGACCGACTCGACTGACCGACTCGACTGACCGACTCGACTGACCGACTCGACTGACCGACTCGACTGACCGACTCGACTGACCGACTCGACTGACCGACTCGACTGACCGACTCGACTGACCGACTCGACTGACCGACTCGACTGACCGACTCGACTGACCGACTCGACTGACCGACTCGACTGACCGACTCGACTGACCGACTCGACTGACCGACTCGACCGACCGACTCGACCGACCGACCGACTCGACTGACCGACTCGACTGACCGACTGGACTGACCGACTCGACTGACCGACTCGACTGACCGACTCGACTGACCGACTCGACTGACCGACTCGACTGACCGACTCGACTGACCGACTCGACTGACCGACTCGACTGACCGACTCGACTGACCGACTCGACTGACCGACTCGACTGACCGACTCGACCGACCGACTCGACTGACCGACTCGACTGACCGACTCGACTGACCGACTCGACTGACCGACTCGACTGACCGACTCGACTGACCGACTCGACTGACCGACTCGACTGACCGACTCGACTGACCGACTCGACTGACCGACTCGACTGACCGACTCGACTGACCGACTCGACTGACCGACTCGACTGACCGACTCGACTGACCGACTCGACTGACCGACTCGACTGACCGACTCGACTGACCGACTCGACTGACCGACTCGACTGACCGACTCGACTGACCGACTCGACTGACCGACTCGACTGACCGACTCGACTGACCGACTCGACTGACCGACTCGACTGACCGACTCGACTGTCCGACTCGACTGACCGACTCGACAGACCGACTCGACTGACCGACTCGACTGACCGACTCGACTGACCGACTCGACTGACTCGACTGACCGACTCGACCGACCGACTCGACTGACCGACTCGACTGACCGACTCGACTGACCGACTCGACTGACCGACTCGACTGACCGACTCGACTGACCGACTCGACTGACCGACTCGACTGACCGACTCGACTGACCGACTCGACTGACCGACTCGACTGACCGACTCGACTGACCGACTCGACTGACCGACTCGACTGACCGACTCGACTGACCGACTCGACTGACCGACTCGACTGACCGACTCGACTGACCGACTCGACTGACCGACTCGACTGACCGACTCGACTGACCGACTCGACTGACCGACTCGACTGACCGACTCGACTGACCGACTCGACTGACCGACTCGACTGACCGACTCGACTGACCGACTCGACTGACCGACTCGACTGACCGACCGACGACTGACCGACTCGACCGACTGACCGACTCGACGACTGACCGACTCGACTGACCGACTCGACTGACCGACTGACTCGACCGACCGACTCGACTGACCGACTCGACTGACCGACTCGACTGACCGACTCGACTGACCGACTCGACTGACCGACTCGACTGACCGACTCGACTGACCGACTGACGACTGACCGACTCGACTGACCGACTCGACTGACCGACTCGACTGACCGACTCGACTGACCGACTCGACTGACCGACTCGACTGACCGACTCGACTGACCGACTCGACTGACCGACTCGACTGACCGACTCGACTGACCGACTCGACTGACCGACTCGACTGACCGACTCGACTGACCGACTCGACTGACCGACTCGACTGACCGACTCGACTGACCGACTCGACTGACCGACTCGACTGACCGACTCGACTGACCGACTCGACTGACCGACTCGACTGACCGACTCGACTGACCGACTCGACTGACCGACTCGACTGACCGACTCGACTGACCGACTCGACTGACCGACTCGACTGACCGACTCGACGACTCGACCGACTCGACTGACCGACTCGACTGACCGACTCGACTGACCGACTCGACTGACCGACGACTGACCGACTCGACTGACCGACTCGACTGACCGACTCGACTGACCGACTCGACTGACCGACTCGACTGACCGACTCGACTGACCGACTCGACTGACCGACTCGACTGACCGACTCGACTGACCGACTCGACTGACCGACCCGACTGACCGACTCGACTGACCGACTGACTTGACTGACTGACCGACTCGACTGACCGACTCGACTGACCGACTCGACTGACCGACTCGACTGACCGACTCGACTGACCGACTCGACTGACCGACTCGACTGACCGACTCGACTGACCGACTCGACTGACCGACTCGACTGACCGACTCGACTGACCGACTCGACCGACCGACTCGACCGACCGACTCGACTGACCGACTCGACTGACCGACTCGACTGACCGACTCGACTGACCGACTCGACTGACCGACTCGACTGACCGACTCGACTGACCGACTCGACTGACCGACTCGACCGACTCGACTGACCGACTCGACTGACCGACTCGACTGACCGACTCGACTGACCGACTCGACCGACCGACTCGACTGACCGACTCGACTGACCGACTCGACTGACCGACTCGACTGACCGACCGACTGACCGACTCGACTGACCGACTCGACTGACCGACTCGACTGACCGACTCGACTGACCGACTCGACTGACCGACTCGACGACCGACTCGACTGACCGACTCGACTGACCGACTCGACTGACCGACTCGACTGACTTGACTGACTGCGACTTGACTGACCGACTCGACTGACCGACTCGACTGACCGACTCGACTGACCGACTCGACTGACCGACTCGACTGACCGACTCGACTGACCGACTCGACTGACCGACTCGACTGACCGACTCGACTGACCGACTCGACTGACCGACTCGACTGACCGACTCGACTGACCGACTCGACTGACCGACTCGACTGACCGACTCGACTGACCGACTCGACTGACTGACTCGACTGACCGACTGACCGACTCGACTGACCGACTCGACTGACCGACTCGACTGACCGACTCGACTGACCGACTCGACTGACCGACTCGACTGACCGACTCGACTGACCGACTCGACTGACCGACTCGACTGACCGACTCGACTGACCGACTCGACTGACCGACTCGACTGACCGACTCGACTGACCGACTCGACTGACCGACTCGACTGACCGACTCGACTGACTGACTCGACTGACTGACTCGACTGACTGACTCGACTGACTGACCGACTCGACTGACCGACTCGACTGACCGACTCGACTGACCGACTCGACTGACCGACTCGACTGACCGACTCGACTGACCGACTCGACTGACCGACTCGACTGACCGACTCGACTGACCGACTCGACTGACCGACTCGACTGACCGACTCGACTGACCGACTCGACTGACCGACTCGACTGACCGACTCGACTGACCGACTCGACTGACCGACTCGACTGACCGACTCGACTGACCGACTCGACCGACTGACTGACTCGACGACCGACTCGACTGACCGACTCGACTGACCGACTCGACTGACCGACTCGACTGACCGACTCGACTGACCGACTCGACTGACCGACTCGACTGACCGACTCGACTGACCGACTCGACTGACCGACTCGACTGACCGACTCGACTGACCGACTCGACTGACCGACTCGACTGACCGACTCGACTGACCGACTCGACTGACCGACTCGACTGACCGACTCGACTGACCGACTCGACTGACCGACTCGACTGACCGACTCGACTGACCGACTCGACTGACCGACTCGACTGACCGACTCGACTGACCGACTCGACTGACCGACTCGACTGACCGACTCGACTGACCGACTCGACTGACCGACTCGACTGACCGACTCGACTGACCGACTCGACTGACCGACTCGACTGACCGACTCGACTGACCGACTCGACTGACCGACTCGACTGACCGACTCGACTGACCGACTCGACTGACCGACTCGACTGACCGACTCGACTGACCGACCGACTGACTGACCGACTCGACTGACCGACTCGACTGACCCGACTGACCGACTCGACTGACCGACTCGACTGACCGACTCGACTGACCGACTCGACTGACCGACTCGACTGACCGACTCGACTGACCGACTCGACTGACCGACTCGACTGACCGACTCGACTGACCGACTCGACTGACCGACCGACTCGACTGACCGACTCGACTGACCGACTCGACTGACCGACTCGACTGACCGACTCGACTGACCGACTCGACTGACCGACTCGACTGACCGACTCGACTGACTGACCGACTCGACTGACTGACTCGACTGACTGACTCGACTGACCGACTCGACTGACCGACTCGACTGACCGACTCGACTGACCGACTCGACTGACCGACTCGACTGACCGACTCGACTGACCGACTCGACTGACCGACTCGACTGACCGACTCGACTGACCGACTCGACTGACCGACTCGACTGACCGACTCGACTGACCGACTCGACTGACCGACTCGACTGACCGACTCGACTGACCGACTCGACTGACCGACTCGACTGACCGACTCGACTGACCGACCGACTCGACTGACCGACTCGACTGACCGACTCGACTGACCGACTCGACCGACCGACTCGACTGACCGACTCGACTGACCGACTCGACCGACCGACTCGACTGACCGACTCGACTGACCGACCGACTCGACTGACCGACTCGACTGACCGACTCGACTGACCGACTCGACTGACCGACTCGACTGACCGACTCGACTGACCGACTCGACTGACCGACTCGACTGACCGACTCGACTGACCGACTCGACTGACCGACTCGACTGACCGACTCGACTGACCGACTCGACTGACCGACTCGACTGACCGACTCGACTGACCGACTCGACTGACCGACTCGACTGACCGACTCGACTGACCGACTCGACTGACCGACTCGACTGACCGACTCGACTGACCGACTCGACTGACCGACTCGACTGACCGACTCGACTGACCGACTCGACTGACCCGACCCGACTGACCGACTCGACTGACCGACTCGACTGACTCGACTGACCGACTCGACTGACCGACTCGACTGACCGACTCGACTGACCGACTCGACTGACCGACTCGACTGACCGACTCGACTGACCGACTCGACTGACCGACTCGACTGACCGACTCGACTGACCGACTCGACTGACCGACTCGACTGACCGACTCGACTGACCGACTCGACTGACCGACTCGACTGACCGACTCGACTGACCGACTCGACTGACCGACTCGACTGACCGACTCGACTGACCGACTCGACTGACCGACTCGACTGACCGACTCGACTGACCGACTCGACTGACCGACTGACTTGACTGACCGACTCGACTGACCGACTCGACTGACCGACTCGACTGACCGACTCGACTGACCGACTCGACTGACCGACTCGACTGACCGACTCGACTGACCGACTCGACTGACCGACTCGACTGACCGACTCGACTGACCGACTCGACTGACCGACTCGACTGACTCGACCGACTGACTTGACCGACTGACTCGACCGACCGACTCGACCGACCGACTCGACTGACCGACTCGACTGACCGACTCGACTGACCGACTCGACTGACCGACTCGACTGACCGACTCGACTGACCGACTCGACTGACCGACTCGACTGACCGACCGACGACTGACCGACTCGACGACTGACCGACTCGACTGACCGACTCGACTGACCGACTCGACTGACCGACTCGACTGACCGACTCGACTGACCGACTCGACTGACCGACTCGACTGACCGACTCGACTGACCGACTCGACTGACCGACTCGACTGACCGACTGACTGACTTGACTGACCGACTGACGACTCGACTGACTTGACTGACCGACTCGACTGACTGACTCGACTGACCGACTCGACTGACCGACTCGACTGACCGACTCGACTGACCGACTCGACTGACCGACTCGACTGACCGACTCGACTGACCGACTCGACCGACTCGACTGACCGACTCGACTGACCGACCGACTCGACTGATCGACTCGACTGACCGACTCGACTGACCGACTCGACTGACCGACTCGACTGACCGACTCGACTGACCGACTCGACTGACCGACTCGACTGACCGACTCGACTGACCGACTCGACTGACCGACTCTGACTGACCGACTCGACTGACCGACTTGACTGACCGACTTGACTGACCGACTCGACTGACCGACTCGACTGACCGACTCGACTGACCGACTCGACTGACCGACTCGACTGACCGACTCGACTGACGACTCGACTGACCGACTCGACTGACCGACTCGACTGACCGACTCGACTGACCGACTCGACTGACCGACTCGACTGACCGACTCGACTGACTGACGCGACTGACTGACGCGACTGACCGACTTGACCGACTGACTTGACCGACTGACTTGACCGACTGACTTGACCGACTGACGACTGACCGACTCGACTGACCGACTCGACTGACCGACTCGACTGACCGACTCGACTGACCGACTCGACTGACCGACTCGACTGACCGACTCGACTGACCGACTCGACTGACCGACTCGACTGACTTGACTGACCGACTCGACTGACCGACTCGACTGACCGACTCGACTGACCGACTCGACTGACCGACTCGACTGACCGACTCGACTGACCGACTCGACTGACCGACTCGACTGACCGACTCGACTGACCGACTCGACTGACCGACTCGACTGACCGACTCGACTGACTGACCAACGACTGACCGACTCGACTGACCGACTCGACTGACCGACTCGACTGACCGACTCGACTGACCGACTCGACTGACCGACTCGACTGACCGACTCGACTGACCGACTCGACTGACCGACTCGACTGACCGACTCGACTGACCGACTCGACTGACCGACTCGACTGACCGACTCGACTGACTTGACTGACTGACTTGACTGACCGACTCGACTGACCGACTGACCGACCCGACTGACCGACCCGACTGACCGACTCGACTGACCGACTCGACTGACCGACTCGACTGACCGACTCGACTGACCGACTCGACTGACCGACTCGACTGACCGACTCGACTGACCGACTCGACTGACCGACTCGACTGACCGACTCGACTGACCGACTCGACTGACCGACTCGACGACCGACTCGACTGACCGACTCGACTCGACGACTGACCGACTCGACTGACCGACTCGACTGACCGACTCGACTGACCGACTCGACTGACCGACTCGACTGACCGACTCGACTGACCGACTCGACTGACCGACTCGACTGACCGACTCGACTGACCGACTCGACTGACCGACTCGACTGACCGACTCGACTGACCGACTCGACTGACCGACTCGACTGACCGACTCGACTGACCGACTCGACTGACCGACTCGACTGACCGACTCGACTGACCGACTCGACTGACCGACTCGACTGACCGACCGACTCGACTCGACTGACTCGACTGACTGACTCGACTGACCGACTCGACTGACCGACTCGACTGACCGACTCGACTGACCGACTCGACTGACCGACTCGACTGACCGACTCGACTGACCGACTCGACTGACCGACTCGACTGACCGACTCGACTGACCGACTCGACTGACCGACTCGACTGACCGACTCGACTGACCGACTCGACTGACCGACTCGACTGACCGACTCGACTGACCGACTCGACTGACCGACTCGACTGACCGACTCGACTGACCGACTCGACTGACCGACTCGACTGACCGACTCGACTGACCGACTCGACTGACCGACTCGACTGACCGACTCGACTGACCGACTCGACTGACCGACTCGACTGACCGACTCGACTGACCGACTCGACTGACCGACTCGACTGACCGACTCGACTGACCGACTCGACCGACCGACTGACCGACTCGACTGACCGACTCGACCGACTCGACTGACCGACTCGACTGACCGACTCGACTGACCGACTCGACTGACCGACTCGACTGACCGACTCGACCGACTGATTCGACCGACTCGACTGACGACTCGACCGACTCGACTGACCGACTCGACTGACCGACTCGACTGACTGACGACTCGACTGACCGACTCGACTGACCGACTCGACTGACCGACTCGACTGACCGACTCGACTGACCGACTCGACTGACCGACTCGACTGACCGACTCGACTGACCGACTCGACTGACCGACTCGACTGACCGACTCGACTGACCGACTCGACTGACCGACTCGACTGACCGACTCGACTGACCGACTCGACTGACCGACTCGACTGACCGACTCGACTGACCGACTCGACTGACCGACTCGACTGACCGACTCGACTGACCGACTCGACTGACCGACTCGACTGACCGACTCGACTGACCGACTCGACTCGACTGACCGACTCGACTGACCGACGACCGACCGACTGACCGACTGACCGACTCGACTGACCGACTCGACTCGACTGACCGACTCGACTGACCGACTCGACTGACCGACTCGACTGACCGACTCGACTCGACTGACAGACTCGACCGACCGACTCGACTGACCGACTCGACTGACCGACTCGACTGACCGACTCGACTGACCGACTCGACTGACCGACTCGACTGACCGACTCGACTGACCGACTCGACTGACGGACTCGACTGACCGACTCGACTGACCGACTCGACTGACCGACTCGACTGACGACGACTGACCGACTCGACTGACCGACTCGACCGACCGACCGACTCGACTGACCGACTCGACTGACCGACTCGACTGACCGACTCGACTGACCGACTCGACTGACCGACTCGACTGACCGACTCGACTGACCGACTCGACTGACCGACGACGACTCGACTGACGACTCGACTGACCGACTCGACTGACCGACTCGACTGACCGACTCGACTGACCGACTCGACTGACCGACCGACCGACTCGACCGACTCGACTGACTGACTTGACTGACGACTCGACCGACCGACTCGACTGACCGACTCGACTGACCGACTCGACTGACCGACTCGACTGACCGACTCGACTGACCGACTCGACTGACCGACTCGACTGACCGACTCGACTGACCGACTCGACTGACCGACTCGACTGACCGACTCGACTGACCGACTCGACTGACCGACTCGACTGACCGACTCGACTGACCGACTGGGCTGACCGACCCGACTGACCGACTCGACTGACCGACTCGACTGACCGACTCGACTGACCGACTCGACTGACCGACTCGACTGACCGACTCGACTGACCGACTCGACTGACCGACTCGACTGACCGACTCGACTGACCGACTCGACTGACCGACTCGACTGACCGACTCGACTGACCGACTCGACTGACCGACTCGACTGACCGACTCGACTGACCGACTCGACTGACCGACTCGACTGACCGACTCGACTGACCGACTCGACTGACCGACTCGACTGACCGACTCGACTGACCGACTGACTGACGACTGACTGACTCGACTGACTGACTGACTCGACTGACTGACTCGACTGACTGACTGACGACTGACCGACTCGACGACTGACCGACTCGACGACGACTGACCGACTCGACTGACCGACTCGACTGACCGACTCGACTGACCGACTCGACTGACCGACTCGACTGACCGACTCGACTGACCGACTCGACTGACCGACTCGACTGACCGACTCGACTGACCGACTCGACTGACCGACTCGACTGACTGACTCGACTGACCGACTCGACTGACCGACTCGACTGACCGACTCGACTGACCGACTCGACTGACCGACTCGACTGACCGACTCGACTGACCGACTCGACTGACCGACTCGACTGACCGACTCGACTGACCGACTCGACTGACCGACTCGACTGACCGACTCGACTGACCGACTCGACTGACCGACTCGACTGACCGACTCGACTGACCGACTCGACTGACCGACTCGACTGACCGACTCGACTGACCGACTCGACTGACCGACTCGACTGACCGACTCGACTGACTTGACTGACTGACTTGACTGACCGACTTGACTGACCGACTCGACTGACCGACTCGACTGACCGACTCGACTGACCGACTCGACTGACCGACTCGACTGACCGACTCGACTGACCGACTCGACTGACCGACTCGACTGACCGACTCGACTGACCGACTCGACTGACCGACTCGACTGACCGACTCGACTGACCGACTCGACTGACTGACCGACTCGACTGACCGACTCGACTGACCGACTCGACTGACCGACTCGACTGACCGACTCGACTGACCGACTCGACTGACCGACTCGACTGACCGACTCGACTGACCGACTCGACTGACCGACTCGACTGACCGACTCGACTGACCGACTCGACTGACCGACTCGACTGACCGACTCGACTGACCGACTCGACTGACCGACTCGACTGACCGACTCGACTGACCGACTCGACTGACCGACTCGACTGACCGACTCGACTGACCGACTCGACTGACCGACTCGACTGACCGACTCGACTGACCGACTCGACTGACCGACTCGACTGACCGACTCGACTGACGACTCGACTGACCGACTCGACTGACCGACTCGACTGACCGACTCGACTGACCGACTCGACTGACCGACTCGACTGACCGACTCGACTGACCGACTCGACTGACCGACTCGACTGACCGACTCGACTGACCGACTCGACTGACCGACTCGACTGACCGACTCGACTGACCGACTCGACTGACCGACTCGACTGACCGACTCGACTGACCGACTCGACTGACCGACTCGACTGACCGACTCGACTGACCGACTCGACTGACCGACTCGACTGACCGACTCGACTGACCGACTCGACTGACCGACTCGACTGACCGACTCGACTGACCGACTCGACTGACCGACTCGACTGACCGACTCGACTGACCGACTCGACTGACCGACTCGACTGACCGACTGACGACTGACCGACTCGACTGACCGACTCGACTGACCGACTCGACTGACCGACTCGACCGACCGACTGACCGACTCGACTGACCGACTCGACTGACCGACTCGACTGACCGACTCGACTGACCGACTGACTGACCGACTCGACTGACCGACTCGACTGACCGACTCGACTGACCGACTCGACTGACCGACTCGACTGACCGACTCGACTGACCGACTCGACTGACCGACTCGACTGACCGACTCGACTGACTCGACCGACTCGACTGACCGACTCGACTGACCGACTCGACTGACCGACTCGACTGACCGACTCGACTGACCGACTCGACTGACCGACTCGACTGACCGACTCGACTGACCGACTCGACCGACCGACTCGACCGACTCGACCGACTCGACTGACCGACTCGACTGACCGACTCGACTGACCGACTCGACTGACCGACTCGACTGACCGACTCGACTGACCGACTCGACTGACCGACTCGACTGACCGACTCGACTGACCGACTCGACTGACCGACTCGACTGACCGACTCGACTGACCGACTCGACTGACCGACCCCTCGACTGACCGACTCGACTGACCGACTCGACTGACCGACTCGACTGACCGACTCGACTGACCGACTCGACTGACCGACCGACTTGACTGACCGACTCGACTGACCGACTCGACTGACCGACTCGACTGACCGACTCGACTGACCGACTCGACTGACCGACTCGACTGACCGACTCGACTGACCGACTCGACTGACCGACTCGACTGACTCGACTCGACTGACCGACTCGACTGACCGACTCGACTGACCGACTCGACTGACCGACTCGACTGACCGACTCGACTGACCGACTCGACTGACCGACTGACTTGACCGACCGACTCGACTGACCGACTCGACTGACCGACTCGACTGACCGACTCGACTGACCGACTCGACTGACCGACTCGACTGACCGACTCGACTGACCGACTCGACTGACCGACTCGACTGACCGACTCGACTGACCGACTCGACTGACCGACTCGACTGACCGACTCGACTGACCGACTCGACTGACCGACTCGACTGACCGACTCGACTGACCGACTCGACTGACCGACTCGACTGACCGACCCGACTGACCTACTCGACTGACCGACTCGACTGACCGACTCGACTGACTTGACTGACCGACTCGACTGACCGACTCGACTGACCGACTCGACTGACCGACTCGACTGACCGACTCGACTGACCGACTCGACTGACCGACTCGACTGACCGACTCGACTGACCGACTCGACTGACCGACTCGACTGACCGACTCGACTGACCGACTCGACTGACCGACTCGACTGACCGACTCGACTGACCGACTCGACTGACCGACTAGACTGACCGACCCGACTGACCTACTCGACTGACCGACTCGACTGACCGACTCGACTGACTTTGGAGACAAAATAATTTTTTTGGGACTTCTGTAGTGAGGTCGCAAAATGGTAGGTAGGTACCGATATTATGTACATATATATATTCCGAAAAAATAGAGTGAACCGAGCTCGTCATAAAATCCCGGCGCCTAGGATGAGTAGTAAGGGAGTTATCGAGGGGATGGATTAGGCAGCAGTCTTGTGCGGGAGGGGAGAAGGTAGTGCACAACGGTGGTGGGTGAATGGTGAGCGCAATACTGGCATCAACCAGCAGCCCGCTGAACTTGCGTGACTTCGAGGATCCTCTTCCACCCCCCCGCGCGGCCTATGCATATCTCAGAATTCCCCCTTACCTGATAACAAATTTTTCTCAGCTAATTTATTCCCTATTTTGATGCGATAGGTGGCATTCGTTTCTTTATAATATTACCTACTGAAAACCTCAACGTTTTTATCCATAGGAATTTTTTAAATTAGTTCAAATTCATGCAAAAAAAAAAGATTTTTTACCAAAATTTTCGAAAATTTGATTTTAAATTGTGAGTTGCATTATGGTACTCTTTCCTTGGTAAAATGTCGCAAACACCATCAAAATTGTTCAAAAAATGGCTGAGAAAAATACTTTCAACTTTTTTACATCCTATCCGGTCCCCCCTTAAGGCCTAGGACTGGTGTGGACTGTATATAAATGATTGAACCAAATTAATGGGAACGAACGAAATTGTATTAAATACTCAATTACAAAAAGGGATAGTAACAGCACAGTAATGCAAATGTTCATAGAAGATGTCGAACTACACTGCTCAAAAACGGTGATGTGTGGAATCATGTTGGCGGCGGAGGGATACATTATTGTGGTTCTGCTTTTGCTCCACAGAATGCGTGGGGAGTCTCTCAAAGCCAGGTTTATTGTGCCAAGTGGTTAACGGGCTCATCCATTGGTCTTAAAATCTTTGCTGAAGTTCCAATTTGATCCCATGTGAGTTTCAAGACATGAAATTCTTTTTTCCGATTGTTGTGAACGAAAATTTAAACGAAAACGTTGGTTTTTATACCTTATTCCGTCGAAACGTAGAACTACAGAGCAATTTCGCTCTGAACTTTGCCTTCGGAACCTCTCGAAGGAAGGATCCTCTCCGTATGAAAGACGTTTCAACAGAATAATAGACGGTGAAAAGGAGAGCCCTTCTACGCAGATAAAATAATGGCCTATCACGTGGTTACACGTAGTTTTATAAGATTTAATTTGTTTGTAAGTGATTTCCAACAGAAAAAAAGTCTGCTAAGTTGGGTGGACAGTATAACTTCCTCACATATTGTAACATGGACGTATAGAATTAGTTTAAGAATTGAAATGTCCTTGAAACTAAACTTTTCGTGGTCCCACGTAGAAAACGCAGCAAATTATTATACAGCAATAAATAATGGCCTTTCTTTATCAAATCTAACAAACTTTTCGTGGTTTCACATAGGTAGTTCATTAAAATTCAATATGTTCGTAAGCAATTTCCAACAGAAAAAAAATGTCTGCCAAGTTGGGTGGGCAGTATAGCTTCCTATTGTAACATGGGCTGTAGGTATCGATGGTATCGCAATATATCCCATCGCATCTAAACATCCCATACCGAGCGAGCGAAGTGAGCAACATTCCCTACCCACGTCGTATTTCAACGTTGTTTTTCCTACACATATATAGCCTTACCGAGCGAGCGAAGCGAACAACATCCTCAACAGTCGTCAAACCTACGCTTAGTGATATACCGTTTCCAATCATTCTACAAGTCCCACTCGGTAGTGAAAGACCATCGCATCAATTACAGCCACACCGAGCGAGCGAAGCGAGCAACATTCCCTACACACGTCGGATTTCAAGATTTTTTTCCTACACGTATACAGTCATACCGAGCGAGCAACATTCCCTACACACGTCGGATTTCAAAGAGGTTTTTCCTACACATATACAGATCCATACCGGGCGAGCGAAGCGAGCATCATCCCTTACAGACGTCAAACCCACCCTTAGTGATCTACCGTTTGCGAGCGAAGCGAGCAACATCCCCTACATGTTCCAATTGTAATACACCGGGGGTCCGGTGGGGCTTGCTCCCCCGGCTGGACGTGGAGGCGAGTAAAGCGAGCCAGAGCGGCTAGTGTAATAGATCTGAAAGTTATATTTGATGTAATCCAATGTTGATACTCCCGTGACATCAAGTTCATTCACACAGTTGACGCTGCACAATCTTAAAAATTAATCAGACGTGGTGGATAAAATGGAATCGGAGTTAAGGCACATAAAATCAAACCAGCCTTATCGACGAGAAGCACATTCAAGGTCAAATTTGTTGGTACATTAGCTGATATAATGTTTTTCTTACTCTAAAACTGGTGATGTGTAATTTATCCAAGGAATTTGAGTTTTAACGATTGAAACTAGATGATAAAAAACAAGTTGAAAATATGTACTCGAGACGTCCAATTTCGTCGGAGAATTCATGAAATGATGGGTAAACACTAACATGTGTACTGAGTGAATGGTGGACATAATAGTGTAATTGATCACATGGCGAGTGAGGGATTGCAATAGACCGCTCCTCGCGAGATCAGCTAAGTTAGGTTTGCTACGCCAAGCGTAGCGAGTACCTACTTGGCTGTGTGACCGCACAGGCGTCTCACATCCAATTAGTTTTCATGCTTCTGAACGGCGATCCCCTTTCAACTCAAGGGGGCGAGGCAATGAGTAGCTTTATGTTAAATCAACAGAATAAATGCTGATTCTCCCTTTGAAATACAGCCGATGACATCTGCGATGCCGCACTCAGGTTCCGAACGGGGATAAACGGCAAGGGGCAAAATCCCGATAAATTTAGGTTTTCATCACAGAATATTATTAAATATTTTTAACGATGAATAGAACTGGACTGTTTACAACTCGATACAAATACTACTGATGAGATAACTGCCACAAATGCCCCCCCTCCCCCCCAAAAAAAATTTAAAAAAATTCCTTAAAAACAACAAGTCCGTAACGAATTAGGAAATTATAAACATCCACGAAATAGGTTGAAGTAGAAAGGCACCTATAGTTTTATTAGCTGTTGGCACTTAACAATAAAATGAACTGTTTAATCGATGTCCATGACAGAAGTTGACCTCTACAGGACTACCACCAATACCATCTGAAGACTCATCGATTAAAAAGTCATTTTATTCTAAAGTACCTACAGTATTCGAGCCATATACAGCTAAATTAACTCCCAAACAGATAGAAAGTGCGTTTTGCCACCTGGAACCATTGGTTATGCATAAATATTCAGAAAAAACGAACCCTCTGGTATATCCCGTCAAGGTACCGTCACGTAAATTTTATTATAATTTCTTGCTAAATGTTTCAGCATATCAATTTATGTTAGTATATTTTATTTCATTTATTTATTTCTATTACAGATACTTATGTTAAATAAGTATCTACTTTAATGTGGAGCAAGCACATGTAATGACATTGAATACTATACGAAAAATGGGAGGAATAACGTCACTTTAAACAAGATCTCCTAACTCATTGGTTAAGGTAAAAAAAAAAAAAAAAAAAAAAAAAAAAAAAAAAAAAAAAAAAAAATCCAGTAGGTACCTACACAAAAATTTCAAGAAGGTCCTGCGAGCTCATAGCGAGAAACTAATATGTGAGGGAAAAAAACTATTTTTAGAGATCCACGATTCAGCAGTTTCTGTGCCACATCAGTTAATTACAACAACATGGTCCATGGAACTGCATGGTCCGACATGCAGCTTTAGCAGCAATATTTATATTAATCATTACAGGAAAACCATAGGAGGGGCAAAACGATGAACCCTATGAATACAGTTACGATTCCAAGTGGCAAAAATGGAAAAATGACTCTTTGCTAAGTAGATGCATGGTGAAAATTTACAAAATTGAATAAACGAAGGTTCGATTCGTCCAATAAATGTTCATACTTCTTTGTTTGTCTCAAAAACAAAACTTCTGTTCATTCTAATGTACTAGCAGCCGACGCAGAAATCAGTAGGTTTATCAGATACCAGTTTTCAAAAGCTAACATTACGATAACTGTTTCTCACTGGCTTTCCTCCCATTTTTCCGTCTGAAGAGAACGTTCCGTCTGAAGAGAACGGTAAAAGACAAAAATGAAAAAAATACGCAAGGTATCCAAAAAACATCTTTCATGGGACCCTAGACAAATCAATGAACAAAAATAAAATAACACGGCTGTATATGTATGGATACATGGATTTATTACTGCATTTTGTATTCCACCAATTTTGACATGGCAGACCAAGATTTTCAGAACGGACTAAATTTTCAAAATCTAATCTCATCATTTCTCCGCTAATTACTACCTATTTTCGTACCTGGCTCCTGGACTATATGCCTCTAAGGTGAAACAATCAGTTGAGCGGACACCGGACCAAGACCAGCTAAACAATACCCCCTCAGCCCCAAAAGCTGAGCCACTCCCCTCTCCCCCAACCACCACTATTACCTCCCTCACACAACAACCCCCTACTGAAGCCATCCTCTTAACGCCCCACACCAACAAAGGGGGATGGCTCTGAGAAAAATGTGAAGTACGCTTCTAAGGCCCTCACACAAAAATTCCGGACGAGGCGACATATTACGTTGGCCTCCTCCTCTCACTACTCCTCTGGCTCCGAAATGGAGCTCAACCGGGATCTAGACAGTGGCGGCTGGACCCAGGTTAAAAAGAGGAAAGATGGGCGATCAGGGTCTGCATAAACACCCCCTCAGGCCCCTACTAAGAAAAAGAAGGGCTGGCTTAAGGGCAAGTCCAGAAAGCAGCATTGACTGCATTATTGTTCTCTTTAAATAATTTGTAGATACTTATTATGACCACTTAACCTAATAACACCATCTCTGAGTGCTTCCTTCAATGGAATGTCAATGGTATATATGTGTGAAAACCCGAACTGAATAATAGCTTCACTTCAGATAACTTGAAGAACACCATGTGTTGGTAACCAGGAAATGTTGTGTAAACCAAATAGGTATGTTAGTTTCCTCTTCTTGTCAAAAAGTTTGACTAAGTCGGATATAGTTTTTCTTCCATTGCGAAATAGTAGTGTACAATATAAATCCATTTCCTAGCGGTTATGAAGCCCAGAGATATCTCTTCGTAAAAGTAAGTTCGTTCTAAGTACAATTAGTAGTATTAGAAATTAATAGGAATGAGCTCGAATTATAGAATTGAATCGTTAAATAGGGACAATTATGATACGTGGAAGGTTCAGGCGAAAGCAATTCTTACCAAAAACGGTGTGCGAGGTTATGTGAACGGAACTATACATATATATATATATATTGAAAAACCCAAAGACAGTTTATTGAAAAGAGATTGGGAGTTATAGGATAGTAGTGCTGTGTCCGACTTTGTGCTTAAAAGGTAGCTACTAGTGAACTAGGTGAAATTAAGAACTGTGCCACGTCCAAGGAAATCTGGGGCAAGCTGGAAACAGCAGTTCTTTTGAAATGACTAATTCTTCTGAAAATGAATGAGAACGACGATGTACAGGATCATTTAAACCGATTCATGAGCACTGTTGATAAGTTTCGCGAGTTGTCGATACAATTGGAAGATAATTTGTTATGTTGTTATACAGTTTGTCATCGCTTTATGAAACTTTCCAGGTCGCGATTGAAACGCGTGAAAAGTTGCCGGCCCCAGATGAATTGAAAGTCAAGATCTTGGAGGAAAATCAAGCTCGAGAGACGTTTTTGGCGAAATCTAAGGCTGAGGGTGCGTTGCACTCAAGAAGTAAAAATACGAAAAAATGGAATAAGAAGAGTAAACCACAAACTTTGAATTCCTAATTCACGTTTAAGTGCCTCAGGTGTCATGGAATTGGTCACGAAATTCGACATTGCCCTAAAGGAAGGGATGATGATAAACATCGGAATGAGAGGACTTACAAAGTAGAACAATCTCTGAAAGGTTCTGAAGAGGACAGGCCAAAAATGGCTGTACGGTGTCTGGATAGAGGAAGTACCAGTCACATGTGCGCAAATAAACAAGATTTTGTTGAATTCAGCAACCGTGAACAAAATAGTTTAAAAATGGCCGCAAAAAGCAGACTGCACCATTGCAGGAATTGGAACTGTGCGAGTGAATTTGACTGATACAGAAGTAGCCAATTTCACTCATACTTTATATGTAACATCGCTAGCGACAAATCTAATGTCGATAGGTAAATGACAGAGGATATATACAGTGTTGTTCAAAAAGGATCAGGCTACAGTGGCAGATCGAGATGGAAGCATCGTTATGGCAGCTGAAAGACACAAATGGGCTAGGTATATTATGTCGTTCCTGATAAAGAAGAAAATAATAAAATAAATAAACAGAAACAAGCAAAAACTGCTAGGAAAAATGGAATGACGGATTGGCATAGGAAATTGGGGCACGTCAATTATCAAGATTTGAAATTCGCATTGAAAAACAAATTGTTGTAGGGTTTAGAGTTTAATCCTACAAACTTCCTTCCTAATTGTGAAATATGTATTCAGGGGACGATGTCTAGACTTCCATTCCCAAAGAGAGAAAGCCCACGACGAAGGAAATATTGGAGATAATTCACTCCGACGTATTTGGTCCAGTGAAAATGGAATCAAATGGAGGTGCTCGTTATTTTGTTACTTTCATTGACGAACACTCTCGGCATTGTCAGGTTTACTTTATGAAGCAGAAGAATGAAGTTTTAGAAATGTTTCAAGAATTCAAGGAAATGACAGAAACTTCAACAGGAAATAAAATTAAATCCAAACCAATAACAAAGTCTCTGAGTATTGCAACAGAAATTTTTAAAACTATCTGAAGAAATGTGGGATTCAATGAAGGATATCAGCTAAGTACACTCCAAAACATAATGGAATGAATGGAAAAATAGGAGTTTAGTTGACGAAGCCAGATCCATGTTAATTGAAGCCAAGTTGCCAATAAATTTTTGAGCAGAGGCTGTAAATACACCAAATTATTTATGCAACCGACTTCCTTGTAGTTCCACATCAGTAAGATATCTACACGTGTTTGGGTCTAAAACTCATCTACTGAAAAAGATACCAAATAGAAATAAATTTGAAACAAAAACTATCACAGGAATATTTGTAGGATATTCAAATCAGTCCAAAGCATATCACTTATGGATCCCTTCATTGGAAAATGTTGAAGTCACAAGGTACGTGAAAGTATTGAACGTGAAGTATGAAAGCGCGACGATAGATCTGAACAATGAATTTATGGTAGATGATAGTAAACCAGAAGAAGAAACGCTGCAAATTATTTCACAAAGGTTTATTATTTTTTCAATTGAGTATGATCCTAGTTTTAGTTGGCTAGCGTACGTCATAAGGCCCGTCCAGACTCCTCGGCGTGTCCTACTTCGAGTTGCCACAACCTATACTTCTATAATTACTAGCCGCTCCGGCTCGCTACGCTCGCCTCCACGTCCAGCCGGGGGGCAAGCCCCCCGGACCCCCCATTCAATTGCTCGCTTCGCTCGCAAAGTGTGGCATGTAGGGAATTGCTTTTCAGGCTCAAATCGTTCGTTTTCAAATAACCTACACTTTTGGTTGTTAGCTTAATACGTGGAAAGTTGTCAGGTTTAATTTAAAGTACGTTCAAAGCTGGAAAAATGCTTTTTTTCTTTTCCTCTATTTGCTGGAGATATGTAATGAGGCATTTTCGGTTTTCTTATTATATTATTACTATGTAATCAGTTATTTATAGTTTTCATCACCATTTATCACACTTATTTGAAATTCCCGATTCTGAAGAAAAATAGGCAACAAGAATCCACATAACTTGTCAACGAGAATCCACGCTACTTGTCGATACGAAACCTAAGAAAATAAATCTCAACCCTAATTCAAACATTCATATGATCTTGACATCAGATGTATGTATAGATCTAATATGTAAGTCGATCATATACATAGTTAGGTATCAAAACATAACTAATTGAAGAAATTAGAAATAATAAGAGCATGTATAAGTTTATAGAAAATATTCAAGTAGGCTCTGCAAAGGTACATACCAAAATATATTAAAGCTTAGTTATAAATTTTAGTAACATTAAA
The DNA here is from genome assembly GCA_030762985.1 of Adelphocoris suturalis. Lineage (NCBI taxonomy): Eukaryota > Metazoa > Arthropoda > Insecta > Hemiptera > Miridae > Adelphocoris > Adelphocoris suturalis. The sequence goes on from CM061045.1 coordinate 351,621, forward strand.
ATTTTATTTAAATAATCATTACTTACCCATGAAATTTAAGAATTATAACACTCTTTGGAGCACTCACACAGATCAATGCATGAAACGGCACTTTTCCGTCAAGAGTAAGAGACCTTCGTTCCAAACATTCCTTTGTACAAACTAGGTGGTATTGGATTTTAAAGCGTGGTTAATTCTTTGTGAAACGAGGCGAAAATTGATGTTTTGGATTTCGCATCTACTGAAAGGAGGCAGGATCCAAGGAGGCTGAAGTGTTAACAATCGAAAGCTCTCAATGAAATATGTGTTTGTAAAAGTACCAACTAACAATGAAGATGCAAAGCGTATGAAGTGCGAGAGACACAGGAAAAATCATAAATATTATACTGAGAGTTTTTGTCAGCAAATTGAATCTAGCCTCATCTGCAGTGTTCGCTTTTTTCCCCAATCAACTTCAAGAACAAATTTCCAAGATTTTTTAGCTGTGTTCCTGTTATTTATCCTCCAACTCTCAGTGGGGCTAAGGTGTCTATTATTTCACAAGTTTCAAGGCATTCATAGCTAATATTTTAGTCGCAATTTTGCTTGTGGAGTCACACCCGGTGAAAGCATGAAGGCTGGTTATACCGCAGAAGCTGAGCAGCCCCAACATTTAGCAACGATTTGGCAGCCAATCACGCGTGGTGTTAATATTTACCCATAAACCCTTGGATCCGTGACGTTTCACTTATTCCCAGGTTTCTGATTTCTAACTTTCTCAATTCACCGGAACAAGTTCTATGCACTCACTAGAAATGAACTGATGTTTTTAAGGATTTTTCTAATTGGGTTTACTATTTTTATTAATTCGCTTTCGTGGCATTCCGCTCGCGATTTCGACTCCAAATATTTGATAGACAATTCAACGTACTTATCGAAAACAAAATCAATCAATCAAATCAATCCTGCCAATATTCGAGGAAGTATGAGCAATGATGTATTGACAATAACGTGTTGGCTGTTCAATTTCGGGAAAAATGAAACGTCAAGACTGCGAAAGTTTTTGTTTAAATATCAAAACCACGCGTGATTGGCTGCCGCATTGTTGCTGAAAGTTTGGACTGCTCAGCTTCAGCGGTATTACCTGCCATAATGCTTTCACAGGGTGTGGCACCACAAGCCGAATTGCGGCTAAAATATCAGCGGTGAATGCCTTGAAACTTGTGAAACAATAGACGCCTTAGCGAAAACTCTTCGCATATTTATAAAATTTTCCCGTGTCTCTCGAACTTCAGACGCATCTCATCTTCATTGTTTGTGGGCATTTTTACAAACACATCTTTGGTTGAATACTTTCGGTCGTCAACATTCCTGCCTTCTAGGATCCTGCCTCCTTTGAGTAGATATGAAATCTAAAACATCAATTTTCACTTCGTTTCACGCCTAAATCAACAACACCCTAAGATTCCATACTACCATGTTCGTGCCATAAAGGAATGGGTGGAACGGTCTCTTGCACTTGTCGGAAAAGTGACGTTCCGTGCATTGTTCTGTGTGAGTGCTCCAAAGAACATTTCAATCATTAACTTTAGTTGATATTGGTTATTTTAATAAAATTTTAATAATGTTACTAAAATTTATATCAATGCTTTACTGCATTTTGGTATGCATTGATTACCTATGCAGTGCCTACTTAAATATTTTCTATAAACTTATACATGCTTTTACTATTTCTAATTTCTTAAATTAGTTATATTTTGTTACCTAACTATGCATATGGTCGACTTACATATAAGAACTATACATACATTTGAAGTCAAGATCATATGAATGCTCGAGTTTGGGTTGAGATTTAATTTCTTTGATTTCTTATTGTCAAGTGGTGTGGATTCAATTGGATGACCACTCGCGGCGGTGGCATCACCCACTTTTGAGTAGCCCAAGACATCATAAACACGATTCAAGTGGTATGAAATGGTATCCAATGTTTCTGCAGAGGTGTAGAGGCCTACTGAAGAGAGAAAGGTAGTTTGCTTATAGCTAAGAGCCTCTATTTACATACAACAGTATATGTTGCAGCTTACAAAGGAGAAGTGCTGCATTAATATACGTATTTCTTTACGAATATGCAAAAGTAAAAGCCCACTGTACCTCGGAGCGGTTCTCACGTTGAAGTGAAATTATCATTTACGTACCTTTTGGAGAAATCTGTCGTCACTAGCAAGTCGAGTACCGGGGGCGAGCGCTTTCGATGCAAAGACATCATCATGACGACGGATTCCTCCGAATGGTACGTAAATGATAATTTTACTATTACTACATGCGGAAATGACCCTTTAGATTAATAATACGTTGAAGTCAGGCCATGGTGTTCCACATGTATGTGCGAGGAAACGTAGGAATCTTCTCTGGGCCAACTGGACAACAGCATTTGTATATTACTTAGACCGCACAGATGAGCAGTAGTACCCATTGCACACCAGGGCGTTCCAGTGCGCAAAACGAATAGATAGATAATATAAATGAATAGCATTTAGTTTGATCGATGAACTCACTTGGAATGTTCTTGACAGCATCTTTTCAATGCTATCAAAACGTTGTCCCTTTTATAGAGTCAACAATAGTGGGAATGAGGCAAAACTTTATAAACAATTGCTACCGGAAAAATCTAAATGCTGGTAGGCCTAGCGACTCATCTCATAATAAAACGTTCATAAGAATGCAAGGCAGCTAGCGCCTTCTATTTTTGGTATCGGCAAATCTGTTCCACTTATGGGTAAAGCGGGCCTCCCAACTGTTGGGGTTAGATCTCTGGCGTGGATGGTCCCGATAAATTCAGATCGGCGGTGGGTAGTTTTTTCGTCGGATGAATGACAGCACGGTCTTGTGATAGCAATGGAGCTAAAGAAGACGACAGATTTGAGAGACAGAGGAAAGATACCCAAAAGTGTTTTCATGTTCATTAGAGTGTATTAGAAGCATCTGTGAGTAATGAAGTTAGATGTAATGCCAAATTGTTCATAGCAAAATTAATTCATACGGTTTGGTTAGAAATCTTAAAGCCACACGATTTGGTTAAGGGGAGTGTTGAACTTAAAAAGTTCCAGTCATGCAGCATGATCGCATGAGCGAATTTTCGCAAATTATCATCATAACTGATGTTACATTGTTTTGAAATTTGAGCACATTGAGTGAACAAAAAATGTCAACTACCAATTTTATGACAGAAAAAGCTAGTCCTAAATAATATTTTGTAATTAAAAAATGATTTTGTATTCATAGCTTTTTTTCAGTATTTATGTATTTTTTAGCAAATATTAACGAACTGGAATTACATTTTTTAGCATAATATTAAGCCGATGTTCTAGTCCATTTTTATGCATAAAAATATAAATTTAACCATTTTTAGCCGCTTTTTCCCATTTCAAGTGATTTTTTCGAAATGTGAGTAATTTATTGTGCTCTAATAAGACTGCCCACGAACTCATCCCTCATTTGGAAAGTACGATATTTTGGCACAAGAACTGCATTTTTATCTCTACTTTAAGGATACATACCACCTGGAATGACACAGGTTTTTTATTTTATGTTATTATTATTATTAATATATATTTTTTAAAAGCATATTCGGTGTAAAATGGGGATAGCCCAATGCTCTTTAAAGCCCATTCTAACCATTGGGAAGAAAAGGGGGATTCAGAGCACAGTCGGAGTTCTTTACCATCTAGCAACTCATGAAGAGCAGCAGCAAACTCAGCAGATGAGCTGGGTATGAGAGCAGTTGGTTTTCCTCAGTCGCACAACAACAACTGCAGCTCAACAAAGTCCAGGTCAGCAGCAGTGGGGGTGACCTCCCAGCTCGAGCCCCTAAGGGCAAGCACACATCATCTGGCAGCGTAAAGATGGAATGCTGGCTGAGGAGAGATAATACTGAGTCCACCGGCCTTGACTAGTACATAGATGTATGCACTTGGGACACCAGGTGGGAAGCCTAGCCAAGAGCACACAGCAGAGCGAACTTTTCGATCACTGAAGCAGCCTCCTAGCAGTACGCCTGCCAAAGTATGTAGCTTGATGTAGGGTATGTGCAAAAGAGGCCCAGCTTCCGGCAATCACTTCAATGGAGCCTTGGTGACATGAGCTAATGCTCCAGGTCCGCACGGCTTGCAGCAACAGTGGCCGCACCCATGAAGTTGACCCCAAGGTACTGCCTCTCCTCCAACACGGAACGGGTGGGGATTGGTGTCTGTCCTAGGGCAAAGTACTCCTGATCCACTACCTTCACATTATGCTGGCGGCCAAACAGGACCAAGGAGAACGAGCCACACTTAGAAGGGTTGACCATTAAACCACATCTTTCTAGCTGCTCAGCAATGGCATTGAGGGCAATCTGGAGGCCCCCACTGGTTTCTGCGAACAGGATGACATCATTGGCAAAAGCCAAAGCATCTACTCGCACCCCAGGGGCGAGATCAAACCCCATTTCAGCCACCAGCTTACTCAATGCTGTATCCACGACATGGTTGAAGAGGAGAGGCAATAGAGGGTCCCCCTATTGTACCCCACACCCAATGACAACCTCCCCTGACAACTCCCCACCTTCCTTGAGGACCATCACGCTATCGCGGTACAGACAGGAAACATACTAAATTAAAAGAATAGTTGCGACGACACCACAAAGGCAATCGGTCGGGGCTACATGACTTACAGTGTTAAAGGACTTGACGATGTCCAGAGGGGCAAAATGGAACTGCTGTTTCTTGATGTGTGCCAGCAAAATAACAATTTGGTGAATCTCCACTGTGCCATCCACTGGCCAGAGTCTTTTTAAAGTGGCCGAAAACTACTGATGATATGGAAATGAACGGGTAACCTGTAGGCGCACTTCCTCCTTTCTTTGTGATGAAGATGGTCCGGGCACGGATCAACGATTTTGGGGGTCTTCCACATAGAACTAACAGATTGAGGATGAGCAGCTTGACATTCTTTGGGGCTATATTGATAACTACTATTGATAACATTGGGCAGAAATACCATGAGGTCCAGCAGATGTGGAGTTTTTGACATGGCACTTATGTGCCTCATCATGAAGCACTGGCGTGCACATATCGTTGCGTAAGGAATCCCTGGTGGAAGCTGGGGTGACCGGCTCACCAGGGTTGTGGCTGGGAGCACTCGAGAGTGGCTCCCAATAGCCTGGAGAGGTGGCAATACTTGGTTATTCCCAGCTCCCTCCAGTAGCTCTGCAGCTGCACGAGTGGGATGCTTCCTCCACAACTTCTGGACCCACTGGTATTCCCAACTCCTTGCTTGTTTAGCCGATCTGCAACCTCCACAGGGCACCAAAGCAGGAGAGTTTCCTCCCTGATGCCTCACCGCAGTTGCTTCCTCAACTTGTGGGAATATGCTCTGTACATAGGACGTGACCTCATCTTCCAAGCCATCAGGCCTCTCAGCAGCCCGCCTTCAAGTCCTCAAGAAGACCGGAGGATTACGAATCGGCGGGGGGCTGCCCCATGCCTAAAGGAGATGCGGGAGAGTCCCCATGGCTATTTGCCAGGATTTCGCTTGCAAAAAAAAAAAAAAAAAAAAAAAAAAAAAAAAAAAAAAAAAAACATTAAAATTGCGAACCCCATTAAATACAGCCACTGCCTCCTCTGCTGCCATTCGCTGTAAATCCTCAAAAGCATAACTAGGCCGCTCTTGCTCCATAAAGAAATAGAAACACACACACGCATGCACATACATACATATACATACATGAATGATTCAATGAATGAATAAGTAAATAAATAAATGTAAATGTATATGTGTACATGCGTGCTTGTGGTCTACATCAGTGGTGAGACATGAATTTTTCTCGCACTCACCGCAAAAATGTTCTCTTACCAAAGATTAACCTCACGAGGAATTGTATAGAAAAATATAGGTTAACGATAGGAAAGGATAGGAATAACGAAGAATATAGGTAGTTACGTCCTTCTTTCAGTTTGTGGATTGCCTACTACATTAAAAAACTGCGTATCCTTATAAATAAGCTTTGAGACTCTTCTTGACTTAGTTTATCACCATGTCGTAAACATCGTAATACCTGCGAGCTCCAAATGGCTTCCTCTGCAGATTTATGGTTATGTCACCAGTACTGGAGTACGTGAGTACCTGTGAGCGGCTACTTTCAAGTTAGTTAGTAATTCCTTATCTGCTATTAAACTTTTTAAAGTATTCATCGGGTTTTCAGCATATTTTAATGAAATTTAGGTACTTTTTCAGCACAATTACGTCCGAAATTTCCCAAATGATCTAAAATGTGGTTGGTAAACTTTGTCAAAGTAATATTCTGTTAAAAAGATTATTTCAACGATTTTTGGCAGTTTTTATTGTTTTTAGTGATTTATTTGCACATTTTTGAAATTTGACCAATAATTTTGCTAAAAAAATACTGACCAACAAACACAATTCTATCATACATCTTTCTAGAATGATTGATTCGTTGCCGTAAGAACTAATTTTATTTCTTTTCTAGGGAGAGTAATCATTCTTAGTATCGTCAGAAACTATGTGTACGTTCCAGCTTTATTTTCTTCGAAAATTCCCCACAATTACTTACGGTAACTTACTCAAACTATTATGTTATCAGACTAGTTTTGATTGACTTCAGGATAGTTGTACAACACGTTCTTATAGAGTTTATGTTATTCCCGTATCTTCCCTAGAAGATACAGCCTTCCAAATGTTAAATTATACTTCAATTTTAATACTTTTGGTTATTAATTGCAACATGCTTCAAAAATTTGTTCATGACATATTTGAGGCTTTAAAATCTTACTTACCATCACTAGAAGACGTCATGATGAGACAACTTGATAACAGTGCACCCTGGGAGGTGTCTAACAAATGTGATGGAACGAGGTAAAAATGAAGAGTAATGTTGATTTTCTATCGTGCTCCATTCTCTTGTTTCGTTTTAGTTGACCCATCTCCCAGACATTACATCCATTACCGATCGGTCATTCGATAACAATTTGTTTGGTTTTTGATCAGCTAGTTTCGCGTTTTGAAATATTCTGCGCCGTCCGAATCTTTTCTCCAAAAATAATGGGCATACTCAATTCCACTCAGCAATCATACATCAGTAGGAGGATATGCCTGACATTGGATGAACCCCAAAGGGTAATATTTAAGGGTTGAAATAATATTAACTTCAAAATTCGAAAATGGGTATTATTCGTATGATTTAGATAGGACTCAGTTCAATGAATCGTATAGGACCACTCGGAGTATTGTACGACTAACCGTCCAGAAGTGTCTAAGCGATACAAGGGGAAAAAGTCGTAAACACGAATGTGAATCGCAAAACGACTTTGGGATGTAGGAGTAAGCTAAACTTTTCCTATCTCGCTCGATCACATTCGAATTTCTAGTACCTATGTTAAAACTTATGGTCTGGAACAATGAACTGTGCAGAAGAGCTATCCAATACAGAAATAATAAATCTTTGTGTAATAATCTGCAGCGTTTATTGATCGATTTGGGAAGATCAGTACCTTCAATAGGCAATACTAGCAACCGAGTACACTCACCTATTATAATCGTCTACGATTGCACCAGCCTAACGTCAAGGTCAAATGTGATTCATTTGATTTTTAACCTTGTGAAATTGGCTGCATTGATACGAGTATATTATAAGTTCTTTCTTTCAGAAGTAATATTTACGGAACTATAAAAAAAAAAAAAAAAAAAAAAATGAAAATTCTTCTTTTGATATAATTTTGTTTCAAAATCTTAAAATGAATACATTATGTTCAAAATTTACTGAGGAACCATTTATGTTTACCATTTCAATTCAATTATATTAGGTTGTATTGTGATCAAGACACCAATAATATATAATTCAATTCGATAATGGGAGTCGTTAAAAATGATTTTATCCTCTTAACGTCTGAGTTTCATCGGCTATTTCGTGAGTGGGAAAGCCGATTTTCTGGAGGCAGCAGGTTGGTTCTTTAACAACTGCTATAAGCCCACTCGGGTTGGTTTCAAAGACGCACCGAAAGCGTAATAAGGGCAGGTCCAATTTCGCGCTCGAGATAGAAAAATGTTCATCTTCAAGTTGACCGAAGATTCATCTCATTTCAGGTTATTTTTTGCGTTGAATTTTTTTTTCTTTTAAGAAATATTGATAAGCACTTAGTTATCAAATATTGTGTTTTTTATATCCCGGATCGGATAAGTTTGAAGAAAAATCTCAAAATTTAAACCTTTTTAGGTTCTATGTGTAAGTAACAGAGCGGGGGGGGGGGGGGGGGGGGGGGGGGGGGGGGTTGTGACAATGATGCGAAACCAAAGGGGCCCTGTGGTTATAACTTACAGGAGGTGTTTATGACTTACTTAGAAGGAGGAAGGTAATTTCTACAGGGGTTTCTACTTTTTTTCTATTTTTTTTACTTGGACTCCACGTTCACAAGAACGCTATCCTAAACGAATATTTTGTTACCTTTTTTCAATCTTATAAAATAGTAGACAGCCGACCTGTTTTCAAGAAACAGAAAATGACTCCTCCAATTACGGAGAAGAGGATATATCCGGTCCAATCCGGCGTTCTTTTCATTCATAGTTCCTTCAACCTCGACTATTCCAGACCCTGCTTCTATTTCATCCTCTAATGATTTACCAGGAAGTGGATCGCCGTCATCTGATGATATTTCCTTTCATTCATTCGGCTCTATACCAGAGAAAATTAATTGGTTGCTTCACAAACGTATGGATCAATGACCAGTAATGCTCGGTTTGATATTCTGGGCGTTAAGAGCTAGGAAAAAAGTTATTGTTTGTTACTGATGGTGGCCTAACCTTTGAAATCGATTTAACAGTGTAACCCCCCCTTATTTTTTCGTGGAAATAGACAACGTTTGTCACTAACTTCGGTTTTGAAATGGGTTTCTACAACTTCGTCGCGAGTTGTTAGTAGTTAGTTAGTAGTTCGTTAAGACCTAGGGTTCCAGATTCTTTAGGGTGTATCAGAAGTCATGGTACCTACTGTTTCCATGTTTGCCAAGCGCAGAATTGGTTTAGCTATTGAAGTGACACTCATATGTTTCGCTTGTGTTAATCAACATTTTGCGATGAATAGGTAAGACTTCGAAGAGATTGAAAGTGAAAATTAGCCAAAGGTAGAGTTTCCCCTACGCGGCCCGCGGCTGCGACCTGAACCACAATTGCAGGGAAGGGACTTTTCCCGCTGCGGCTGGAGCCGCATGGGACGTTACCGTGTAGCTCTGTCAACAGTTGCGCATTTCAAGATGTTTTCGAGGATCACAGCTCTCTGCTTGATTTTGGAAGATGAAGGAAAGTTTATAATGGCAGTTATGGAAACAGAGAGGGGGGATCATGCTCCCATGTATCGAATGGGAGAGGAAGAAGGGTTGTATGAGCTTTCCATCAGTGGACATTTGAAAGAAAACGAGGTACGGTTCAGAGATTTTTTCGACTTACAGCAGTTTGAGTTTTTAGTTTCTCTTCTCGTGGAAGACGAGTTATGTAAAGCAAGAACTTTTTGACCATGATAAATCGGTCCCATATCGAAAAATGTGCTAAAAAAGATCACTAAACATGGCAATAAACGGATAAGAATCATTATAATTGTATTTCATTGTAGAATACAACCCAAAAGAAGTCTTTCGACTATGAACTATAGAAAATTAAAATTTATGCAGAAAAGTACGCTGAAAAATGTACCTACTAAAATTTCATTATTATGTTATTGAAAATAGGTAAAAACTGCAAATCAGTCATTCAGCGTATTTTTGTTAATTATTGTATTATGTTTATGTTGAATTGTTTTGAAGATTGAGGCATTTTTGTGCAATGAAATTGCTTACAAAAAAATTCAATGGCAAAAATTCTGCTCACATTAATCTTCTGCTATTTAAACAAAATTTTTTGATTTATCGATTTTTTGCGGTTTTATTCGATTTTTTAAAATCCCATCATAATGAAACTTACCTAAGTACATTTTTCAGCATAATTTTGTTCATACATCGTTCAAGTATCTTGCTCTTAATTAAAACACATTGGTTGAGTAATATTCGGCTAAAAAAATAAATATATAAATTTAACAATTTTTAGGCGTTTATTACCATTTTAGGTGACTTTTTAGGTACATTTTTTGAAATTTGTCAAATTTGTCGTGTGAAACTGGGTTCCCGCTGCTGTGTTGTGCGGGTTTTGCATACGATCGACCGCAAAGGCACCCTACGAGTCGGGCCGCAGCCGTAGCATTTGCCCGCACGCCTTTGCGTTCCGAAACGTATAGGGGAAAGTCACCTCCATTGAAAATACATTAGGGAGTTATTCAACGCTGAGTCGTATTCGAGGAACTGCGAATAGAAATGGAGCATGTCGCATGCGAGCAAAATGCTAACGGTCAGCGGTCTTTTCGCTGTGCGAGTGGAAAAATCCCATTCGGAGCTCAAGGGAAACCGAATACAGCTCCGAATACGCATGTAACCGGCCATGACGATAACCTATAATGCTACAATCAATTTTTTTTTGGTTCCTGTTTTAAGGTAGCATGACATGCACATGGTAATATTCATGATTTTCAAAAAACGTGGTTGGTTTGTAGGATTCATCCTCACTTAAATTATGCTGATACCTTACAATGGATTCTAAAGCTTCACGATCTACCATCAGTCCGATTTTGTTCGAGGGTATTTGGCTACAAGTCTCAGGATGGAATCCTACTAATTTTGTTGATTGACATTTATTCGTTTGCTCTCCCTAAGGACTAAAACATCTACAAGAAAAAAAGACATCTGCACCGGAGTGAATCGTAACCATTAAAACATCTCAAACATCGCCTTGAAAACTATGTCAATTGTATCAGCTGATAATGTAATTCAAATGGAGTTCTTACTTACCGAAATCGAGTTTATTTTAACTTCTATATCCTATTGAGCTTGAGAAGCTTAGGTAGGTAATCATCTACTTCAGTTACATTAATTTATTAAATTATTGATTAGTAAATACTTAGGAACTACTCAAGATTGAATTATTATAACAATAACAGAAGGTTAATGACTTCCGAGTCTACCAAGGTCGGAACGTTTTAGCCAATTTTTCTAGAAAATTAAGCTATTGCAATGAATCCAAAATTTCCTTCCTGGAAATTCGTTTTGAATTTCCTTGCGTTTAATGCTTTTTGATATGTGTTTGTAGATTCGAACAGAAACTTCTGGTTCTTTTCAATTGCGCGCAAACAGAGGGTCGTTGAAACTCCTCGGTAGTCTAAGCGTTACTCATTATGATTCACCCGGTTATTTTATATTTCTGTAATGTTCTCAGTTCTCGTGTTATTCTTATCAGCTTTGGAACCTCCGAGGCTAATTTCTTTCCTAATCGACTCACGTTGCTGAAATTTAATGGAGCTCGTTCGGGACACCTCAAAAACAATTACGAGGTCCGGAGGGTCAGCTGATGGGGCGTCTGAGGCTAATTTCTTTCCTTTTCAACCTGCCTATTTACTAAGTTTTTTGTTTTGAAATTTTTAGACACATTTTCATCATTCACCTATTATAAACCGTAAAATTGTGGGGTCCTGAGCTGTAAAGGCCTTTTGGGAGGCATGGTGCGCCAAGTTTTGATAATTTACTAGATATAAATGGGGCTTGATAATAAATATTGACCAATTATCTGCGTAGAAGGGCTGTATAGTATATTATGTGTATGATATATATGTACACTTATGTCATTACAGATGACAACGCTCCTTAGGAATCACACAAAAAGTCTCATTTTAAAAGAAAGGATGAGTTTCTTGGGCAGCATTTTTTGAGCACAAAAATTGGTCACTATTCCGAAAATGTGCTGAAAAAATTACTACACAGGAACTACAGAAATATTAAGAAAATAAGTAAATAACGAGCCAAACTGGTTTTCCATTTCTCTGTTACCACATAAATACTGAAGGCAACGCCTAAACTGACTAATATCACATCCGTTTCTCGATATCCTCAACCTATGCAATACTTACCTATACAACTATGGAAAGTTGTACTTACAAATAATGAAGGGCGTCAATAGTTTAAAGTTCTCTGCTCCAACAGTACTATTATTTTCTACGGAAATATGGGGAAGTAATAAAGCTAATAAACAGGGTGGCTGAGCGATGAATACAACTAAATTACTGATAAAATGTAGAGCTGTTGAGGGAATTAAAGTGGGGTTATTCAAAATCCCCTACAGTCTTTCTGAGAAACTCCACGTTCACGAAGAATATCGTGCCTATCATGAGGTCAATCTCTGTTACACTACATCACCCTATAGTTTTTCTGATAACCCGCCGCTTGACAATCCCATGCGCTTATGAATTGCTCCTGGCGGCTTTTTCAGGGGTTTACTCTAGGTAAATGTAGGAGTGTACATCCAAAATACGTGTCCTAGATTCAAAGCATTATAAGCAGATCTCATAATATATACAGCCACACATAGTTGTAAGCTCATAAAGTTGAATAAACATTGGAATATGACCGACACTACATTTGATTCATCCCAAAATTCAATGTTCCTACATTCCAACCTAATGTAAGTGGTCAATATGCGTAAAGTAGTAGCCTCCTGCCTAGGTGAGGGATCCTACTCATAGTTGGAGTGGGGGAAGTATTTAGGCTCCTTCACTTTCATTTTTCCCCATTTTCAAGCCAAGATTTATGCTATCATGTTCAAGGCTGGAAGGCACAGGGGTGATGTGGCTCATACGGTAGCTTCACGGAACTGGTCAGTCCTTTAGTATTTAGCTAGCCCTCAATAGACACATTTTTCCGAAAAGAGATAGGAGGAGCCCCTCGTTAGGGAGACTTAGAATACTTATTATGATCTTATCCATTAACTCAGAACCTTATAAATAATCTCTTCATTTACAAAGTTAAGGAGGTTTGTAGACTTTTCCTCGGCAACGGGCGCTGGTGTTAAGGAACCCTTTCCGAAGTGCAGGAATCATGTAAACACAATAACAAGTAATTCACAGATATTCTCCTGTTCTCACCACTTCGCAGCAGAGAAGGCATTCTACTAGCATGACATCACCGATTTCGTAAAGGTGATGCCTTAAAGGATAGTGGTCAATGAGGAGGCCCACTAATTTGAGAAGGACCTTCCACCCCATTGACATTAGGGCACTGCGCATTTCTTTCAGATAGTATGAAATGGTTTGGCTTGCTTCCGCCAAGGAGTATTCCACCAATAACTTTTTCTTGTCCGCCCATCTCTTGATTCATTGAGTTATGAAACTTTTAGTGATCCCGAGTTTTGGTTTGGAGCTCTGACCCTCTTTTTGCAAGTTGGTTAATTTCCTCGTTACCCTCTATTCCCTCATGTCCTGGCACCCACACCAACGTTAATTCGTTGCAATGGGTCACTGAGGCAACTCCAGATCAGCATTGAAGTTATTGAGAAGGTAGAGATCGCCTTTGGCGTTACCCGGGTGTCTTACTTATGTACGATTCTTGCACCTTTGAGTTGTTTCATTACAATCTATCAAGCATCCAGAGACCCGTTGCATGGGATTTCCGCCAGATAAATAGTAGCTGCATGTCCATGGAGTTTGGATAAGGTATCATTTGGGGACTTAATCCCCAAACGAGCGCATCCATGGGCCAAACTAGTAAACCTGGCTCAACCTGAGGCCAGTCTCTTTTCGACAGTGCACGATCATTGATGATTAGGTGCCCTAAAGGGCAGGCCGAAGTTCGCTAACAAAAGTCAATAAAAGATAGCTAGGGAACTGTTTCTGTGGTAGATAAAGTTGAAATCTATGTTGTATGGAATTTTCATAAAATAACAACCCTTGGATCAGTTGCGTTAGGAGTGCTCTACCACGTGTCTTGGTCAAAAAGATTGTGTCGCTGAGAGAGCTGTTGAGTGCGACAGTCTTGAAAGCACTACTAACACTCTGGCTAGATCGATTGGTCTGAGTGGATACTGACATGGCCTTTGTCTCAAAGATTGAGATTCGACTCAAACTCACTTATCATTCCATGGAATGAGGGTTCTTTGGTCTTTCGCAAAGCATTCACTTGGTACATAAGGTGGCTGATCTTGGAAATTCATTCTGCCTAACTAAGAAACTGCTGGAGTTGGACTCAGAGAAGCCACATTGGAGTCCTGATGCATATGGCAAAAGAATATCACTGTTGAACGAGGGGCTTCCACTTAGTATCCCTTCTGTAAAAAATACACAGAGAAGAGGTTACTTTCTACTCTGTAACAGACTACAGAGATCCGGTGGAGAAGGATTCTACCACACTAGGATTCTATGCACTAAGGCTCTGAATGATGGATTGGATAGGATAGGATGGCTCTGCTCGTGTTTTTGAGGAATCGTCACTGTGGATCATAAGCTCATTTCTCTCCTTAAAGCTCTTGGAAAGAAGGCCCCTGTTAAATCCAGCGAAGCGACTGCCTTCCTCCTCATATGCAGTTATGTGACAAACAAGAGGATCTTCCACTTCCTCTAGGTACTTCAGATCAGGGATTTCAATGTGAAGCCTTGGAAGGTGTATTATCATAAAGACTAGGTGTCAATCCAATCATATTCAACTGTCGGAGCCCGATCCAGTGATCAAATCTTATAACCCTAATAATTCTTCGAGGATAGCCAGTATGAAGCACCCAATCCTAAAATGGAATGGTTCTTATGGAATGGTTGGTAGTAAGATACTGAAAAATGCAATGCTCTGACACGCTCCAACGGAAGAAACTGTAGATATGAATGCAAAGGACCGGGCCTTCGACGACATAATTAAAGACCTAGACAACCTGATGGTAGAAGGTCCTGAGGTATCCTTTCCTGTTCCTAGCAGAATGGGATGTGCAGGGAAATTTTCCGAAGGCCATGCGACCACCTCTTGGTGGATTACCTATGAGGCATTTCTTCACCACTCCGTTGGATTACGTGCCCAGGATGTAGCAAACATTTGCATCACCAGCTTGTGTCTCCTATACATTCCGAATGTTTCATTTTGGATTTTTCAAACAGATAACATAATAATTAATATGGCGTAAAATTGTTTCTGGAGGGGGGGGGGGTATGTCGTCATTAATTACAGGAAAATATGTGTAGCTATACTCATTGAATCTTTCGTCTATTTCGAATCAGTGAAAATTCCTACCCCAGAGCTCCACCTAGACTTCGACTGACGCCTCTGATACGTATATATTATGTCTCGGTCAACTTTTGACATGGGCGATAAGTTTGTCGGAATGACGAACTAAAGATCAGCTGGCCTCTCAGATATTTTGTCGAAAACCAGTATTCTCCAGGACTCGAGCCATCTTATAGATTTAATGCTGTCGAAGTCCTTAATAATGTCTACCTTGATAGTAATGTCGAAAAAGAGTGAATTAGGTACCTTGATCACCAAGGAGGTGGCAGAACAATGACAAAGCGTCGTCATATATATATATATATATATATATATATATATATATATATATATATATATATATATATATACCGGGTGTTTCAGAAGTCGTGGTCCTCCCGCATTTCCTTATTTAATTGCGTAAAAAATATGCCTAGCGCCATTCTTTATATTTTTTGTGTGAGGAATTCAGGGAAAATACTTTTGCGCCCAATTGATGCACTTGAGACTGACTTCATTTACTGACCCCCCCCCCCCCCCCCCCCCAATTTTTATAGCAGATTTGGATTCTACGCAAAATTTCATGAATTTATGACCCCTCACTCGCTTTTTTGACGCGAGCGCGTAAAGTTGCTTAACAACCGAAATTGCACAAAACACGGATTCTGGTAAACCCGAAGAGTCATTGAAGAAAATAGGACTTTGAACGTTCATTGTGAGCAACTGCTTTGAACTCCTTTTTCTCCTTTTTTCCATGTTCCCCCCCCCCCCCCCCCACCAGATGGTATTTTTAATTTGTTTAAAGGAAATGTTCGTTTTTATTATCTTTGAACTCTTCTCTAGCCCGGTTGAGAAAGGTGGAGGGAAAGGTAATTTTATGTGCAAACACAGCCTGAAAAGATGATTGTTTCACGCAAAATAACCGAGTTTTGGCTATTATTCCGCGAAAATCGAATCAAATCAAGAAACAGACAGCACCATATGAATCAGCTTGAAAAAAAAAAGAAAAAAAAAAAAAAAAAAAAAAAAAAAAAAAAACATTAAAAATGATGTTCCACTAGGGGTTAACCAGAATCCACGTTTTGCGCAATTTCGGTAGTTAGGCAACTTTGTGCTCTCGCGGAACGGGTTTCGCGCGGTCCAAAAAATCGAGTGAGGGGTCGAAAATTCTTGAAATTTGACTTAGGTCTAGTATTTTTCCTAAGTTATATCTAGAAAGATACATCTTTCTAGATTTAACTTAGGAAAAAAATCCCCTAATAAAATAATTAGGGGAAAAAAAAACACGAAAAATTTGAAATGAGAAAATAGAAGAATAACAAAATAATAATAATAAAATGAAATACATTTAAAGCATAACATTCAATTTTGGGGGCTCGCAGGCTCCGTTATTCGCGTAATTATTTTATTTTATTTATTTTTTTTGCAAGTAGAATTTAGGGAACATGTTCTGTTGAAATCCACGACCCCATGACCATATATCATCTCCTTGGTGCTTGCAGAGAAAAACTAGAGCTACTGGAAAGACAGAGCTCACTGGAAAACAGGTTCTCATCTCAACGACATTGAAGGTCGACAAGAGGATACAACAATGTCTCGTACTTGAGACACAATTCCAAAAACTTTTCAGATTCGCATATCAATTTATGTGAGGTGAAGGAAAAATGACAAAGCCTGGCAATTTAGAGGGTCCCCCAATAATCATAAACAACTACTGTAAAGATTCGTAGGGTAAAACAGGGATAATTGCTAAATAAATGTGAATTTCTGTAAGATGATCAAACCAATCATGGAATCATGGTTTTGTTCTCGTACCTATTCCCACATCTAGGATAGATAAAATTTGTGATTCAAGGAATTGAAATAAAACATGTTATTATTACGTATAAAATATATTATGTACAGTACATTTTTTGCGTTTCATGAACATTTTACAACAGATGCCAAGGTCTAAAACTGGTAAAACGGAAGGTACATTCTACTTATGAAACCTATGAATATATTTTTGTCATTAATACATGCACACAATTTATTGTTACTGTTGAAAAATTGTATTCATATTTTTTGATTTCTGTGTTAATTTTAATTAAATTCATCCTGATTAATTTTTTCATTTTGATTTTTTTTAAATCTCAACTGAAAATTGGATCAAATAGTTTGATATTTTGGTCCTCTGTAAAATAGTTTTAAGATTTTTTCTTTTGTGCAGGATGATTGATAAACGGAAAGCGATCATACAAAAACACTAACAGAAAATCGCCGGGTACATTCCTTCCCTTCGACTGATATAAGTTTGTTTTGTTCAAGCACTATCCACTTTCTCTCACTGTTATGTATGTACTGGGTAGACACGACAAGGAAAACAGCATTGTTTAAAAACTGATTTATCTGAATATATGTGTAAGTGTTAATTGAGGTGAGGGTGTGATAGGTTCGTTTTATCTTCAAATATACCTTTTTTTTATCTCTAATGCCAGAGTTCAGGTAATAAACCTTGCGCATAAGTTTAAAAAAGCTGTTTATCTTCAAATGGAATTAGATTCAATAGTTCAATCCTTTGAATATTGTCACCAACAACACTCCTACGAAAAGTAGTTTTCCCTGCTAAATGATTTTCCAACTTCCAGTAATTCTGATCACATAGTACTAGACTGATTTTTATGTCAGAATGATTGGAAAAATGGAAAAATTATAGAAAAATAACAACTTATCGTAGAAATATTGTTTGATGTAGATACTACTGATAAAATCAACATTCATTTGAAGATGAAATAAATGCGCGGCCATAGTCCACTCCTCGAAGGAAATTTCCAAATTATTAGTTTTGCAATGAGTGTAAACCAAACTAGATTAATTTGTAGAGTTCCTTCTTACATTATCCAACTAAGTTCTTATTGGTAGTTGTAATAAAAAGCTAAGTACCTTGCCCGACGTGGACACCAAAACAATAAAAATTTGCCCTTCCAGTCTGGTCGTGTCAAGTTTAATTAAAACGAAAGTAAGAGTAGCTTAACTTCGTTTGAAGAGGGACAAAATGAGTTCAGGTAGTCGCACTTGGTTTGATTTTACTTATTTCAATAATTTGTTTATCCATGATTTGAGCCACCAAATCTCAAAATACTGATCACTCGAATCTTAATTACCTTTGGAAACCAATAGTATTGCTCTACTAGTTCTGAAATGACAGAAATCTTCCTATTTATTTTTACAATGCTGTGTTGTCTGGCACTTCTGTCTAGTGCATGAGCTTTCTAATGAAGTTTACATAGCGAATGATGAAGCTTTACAGCTTTGATGTACATACCACCGAACCTCAGGGAATTTGAAAATGGCTTCTTAAACTAAAGATGAACTAATAGTCCTGCTGAAAGCTCAGTGGCTTTTGTTTCTTTCAAGATTCGTTTCAATATTTCTGATCAGGAAATTGGCTAAGCAAATAATTTTCAACACTGCTGAAACACAGTAAAACACATTTCTGAGTAACAAATAACGTTTCTGTGAATGCTGATATCATACTTGCATGAACATGGTAAAATTGCGTTCAGTATGACATGATAAATGATATTTGTACATTATGCACATTGGTTTTCCATTGTTGCTAGAAATCAGCCAGAATCAAAAATCCACCATATTGAACATAATTCAAGGTTAATTATTAATCTATGCTCGTTTCACAATGTTGCGTTTCTCTTCATATGTTTATCACTATCAGGTAGGGCATAAAAAAGGGGAAAAACCTTTGATATGACTAATGGTCAATTTCTGTCACCAAGATATTCATCATCTTTGTAAGGTATCTTATAATTAAAAACATCATGTCATTGAAAATCACTAAAAGAAGAACAATAGTGGGATATCACGAAAATAGTTTTTTTCTAGTGAGATAGAAGTATTTGAACTGACAGTTATGATTAAGTTATGCTGATTGGTGAAAACATGAGATATATAATTCGAGTACTCTGAGTAATTCATCGATAACACTGTTTATAACTTTCGATGGTATCATGTTTGACATAGTATAATACCATAATAATCCAATATAACGAATTTGTCACCATCTATTTGGACTTAATCGGCAGCTAACAAAGTGTATTTCTTGCATCACAGTATTGGATTGTGAACAGATAATAAGGAGATAGAGATTCACCCGCATAACCACCCAAGACAGCTATGTTCCAAACGATTTGGGCCCAAGCGAAACAAGCAAACTTCATGGTCTTACAGAAAGCTTCAAACTGCTCACGGATATACCAAATAATACGGTTCTCTGATTAGATTTAGATTTACTCGTAGATTAGATTAGTCTCCTTTTTCATTCTTCTTAAAAATAAAAAATAAAATAATCCACAATTATTTGTTTGTCTTTCAACACTTTTCAATAAACGTTGTATGTAACTAAATTCTTTGTAAAATAAGATTAACGCCACCTCAAACAAGTAGTGAGGATTCTTTGATGATTTTCAAAGTTTTGTCTGGTTGATAAACAGCTTTAATGGATGAAGGGGGGCAGATAGTTTGTAATTAATAGAATAAGAAGTTCAAATTTATTGAAAGTAATCAATCACAATTTATTGGGAAACAGAGTATATTAATTACGCAAGTACGTTATTTCAACATCATCCCAAACACCACTTCACCATCATCAATGCATTGAACACTTCCATGTGCTACAGACATTGTTGCATAATCCAATAATTATTGTTGGCACCTCGAAATTGTATCTCTCAAGACAGATATCAACGGGGACGAGATGAAAACGAAAGGTATACGAAAGGTGTACGTTTTCTATTTCCATGAAAAAATAAAGAGTTACAATGTTAAATCGATTTCGACTCTTAGGGCATCATCAGAAACAACCAATGACAATATAATATAATAAGTTATTGTTTTGCTGATGATGAATTAACCTTTGAAATCGATATAACATTGTTACTCTTTATTTTTCCGTGGAAATGGACAATGTTCTTCAATAACTTTCTTGTTCTTCATAGAAATGTGTTTCAACAACTTTGTCGCGAATGATTTAGATCGTGGGGACATGATGATTCAGACCAACCACGACGGAAAATTGACGATAGGATTAAAGAAGGATGAGTGAATTGAATGAATAAATACGTTGGAAACGTGTCTCAATTGTGTTTAAGCCTCCGCGGCTTAAATCCAAAGCTTCCTACCGTTCTTTAGATACGTCTCGGCTGTTGGGATATGGTCTCTTGCGCACACCATGGATTATAATTTTTAACGGAGCCGAAGCCGCGGGGCGGGTTACGAAGTGATTTGGGATCCAATAAACTCGGTTAGCACATCATCTACGGGAGCGACAGATCAGAGGTTATTTATTTCAAACCCGTCGGTGGGGGTATTGCTAATTTGGCGTATCAAAAGTCCCAGATTACTCTGAAAGCTTGTGCAAGTGGTTAAGCCCGACTGCTTTCGATGGTACCAGACTCTTTGGCTGTCCCACAATATTAGAAGGTGCTATTCCAAAAGACACCTGATAGGGTGTCAGGAATATTGATTTGACCCTATGGAATCCAGATGGGAAAATATTTACGAAAGTCCTGTTCATTGAACCTGGATTGCATTTGGATGTTTCATTAAAAGGGTTATTGCTAAGTGAGTTTTCTCACTTTATCACACGGGTTGAATGAACAGAGAAAAGCTCAAAAACTTGCATGTTCACTCAGAGGACCAGCATTGGCTGTTTAAAATTCTCTCCCTACTCAAGAACGTACACAATGGGTTCCTCTAACAACAGCACTTGCCAAACGATTTGGACAAAAAAATCTGGCTCTCAAATGGCAAGTGAATTTGGAGGCTCGTTGCCAGAAGTCAGGAGAATCACTAGCAGATCTTACTGCTGACATTGAAAAGAAGGCTTGGCTTGCTCTTCCTGGGTGGCCAGACCTATGTAAGGATCAGATGGGAGTGAGGACATTTTTGAAAGCGCTTTCTGATGAAGACTTACGTCGATTACTTGCAGCTGCGGTGCTGATGTGTGCCCGCGATGCATTAACAAGAGCCCAACTAATTGAAGCGACTATGAACCAGGAGGGATGATGGGATTGTAGGCAAGGTGGCCACTTAAGGGCCAAGTGTCCAAAACGAAAACTCCCGCAACCACAGGAAAACTGAAGGGAGCCAGGGTGAGGGGCCAAACCCAGGCTCCTGGGGGCAGGACCTCCTTGTATTTCAGTAGGTACTGTAAGAACAAGGGGGGGGGGGGGGGCACATTATTTGTTGAAGCGAAAGTTAATTGCATTAAATATTGTATTTGGTAGATACGGGTACTACTGTTTCCATGATTCGTCCGGATGTAGCAGAACAACTAAGCATTACAGTACAACCTGAAGATTCGTCCAACTTACGAACAGTTCGTGGCGACTTTTTGGAAGTCATAGGAAAAGGAAATTGAACAATAACGATTGGAATAAAACATTGGGATCACAGCTTTCTAGTTGTTCTTATGAGGGATAAAGGACTAGGACTAGATTTCTTTCAGCTAACTGGGGCCTTTTTGAACTTTAAAAACAACACTATGCAAGTTGGAAATGAAATCAATCCATTATTTTGGAGAATGCGTAGAAAAAATTCTTGGAATAGAAAATGAATCAAACCTTGCACAGCCATGGGTTCATAATGTTCTGGAAAAATCTGACTTAGTACCTGATTCTACAGAATTCAGCAAGGTTAAGGCATTATATATAAGCATCATAAAGTATTTGCTGCAGAAGGGAAAGCACTAGGTAGAACGCATGTCATTGAACATTCCATTGATACTGGTAATGCCCCACCAATAAAACGTTCCTCATCGAATCCCATATGCACAAGAAAGTCATGTTGACAAGTTGATTAAAGAAATGCTGGATCAAGATGTTATTGAACCTTCTTGTAGCCCCTGGGCATCACCTGTTGTTTTCGTTCCTAAAAAAGATGGTAGCACTAGGTTTTGTATTGACTTCTGAAACGTGAATGGGAATAAAAGGAAAGATTCCTCTGCTTTGCTATGCGTTCAGGAATTACTGGATAACCTAGGTGGTTCCCAATCGTTCTAAACTATTGACTTAAAATGTGGTTATTGACAGATAGCGTTAAATGATGAGGGCAAGGAGAAAACAGCTTTTACTATTTATCGAAAAGGGCTCTGGCAATTTAAGGTGATGCCCTTTGGGCTCACAAAAAAGCACCCAGAGATTGATGGAAGCTGTTATCCCCTCAGAACTTGCCCTAACGTACCTGGATGACGGGATTGTTTATGGCCCTGATTTTTAAACAGTATTACATAAGCTGGGCAGAGTCTTCGAATATTTGGACAAAGCAAATCTCCTAGTAAATCGTAGGAAATGTGAATTTTTTCAAAAAATAAACTGCTTATCTTGGTCACGTTATTTGTGCAAAGGTGTTATAACTGATCCTAAGAAAACTGCAGATGTGAAAAACTACTGGCCAACTCCTCAATTTAAAAAAAAAAAAGAAAAAAAAAGAGCTCTCCTTGGGTTCTGCTCTTATAATAGAAAATTCGTGAAGCAGTATGCAGAGATAGCAAAACCATTGAACAGACTGACTGAAGATAATATTGAGTTCCAGTGGGATGAATCATGTGAAAGAAGCTTCATCATGTTGAAGAACACCATGAGTTCGGCTCCTATTTTGGCATTCCCGGATCTACAAAAACCATTTGTTAGAGTGCGACGCCAGTGGCCATGCTTTAGGAGCTGTTTTATCTCAAGAACAAGAGGGCCAAGAAGTAGTAATTGCTTACTTTAGCAAAACATTATCCCGCCAGGAACGCAACTATTGTGCAACAATACGAGAACTGCTTGCTGGGGTGGACAGTGTTAGTCATTTCCACCTATATCTTTTTGGGATACCATTTACATTAACAATTGATCACGCAGGACTCACATGGCTGACTTCATTTCACCGTCCTGGAGGTCAGCTTGCTCGTTGGTTGGAAATTTTTTTGCAAAAATACAACTTCACACTAGTTCACAAGCAGAAAAAAGTCATGGAAATGCTGATGGGCTCTCTCGGTAGCCATGTGAAATTAACTGTCGCTACTGTAACCGCAAAGAAAGTGTGAAAGGGTAGCTGTCATCGTTCATGAGCTTGAGGCTATGGCTGTCGGAAAGAAGACCCCGCCATCCAATCAGTCATCAATCACAAACTAGCAAATGAAAAACATACTACAAGGAATGAGAGATTCTATTCTATTGGTAACATGGTACACAATAACAACCTGACTACAGTATCATGTGCAGTTTCTAGATGTAGTTGCACCACATTACTCCTCCCTTCTTCTGAGCCTGTTCTCAGGCGGCACAGGCTGAACCTCCTTCCATTACTCTTGGGGTTGAAATAATATCAGCTTTGACGAGTCTGTTCACATGCAGCTTACGAGTTATCTTGTCCAATCGTACTTGGAATAGAACATCGTTTATTTTCTTTTTTATTGCCCATGGACCTGTCCAAACTGGCTGTAATTTTGGGCAGAGGCCTCGCTTGCATTGCGGGTTGTAAACCAAGACCCAATCGCCTTCCTGTACAAGTTTGACTCGAGTATGTCTATCAAAAACATCTCATTGTGTTCTCATCTTCAGCTTGGCTTTCTCGAGTCCGAAGTCCCGAACATGCTCTAGATGGGTATACTAATCAAGAACGTACTAGTTGTCGTTTTTTTGTACGATTTAGGAGGTCTTACAAGGGTTTCAGGTTATCGCATGTCCCGGCCATAAACCAAATGAGCTGGAGATAGTCCTGTGGTAAAGTGTGGTGCAGATCTATATGCCAATATAAAAAGGGGAATTTTTTCATCCCAATCGGTTTGACTCTTGTTGACAAAAAGAGATATGTGCTTAGTCAAGGTCCGGTTGAGTCTTTCAACTAGCCAGCCGATTTGGAGTGGATCGGGTTCTATGTACACCCAACAGTAGAGCTACTTCCTTGACCAATGTAGACTCGAAGTTCCGTCCTTGGTCAGTATGAAGTTCAGTAGGAATATCCACCCTACTAAATACGTGCTCCACTAACGCTGTAGCGACTGTTCTGGCTTCTTGAAACGCCTACAAGCTCGACAAGTCCTACACCATGACCGTATGTCTGACGTCATCCCTGACCAGAAATATTGTTGTCGGGTCTTAGCAAGAGTTTTGAAAAACCCAAAATGACCTCCTGCAAGGATGTCATGGAAATATATATATATATATATATATATATATATATATATATATATATATATATATATATATATATATATATATATATATATATATATATATCCCATCAGAATTGATGTACAAAATCCGTT
This sequence comes from Adelphocoris suturalis, assembly GCA_030762985.1. NCBI lineage: Eukaryota > Metazoa > Arthropoda > Insecta > Hemiptera > Miridae > Adelphocoris > Adelphocoris suturalis. The sequence goes on from CM061045.1 coordinate 376,026, forward strand.
CTTGCGCCAAAAATCAAGCTTTCCAAATGAAAAGGTGAGTTCGTTTGCCAACTCAACCAACTTTTTTGAGCTCAAATCGCTCAAATGCAAAAAAATGTGCAATAAAATCACCAAAAATGGCTATAAACTGCTAAAAATGATTGAATGTATAGGTATTGTTTTTATAGACGAATCAAAAGAAGTTTATCAACTATGAACTAGACCATTAAACAGTTTATGCACAGAACAGTTTATGTTCTAAAAATGTTCTTAAATTTATTATTATTTGATTAAAAATCGATAAAAAACGAAAAAAGGTGATAATGGAAAGTCTAATCTGAATTGGAGAATATCATTTTGAATGAGTTTTTCTGCCATAAAATTGGCAATAGTCCTCAAATTTTCAAACAATGTAACATAATAAAATAATACGATATTTTTCAAAAATTCGCTCAAACGAGCGTGCAGCACGGCTGGAACTTTGCTATTGATAGGTATGGTGTATGACCACACGCAGTTTTATTTGAATATCGCATCATGTTTTTCAATCTCGTTTTCCCTATTTTTTACCCATTGCATTTCAATTGAGTGCTAAGTAGTGACATCATGAAGAGTGACTCTGCGGTGAGAGATTTATTTGATTCTCATATCGATGAAGTTTCTTCAAAAGCAAAGCACGCCCTTGGCTACTTGAAAAGAAATACAAAGAATTTCTCAGATCCTTCGGTTCTTTGCTTATCGTGCCCCCCACATTTTTTGCTTCTTATGGAATTTGCCTCAGTTATTTAAGTCCTTGTTTTTTCCAATGAGAAGAAACCCCTGGAGAACATACCACGGAGGTTTCTTCGCTATTTGAGTTACAAAAATGGGTTCCGTTGAGTTGATTTTTAGTTATAAGCAAGCCATTCGGGAGGATAATTTATCGTCTTTACATTGTCGCCGAAGGATTACAAATGACTCATTTCTTCTCAGTTTGATTCATCGAAGCCTCATCTTGGCCCTATCTTGATGAGCCAATTAGGCTTGTATGCTCCCTCTTATTTCACCAGATCCTATACTCAAATGTTGTCAACGAGTCATCTGAGAAACATTCCACTTATAGGTGCATGCTCAAGAAATCGTAAACCGTTTATCCAATAATGTTAATGATGGAAAAGGTCTCCTGTTGGTATCTTACAGCTCGTTTTTAAAGTATCACTCGCAAGCCCGCGAACTTTTCCCCCAACCAAAATAAATGTTTCGTAAAATTAGGTTCAAAATGAATGTCATAGTTCTTAAAATCGGTTTTAACCATAAAGTTTTCTGACGTTCTTAGTGAAGGGACAAGGCCTTCATCACCACCGGTGACATCTACAATGTGTTAGAGGAGCGTGACAACTCCGTAAAACCTGATTAGTCAGCTATCAGACCTTTCTTGGTTATTCAAGGTTGATTTATCCCCACTTATCCCATTCAAGGGACACGACAAAGAGCGCTCAATGTCGCAATCGGCTGCTAAGTAGGTGTAATCTCTTGTTTGTGAAGGGAGCTGTCAAAGCTTTTTTACATGTTACATGTTAGTGTAAAATAAAAATCCAGTGTTGAATAAAATTTCTTTGTGGTTGACTAAATGTTATTCCAAAATTATGCGTTTGATATAACCATAAAAATATTAATAATTATGTAACAAAATAAATAAATTAATTTAAAAAAAGTAAATGAATAACAGTTGTTGCACTTATTTCAATACGATTCCCAATGAATGGAAACAAATAAACACTATTAATTAAATACTACCCATCAGCCTTCACTCTTCAAAGCGATTTACCAGCTATATGAGCCTTCCGAAAATCATGGCTACAAGGTTATGAGGTGACGTTTGTCTCATTTTACCCAAAATATAACTTGCTACATGGTTTCATTTTCCTTAATTCCAAATTCAAAGTATCCTGGTTTCGCTTGGACCCATCATGTATTCGTGATGTCTCTCAAGGAATGATCCATACTTATAATTCAATTCTTCTCTAGAATAAAGTAGAAAAACGCTTTCGTTTGGTATTAAGTATTTGCAGTTATACCTTTTTAATCTTATTTGCGAACTTATAACTGGAAAATCCCCTCAAATTTCGCGTTATCAATGAAAAAAAAGCGCACCGTTGATAATACAACTCAATTTATATGGTAAGACCTAAACCAGTTCAGAAAAACTGAAGTCTGGGTTATTCAATTGTTCTTAAACTTGAAATATTTTAAATTTCAGTTTTGTTTATTAAAACCTTTTCCACACTTCAAGCAATTTCTTGAACCGAAAACAGGCCCACAACAATGGTGCTTAGAAACTTCAGAAATGTTCTTGTTTTATGATTCTTCCAAAGATGTGATTACATTTATTTTCACGATAATGTTGGGAAAAAGTGTCATTTAAGGGGAAATACATTGATTGGTAATGAAAATCAAGGTTTTAAGATCTTCTATTAATTTATGAGGGTCGATTTCTACCTAGTTTTTCCTTCTAAATCAAATGGTAATTCTTGGGGATCTTCCACACTTGATAAACGAAATTTGCACGTTAACTAATAAGTTCTTGGTTTATTCCTAAAGCTCGTTCTTAAGAATGTTGAGTTTAAAATACGGTTTTTACCAAATATATAATACATGTTTTTTTCCTGTACCTCTTCACAGATAAGTTTCGTCATCTACAAGCTACTTACGTTAACATAATTATCTTTTGGTTCAGGGTTAAGCTTATGTTTTGACATTATTCTGCAAACATATAAAGGTCTTTCTATATTTTTCATGTAGACTAAAAATGAACATTATATGGATCGGAGAAAAATTCAACATTGTATTTCATAATCAGCCCATTGATTGAGAAACAATTAAATATATAACCATTTTGATTCCATTTGTTGTAACTAATATGATTTTATAATACAGTAGTGTCCCTTGGCTTACCTGAGGCCCCGGACGAATACGCCATTAAGTAGCAACGTCGTTTTTTGAACACAGCAATAGTCCTTCTATCTATTTGAAATACATTTTGCTTCCTCACTACTCGAAAAAATTTTTGTCTTCCGAAATCATAATTTCCACTCGCATTCTGTGTTTCAAAGCTTGCTGATCAATTTTCATTCCGTGTCTTTCTGTCTGTGATCCTTTTCAAGCTCAAACTATACGGAATTTTAATTCGATTTAGATGAAGTTTCCAGGGACGGTGTGGGTTAGCTTCTATACGGTCTCCTATAACTTTCATTGCCCACGTATTAATAGTAGTCTGTAAGCATGTATGAACGTGAATTTATAATAACGTCGATTTCTCATCATCTATTAGTCCGATTTCGTTCGAATTCGAGTGGTCGTTAGTTGTATGTCCAGGGAGATGTCCTGTAAATTATTTTGCAATTAATTGAATAATAACTATTTTTACACGTTCAAAACTAAAATTGACTCAAGAAAAACTCGGAGATTAATAATTATGATGAAATTTTCTGGGATTGTACGGGTTCGCTCCTAGACGGGCTCCGATTACGTACATTGCAGTCGGATCAATGTATCCCGTTCCCATGCGCAAAAGTGAATTTCTCATAACATCGATTTCTTATCATCTGTTGGTCTGATTTCATTCAAACTCGAGGGGTAGTTGGTTACATGTTCAAGGAAGATGCTTAATGAATTATATCGCGATTGTTTGAGTAATAACCATTCCGCATGCTCAAACTGAAATTGATTGACACAGGTAAAACTCTTCGACTGATGAATCGATGTTCATGAAATTCTCAAGGATAGTGCGGGTTAGCCCCAAAATCGTGCCCTACTAATCTCACTGCCGTTCTGCAGTAGTCTGTGCGCATACACAGACAATCTTATAACGTCGATTTCTCAACATACAGGTGTCCCGCATAAGGTGGTCAGTACTTCAGCGATCGATTTTGGAGCTCGTCTCTGATCGAATGTACCTCGTAGAGATTTTTTTTTAACGCTCAATTTTCAAATAATTTAATATTGAAGATTTTTTCGTGTTTTTTGGCCTTTTGTCACGAAAACGACCATAATTTTCTATGTAAATTCTAATTTGAGGATACCGTTGGAAAGAGTATTACATGTTCTATCGGATAAATGGCTGAGCATTTGTAACAATTTGAGGAGGTGACATGGAAAAGCAGTTAAGTCCAAAAATCGAAAGAAAATTTGTTTTCGTCGAAGTGCAAGTAAACAGTCACGCCAACGGCGTGGGAAAAGCCTTTGGCCCTCCCGTCCTTACAAGGTCGCACCGTGAATAAATGTGTGACCTTTGAATGGAGAAGAGATTAAGTCCAACAAATCTGATAAGAGTTCAGAGGGAGTTGCTATGAAATTTGATTTTTGGACTTAACTGCTTTTCAATGTCAGCTCCTCAATTAAGGTTCGAGACATGAATAAGCCCTCTGAAAAACAAATTTTTCCTAATTAGGGAAACCTTGAGTTTTTTCAATCGGGACTTGAACTATGAGCAGAATTTTTTTTCAAGACGCCAGGACGGTAAAAACTTTGCGAAAATGTCACCTTTTCAACGGTGCAGTATTATACTTTTACTTAGCCAATTAGGGGAGGAAACTATGTTTTAATGTTGAAAAACATCGTTTTTTTACTGAAATCGTGGGGTTTTCCTTTTAAATGACCTTCTTTGAACAATACGAGTTCCGGGTTGGTTTCTACGTTTTTTACTCTGAATCGAATGGTAACACTTGCATATCTCTCCAACTCCGTTATAACCGAGTTTTACACTTTAGCCTACTAGTTTCACCCCTAAAAACACATGAAATTAATCGTACCAAATGAAATCAAATTTGTGAGGGTAATGTAAAAGTTGGTTATAACGGAGTTCGGGAGATACATGAAAGTGTTACTATTTGATTCAGAATCAAAAAATACGCAGAAATCGACCCCAAACTCGTATTTGCATAGAAGGTCATTTTTTCAAGGAAACACTCGATTTTGGTGGAAAAACGATGTATTTCAACATTAAAACATTGTTTCCTTCCCCAATTGGCAAAGTAAAAGTATAATTGACTACACCGTTAAAAAGGTAAGATTTTAGCGCAGTTTTTACCGTCCTTGTGTCCTGAAAAACTATATTGGTTCTTGTAGTTAAATTCCCGATTGAAAAAACTCATGGTTTCTCAAATTAAGTAAAATTTGCTTTTCAGAGGGCTTTTTCATGTCTCCAACCTTAAACCTTAAGAAAGCTGAGGCATCTATCCGATAGAAAATCTAATAATCTTTCCAACTATATGTCCAAGATAATGCCGAAGGTTTCTTAAATTTTGTTATTTATTTATTTTTATTTATTGAGTAATGAGTATTGTTCATGTGCAAAACTAATATTGATTGACACTCCGAGACTAATCGATCGGTTTTGATTACATTTTCAAGGATGTGCTGGTTAAACTGTAGACAATATTTTACCAATACAGTAGCCTCCATACATACGATGGTGAATGCCGGTGGATTAATGCTGCGGAATGCGTTTGCAAAAACATGAATTATATCACCATTTCGTATTATAGCCTGTCAGCACATATATCACTGTTCTAATTTGCATTTAATAATTTCGATTCGTACTTCGTTTTCAACTAATCCTAAACGTCCATGTCACAATAAGTGAGGAACCTATACTGGCCACCCAACTTGGCAGACATTTTTGTATCTTATAGAAGATCAATTAATCATCACCAAATCCAAATTCCATTCAAAACCTTGCAAGAACGACGGGGGTCTCATAAAACTATATCAAGTTTTGTATAAAGAACTTTTCTGTTGAATCCAATCGTAGTAATTTTTTTGCGGTGTTTGGACTCGTTTGTTAGTAATTTTACAGCAACTTACGAATATGAAGTCATGGCAGACTACCTTTGAATACTTAGAAGAAAAAAAAAGTTTGTCCTAATATGTTAACTATCCATTGGGTGGTTTGTCATTCATGTTCGGAAAATATTTGATGCAACACTAATAAAATATGATGAGAAACGGCCAAACTAACTGCTCATCTCCTCAAACCGCTCCCACCATGGAATACATTAACTATATGGCTGAAAGGTTCTGTCATAAACGGCGGCGCTCGACGTTTTCATTATGGAAGGGACCTCAGGTATTTCCAGGGATGGTGTTGCCTCGGCACTACTACAACTTGAAAATAAAATAAGCAAGCAGGAGTACGTGAACTCGGAAGGGAATTAGGTGTGTGCTTTACTGTGTGTAAAGTCCACTTGTACATATTTGACTGTCCCTTCGCATTGTAGTTAATTACCAGAGTCATTCATTCAGAAAACATTCAATTAGTTTATCTGTTGATATTAACATGAATCGTATTGAATAACACATACGCACGGGAAATATACATCAGTAGGAAATGGGGGGTGTCGAAAACATTTATATGCGTACACTTATATAAAGGGAATGACGAATATTTTCACATTTCCATTCAAATCAAAACGACTGAAACATCGATTCATATTAGACGATAAAATAATTGAATAGCGGTAAGAACGTTCTTGTTTCAGAAATGATATATGAAAAGTGATAGATCGAGTTCAGGTCTGCCTAGAATTGAAAATGTATTACTTTACCATTCCAGTTGTTTGCATCAGCACAATGGTCTTAACTATCACTTCCTATTTGTATCGATGCAGAGCATTAAGTATATCTGTGTAGTCGGCTTAGTAAATCCTTCCACGAGACATTCAATACTCTGGAGGATAAACAACCGAAAACACAGGTACATTTTATATTTGTACTTTTAAGCACAGTATCAGTACCTACCTAGGTACTTTCAATATACATTCCTCATCATATGAGTCACAATGCATTTTCACATTAATAAGAATTCATTTTTTTTATCGTCCTAGACGCTAGGTATTGAGAGGACGGCGAAATTCAAAGAATCTACAAGATACATAAACCATATAAGTACTTTCTACAACATAAGATTGGATTGGGTTCATAAAGGTGCGCGATTTGATTATAGGACCATATCTTGAGTAATCATATGGAGGAATGACAGGGGAGGGAGAGGGCATGTTAACACTTAGGACACGCATGAAGGGGGATAGAACGAAATAAAATATCACAGTGGTACACCAATTATTACACTAATGTTGTTGAATTATACATTAGTGAGCAAAACAGTTATCTTTAAAAAAGTTTTTAAGATGTTTTCTCTTTTCTTGAACACCAAATGACATACAGTAAGGTTTACATGTTTGATACGATGAGAAAAAGTATTTGGGTTAAAAATGCAGCCAATCGTGCCTTTTCTCGCTGGCTCGAACCTGTTTGCATCGCAGCAGGGTTTTCCTCTGTGAACATAAAGTGAAACATTAGAATCCATGAGGCACGCACGTATCCAAGTCAAATCTGTCAGAATATTCAACTAGGGGGAATTTCAAGGATGAGAGGATACCATCTCAGTGCCCAATCATTGTTCTGGTTTTGTAATTATATAAAATAGTAGTGAGAATGGGGGGGGGGTATGACGAAGGAAAATTATGGTATCTTTTCTGTGGCACTTATTATGTCTCTGTTTCCCTTTCTCACGCTCGTGAAGGTAAATCATTGCCAATGAGTTCCATTACTACCAAACTTAATTTTCTCTTGACCATTCCTCGGGTCGAGTAAGAGACTTAGGTATGTAACTGGCTTCGAAAATGTCATTTGTAACTCTCACGACACATCACAATGGAACCGAGCTGAAATCATGTCTGTAAAAATTTCGGAATCAGAACTTAATGTTTTAGTAGTCATTCTATCTGAAATAAAGTAAGATAGTTCGACTTCTTGGAAATATACATAAAAAATTGATTCGAGGCTTCCCTCATTTATCTCATCACCTCTTCTACCTCTTCAACTTGCATGGGTCTTATTTAATTGGGTTCAGTATGCGTGATACCATAAATTACAGCTTTTAACGAAATTGCAGTACTTTCAAACACCTTAGAGCTTGTTTAATGGTACGCAGGGTATCAGATGTCGTATCACTTTCTTGAAATATACTAATGGGAACCTTTCAATTAGGAATTTGGGGTAGTTTTGGAGAAACGAAAAAAATAAGAAAATGAAGATAAATTACTAAGTCCAGCATGGTGGACTCTCATTTCTCTTTGCTCGGTTCCCTATTTTCGGCCTATCCGATTTTGGTTTTTACTGGAAATTTTATCACTCTGCGCATCGGTTTTAATCTACAAACCTCGCCTCCTTACTTCAATCCCAACTGTGTACTAATATATTTGAATCTGGGCTGCTTCATGCTCTCCCTCATGTGGACTGTCACTACCGTGGAATCTATACATCGAGCTTTAGCAAATTGTGTGATTCCAGTGTGACCCCTGTATTCGATCTAGGTACCAATTTTCTTACTGTTGCTATCGTTGCGAGTCAGATAACGCAACACAGTTAAATCTTTATATAAGTATGCATCCCTGTAAGACTCAGTAAATAGCAGACCAATTGATTTAAAGAGCACCACGAAGAATTTCAGTAATCATGAAATTTTCATTTTTCGTTTTGAACCAATGTTGCAATTGAACCAACCAGGCTTAACAAGCCTTAGTAGATTATCAAATTCTTCGACTAAAAGTTTTGTCCTTCAAAATTGTATGTTCTACACGTATTTTGTGTCTTAGAGCTTTCTGAACGATTTGGATTTAGTAATTTTCTTTGTATCTGCTCCAATTCGGAACTTGTAACTATCTTACCCAATTTCCCAGAAATGATTGGGAAATTGTGCGGGTTAGGTCCTAGATAGTCCCCGCCTAATTTATTTGCATTCTGTTCAATAGTAATTTTGCACACGCGCATAAGTGAACTCCTAATCATGCAAATAATTTTGTCATTATTCACCTGGTTCTGATGAAATTACCATGGATTGAGGACTTATGTTACGATTTGCTCTAGTTAAACAGTGGTGCATTTGGAGGAATGATAGCTACTACGCAAGTACGAACAGCAACTCTTAGCTCTAGCAAAGCTCTCAAATTTTTATACGATTTTAGTGAAATATTTAAGATTTATTAACGGTTGTCTCCAATGAATTGCGCTGCAATAAGATGGATGGTACATATTAACTGTGCACATCAAAACGTGAAGTTCTTTTAACACGCTCAAGTTTTTAAATTTTTACTTTGATTTCAATGATATTCCAGGGATTAAGCGTTATGGGTTTTGGTTTTCATGTCTAAAAAATAATTCAGTTACATTTAGGGCAACGAAAAATCATTGCAACATGCATAACTTTAACAATTGCTATCTGATTCTCCTTAATATAGAAAGTCTGGATCATCAACTATCTATAAACCTTTGCCAATCTTTGATATAGTCAATGAACATTTATGTACATATGTGAAACCCTATTGAAGCCAATGTAGCTGATGCATAATCAAAGTAAATCCTATTTTATTGAATCAATGCATCTTCACCATACACCATCTTGTTACAATACGAGAAAGCTAATGTAGATAGATTTCACACACACGCACACGCTAGATATATTTTTGCTTCTACAATATTGAGGCTAGGGAAACTATGCATCCTTCCAGAAACAAAAATTGCGTTTCATAGCGTTCTGAACAATTTAGGTTCCATATCTGTCTTTGGTCAGTCCTAGTCACAAGAAAAACTACACTAATAATGTTAATCTGATTCGAAGAAAATTTCAAGGATTGTTTGGTATAGTACCAAGGCGGCTCCCAGTAGGTATCAGCACCGTCAGATCGATAGAAATGAATGCGCGTGCGCAAATTTGAATTTCTGAAAACCCTATTCTTCACAATTTTCTGTAAAGATTTGTGGCTACTGCACACTCAAGCGTAAAGTTCGTTGTTAAACACGAAACGCCAATAATATTTAGCCAAATCTTGTGATATCAGACATTGAGATGATTAATCCTTAGATAGTATTTTATAGAAGTTTTTGGTGGATAATGAATATTAATTATTGGAAATGAAATGTCAAAAGTGCTTATTAAGATTAGTCTAGTAATGAGACTAAAACATGTCTGCACATGTGTCTAGCTCACCACTGAGAATGTGTACAAACGCGCTGGCGGGGTAAGCATTGCCGGCGACGCATGAATAGTTTCCCGAGTGGTCCCGTGTGGCTTTGAGTATCCTTAGGGAGCTCTTTTTGTTTGCGAGGTCGAACGTGATGTTGAGACCTCGATTTTTGTCGTAATTCACCATCCGTTCGTTGTGATACCAAAACACAAATTCGGGAGGCTCAGGACTCTCCTGGATTTCGCAGAGCAGCTCAACTGATGAACCCAGCTTGACGAACTTTTCTGGCGGTCCAAGGATCTCAGCACGGGCTTCTGAAAATCACATCACAAGGCATTCTAATCAGTTATTCTCGTCAATAATTTATTTGAAATCACCAGAACTTTTCCAAGTGACAAAGATTAGGGAAATGGAAGTGAGGTAAATTTTTTCGGATCAATAAATTTTTTCATATCAATCAAACCACCAAAACCGTATCAAGTTTATGCAGATTTGTTGTCTATTCATAGTTATAAGGAAAGGACATTAAAAAGTAAATAAATAGAAATAAAAATTCAAATCGTACAATTAGAAGAAAAAACTGAGTGCCTTTCACCTACATGATCGATTTTCGGTGTTGTTGGTTAACTGTCTTACTCTCGAAATATAATTTCCTGTTCTCAGTGATTTGAAAGGTATCCGAATATTCTGATATTTGAGAATTAGGTAACCTAAGCCAAATATAATTTATATTAAAAAAAAAAAAAAAGTGTAAATTATTACACAAAAATTCATTTTTTCGGTGTTAGATAGTCCTTCTACTCAGACCATTGGTCAATATTTACTAAGCCCCGCATATAAAATATGATCAGAACATGGCGCATCGTGCCTCCTAAAATGGTTCACACCTTTACAGTTCCAGGATCCCGATAGGTAAGGAAAGAATATAGGTTCAGAGGCCCCTCAGCCGATCACTGATTATGACGGACGTACCTCATAATTGTTCCCGAGATACCCCAAAGGAACTCCATCTAAATAACAGCATTCAACAAAGAAATTGAACATTATACAATTGACGTACAAAATTTTGCATAAAATTGTACTCAAATTTCGCTAATATGTGCTAAAAAATCTATAAACAATTCCCAAAAAGGACTAAAATTTCCGAATCATCTTTGAATTGCAGATTATTATTTTTAAAGGGCTATTATTATTATTATTATTAACCGCCATAAAATTAGCATAATTATATTATGCTATATTAACTATTTATATGCATTCAAAATGCTCGAATTTCCAAACAGTTGAACAATTTTCAAAACAATGTATTCTAAAACAATATGTTTCATCACATAATATATTACGACTATTTACTAAAATTCGCTCATTTTTATTATCATGCTGCACGACTGGAACTTTTTTGAATGTTTAGCCCCTTTAATGCTACCCTTTAGAGTTGATAACAATTGATGCCGCGCCTAATCATTAAGACCCCTAATGCTAGTTTTAACCCAAGCTTCACAAAGTTTGGTCTTGTAGTTTTGGAGAAAAGCTCTAACTGCGGACGGCGGACGGACTGATTTTTTTAAATTCGATTTTGGGGATTCATCGCATCCTTGAAACGTAAACCAAGAAATTTTCAGGTGGGGGGGGGTTAATTTTTTTTTTCGATTACAAAGGTGCATTATTGAAAATAATAAACCATGTAGGATCTGAACTATGCGACGGTACGGTATTTTTAATTTATCGTTGTTTATCGTATTAACAAATCAAATTATGATCTCATCACCTTCCTGCTAGTGTTGTCATTATGACGTTACGAAAAAGAGTTGAAGCGGAGGGGTTGGCAACGCGGTTGACGTTATTATTTCTGCTGATATTTCTACAGTTTGGTGTTTAGTGAGAGAGGAATCAGATCGTGGAGTTGACCTCATTAGTCGACGGAGCGGCGAATTCGTTGCTAACTTCGTTTAAATTCCGACATCCATGTCAGGGCAAAAAGGGACTGCCAGGACACGAACCAACCATCGAAATCCGCCCATTTTGCATTACCAATGACACCTAACTACATCTCACTTGATATCCTGACTAGGCATGGTCGTGTACCTACCTATTTCGAAGTTGGCACCCAACGAACCGTTTTCTAATGTGTATTGAATTGTCGATGCATTTATTTGAGATAACGTTACATTGCCTACTCATTACCAACCTCGACGACCGCATATTAACTGTTGTAAAAATAATGTTAAACTTGAAATTTTCATAACTACCTACTTATTGCTAGTATTTATATGTGTTGTAATTCTTAAGGAATTGATACAGTGTGATACTGCGAGTAAAGGCATGAAGTGATCTTGATTTGTACTAAGATATAAATTTATAAATTACGTATATATATATATATATATATATATATATATATATATATATATATATATATATATATATATATATATATATATATATATATACCTAACAGAATGAGATTCAAACTACCTATTGCACAACGAAGAGGTCAGAAAGCAGTAATTAAGATAGCTATATTAAATTTATTATCGAAATTAGTTCGCAAAAAAGTTATTGACTGAGAATTCCACTTGTGCACACATTATACCTAGACAATATATTGTAGGACATACACTCTATTAGTCTAATCATTACTATATTTGTGGTCATTAGTTTAATCTTGAATTATTCAATGGCGGTGATTACTCAATATTCCATAACTTGGAGCACAAGGTAGCGCAAACTATTCGTAATTTGGACCGGTAGAGCCAGTCCGGTATCTGTCGATGATAGACCGGTAGAGATGCTGCAAACTTATTTATGTGGTTCAACAGCAACTGGTGCTGTTGTGCAAATGAAATTCTCGCTACAAAGACAGAATTCAAAGAGACAAAGAGTGGTTACCCGTGTGCAGTGAAAATACACGAGAAGTGGAAGGAGAAGGACATTTCTCAGAAGTAAAACTCCTGTAAGTATTAATTTATTTAATAATCCATGATTGTTATTTGATTATTGTAGGTACGTAAACATGCAATAAAAACTCGCCAGACCCACCGCATCCACATGTAGGTATCTACGTAAACAGCAAAAGCGGAAAGAGGAACTTTTTTTTTTCATCCGGACCTGCCTTTCCACCGTTCCACATATACTCGCGCAGTATAAGCCCAGCTTCACTCTTTTGTTGACCTATATTGAGTTATAAAGGCTGTCGGCCGAATTTGGGAGTCAGCGGTTTCGTTTGCAAAACACAGCTGAGTGCTATTCTGTTCCCACACTGCTTGGTTCTTCTCGACCATTTCCACAGTATCTATGTGTGCTTTGGCCTCAACCACATCGAATTACTTGTTCAATTACTCTATAGGGTTCTTTCTCTTCGACGCGAATACAAAAATCTCTATTTCAAATGTAATTCAAATCATTCCCAGATATGTTGAGAGGCGTACCTAAAAACTGGTTAACAGGATAATAACATTTCTTTATGTGGGTCTAGTGTTTACTGATCCATAAATATTTATTACGTATATATGTATTATTTTCTGAAAAGATTTGTCGTGTCAATGATATACTCGTATTTCGGTCTATTTATATGTATGAGTAGAGAGGCTCAGCACATGGAGAGTATGTAGCTTGAGCACAGGTGCATTTAATTAGGCCCCCCTTCTATTTCTCTGTGTACACCCTTCTTTCATTTTTCCACAAACGTTCGTCGAAGCTATTCTCCTCATTTCATTGTCATAGCCTCGATATTTTCAGTTACAATTTCCTTGATTGAATGCTTATTCTTATCTATCTCAGTTCTGGGCAATATTGCTAACTAGTCTTTCTAGTTAGTTAGTCTTTCTGTTCTTACTTTAAAAAATGGCTTATGAGTATTATTTGCGAGTACTCATTAATATCGATACTTTTCATGAAATTTGAGTAGTATCGAATGCTATACTCAAGTACCTGAATGAGTACCAATATCGATACATCGCAAGTATCGAACGTCCCTATTTGGGATTAGCAAATCCTCAGAGGGAAGGGTAAATGTACCTGAAACCCCTTGCATTGTTTTCTCATAAGTCGATGAATTTTAAGAGCACTGTAATTACATGGTGATATTTGAAACGAGGATGAAGAATGAAGAAAAATGAGCCCAAATACGAAGTATAAATCTCAAAATTAAGAGATTATACATTTCGTGACATCAAGGAGCAGGTGTAGAGCCATTAAATAGGAGTAGAGCAGAATTTATTACATATATTTGATTTCAGTTCGATAATAAATAGAATTAACATGAAATACTAATTCGATCAATTTGACCTACGGTTTAGAAAATTCGAGACCAGCGTTGGACAATCGGACTGGGCCTGATCGTTCTCAATCGTGTTATCGTAAACATATTAGTACGTATCGTGGATCGGTGGAGTAAACACACCACGAGTCGACGATATTTTTGATGATTCATACATTCCAATGGTGGTTCCTTTGAAGACCTTGGTATTCAACAGCTTCTTTAGTAGTGTCGGAAAAAATCTGGTCGAAAATATTCCGTCAGCTATGCGATCATAGACACATACCGTATTCAATGAGCACAGGCATCAAGTGAAACCCCAATTCAGGTTCAAAAGTATTACTGAGAGCGACCTAGAAAAGATCATAGCTAATATGAATGGAAACTCTGCGCCTGGGGTCTACAATGTTTCTCTCAAGATGATTAAGGAATACTTCCTGATTCTGAAGGATCCTCTCGTCCATATTATCAACTCTAGCTTAACCCAGGGCAAGTTTTCCGACAGCATTAAAGTCGCCCGAGTTATCCCCCTGTTCAAGGGGGGGGGGGGGGGGTGATATACTGGGGCTCGGTAACTACCGCCCAATTTCATTACTGAGCACAATTTCTAAGCTAATCGAAAGGTGGGTCAAACAACTTTTATATGAGCACCTTGAGAAAAACAATCTCCTTTCGAATAGGCAGTTCGGCTTCAGGCAGGCGATCGGAGTGGAGGAAGCCCTCTACGATTTGACCAAAGACGTCAATTTGCTGCTCGATCGGGGAAAAAAGGGGTTATTGATCACTCTTGATCTCGCCAAGGCATTTGATTCCATCGACTGTAACCTACTTCTGGATTTGATGCCGAATTACGGATTTGGAGGTGTTGAGCTGGAGTGGGTTCGCAACTACTTTGAAGGCAGAAAACAATTAGTGACAATCGACGGACGGGATAGTGATGTTGCAGAGTTCGGTGTAATTCAGGGTGGGACCCTTGCTGCTGTTTTTTTCCTGATATTTATAAATCAAATCAACGAATTTAATCTAAAGGGACGTCTATATCTTTTTGCTGACGATACAGCCATCCTCAGCGAAGGCGATTCGTGGGACGAGGTCTTTAAGAACGCCAACATCGACGCCAATAACGTCTTTCGGTGGCTCTATGTGAACTCATTGAGTTTGAATATTAAAAAAACCAAATACCTGGTTTTCTCCAAATCACCCACCCGAAACAGCCTAGAGAACTACAAGCTAAAGATACATATGGGCAGTCCGAACCCTCTATCTTCATGCTCATGCCCGTCACTTGAATGCGTTCAATCCACGAGATACCTTGGGGTCGTTATTGACGAGGATCTATCATGGAAAGCCCATATTGCAGCACTTACTTCGAGAACTCGTAAATTTATCCACATATTTTATCTCATGCGGAATTGCCTGTCACAAAATAATCTAGTCCGGATCTACAAGGCCATAGTTCAGAGCATATTTAGCTTCGGAATTCTGGTCTGGGGCTCTGCCCGTCCCACACTGGTCTACCCCATTACTATAATACAGAAATCTATTCTGAAAACGATAGCCCAAAAGCCTCGTCGTTTCGCTTCCGAAGAACTCTTCAAATTGCTCCTGGTTTTCACCATTAACCAATTATACCTAAAATCTGCACTCTGGTTCTTTCATAAGCACCCTGATTTTTTCAACTACCCTCGTACTTCGGCATATATCACTCGCCCAACTACTCAAGCCACCATACCGGTCCCTCCCACCCGCTTATGGTCCACATCCCGTCATGTTTATTATGGTTTCCCCTACATTCTTAGAGTTTTACCTAATTTTCTCCAGAAACCGGGAGAGCACTCTCGCTTAAACTATAAGAAAATTTTTTTCTCTTGGCTCATCTCATTGGGGCCAGACATTTGCAAAAACATTATGTGCAGTATCTATACAAAGAGGAGTAATTTAGGTATTGTAAGTTTTACGATCTGTATTTGTATGCATATGTATTGTTATTGAATTTATCGTGTGAATTTGAATTATTTGCGTGTTCACGTGTTGGATTGTGTATTTACTACTTAAAATGTCTACTCCCCCACACCGCACAGAGCTTGTCTCTTGGTGTTGGGGTAATTCCATACATCCTCCACTTAGATTATTGAAGGCATTTATTTTGTACACGCCACAATGTTCATTCTTCTTTATTTTGTCTTACGCTGGAATAAATCTTTTATTCATTCATTCATTCATTAATTCATTCTATCCTTAACTTAACGGTGTTCCTTAGATAACGCATAGGTATATAAAAATGAATTTTCATAAAAATGATAAGAGCCCTTCACAGAAACATATTATTTACCAACACCATTCCCCAACCATAATGGATAATTTTATGGGATTGGCGCACTATTTATACCCATTCACTTCAGAATTTTGCGTTCAGCATGACTATGAAAAGCCAAAAACTTTTTGTATTGACCAAGAAAACTCACATGTTCCTAGAGGAAGCCCTATCGATTATAATAGCTTCTCAAATGGTCTTAGGACTCACAATGGGTCGTAAAGGAGAAAGCGTTGTCGGACTTCTCTGGAGGGTTACTTTCACGCAGACGAACGCAATAATGCAGGGGCACGACTATAGTATGCGTAGGTCCTGAACTCGACTATTACCACCTCTACCACCAATCAAGATGGCAAATCCTAAATTTCCTTGATTTGTTGCAACACTAGACCCAGATTGGGATCGAACGAATAATGAATCAAGAAAATCGGTTAAGAATAGTAGCTTGGGCAGCGCTCATTAGGATCGGCTATAACCCCCCCCCCCCCCACCCTGCTCACGATGACAAATCAAATTTCCAAAATTTTTAGCACATCTAGACTAAAATTTGCATTAAAAAAAAAGAAGAAAATCATGAAAATCGGTTGAGAGTTGTAGCATGGACAGCGCGTTGAAGGTTCGGCTATTACACCCTCCACTCTCCCTTCTGTTGGCACTTCTTAAATTTCCAAGGTTTGTTGCACAACTAGACTAAAACTGAGGTCGAACTAAGAAAGAATCACAAAAATTGCTTGAGAATTGTAGCAGCACGAGCAGTGTCGACAGAATTTGTCACTCATACATTCACATTTACACACACTTTAAAAAAAAGGTTTTCCCTCCGATTCGGTCAGAATGGTCTGAAACGGATTCGCATTCAGTTATTTGCATTTACTTTTTTCATGTTCGGGTTGTCCCACACCTCCTGGATAAATTCAAATCGGCGTCCCTCTTATTTACAAAGCCTTGTAAATGTGTAGCGTCAGAGGGACGACCAAAAACAACGTTTTCTACGGTTTTAGGTTGGAAAATACTGACACCAACCATGAAAATGGTGGGAAACGACGTACAAGATGTTTTAATATTCGAAGTCCCCAGAATTCCTCCACAACTGTCCTTTACCCACTCATTCTTTCTGCCCCAAAATTCATTCCGTCTCTGGGCCACTCCAACCCTAGTTACGCCAGTGACTAAGCTCGACCGAAACCACGTAAATCCTATTGCAAAAACAGGGTTAAATTAATTTACAAACCAATTACGTAAAGTGGTTTAGCATCTTGGAGACCCTCCAAGCGTGAGTGCGGAGGGACATTTAGTATATGGAACCACCAGCTTTTCTGATACTACCTTTTGTCAAAAACCACTACGACCTCTGTACCCTCCCTACGACCTTACTACTTAGCCTTAATTCTACTTGTAGTTTTCTTCAAAATAAAGGGTAGGTACATACATAGCACTATTTTAGTGTCAAACACATGAGGCATGGGAGATGTCATGTTAAGTTGTAACGGAAACTAAGGTACACTCATCTTTATTTTGTGTGTTTGAATATGTATCTAACATACTTACCGAATCCAACGCACCTCTTTATAACTAAGGGCCAATTTCTCCAAAATTCAGTGATATGCAAGAAAAATTAAATAAATTTGGTATAAAAATCCTTAGAATAATTAACGCTTCCTAGGAAACATTGGTTTTTTTTTTTTTTTTAAATTTGGTCGAGTCGGGATTCTCTCATTTTCTCCACTTCAGAATTAGTATATTTACGTTTCTAGATAATAACTTCATAGTGTAATTGGGTCGCAAAGAAAGCGTGATGAAATTCGTCACCCAAATACATATCCTTGTCAAAATGAAAAATTTCTCAAGCTCGAAATGCTTTATATATATATATATATATATATATATATATAATTTTAAAAAATTAATTGTTTTAGCAAATTATCGTAGAAAATGAAGCTATTGCATGGCTCTAAAAATCTTTAAATAAAAAATGTTGAAAAATTTCATTTCTTCATTGAAATCCGTTTTGAGGCATTCTGAAACGATTCTGAATGAAGTTTGCGCTTCTTATATATATATATATATATATATATATATATATATATATATTTACCATTTTTACTTTCCCAACATCTCAACCGAGTGGAAAGTATTGTCCACTTTTACTTTCCCAATATCCCAACAGAGTGGAAAGTATTGTCCATTTTTACTTTTCCAACATCCCAACAGATTGGAAAGTATTGTCCATTTTTACTTTGCCAACATCCCAACAGAGTGGAAAGTAATGTCCACTTTTACTTATCCAACATCCCAATAGATTGGAAAGTATTGTCCATTTTTACTTTCCCAACATCTCAACAGAGTGGAAAGTATTGTCTACTTTTACTTTCCCAATATCCGAACAGAGTGGAAAGTAATGTCTATTTTTACTTTCCCAACATCCCGACAGAGTGGAAACTTATGTCCACCTTTACTTTCCCAACATCCCAACAGAGTGTAAAGTATTGTGCATTTTTACTTCTCCAACATCCCAACAGATTGGAAAGTAATGTCCACTTTTACTTACCCAACATCCCAATAGATTGGAAAGTAATATCCATTTTTACTTTCCCAACATCCCAACAGAGTGGAAGTAATGTCCATTTTTACTTTCCTAACATCCCAACAGAGTGGAAAGTAATGTCCATTTTTAAAATCACGGCTAAAGTATCTTCCATGTTTCTTGAATTTTAGACGAAGGGTCTAAGCAGTAACCATTATGGGGTCCAGAGGGGGCTTGTCCCTGGCAAGGTCCGAAGAGCCTTTTTTTTTTTTTTTTTTTTTTTTTTTTTAAAGCCGTGTCTCCAATGTTCTGGTATGCTTGAATATTGTTCGGATGGAGGACAAATTTTGCTCAATATCTACTTTGCTACGAAAAGCCACTACGTTGAATATACGTATGAACAACCATAGGGCATCAATAAACCAACCACGTCCTCTTACAGTCAAGATGCATGCAGAAATCATGGGGAATTTAACCCCATCAGTCATAATCACAACGGTTGATATATATATATAGCTCTCGGCATCTTATAGACAGACTCTCCACGCGGATGACTAGAAAAACAGAGGGCACTCCTCAAAGCCTATGCCAGACATATATAATTCATAGTATCATTCTATATTTTTGAAAAAAAAAAAAAAAAAAAAAACTATATATATTTTGTTATTTTGTAACAAAAATACTATTTTTTTGAGCTTTTGAATAATCTAAATTCGGTATGATATTACCAAGTTTTTATAGTAGAAGTAAGTAGGTACCTGTGGAATATTACGCCCCAACCATTGTGATTAATTTGTTATTTTCAGTTACCCGCCTATGGGCATGTACCTTGAATTGTCATATTTTCAAGCAAAGTGAGGTAGGTACTAGGCGCTAATCGTCCTCCAGGTCTCAATCTCAACGATTAGCCATCAAATCCAGAAAACTTATCACAATTTTGTTGATAAGTAACATGGACGCATGATCACACATGCAATTTGTTATATTTATATCAATTTATATATTTATTTATCTAATTTAATTTGTACAAAGATCAAAAATTGAAATCTCAGATTCTTTCTATTCCTCTATATATTTTATTGAAGTTCTTTCAAAGATCATTTCAATTAAACAAGGTATATAGTTCAATAGACCTAATGCTAGATGAAAGGAGCCCTTAAGTATCAAGCAAGCAATCTTCGTTCCGAGCTGAGTTTGTAACTATTCACATCTTATACATGGGAGAATTACAAAAATTGATACTTTTAAAATGAATCTCTATCATCATGTACATAGATAATAATTAATACTGATTAAAATTATACAGTGTAGGTACTACTGCAGCTTCACGTTTGCTGTGTCCAAGCTGACCCACCTTTATTATATTATTTTTTCATAGGCAGCGCGGGAGTGAAGTTGCGGAGATCTCAAATTTCCGTCGATAGACCGGTACAAAATATACAAAATAAAGGATGGGCTCCTCGTGGTTAGCGTCATAGATGGCTTTGGGTTAACTACATTTCCCTCCCATCTAAATCTTGTTTCATAATCATGGTCACAAGCATTCCTATCATGCCTGGATTCCGATGGAACACTGATAGAAGTGATTTTACAAATAACTGACGAGGGGTAAATAGGTATTCTAAATTCTTCATAAAGTTGGATGTTCGGATATCGGTGTGGCTTTCTCATTATTATTTTCATAATGGACCTTTGAATTATATTCAACGGTTTAATTGTAAGACTGATTGTACCAAAGAATAATATATGAAAGACTAAGCTTATCATTCCTGAATACATTCCTCACATTAGAAAACAAAAACGAAAATCTCCTTAGTTTGTGAATTTTTGAAAACTTTTTATGCAGAAATCCGTTTCAGGCTATTCTGAATCATATTCTGAAGTTTATTTTTTTTATATATATATATATATATATATATATATATATATATATATATATATATATTATATATATCAAACAAATTTTAAAATATAGGGCACAAAACGAAAGTTCAAGACTAGAGCTGACGACGCTGACACAGCGAAATATTCTCTCAATTTTGTAAAAGTTCCTATAAGAAAGTCAAGTTTTCTCTCTAGTTGTAAAAATCGGTAATATTCTTCAAAAATTCGCTCATGGGGTCATGCTGCATGACTGGACTTTTTCATGTATAATGTCTAAATGTGATTACCACGTTAACTTATTATCAACATGTACACCCAGATAACGATAGGTAAATGCTCTCTCCAAAGTAGTCGCACATGTACAACACGATTTTTCTAAACAGTAATCCATGATGGATAAACTAATTTTTCAAACGGATTTTTCTAAACTAATATCATATTATGACTCATATTTTCTACGATTTAATTTTTACTCCCTACTTAAATGTATTTAGTTTTGTTTGCATTTAGCGTGAGGTAACTGTCCAAAAACCAGTTATTCAATGAATCCAGAGCGTCATGAGCTTTAGTGTATACCTTCGTTCCAGGACTAACCAGAAACCAATATCGACGTATCATAAGCCAAGAGATATGTTTTAGCGTCCTGCACGTGAAGAGGTAAATTATTATACTAGCCTAGTTCTCTCGCTCGCTACACTCGCTCGGTATGGCTGTATAGATCCCATGGTCTTTACTGTTGAGTGGGACATGTAGAATCATTGGAAACGGTGTATCACTAAGGGTGATTTGAAATGTGTGGGGAATGCTGCTCGCTTCGCTCGCTCTCAGTAGGATGCATAGATGCGATTGGATATAGTTAGTACCCATACCATCGAGACCAACAGCCCATGGTTCAGGTGGGGGTGGAACATTTGAAAATTACTTACAATCCCTTTCTATAGACAATCCCAAGGGAATGAAATAAAAAATATCCTCATAACATATCCATAATTTCTCCCTTGATGGGAAAAACAAAAGATCATGGATATGTCTAGTACCTACTGCTTACCAGTAGGTACCTACTACTCAATTGTATATCAACCATGTAGGGCCTTCTTTTCACAAGATTATTCCATTATGGTTACAAAAAAATATTAGTTTATAACTTGGAGTAATAAATCAGCATTCCTTGACACTACAATGTCCTAGAGGTCATGAGATGTTGTAATAAAATGGGAGCATTCCAAGAAGTGGCGAACGATTTTCCTACTATGAAACCCGACGACTACGATTTTCCTAGCCTTCACTTTTCGAGTTAATAATAATCTAAAGTGCCAGGTCGTCACGTACTACGTAAATAAAGTTTATAAAAGGGGCAAAACAAAAATAATAAATTGCTGTGTAATAAGTGCTGCGTTTTCTATGTGGTTCCACGAAAATTTTATTAGGTTTAATTATGATAGGCCATTTATCTGCGAAGAAGGCCATAGAGATCACGTGGAA
Source organism: Adelphocoris suturalis (assembly GCA_030762985.1). Taxonomy (NCBI): domain Eukaryota; kingdom Metazoa; phylum Arthropoda; class Insecta; order Hemiptera; family Miridae; genus Adelphocoris; species Adelphocoris suturalis. Next base: position 398,471 of record CM061045.1, read on the forward strand.
CCACGAACATTTATTATGCTACAAAACTGCCCACCCAACATGACAGACTTTTTTTGTTTTTGAAATTACATTCACACCCGTCACCTCCAGCTATGTTTTTCAAGAGAGACCACGAAAGATTATGTGGAAACTATTCCCTTTCTATTCGCACATGTTACAATATGTGAGGAAGTTATACTGCCCACCCAACTTGGCAAACGTTTTTTTCAGTAGGAAATTACTTTCAAACAAATTAAATCTTATAAAACTATGTGGAACCACAAAAAGTTTATTAGGTTTAATAAAGATATGCCATTATTTCATCTGCGTAGAAGGGCTATCGTTTTTACCGTCTATTTTTCTGTTGGATGTGTCTTTTAAATCAAGAGACAGGTTCGAAGTCAAACTTCAGACCTACATAACTTTCGACGAAATAGGAAGAGCGCGCTAGCTCAAAATGTAGCTTGTCTACATTTTTGTTCACTACAATCGGAAGAGAATATTTCATGTATCTAAACTCGCATGTGACCAAATTGGAACTGCAACGAACATTTTAAGACCAACCCGAACCAAGACCGTCAAACATTTACTGTGTCTATGGCGGGAAAAAACATGACAGGGAACACTTTTTTTTTGTCGTTTCCCGCCTACTGTCGCTGATTTATTCAGCAAGACATCATATTTCGGCAATTTTGACGGCACCATCGCGTTCTACTGATCCAGAAACGCAATTTTCTCGCTGATGTACGAAGTGCTCTCGATCAATTTTTAATGTGGCAACGGATAGAAGATCGAGCCTCGAAAAATATAAGGATACTAATTTTGGTGAATTTTAGACAATTTCCAAGGGCGTTTGGGCAGATTTTTATGAAATTCATTAAATTTCGTATATCCCGTGAACGAAGCGTCCTAGCGCAAAACGAATTCCAAAATCAGATTCAGCGACTCAAAATACATACTAGAAAGCATTTTCGTCGAATTTCCTGTGTGTTTTTAATGGAGAAATTGCGAATTTGAGATAAAAAATACGTTTTTAAAACAAAAAGTTTCTTCAGAATGAAGCCCGAGTGGTTCCAGTAAGTGCCCGCTCGGCTCTTTTGGCAAATTCAGTTTGGTAAATTTTTTTTTTTTTCACCCACCATACAGGGGTCAATCAGTGGGTGGGGTTGGGGGAAGACCTGAAATGTTTGATAATTTTAGTTGTTGCTCATGGAGCACCTGCTTGTGATGGAGATATAAAATTTTGTTTTTCCCATGTCAAATCGACCAAAGAAATATAATATGAAGGAAATTTGGGAAATTTCATGAAATTGTGGTTTTTGTCACTTGCCGGTGAATGGAACGGCGTAGAACAAAACGGGTTCCAAATTCAGATTCAGCGCCTCAATTTACCTACAAGAACACATTCTGATGAATTTAAAACAATTTCCGGGGGCAAATTGGGGAGATTTTCATGACATTTCAGAAATGCGGTAAAAGGAGCGTCCTTGAGCAAAACAGATTACAAATTCGGATTCAGTGCCCTGATTTCCATAATGTAACACAAGTTGATGAATTTTGAACAATTTCCAAGATGAATTTTGGGAGTTTTTCATGAAATTCATGAAATTTAATATATCTGAAGAACTAAACGTCGTAGAACAAAACGGATTTCAAATTCGGATTCAAAGAAATAATTTACCTACCAGAACACATTTTGAGGAATTTTAATCAAATCCCAGGGGCTGTAGAGAGGCCTCATACAAAATGGTCGGATTATTTTTTATACTATTCCGAAGCACCTATGTAAGCTGGGGCCTCCAAATTTTGTATGTACCCTTCAAATACTCTGTAGAAATGGCGTGGAGAATTATTTTTCGAATTTTCATGAAATTGTGGAATCTGGCAAACGCAGATTCTGAGGGCAAAATGGACTTCAATTTTGGACTCAGCGCATCGAAAAATATAAGGATACTAATTTTGGTGAATTTTAGACAATTTCCAAGGGCATTTTGGGGAGATTTTAATGAAATTCATGAAATTTTGTATATCCCGTGAACGAAGCGTCCTAGCGCAAAACGAATTCCAAAATCAGATTCAGCGACTCAAAATACATACAGGAAAGCATTTATGTCGAATTTCCTGTGTGTTTTAATGGAGAAATTGCGAATTTGAGATAAAAAATACGTTTTTAAAACAAAAAGTTTCTTCAGAATGAAGCCCGAGTGGTTCCAGTAAGTGCCCGCTCGGCTTTTTTGGCAAATTCAGTTTGGTAAATTTTTTTTTTTTTCACCCACCATACAGGGGTCAATCAGTGGGTGGGGTTGGGGGAAGACCTGAAATGTTTGATAATTTTAGTTGTTGCTCATGGAGCACCTGCTTGTGATGGAGATATAAAATTTTGTTTTTCCCATGTCAAATCGACCAAAGAAATATAATATGAAGGAAATTTGGGAAATTTCATGAAATTGTGGTTTTTGTCACTTGCCGGTGAATGGAACGGCGTAGAACAAAACGGGTTCCAAATTCAGATTCAGCGCCTCAATTTACCTACAAGAACACATTCTGATGAATTTAAAAACAATTTCCGGGGGCATTTTGGGGAGATTTTCATGACATTTCAGAAATGCGGTAAAAGGAGCGTCCTTGAGCAAAACAGATTACACATTCGGATCAGTGCCCTGATTTCCATTATGTAACACAAGTTGATGAATTTTGAACAATTTCCAAGATGAATTTTGGGAGTTTTTCATGAAATTCATGAAATTTAATATATCTGAAGAACTAAACGTCGTAGAACAAAACGGATTTCAAATTCGGATTCAAAGAAATAATTTACCTACCAGAACACATTTTGAGGAATTTTAATCAAATCCCAGGGGCTGTAGAGAGGCCTCATACAAAATGGTCGGATTATTTTTTATACTATTCCGAAGCACCTATGTAAGCTGGGGCCACAAAATTTTGTATGTACCCTTCAAATACTCTGTAGAAATGGCGTGGAGAATTATTTTTCGAATTTTCATGAAATTGTGGAATCTGGCAAACGCAGATTCTGAGGGCAAAATGGACTTCAAATTTGGACTCAGCGCATCGAAAAATATAAGGATACTAATTTTGGTGAATTTTAGACAATTTCCAAGGGCATTTTGGGGAGATTTTAATGAAATTCATGAAATTTTGTATATCCCGTGAACGAAGCGTCCTAGCGCAAAACGAATTCCAAAATCAGATTCAGCGACTCAAAATACATACAGGAAAGCATTTATGTCGAATTTCCTGTGTGTTTTAATGGAGAAATTGCGAATTTGAGATAGAAAATACGTTTTTAAAACAAAGGTTTCTTCAGAATGAAGCCCGAGTGGTTCCAGTGAGTGCCCGCTCGGCTTTTTTGGCAAATTCAGTTTGGTAATTTTTTTTTTTTTTTTTTTCACCCACCATACAGGGGTCAATCAGTGGGTGGGGTTGGGGGAAGACCTGAAATGTTTGATAATTTTAGTTGTTGCTCATGTAGCACCTGCTTGTGATGGAGATATAAATTTTGTTTTTCCCATGTCAAATCGACCAAAGAAATATAATATGAAGGAAATGTCGGAAATTTCATGAAATTGTGGTTTTTGTCACTTGCCGGTGAATGGAACGGCGTAGAACAAAACGGGTTCCAAATTCGGATTCAGCGCCTCAATTTACCTACAAGAACACATTCTGATGAATTTAAAACAATTTCCGGGGGCATTTTGGGGAGATTTTCATGACATTTCAGAAATGCGGTAAAAGGAGCGTCCTTGAGCAAAACAGATTACAAATTCGGATTCAGTGCCCTGATTTCCATAATGTAACACAAGTTGATGAATTTTGAACAATTTCCAAGATGAATTTCGGGAGTTTTTCATGAAATTCATGAAATTTAATAAATCCGAAGAACTAAACGTCGTCGAACAAAACGGATTTCAAATTCGGATTCAAAGAAATAATTTACCTACCAGAACACATTTTGAGGAATTTTAATCAAATCCCAGGGGCTGTAGAGAGGCCTCATACAAAATGGTCGGATTATTTTTTATACTATTCCGAAGCACCTATGTAAGCTGGGGCCTCCAAATTTTGTATGTACCCTTCAAATACTCTGTAGAAATGGCGTGAAGAATTATTTTTCGAATTTTCATGAAATTGTGGAATCTGGCGAACGCAGATTCTGAGAGCAAAATGGACTTCAATTTTGGACTCAGCGCATCGAAAAATATAAGGATACTAATTTTGGTGAATTTTAGACAATTTCCAAGGGCATTTTGGGGAGATTTTAATGAAATTCATGAAATTTTGTATATCCCGTGAACGAAGCGTCCTAGCGCAAAACGAATTCCAAAATCAGATTCAGCGACTCAAAATACATACAGGAAAGCATTTATGTCGAATTTCCTGTGTGTTGTAATGGAGAAATTGCGAATTTGAGATAAAAAATACGTTTTTAAAACAAAAAGTTTCTTCAGAATGAAGCCCCAGTGGTTCCAGTAAGTGCCCGTTCGGCTTTTTTGGCAAATTCAGTTTGGTAAATTTTTTTTTTTTTTTTCACCCTCCATACAGGGGCCAATCAGTGGGTGGGGTTGGGGGAAGACCTGAAATGTTTGATAATTTTAGTTGTTGGTTATGGAGCACCTGCTTGTGATGGAGATATAAATTTTGTTTTTCCCATGTCAAATCGACCAAAGAAATATAATATGAAGGAAATTTGGGAAATTTCATGAAATTGTGGTTTTTGTCACTTGCCGGTGAATGGAACGGCGTAGAACAAAACGGGTTCCAAATTCAGATTCAGCGCCTCAATTTACCTACAAGAACACATTCTGATGAATTTAAAACAATTTCCGGGGGCATTTTGGGGAGATTTTCATGACATTTCAGAAATGCGGTAAAAGGAGCGTCCTTGAGCAAAACAGATTACAAATTCGGATTCAGTGCCCTGATTTCCATAATGTAACACAAGTTGATGAATTTTGAACAATTTCCAAGATGAATTTTGGGAGTTTTTCATGAAATTCATGAAATTTAATATATCTGAAGAACTAAACGTCGTAGAAAAAAAAAGGATTTCAAATTCGGATTCAAAAAAATAATTTACCTACGAGAACACATTTTGATGAATTTTAATCAAATTCCAGGGGCTGTTGAGAGGTCTCATACGAAATGGTCGGATTATTTTTTATACTATTCCGAAGCACCTATGTAAGCTGGGACCTCCAAATTTTGTATGTACCCTTCAAAATACTCTGTAGAAATGGCGTAAAGAGTTGTTTTTCGAATTTTCATGAAATTGTGGAATCTGGCGAACGCAGCTTCTGAGAGCAAAATGGACTTCAAATTTGGACTCAGCGCATCGAAAAATACAAGGGTACTAATTTTGGTGAATTTTGGACAATTTCCAAGGGCATTTTAGGGAGATTTTAATGAAATTCATGAAATTCTGTATATCCCGTGAACGAAGTGTCTTAGCGCTTTTAATGGAGAAAATTGCGAATTTAAGATAAAAAATACATTTTTAAAAAAAAAAAGTTTCTTCAGAATGAAGCCCAGGTGGTTCCAGTAAGTGCCCGCTCGGCTTTTTTGGCAAATGCAGTTTCGTAAATTTCTTTTTAATTTTTATAGGTATATCTATATATTATTGAATATTTATAGTGGGTTTTCATCCCCATACAGGGGTCAATCAGTGGGTGGGGGGTAGGGGTGGGTCTGAAATGTTTGATATTTTTAGTTGTTGCTTATGGAGCAACTGCTTGTGATGGGGATATGAAATAAAGTTTTTCCCTTCTTAAATAGACCAAACAAATATAATATGAAGGAAATTTGGGAAATTTCATGAAATTGTTGTTTTTGTCATTTTGTCATCTTGTAAAGATCTAGTGAACATCATATCAATGTGGGAGATCATCCCCCCCATTCGTCAGCCTCCACGAAGAATTGCACCTCATAAGTTAGAGGGAGTTGAACGGTTAGTAAGAGAAATGGAATAGATAGAGGTGATTGAGCCATCAAGAAACCCCTGGGCAAGTCTTATTGTATTAGTTCCCAGGTCCTCGGGACCATGAAAAATGAATTCATCACGAATTTTACTAGTAAAACACTTTATTTCCGATTTTAAAAATCTGATATATAACAATCTTCACATAAGCCCCTCCCTGACAGCCCAGGTCCTCGGGACCATGAAAAATGAATTCATCACGAATTCTACTAGTGAAAAACTTTTTTTCCGATTTTAAAATTCTGATATATAACAATCTTCACATAAGCCCCTCCCGGACAGCCCAGGTCCTCGGGACCATGAAAAATGAATTCATCACGAATTTTACTAGTAAAACACTTTATTTCCGATTTTAAAAATCTGATATATAACAATCTTCACATAAGCCCCTCCCGGACAGCCCAGGTCCTCGGGACCATGGAAAATGAATTCATCACGAATTTTACTAGTGAAACACTTTATTTCCGATTTTAAAAAGCTGAAATATAACAACCTTCCCATTTACCCCTCCCTGACAGCCCAGGTCCTCGGGACCATGAAAAATGAATTCATCACGAATTTTACTAGTGAAACACTTTTTTTTCCGATTTTAAAAATCTGATATATAACAATCTTCACATAAGCCCCTCCCGGACAGCCCAGGTCCTCGGGACCATGAAAAATTAATTCATCACGAATTTTACTAGTAAAAAACACTTTATTTCCGATTTTAAAAATCTGATATATAACAATCTTCACATAAGCCCCTCCCTGACAGCCCAGGTCCTCGGGACCATGAAAAATGAATTGCTCACGAATTTTACTAGTGAAAAACTTTTATTCCGATTTTAAAAAGCTGAAATATAACAATCCTCACATTTGCCCCCTCCCTGACAGCCCAGGTCCTCGGGACCATGAAAAATGAATTCATCACAAATTTTACTGGTGAAAAACTTTTTTTCCAATTTTAAAAATCTGAAATATAACAATCTTCACATTTACCCCCTCCCTGACAGCCCAGGTCCTCGGGAGCACGAAAAATGAATTCATCACGAATTTTACTAGTGAAAAAACTTTTTTTTTTCCGATTTTAAAAAGCTGAAATATAACAATCTTCACATTTGCCCCCTCCCTGACAGCCCAGGTCTCGGGACAATGAAAAATTCATCACAAATTTTACTAGTGAAAATCTTTTTTTCTGAATTCCGATCATTCTTCAACCATCTGGAACCGATGGACAATTTTCATTGAATCCCCAACCCAGAGGAAGTTTGTCTCCACCCCGGAGGTGTGGCTCTAAAATAATCGTTTGTACCAATCTTTCAAAAACATAACCCATGGTGAGCCCCACGACAAGAGGATAGCTCTGCGGCTAATGACCCTTCTGGTTGAGGTGCGGCTATATATATATATATATATATATATATATATATATATATATATATATATATATATATATATATATATATATATATATATATATATATATATAAGCGTTTGCGCTTTTGCTCCCTCACTTCCGAAGTTAGAGAAGCTTTGTGTTCGTGATTAAATTTAAAAAAAATTTTGACCTCCAAAATCAAAATTTCTACTTGCTTTTTGTGTTTCAGAGCTTAGTGATGAATTTTGGTTCCGTGTCTGTCTGTGGCAAATCCTTGTCACGCCCAAAACTATACCAAGTTTCGGACCGATATCAATGAAATTTTGAGGAGTTGTGCGAGTTAGCTCCTAGACGGTCCCCTACAACTTCCGATGCCACCGAATCAACAGTATCCAGTGCGCTTGCACAAACGAAAATTTTTTCATAACGCCGATTTCTCATGATCTATTGGTTCGATTTCACTCAAACTCGGTAGATAATTGGGCATATGTTCTAGAAAATTGCCCTATAAATTTATTGAAATTGATAGAGTAATGACCATTGCGCATGAGCGCAACTAATATTGGTTGACACAGGTTTTGATGAAATTTTCTAGGATTGTGCGGAACAGCTTTTAGACGGTACCCTATAACTTTCATTGCCATCACAAAAATAGTAGTCTGTGCGCATGCGCAAACGTTAATTTATTATTTCGACGATTTCTTATCATCTATTGGTTCGATTCCTTCCAAACTAGGGGAGTAAATAGATATGCGTTCTAGGACAATTCCGTATGAATTATATCGCGATTAGTGGAGTAATAACTACGGCGTATGCGCAAAACTAAAATTGATCGACACAGACAAAACTCCGAGACTAATGGACCAAATTCTATGGAGTTTTCAAGGATTGTGTCGTTTACCTTCTAGATGTCCCCCTATTAATTTAATTGCCGTTAGTGTAGAACCCCAATTTTTTAATTGAATATTCGAATTTTACGTTAAATTTCATGGAGAAATGACCCATCACTCGATTTTCTATGAATGAGCAAACGGGCGCTTGTGCTACAAATGTACGCAATTCCACTCCAAAAGTGCAAAAATTGTGAAATACTGAGTTATGAAGATATTCAATTGCCACATGCAACACATGATTTTGGGATATTTTTTCGGGATGAACCTCGTAATGATATTCACTTATTGATATTTGGATTACTAACTTAGGAAAATACCGAGTTTATATTTGAGAGTTGCATATTAAATTTTAAATATCTAATGTCTTTTCTCACATATATAACCATGATTCCCACATATCCTAAATTTTTTTGGTATAGAAATTTTTCGAACCGAACGAAGTTTGACTTAAAATCCAGGAAAAGTAGATGGAATATAATAAACAAAATTATTTGAATAAATAGTTATTGGAAATGAAGTCAAGTTTAAACTTTATTATTATAACTTCAGATTCACTATTTGAATCATATTGTTGTTAAGTGTAATATGTTTGTGTTTACTTCTCAATAAAAATATTATTCTCTCGTAAAAACCTAACTGAGTGAGTTCTGTTTCATTTCTCAAGTACCTAGACAACAACGATCAAAAACCTAGAAATATTTTCTGACGAGGATAGGGTTCCGCAACAGGCGGAAATTACAAATTACAGAATTTGTAACAGAAACTAGAAATATTAAAAATAACTTAGGTAACTTAAATCAAGCACGAGATGAAACAGAACCGATTCCAGCCACAGAAACCGACTCCAAAGTTAACCCTGAACATAAGGAAGGGGAACAAAAATAACGTGAAGAGAAACAAAAAACGAGTACAATGGTTAGAGGAAGGGGAAGGCCGAAATTGATGAAGACCGGACGTCGAGGAAGGCCGAAAAAAGTTTACAAAAGTGTCCTCAAAACCCATGTACCTCAGCCTTCGCGTCTTTTAAAGGAAGATGAAATGCTAATTTCAACAGCAATAGCCGAAATGGCTAACGCGGCAGAAATTTCGCTTGAAGAAGCGCTTTTGAGTCCGAATGCTGACGAATGGCGCACTGCAGTTCGGAAGGAATTTTCGTCACTTCTGCAAAACAACTTTTGGACTATGGAAGAAAAACCGTCACATCAGGAGACTACCGGCTGTAGATTGATCCTGTGCAACAAGTGTGGCTCTAATGGTAAGCATGAAAGACGCAAAGCTCGACTTGTTGGCAAAAGATATTCGTAAAAGCCAGGCGTGGATTTACATGAAACTGTGCCCTCCTGTCGTAATACTCAATTCTCTCCGTATGTTGATGGCTCTAGCTGTACAGAACAACATGGAGGTTGTTCAGATGGATGTTGAGACAGCATGCCTGAATGGAGACCTAGACGAGAAGATTTACATGGAGCCACCTGAATTCCTGGAAGAAATATGGATGGACCTAGTTGATAAGGAGTAAGGCGAAATCCAAGATGCAGCTTGGAAAATGCTGAATGATTTAGAAGAGGGGAAAAATTGCCTCAGACTCAAAAAATCATTGTATGGTCTGAAGCAGTAAGATAGACAATGGTTTCTGAAATTAGACGAAACGTTGAAGAAACTTGGACTCCAGTCGTCTAACTCAGATCCATGCGTCTACACTCTTGGCAGACATACTGAGGATCTGTCATTTTGACTGTCTATATTGATGACATAGTTCTTGCACCGAAAAACATGTCAAAGTTGATTACATTGAAGGATAAGTTACAGGAGGAGTTCATAATGAAAGACATAGGACGGATTCACTATTGCCTGGGTCTAGAATTCAAATATTAACCAGAAGAGTGGGCGATTCATATATCACAATCAAAATACACTCAGGAAATTTTGAAAAGGTTCAGCATGGAATCATGCAAACCCCTGAGTACACCTTCGGACGTTACCTTCAAGTTTGAAGCTCCTCAAAATCAGACCCATTCAGACGGTAATTTACCATATAGACAGTTGATGGGTTCTCTAAAGTATTTGACGATGGGAATTCGAGTTGATATAGCGTACACTACAAATTTTCTCATCCGAAATTTTCAGAAATACATTGGAAAGCAGCCAAGAGGGTCCTACAATATCTCCAAGGAACTCTTCACTACAGCCTCACCTACAGACGAATTCAAGACAACCTCACAGGATATGCGGACGCAGATCCTACAGTGGGTATGTCTTTACACTTGCGGGCTCAGCCGTGACATGGGCGTCGAAAAAGCAAAGGACAACAGCGCTTTTAAGTGTAGAAGCTGACTATTTGAGCATCTCAGAAGCAGTGAAAGAAGATTTATACTTGAGAAGACTCTCGAAAGATATGGATTCCCAATAAATGGCCCAACATGTTTATATAATGACAGCCAGGGGGCGCAAATACCAATCGCTAATCCCGTGTACCATTCGAGAACCAAACACATGGATATTTGGAATCAATTTATAAAACAGACCGTGGATGAAAAATTGGTCGAAATTAAGTACTTCAAGACTGATGAAATGCCTGCTGATTTCTTAACGAAAACTATGAGCAAAGAGAAGCATGCGTTATGATGCAAGAAGTCAGGGGTGGATAAAGTTTTGCCTTGAGAGGGCGTATTGGGAATGATGTCAAGTTCAAACTTTATATTAAAACTTCTGATCCACTATTTGAATCATGTTGCTGTTAAGTGTGATATGTTTGTGTTTACTTCTCACTACAAATATTATTCCCTCGTAAAAACCTAACCGAGCTAGTTCTGTTTCATTTCTCAAATAATATCAACAGTGGATAGTGTTCATAGACTGGGAGCTAGCCGTTTACAATCAAGAAAATTTTCGCTCACAAAATGGCAAACGGCTGTTTTTCAATTTTTTTTTTTTTTTTTCGACAAGTGTTTTGTATTGATTCTGTCTTCACTGAATCCAAATTTTCCTACATAATATCGATTCTTGAATAGATTTTGCAGCTTTTGGGTCCGGAAATACGGGAATAGATTGAATAAGGGCTTGGGAATATATATGTTACCGGCGAAGCATGAAATCCAGGCATTGTATACAATGACTAGTCGTTCTATACAATGCCTGCACTTTTTAGGCAAAGTATGAAATTCCTCCATTTTTAACTCTCTTTAGACACAGTGGCTAGGCAATGTACACAATGCCTAGGCAGTCTATATAATGCCTACCATTGATTTAGGCAAAGTATAAATACTCATATCATTCATATGTCCAACAAATCTGAATTTTTACCAAGGGATTGACTACTGATGTTATGTATTTTTGAGATCCGAGCTTGCGAGCATCCAGACCACCAAACTATACACATCATTCTGACCTATATAGCTCCAACAAATGTGCCCCCCCAGACCAGGTAAGGATTGATCAGAAGGACACTTTGCCGAATGCACGATCAGGCATTCTATACAATGCCTAGGTAAAGTATAAAATGAGATTCATTTTACACATTGCCTGCTCCATTCAGGTACTGTATACAACGACTAGGCATTATACTCAATGCCTGATTTTGAACTTCGCCGGTAACACATGATTTAAGTTAAAAAATCTACTCCTTATTCACACACTGGACATACCACCTTAACTGCTCTTTCTGCTACATCTCATCACACAGGGTTCTTACTGTCCAATAGAGAACACTGCACGTAGTTTCACAGAATATATATATATATATATATATATATATGAATACATTTGCTGGGGCTGGCAGGAGGGGAAAAAGATTAGGTGAAGTTGGTCGGGAGTGGTGGAAAATGAAAGCAGTGGAAAGTGGAAAAAGTTTCTGATTTATCAGCGGTGGGTATCTGAGTTAACTTCGAAGAGGTAACTGGCATAATAAAGGGAGGCAATAACAATGATAATAATCTTAGTCTATAAAACGTAATGTTGAAGTGCCGGGAGGGAGAGGACCAAATGTCTCTCTCGAGATCTGAAGGGATGTAGATGCAGATAAGGAAAGTCACCCGTGCGATGGATATTAGGCGTTGAATGTTTTATTGATGATCTAGCATTCAAATAAAATCATTAAGGTGTTATGAGTAAAGTATAATCAACATTTAATCTTGGTCAAAATTGACAGTGGTCCTAATTTCTCTTTTACATTTTACAATTTTTGAAAGAAAATAAAGCTTTTGCAATGCCTCCAAAAGTGTAAAAAGTAAAAAAAGTCTGTTTTGCCGCATCCTGAAACAATTCCTGATGCTTAAAAGTTTATACATTCTCATATATGTATCATTCCAATCTGTGGAATGATACATGGAATGAGTCCAATTCTCATATATGTATCACTCATATATGCAAATAGACAATCTAGCTCATGCTCTGGGAAGGACAATCTCAACAGGGCAAATCTCTACAGCGACTTCTGAACCTCTGGTGAATACCCCAATAGTTGGATGGAATTCATAGTCATTCCTGTGCTCAAACCAGGGAAACGCCCCAACTCTGCCAAGCCCTTCCGACCCATAATGAAGACATTCAAATGGATTATCAAAGCTCGTCTAATATGGTGGCTTGAATCAAGAAACCTCTTTCCGTGTAGTCAATACGGTTTCCGGTCTAACCGCTCTACGATGGATACAGTGAACAGGCCTCTTCCTCGACATCTCATCCGCCTGCGACAATGTGAGCATCCCTATCTTACAGTCTCAACTATTAGCAATCGGTCTGCCCTCACTCTGAATCACAAATCTGATTCGCCACATTGAGGAAAGAGATAAATTTACGTTTGGTGTGATGGGAAACTCCTACCTCCTCGAAAAACATGGAGCGGTCTCCCCCAAGGCGCCATACTGAGCACGCTGCTATATATCCTGTACCTCGCCGATATCGATTACTATCTACCAGCTGAAGTACAGATCACACATACCACGAATGCAGACCCTCAAACGTGTATTGAACAACTGGATGAAGCTGTTAGAACCGTTGAAGAATTCCTCACATCGTTGGGTATTCAGCTATACCAACCAAAATCGGTATTATGCCCCTTCTCTCGGAAGCAGAGACTCCCAATTGGGAACTCTATAAAGTTGGGGGGTCTAACATTTGACTGGGTCACACAGGTGAAATTCTTGGGAATCACTCTCACCAAGAGACTGAACTGGAATTCTCATATACACTCAGTGGCTTCGAGAGTGGAACCGTATATGAGAACATACTAAGCACCTTCACCAGAGTCAACTGGGGCGCTTATCCTAAAACTGCTCTAGCCTTCTACCCATCAACTATACGGTCTGTTCTCGACTACGGTTGCTTTGTGTATGGCTCGGCTTCCAAGTTGGGGCTTGAGAAACTAAATATAAAACAGCGCAGAGCCCTCAAAATAATAATGGGTTCTCTGAAATCAACCACCATAAACACCCTTTTAGTGGAAACTGGTCCTTTGAACCTCCGCCAAAAAATGCTTGCAGACCGCTTCCTCCTCAAAACATTCTGCGAAAATCAAGATTGTTTTCAAAATATCGCCCAATTGACTATAGACAATCTAACCAAACGCTACTGGATGAAGAAGCCATCACCGCTGATCTGTGAAAGCTTCCTTGATCTCAACACAGACCTTCAGTGGATCGCGATCTCCCACGTACCATATGCGTGCACAGTCCCCTACTCATTCTTCAAGAAATCGGTAGATGTGCTAAAGGTTTCGAACGATTTCTACTCACACCTTCTCACCAATCCACTAACATTCCAGAAAAGAATCCTTGACAGGAGGCCGAATAGCCTGACAATAGACACTGACGGCTCACACCACAGCGACCAAACTGGATGTGCGTTTTACGATGCCATATATAAAAATACACGAGCGTTCAGTCTGTGGGACAGCACCTCTACCGATGCAGCTGAATGTCATGCCATTCTCCAAGTCCTAGTGTATGCCAACGACATAGACAATAACCTCTCCACCTTCATCTTGACGGACTCTCAAAGTATGACAGCAAAAATATCCTGCTTAAAATCCTCATCCCGCCTCAATCGAATGGAAGCATCCATAGCCCGGAAGATACATCGAGCCAGAAGTAACGGAAGGAAGATCATATTTATTAATATAAAAAGCGACTCTGATATCAGAGGAAATGCTACAGCTGTGACTGCAGCGAAGCGCGCCGCTCAACAGCCTGAGCCACATCCCTTCCACTCCTACTCAGCTTCAGACCTCAAACGATTAGCCACAGCCAAAATTATCAAAAGCTGGAAAGAGTACCACTATACGTACCACTCGGGAAACCGGTATAAGGATCTCTTTCCTCCCCCCAAGAAAGCAACCTGGTTTGACAAAGTGACCGATATCAAGCCGAAGAAATTCTACAAAACATTAAGCAGACTTCGAAACGGGCATTGCAACACTAACCTCCTCCAATTCACGATCGGGAACACAGAATCACCCCTCTGCCGATATTGCACCGAATTTGACGAAACACCCCAACACTTAATACTTGAGTGCCCAGCACACAAGATGACAGAACAGCTATGCTCCAACTACTCCATCCCCACATTCTCAGCCCTCTCAACCTGGATACTACCCTGGCTACAGAAAGTATCGAAGCCTACTCAATTTTAAATGATTTCATAGAAAAAGTGAACATTTCATTTTAAACAACACAGATTATTGTATATTTCACATCACCTTTATATTATTACTTATTACATTATTTATACTATAACTTAGTCCTTAACCCCTGTATATGATTGCAAATACTATTACTGCTGTATATCCTTGTGTTGAAGACAATAAAAAAAATCTAAATAACGGCTTGAAAACGTTGAATGTATATTTCTTAGTCGTTTGTTAGTTGGGAAAAATGTTCATATATAAACTAGAACAACTCGAAATTCGTGCACAAAACTGCGTCGAAAAATGGACTTAAATTTCAATATAATGTGGTGGAAATTGATCAGAATTTGTGACAACGAGAGGTGATGAAAGTGAGTAGTTACTCCTTGCTAAACGGAAGGAATTATCATATCTATTTTTAAAAAAAAGTCTGGTAATGATGAGAAGGCCTCCAAAAAGTTTTAAATGTAAAAAGTAGGAAAACAGTGATAGAGACAGAAAGTGGCGGAGAAAAGAGAATTTTTCCTCACTCTGTTTGAACTTGATGGTGATTCATTCACAAACCAGCTTTACTTCTCTCAACTCTAACCAAAAGAGTAGGAAACGTAAAAGGTTGAAGTAGAAACTCTACAAATATTTCCATCGAGTGAAAACCGATCAAAACCCTCCAATATACAGAACACCCTTTGTTTGGCCATCCCTAAGCCTCATTTAACCGTCGTTTGCGTTATTATCCCCCACTTCTCGCTAGGTTCTCTCCTCTCCACTTTCTGTTTCATCCCATCGTGATCGCCTCAGATATTTTATCCTTTTCCTGCTACAATCAATATCGGACGTTTTCATCGGGCTCGTTCATTCAAGGTCTGTGTAGCGTAACAAACCTGTGAGAGAAAAATTTAAATAAAATGCGACGGGCTTTTTATTAATATACAACCTATTGTCATCACAAAAGAAAACCATGCATACATGCATACATCAATAGAATTTACCCTTGTCGTGTCCAACCTGTATAAATTGTAGTTAATAGCATGTTCTTCTCTTCAAACTTCCTTGGTACAACACGTTAGGGTATCCCAAATCAGGCTATTTATATTATTTGAGCTTTGGGATTACTGATCTGGTTATTATTTTAGGAAGCTATGGCATTATTGATCCGGCAAACATATTAAGTTAGCTATAGTATTATTTATCCAGCTAATATACTGGGGGGTAATGCAGATCTAGCCATAAGGTTTGCAGGTTTTAGACTCCGGGATAATGGTATTTTCATCCACGTAAAGTCATGTTGACGTAGTTAGGAATAAAATAGAGCTTTATTAGTTAAGAGGTTCCGCGAATAACTCTATTTTAATTATTCGCTTAGCTAGATTCACTTAGCACGAGTTCAAATACAAGATTGCTTGACGGTTACATTTCTGCCCGCTACAAAGATTGCTGGGGACAGAATGTAAAACATACAAAACCATCATGCGGCAAATTTTCTTGTGGCGTGACGAGCGTAAAAATCGATGAAAAAGTGAACGCCAATGCTTTTTGGTCAATTGCCATGATATTATGATTATTATAATTGAGCGGAACTCCTATCAGGTCACCTATAAATTTCATTAATGTTGGACCGTTCGTCAGTACACTAGCTCGATAATTTCATCATCAATCACCTACTAATGTCCAAAGTACATCAAATGAGGAAGCTATAGGTTCTACCGACGGAGCATATAAATGTTTTTTAACTAAAAATCTTCCTTTGTCCATATCGATAATATTCAAGGCAAATTGCAGCAAATATCGAAAATAGGTAGCATCTTGTACTCACTAAGAATGTTTTTCCTCAAAATTCATTCGTAGCTCAAACGAAAAGCCACTTTTCGCATAAGAGAGGTTGGCACCTAAGTTGTAAGATTGAACGAACAACGACTAGAACTGTTTTTTTGCAGTCTGAAAAATGGGAAAGATTCTTCACCGAGCCGAACCCAGGCGACACCGGAGACTGTTGACAACGCGCAAGATAAGAGCTTGATGCAAGAGCTCAGCCCGACCCCTCTGAGTCGTTTTTCCCTAGCTTAGCCCCAATTTCCCAAGAATCGAGTTAAAAATCGTCTGTTTATGCAAAGCTTCAAGCTGGGCTTGAGGTTACTGGCCTAAAAACTTCAGAATATCCAGTTCCTCGGTAACATTACACCATTGCAGCACCGCCTTAGGAGAATGGGAGATTTGTTCACAATGCATAACAATATCTCACGAATTGATGGTATTCCGGTACACATTCATCAAACTAAGGTGCATCAAAAAACAGAGCGGTACGTTATCATTGGATTGGGACGTCAATAATTATCCAAAAAGAAACATAAAATCCAGGAATTTCAGTAGAACTTCTAAATCTTTGAGGCCTCGAAGCTCTTTAAAAGATTTATAATATTTTTGTTTGTGAAAAATTCCAATAAAATGTAAATTGAGTAGGTAGGTATGTGCTGAGAAATTCGGGTGAAAAATATCATCAGTTGCTCTTTATTAGGCAAGTGTTTTATTTTTAGTGAATAGTTGACGAAAATTAAGTCAACGGCTCAAAAATTATAGAAAATGCAAATTTTGTAATTTGTTATAATAAAAATCGGTTCGGGAATATTCCAAAAGAACATTCCTGGATTCAGTACTTTCCTTATAATTGATATACTGGCTGTCTGAGATACAACTAAGCTTTAGGAGTCGATTTTGCAACAAATTTGCTACATGTTTAGTTCTATAACTTTTTTTTTTTATTTGACTAAAAATAGATTTTTTTTCACTTTTAGATTTTTTACGTATATTCGATCTTGCTTCAATGAAATAACCATAACTTTCTTAATTCATAGTGCAAAATGAAAATAAATGATACCATCGATGATAACAATTGTTAACTTTTGAACGAAAGCACTATTGCTCATTTTTCTTTAGGATGAGAAACCATTGTCTAACGTTCAATAGCTTCACAATATTCTGTCTTTTCACAATCAAGCTTTGTCATAAAGTATGAATGGTCTATTATTTCCAAGCCGTAATAATTTAGAACGGCATACGATGTAGTTCAAATAAAATAATGTTCAAGGTTGAATCACGGTTTCTTAGTAAGATATTTAAATTCATAGGTACTCTTTTACAAACTGGACACAGATGCGCCCCGCCGCTTCACGATGCTATTAATATTGAAACTCACTGGTGAAGTTTTTTGCGTTCTGGAAAGGAATCCTTTCAATCCAAATCATCAACACCTTATCAACATACGACCAGTATAATCGCTGTAACATAAAGATGCTACACAATTCTTTACACGATTGTTTCTTCAACACAGTGATGATAGGGATTGGTTAGATTATACCAGGTAAAAACTAATTCGTCAAGTGAGAAAATAAGGTATTCTCGTGCAACTAATTTTTATGGCATTATTAAATTATTAACCGTTGAAGTTGAGTTTAACTCAACCATCATTCTAGGGGGCAACACTAGGCCGATGTTGATAGCTTTAATGACATTGATATGTTCATTTTTCTTTGACACGTTGACCAGTAATTTTGCAGTATTCGTCGCAGGTTTAGAATCAGTACCTAGATATCTGGAGGTACCCCTCTTAGTAAAAAGTTGTTTTTAATAGTTTTTTTTTCAGAAGAAATTTAATAATATCTGAGTTGTTCCTGAAATTCAAGCCAAGGTTGTTCATTTCTTTAATTACTCCAATTTTATCTGAGTTTTGGCGTGAAGCGTTAGAAAGTTTCTTCTCATTAGTTTCAAAAGTCAACTTATTAGTTCTCAAAAGTTTCTTCTCTTACCTGAGTCTCGCATACGCTTACAAAATGAAGTGAACTAGACCCATAGCTTACGTGAGGAATATTTCTCAGTTGTCTGACTAGACATAATCTAGTGTCAGATGATCCGTCAATTGGTGAACAAATGAAGATAAATGAAAGGGTCAAACAGGATGTGCACACACCGTCACCGTTCAGACGTCAAAGGCCGTAAGGTCACGGCCAAGTGACGGCACGAGCTCCCTGGAAACCGATGGACAATTTTAAGCCTTCCATGCGGAAAAAAGTACTATTATAAACTAGAAGGAAAACCCTCGATCACAACAACGACAGAGAAAATCCAGACGCAGACTAACTGAAAGTAGGATACTTAACTAGCAAAAGTACGTCTCGAAACACTTTAAAACTAGTCAAATAGAAAAAAAAAAGTTTGAAGTGGGTTTCCACAACTTCGTCGCGAGTGATTTAGCTCAAAAAAAAAAAAAAAAAAAAAAAAAAACGCGGGCACGATTTAAACTGAATGCTACATTTCGGTGAACCCCTGGAGAAAGACGAAATATTGACGCTATCTGCTTTCTTTTCATGAAAATTGTATTGCCATTACGTTCTGTAATTTCTCCACAGTGTTTGTATAGCGGATGCTCTTCCCCTTGGAGAAGGAAGTTGGTCACGTAATGATAACGGTCCTCCAACTATTGACGTTAAATTTAAAAAAATAAATTAAAACAGTCGATATAAAAATCCTAGAATTCCTTCTTTGATGTATAATTTAAAGAGGTAGATTTAAAGAGCACGTTATCTGTCTAACGCTGTTAGCTCTCGTGTGATATTTCCTCCCTTCGAGAAACAGATGTGACTTTTTCAGAGGAACTGCAAATGCGGATTATTCAAACTTCTGCCTTAACACCGTAGGCGAGTGTCAACGATGGGGCCCCGTTTTTCATACGTCAATACACTTTAATGAAATTTCTGAGTTAAGCGTTCTCACTTCTTTCCACACGTGACCTCATTCCAGTTTTGTCATGAATTTTTTATCTTTTGAAACATTATAGTTATTCACCCCAAAACAATAAAATAATATACGGGAAACATCTGGTGCGAGGCCTCACTCAACTTTCCTTTCTTCCTTAGAATTTTCGAGGAATAGCTTCAAAAAATAGCAAAACGGAATTTCCGAAAATCACTATAATTGAAGTCTGTTTCAGAGAATTCTAAAAGTATTCTTTATATAGTGAAAAATTATAAACCCTCACTTCATAAATACCTACAAAATTCAGAATTTACATCAACAGTTTGGATCTGATCATAATATTATTATTGTTCTTAACTAATGTGATCTGCATATGTTCGCTATTATTGAGTTTAATAAAATTTTATTGTTGTACTTAGATTGTACTTCTGAAACTAACATTTTTCTCTCACTCGCTACTTAATTTAATTGGTCCCGAAACTCATTCAAATCGGTCCACCCGGATCGTTCCACTGGGAGTAGATAGATCTACTCAAAACGAAAAAATGGACGTCAAACTTCAAATTGACAAATTAGAGGGAGCAGAATATTGGGTGAGGTGAAAAATGGAGGTTACATTCCTGCTGAAGCACAGCAAAGTCTGGTAGTGCTAGGAATTTGCTTTCGTTAAGAACACATATTTTCCACTTGTATATTTGTTGCTCGTGGGTGCTTTCCGCAACCTCGTTATTATCCTAGGTACACCTGAGCTAGTTGAAAGGTTTCCAAGTATGTTCATTGACCGCCACATAATTGAGATACCATTAAGGGCTTACAACATACTTGCTCGTGTGATCTTGATTAAGAGCTTAAACAAGACTAAGCAGAGCTGACTAATACGTATCCGACAGCAAGACAAGTTTGGTTAAAGCTGACATCTATCTACGAACAAAGTTCAGGGCAGAGGCTCGATAGATTGTTGGAACAGTTTTTCGACTATTCCAAGGACCCAGCTGAAAATATAGCTACTCATGTATCTCGACTACTGAGGGTATTCACGGAAGTCAATGATGAGCTCTTGCGTTTAACAGACAAATGCATGCCAGATCTAGTGTTGATGAGCCGTGTTATGTCAACTCTTCCGAATGATTATTACGAATTCCAAAGTGTATGGGAATCAGTTCGAATGGAAAATCGCACCGTTGAGAGATTATCTGAACGCATGAAAATGAGAAATCAGCGCTTTTAGCCAAAACCGGGAGTCAAGAAGAAAGTCAACAAACTGTCCAAGAAGATACCACGTAACCATAAAGAAAAATTTGACGAGAAAGACGCTAAAACTTGCTTTGTGTGTGGTTCAACTGAGCACTTCCTATGAAATTTTGAATAGAAGTTCAGGAAGAAGAAAGAACAAAAGTCAGGAAATTGGAATGGGCCAGTCAGTGGGACTGTCCTCGTATCCGAAGCAAATCTGTGAGAAAACAGTGAACTAGGCTCTTAAGAGTGGATAGCTGATAGTGGGTGTCCCGTTCATTTGACGTGTTTCAGAGAATATTTCCAGACATATGAAGAATTCCCTCAAGAAAAAGATTTCCGTGGGAAACGACGAGATTCTTTTTGGATATGGACAAGGATCTGTAAGTATAGGGATGTAGGTTGAAGGGATGGGTGAGAAACCACTTACAATCGGTGTGCTATGTCCTGAACGTTGGAAGGAACTTGCTGTCAGTTGGATCCGCAGCGGGTAAAGTGCTACTATTTTCGGCAAATGAAAATAGCTGTACTTTTTCTAAAAATGGACGGACAATAGCTCTGGGGAAGGAAACGTCCAATTCCCTGACATGATGTGCATGAGGATGGTTGTGCCAAGTGAACCTGTTGAAAGTTTTGTGGCCTCATCGTCCGAGAAATTGCAATTGAGGTCTGAACGCTTATGACATCAGGGGACGACACATGTGCAGAGTTTCCGGAAATCTCGAGGGATAAACGTGGATCTCGAGAAATCACAATGTGAAGCAAGTGTGCTGGGCAAGCATTATTCGAGAAAATGCTTTGGAGACAGGTCAGGATACAGACGAACAGAAGCTGGTGGTCAAATCAATGTGGATTTGTGTGGACCGATGAAAGTAGACTCGTTTGGTGGTTCTCGCTACTATATACTGTTCAAGGACGACTATATCTAGTTTCGTCGTGCGTTTTTCTCAAAAAAGAAATCGGAGGTTCCTTTAGAGCCAGAAAAGTATTTGGTGGGAGCTGAAGTCGCTGGTGTAAGAGTGGAACAAATTTTGAGTGACAATGGGACCGAAATTTCTAATACAGATGTGAGACGAATTATCGAATCCAGAGGGATAAATGGATAAATCATCGATTCAGCTTGTTATATACACCGCAACAGAATTACGACGCAGAGAGAAAACATCGTACGTTTTGTGAGAGTGGTTTGTCAATGATGTTAGCAGCCAAGGCGAACAAATGTTTGTGGCAGAAGCTGTAAACACTGCAGTGTACGTGTTGAACTTGACGAGTTCAACAAATGAGAGAAAAGGGAGAAAAGGGGCAAAAAGTCAATGAAAGGGTCTTTAGTTGGATATTGTGGAATCAAAGATGGATATCGAGTGTGAGTACAAGAAAAACGAGATGTGATCCTCAGCAGGGATGTTGTTTTTCAAAAGGAAGCACTCTATCCCATAAGATCATACGAATCAACCCCAGGATGTGAAAATAATGACTCCAGTAAAATTGAAGTAATTCGTTTGGTTGGAGACAATGCTGTCCAATCAGAGCCCCTACAAGATGATGTATCTCAACTGGAAAAGAGCCGAAACATAAATTCGGAAGCCCTACACCACCTGAATCAGTTGAAGTGGAGCATCGATCGATGGATAGTGAAATGCGCTCACTAGCTGAAAACCAGACCTAGGAACTGACGGAGTTACCAAAAGGGAAAATGCTGATCGACTGCCGCTGGGTTTTAAAAGTGATAATGAAGCAAAAGGGAAATTAGATAAGTTCAACGCTAGAGTCGTAGGAAAGGGCTATTCACAAACTGCAGGAATTGACCACGTGAAAACATAGCCCATTCATGCGTTAATATACAGTACAAAGGCTCTTAAGTGTAGCAGATTATGAAGGACTTGGGTTAATTCAATTCGATGTGAGAACAGCATTCTTCTATGGTGAACATCGAGTAGTTTTTACTCACATACCTTCAAACCTTTTGGTTTGACGCATAGGTACATGAATAACTACATGTAGGCATACGTTAAAAGGCAGGATGGTCTACCTGTCAGAGAACGTCTCGAAAATTCACAACAAGTACAAAGGAGGTAAGACATAATCCACGGTAACTTTTCGAAAGGCTAATTGAACTTAATTGAGTTCAGAAGATAGCAATAGCTGTGATTGACGATTTACAAGCGAGTATTTGAGCAAGCAACTATAAGCCTTTGAATATATGAGGTGTCATCCATATGCAGTGCAGTGCAAGAATTTCGATAGACATTGTACTAAGGAAACAAACCAAGTTCACCTCGACTATCCATTCTAGGCCGAATATAGGTCAGAGAGAGGAGGTTTATATCACGTTCCTCGTGAGTAAAATTGATCCTATCCTAGAAACAGGATCGGCACGGTCCGATGCAATGTAGGGGTTGAATGTGAATGGCCTGAAGGGGAAAGGGATCGCTCGCCGAAAAGCTCCTATTATTCAAGGAGAGCAAATCCAAGGGTGTATCACCATAGGGCTCCGTATCACTGAGGTTCCAAGACTTCGAAATCCCATCCTGGGTCGCGGATCTAACTTGAATGGAAAGCCGTTGACAACTTGGAGCGTCATGGTCGTTTCAAAGTTTTATGGTAGTATTAAGTTGGGGAAAATAGGTGATGGGAAATGTGCACAAATCTCTTCTGTGGTGTACTAGTATAGGTAGAGCGCCCTGTAACACGAACTCATAAAACTATACACCTTCCGATACTTTTTCTGCTGTTAATAATGAAAGAGCGAATGGACGGTATCTACTGTTGGTTGTGAAATTACGTACCGGTTTTTCGACCATCTTAAATTATCTGTCTAATTTGAAAACAAACCATTAGTGCAACATGACAGCATGGGCAAATTTTCATATTTTTAAATTGATTTCTCTTACATATATTTTTGGAATTTGATAACTATATGTGCACTACAATATACCTGTCACATTCACATTAATTTATAAAAACAAAGAATATCTAAACGATGATACACTAGGACAGACGACTATACACGAACTTGAAATAGTCTTTTGCAGTGTTTTGGGTTTCGATAATCAAAATAGTCCTGCGATAATAAGTCAAAAGGTAATTACAAAGTTAGAGTTATTAAAAAGTTTCAAAATATGCAAAATACGTTTTAATCGATTTTTAGAAGTCTTGTTGAAGATGCGTATTAATTTATAACTTATATGAAACATATTCTCACGTGATTGTGTTGTTGATACGTTAAATGTTGTGAATGCATTATAATCCACAGAACAGAACGCACCCATTTCGTCTGAGATAAATTTGTTATTTCCTGTGTACGTGGACTCAGGATTAACAATATTGTAACCGTCCATATTAGTTACATTTTCTCCACAGCAATGATTCATTTATTGCTATCTATGAAACGATTAAATGAACAACTACTGATGTACTTGTTTTGCTGTAAGCAACAAATTCCTACAATAATGTACAATCCCCAAAAACACATTTTTATACCCATCAATCCATCTGAGTTCTGCAATGAAAAAAAATTCAGGGTTTCAACCAATGAAACCACCACTTTGAAGCCATTCGGCTTAGCACACTTTATCAAAATGTTGGAAAATTTTGGCTAAACAAAAGTTCTTATTGTTCCAATTCATGAGAAACGATATCTATCTGAACAACGTTCCGAAAACAAAATCAAATTTTGTGATTTTAGCCATTTTCGATCTTTTGTTTGAAAAGAAATACATTTGTGCAACATGACCATAGGAGCGAAACACCGTGTTTTCCCCTGTTTTATTTATGTCAAATTTGTCTATAAATTGAGCACTTTGTGTGCACCAAAATTGATAATTCTCAGATTTATATAAATTTTATTTTTACAAAAATTGATTTCAGGTTTTGCAACGTTTTGCAACAATTTTTACCGTTATGTTGATTTTGGTTAACAAATTTTGATAGAAAGTGAACAAATTTTTTGTATGATTTGGTAAACTTTTCAGTGTTTTTTAGTTTTTCTAAATCATATTCTGCTAAAAAAAATATATTCTTAGATATTTTATAGCAAAATAGGAATCTTAACTAGTTGAAAAAATTAGGTACGTGCCAGCTTGAATGGGCCCTTTAGCCTTGACGGTCTTAAGGTTGATAGTTGTAAGCAACAAGGGAAAGAAGAAAATCAATGTTTCCCCCTCATGCTATGCATTTTGAGTTTGTGTTTGTAATTATTCATTAGGCAGATCTCATTTGTAGGAATTCATTGTACTTAGGCTTAGATGATATATGGTTAAGTATACAGTTAAAACAGCTGCCTTCCTTTATTCATGGTGCAGTTTTCTTGTGTTCGGATCCCACCTCAGGGTATTATATTGATAACACTTAGGGGTTATATTTGTTTCTCTTTTCTTCCTGGAGGGGTTGGGAGGACACCAATCCGGTCTTATTGGCGTTCGATGCCGGGGTGATTCGTGTGTGTCTCCTTCATTGTTTATCAAAGGAAGGTAGTTAGAAGTAGTATAATGCATTTTTCTCATCAAAAGAGGTTAAAAAAAAGAAGATCGTTAGGCACAAAAAGACGGTTGAAGCATGTTGCCCATAAAGATCTCCTCACCATCTATCGGCGATAAGACAGGATTGGTGCCCTCCTTACTTCTGCTGGAAGAAAACAGAAACAAATCCAACCCCTTCAAATAACCACAAATGATACCAATGTAATGCCACCGAGGTAGTGGGTTCCGAACACAAGAAAACTGCTGAACTGCTCCTTGTATAAAGGAAGGCTGCTGTTTTACCTGCGTACCTAACCATATCTCATCTAAGACTACGGAACAATGAATTCCTACAGATGTGATCTGCCCGATGAAGAGTTGTGAATACACACTCGAAATGCATAGCGTGACGGGGAAAATGTGGTTTTCTTCTTTCTCTTATCTCTTACAACAATCAACGTTTTAAACCGTCAAGGCTAAATGCGCCATTCAAGCTTGCATCTACCTAATGTTTTCAACTAATTATTATACAAATACCCCAGGTATTAGAACCTCCCCCCCCCCCCCCCCATAAATAAAATAAATGAAATAAATAAAATAAATATATTCCCTACAAATCCATACTTTCTTTTGAAATGCAAGCTTTTTTTTCTAATGAAATTGAGAGTTGTGATGGATAGGAGTGGTTCCTCCTTCTTGATTCTTGAATAAGTTGCATCTGGAGATATGCCTGACGGTTTAAATAACCAACAGGACGACCTCACGTAGCAGGTTAATCGCCTCTCACCTTTGAAGGAGGAAATCCCTCTTCCATCACCTCTCGTTGTTACATGTTAGCAGAGCTCGGTTTCGAGCCACCCCTCTCCCCACCCAGCCCCTCTATTATTGAATCCCCCCCCCCCCCCCCCGCTTCTTGAATGCCCCGGAAGTGTGATGGATAGGAGTGGTTCCTCCTTCTCCATTCTTGAATACGCTGCATCTGGGGGTATGCCTGACGGTTTAAATAACCAACAGGACGACCTCTGGGTGTAGCAGGTTAATCGCCTCTCACCTTTGAAGGAGAAACTCTCTCTTCCACCACCTCTCGTTGTTACAGAGTCTGGTTTTGTATCTGGTGAAACTGCATTCAAAAGAAAGTGAAACACCACCAAACGTACTCTCCTATGGGAACCCGTTTTGAAAATAGAGTTTCTTGAAAGAATCACGTTTTTAGCGAATTTTTGAAGAAAATGAAGCTATTGCAATAGGCCCAACAATTGCAAAATCCGTATTACATGAACAATATAAGGATACCTGTAAGTATATATATGTTATATAACCATAAATCGACTCTCTTGATGTTAAGCTGCTGACGTGGGCTTCTTCCACTATCGAGAAAGTTAATATAAGGGAGCTACCGAGCTCAAGGGTTTAGTCTCTATCTTCATTTAGTCCGTATAACATTTTCCCTTAGATAAAAGTAGCATTTTTAAAAAGTCTTTTTTAATCAATCTCCCCATCACTGGCGCAGTCGTACCGACGTGAATCTACCAGACCTTTTCGAAAGAATATCGTCAAGAATCCGGAGAACACGAGAAGCAACCGCACCCACATAGGGATACGCAAGAAGGACCCGGAAGACGAATTACACGAAGAGGAATTCAATCTCACGCAGGTTGAATGACGGCACCTGAGTGAGTAAGCCGCAAATTAATTTGACCTTTGCATATTCCCCGAATCGGATCCAGAACAAGCATAATTCTCCAATCCACCTGAAAAGAATATTCACTCTCCCGCCTATCAACATAAAACATTTAACCGTAAAAAATCCCTATTCAAAGTTTCTATATACAATTCGTATCAATCGTACTTTTAAAAGTTCGTTTGAACTAATTTATCAACTTGTTATTCGTCGCAAGCACAGCCAACCAAGACCTTTATTGTGACTTTACGAAAAGTCACAAATATATTTTATCAAATCAGGAGTTTTCCAGAAGTATCAGAGGAAAATTTCATGAACAGAACTTGACAAGTTTCGTTTTATTTCGCTCTATTTGACTGTCAATTGAGTCCACCTTGTGGACATCTCTTTATCTGCATACGTACATCCGCTCGTAATCCAATCCGACGAGATTCTCCCAACTTACTATCTCATCTACCGCCTGCTTACCAGAACTCCCGGCTTGCCGACCTCGGACCAACTCACAGCCGTGACCTTCCTATTACAGATTAAGACATTCCATTTATTTTTATTTCATCTCATATGTTTCTTGTATGTGCATGACTGATCACAAAGAACTTTTGAATCACCATTTGTATTATAGTTTTTTTTTATTGTATGACAGCAGCAAATTATAAAACCGTCCGGACCCAGTTATATCAAAGTCAAACCGTTAAAACAATCGAGTCGATTTAGTAAGAACGAAATTTTGGCTGACAAATTCAATTTAAAAATCCGTAACATCTAATCTTTTAAAATTCCCAAGCATAATAAGAAAATTGTACGTGAACTTGGATTTTCGTGGCTGAATTCAGAACTATTCCCACGAAATTTTGAGACAATTCCTGAAACAATGCCCATAGAAGGAGCCGCAGGACTGAATCAGAACCAACCTAACCACTATGTTGGCATTATGAATGCACAAGCTGCCCAAATTGAACAACTGACTTCACTAATCGAAAATCTACTTGTCAATCACGTGATTGCACCCAGGGAACAATGAGGAAACGCAAATGACCAACCTGTTCTACGAATGGAACATACAGATTTGATCTCGAATTTCAACGGAACCCCAAAAACGCTGAGCCACTTTCTAGAAATGACCCAGAAAATTCATTCCAGGTTTTTAATCAAAATGATCTCCAAGATTTCCAAAACACAATGGTCATAAACGCAATCAAAGCAAAAATATTGTCCCCTGCATCTGAACAAATATTTTCCGTAAATCTCACAACCTATGAACAAATCAAACAAGCCCTAATCGAAACATATACTGATCGAAGAGACGATGTCACACTGGTGATCGAAATAGTTGCTTTTTGGCAAAATGAAGGCGAAAAACCCTTCAAATTCCGCGACAAAATTACAAAACCCTGAACCTGCTCGCTTATTTTCAAACGCACAATGTTTCAAACCAGGAAATATTGATAGAAAATTACAAAAAAGTAGCGTTGCATTGTTTCCTAATCCAACTTAAGGAACCACTTGGTAGCATTTTCAAAACTAGGCAATCGTCAGATCTAGGAACAGCCCTCTCTTGGCTAGCTAATGATTATCAGATGTTAGACAAGAGCGGAGCCCCTCAAAACCGAAACCCAACGCAACATAAAACATTCTATCAAAATAATAGATCCAACCAAAATTCTCCGCCACCACCATCCAACTTCCCGCACAAAGCTTACAACCCAGATGTCAGGTTTTAGACCTAACCAAAATGATCCTTACCAAAATTATTTGGAACGCGAATAACCCAAAACCAGCCTCTCAGGTGCAGACTTCAAAACCAAACTCAAGCCCTCAACCAATCAACCATCGAATCAAAAACATAACATACCGCCAACAAGGGTAACACCTTTGTTTAATCGCACCTCCCGATTTGAAATCCTTATACGCTCAGTTGTGCTCCGATATTAAAGATCAGGCGAAGGCCAACAAGGATGAACTCAAGGGGCTCATTACTGATCTAGGAACCAAACTGGATGCATGTGTTTCGGGGCTACAATCTCTTACTGCTAGTGTAGAAGAATTCAGAACGAGTGCGATACTAAATTTGCCTCCTTTAACGACCGCCTAAATGCAGTCGAGTCTGCTATGCCAGGGGCCGCTACCGATGCCTCATTCAGCCCACAAAACCATCCAGCTCATGTTGGTTGAGGAAACTATGGTCGAGCTAGAGGAAAGGCGTAGGCGTCCAGCAAACATAATCCTCTTTAATATCCCCGAAGTAGGAACCCCAAATGGGTCCGTGGCAGCGGGTGAAGACCTGCGTGCCTTCAACGAACTGAAGCCTGAATTAGCCAACTTGGTGAACAGGCTATGTAGGATTGGGAAACCTACTCAGGGAAAAGTACGGCCCCTAAAAGTAATTTTTGATTTTCCCTCTACTGCCACCTATCCACGTTTGTTGTCAGCATCGTCTGATTGGACGCCGGCCCAGCGATTCTACCTTATTAACAATTTACGTAGTTCTCTCCAATAAAGTACCGGAACTTAAAGTCGTACGCCATCCCAATTATTTTAACAGTACTTCTGTACATCATAGTAGGACCAATAGCTACCCGCAACGCTATCAAATACTATCGAATTATTAACAGAAATCCCAATACTTGACATACCCCTATTTGACACAGTAATTTAACCTAACTGTCGTACTACCTATTACTATGACATAACTATATATTCAGCATACTGGGTAGCGTGCGAATGTGGCGGCATGCAAGACCAAGCGCACGACTCATAAGTATTATAAATATGAAATGTAACCTTTTTGTACTTCTCTAGCGTATCATTAAATAATTAATTAAGCACTATTGTATCATTTTAGCAAATGATGGATCGTTGCACTATTGCATATTTTTATTCGCTTTTATTCCACAGCATTATTAATCGTATACTCAATTTCATTGTAATGTATAACGTTCAAATCATTCTAAATCAATTCAGTTGTCACTTCAATCAAATTGCACCAATTCAATGATCAATTCAATTACTAATAAACGAAATATTGTAAAACACATGGATATGTAATAAAACTTGATGTGGGGTTGCTCAATTTGGAAACTTAATTAAACACAACTCAAAATTTTAAAGTCAAATCCTTTTCAGCCCGAAATTTAATCTCAGGGGGGGACGTGTTATGTAAACGTAAATCGCCTCTCTTGATGTAAAGCTGCTGACGTGGATTCACCCACACACACGCTAGAGAAAGTTAATATAAAGGAGCCACCGAGCTCAAGGCTTCAGTCTCTCTCTCCACTTAGTCCCGTGTGTTCTCTAGTCTCCGTGTAACATTTCTCTTTAATAAAAGTAGCTTTTTTAAACAATCTTCCCATCACTTGTATGTATCATTAAATGAATCAGTTGAAAAATCCAGCATCCTGGAGGAACTGATGAGTTCGTAAAACAGCACTTTATGAGCACAATGGTGATCTTATTTCAACTAAACAATGTTCTTAGAAAAATCTCTGAAAACTGATAGAAGTTATCAGGTAACATCAATTATGTAAGAGACTGAAAAAGGCAAGAGTCAGATAAAAGTCCTAAATGAAACTCCAAGTCCTATCTAATCTAACATAAACATTCAGATTTCATAACCAATCATGAAGTTTCATTTTTGTATGCATAACATTGCATGTTTAGTCTCATTGTAACACGATAAATTCACAAATGCAAGTTTTCGGATGGTTTCAAAAATTTCCTTTTATTTTTAGACGTTTCTAGTACTTAACCAAAGTTAGAGTTGGAACTGTTAACCTTATTCAAAACGCTATTATCTAAATGCAGACACATCAGGTTGTCTTATATTCATGTATGAATCCAATGAATTAAGTTTCACTTGTTACCTACAAATTATTAGGGTATCCATTACTTCTCCAATGCAGCGTTCAAGCACAATGCTTTAAAATTGAAAGGACTATCTTCCGGTATACAAAGCCCGAACTCGGGGAAAAAAATGTATGTATACGTTTTAGATTACTTCAAAAATGTCCTTTCAGTTCTTAGGACTTTGAAGTAATTAAAGTTCGAGTCGAAACTGTTTTGGGTGTACTAAAAACACTATTATCCTGATGCACATAGTTCAGGTTTAAAAAAAAAAAAAAAAAAAAAAAAAAAAAAAAAAAAAAAAAAAAAAAAAAAATGAGTATAGTTATATTAATTTTTATTTCAAGTTTCACTTTTTACATAACAATTATTATGAATTTCCTCTACTTCTCCAATATAACATTCCAAAACTACGTTCTAAAATTGGAAAGGCGCAATGGCTTCCAATATTCAACATCTCTCCATATACAGTTGATATTTTATGATCACCGGTTCATGTAAGACATGGATTGAGAATGAATTATATCAAGATAAAAGCACTGTAACAGTTCTCGACAACTGTTACCGGGAACTGCTCAACAGAGCAGAGTGCGATCGGTACCCACTAACATCTCCCTGCCGTGAACTCATTCGTTCACGATCTGCCTTCTGAAAACATTGAGTTTACCTTCCATATCTGCATATAGCAATCATGTAGATTTCGAGATTCCGAGACTTAGGGTCAACTAAGGTGCATTACATACGTAACAAAAAAGCCAACACCAACTTTTTGTTCCATGAATTTATCCAGAAGAAGTTGCCAGGATGCTAAGTTGTATACACCGATGGTACTAAATCTGGGATGGAAGTTGGAAGCAGTTTTTTCTCGCCTTCCGAACAGTATGAAATGTCATACAGACTACCCACATCGGCATCCAGCTACACGGCTGAAGTAGTGGAAGTACTACAAGCTGTTAAGCACATAGTTCGAACGGACTCAGCAAAAAATGTATGGGTGGTATGCACGGACTCTGCAAAAAATGTATGGGTGGTATGCACGGACTCTAAGAGATGAATTGATGCCTTGGGAGCACGATTCCTGAACAAGGCGGATAACCCTTTGATCAGGAACATCCTAACAAATATATATGTCCGTAACCAACGAGGAAGTAAGACTCTGTGGATTAAGGACACCGTGGCATCATTGGGAATGAGAGAGCAGATATTTTAGCTAAACATAGTGCCAGGAATGGGAAATTTATCAAACCCGGTATCCCTTTAACGGATCTATATCCTGAAATTAACAAGAAACGACGCACGTAATGGATGACCGAATATGAAGCATCGCAAGAAGGACATTGCTTCAAGAAGGTACATCCATATATCCCCATGCACCCTTGGTTCATGGGAGAACGCATCCCTGAGGCCACGTGTAGATCAATAGTTCAATCGAGACCATGTAATTGAGTAAGCATATCTGCACCTTATTTGTCACAAAAAATCTCCCCAGTGTAGATATTGCGAAGTGTATTAAGGAAACTTGGAACATTTATTGATGGAATGCCCTATATTTCATAGTGAAAGAGATATTTAATTTAATTTAATTTTGAGCAGTAATATAGACCATCCATTTAACTTTGTAGTAATTTTGAGTTCTAATAACATATTTATATTTAAAGCAGTACACAAATATTTAGTTGAATGCAATCTAACCAAGTGTAAGCGTTTGATTTTACCTTTGTTTTGAAATATGTATTTGTTACTATAAATATTTTGACATGTACATCGTATGGCTTAAAAATGTAATAAACTTTTAAAAAATCATGTATATTTGAAGTATTTTTACCCAATACCTATAAACCTAACCTTTGCTATCCAGACATATTCTGAAATCCCTGCGGTATTTCTAGATTCAATTGTAGTATATTAAAAAACATAAACTCTAAAGCGTAGTCAGAAACTCTCCTTTAGTTACCTTGATTTGGTGTACCGTAAAGAAATCGGTAAATAAAATTATCCCCGTGATTAAATTCTGTGTACCTCTCATTCACCTTCATACTAAATTAACAACTAAAATACATGTATATTACATGGAATAAAAGGTAGGAATTTATCAACAATACAACAACCAACAACAACAACCAACAATCATCATCTTGTTGTTGTTCTTTAACAATCATTAGATTGTCACAGTACCTACCACTATACTAATATAAGCGCAAATTTATCGTAATTTGATAACTTCCATTGTTGAAGAATATAATTGAAAGGAAACATCCAGACAAACTGGTAATTTCATGCGAATTCGAGCGATTGAATCTTCATTTGTTCAGTAAAAAGTATTATTATAATTACCAAATTTTGCTTTGAATCACGTGAGAATAGTTTTAGGCCAGTTAATAATTTTGGGATCTAATACACAAGGAAATGGTGAGAACAGCCTCATCATTGCCGGTCTATTACAGCTGTTACACGAGCTTTCCACCCTCACAGAGATGCTCAAATGGTTGTGCTCACCGTACCTAACTCCATTGAACATTTAACTTATTAATAGTGGGTATAATGAATTCCGAATGCTGTCCCCTTCGCAACTCAGGTTTAACACCGTAGCCCAAGTTGGCCAATAAACGAGGCCAAATGAGCGGACTCGAGTGCCCTCCTGTGAATTCCATCCCTTGCTAGCTCGTATTCGCTGTCCCACTCCTCGACCCCTAAAGTTAAATTGCCTCTATACCTAGATATAATTCTCAACTACAATAAACTGATCACCCGAACTCCTGTCGAGTCCGAGGAACTTTTCCCAGCCAATGAACTGGTGTGAGACGCGAAGGAAGAAAGACGAGGTGGAGTTTTTTGTAACCTCTCGCGACGACCCTTCCACTATTGGAGCCCTGAACCTTTGAACTTTCCCAACTTGCACTGGTAAAGATCTCAGAGGGACCTAATCAGAGGGCATCTCAAGCTATGAACGGAGAAAAAGTATCCACCACCCAACCCTTGAGTCCTCCAACTCCTGGGAAATTGACTTTCTAGAAGTTTAAAACTGCTTTATTCGTATAAATAGTTGATTTTATGAGCAAGAGGTAGACGGAAAGTTAATTACTGTAGTCATACTTAATCTCCAATAATCTCTTTATTTCTTTATTGGAGTGAAACATACGTTTTTACAGCCATAAAGTTAATTACATAAGGTGAAAAAAATACTAATATCAAATTAAATAGGCACTTACTCATGGGATTAAACTTATTCTCATATTACTTAAATATTCAGATCACAAAACCAGGTATTTTAAGTTCTCAGTACGAATTGAAATGTGCATTTATAAAGTTTTATGGGAGCGTGTACATTCGATCATGAGATCAGCAGGAAGAACACGAGGCGCGATTTTAGGGTAAAAAGATTCTAATATAATGGGCAGATGAGATCCATAGACGATCTGTCGTTTTGGACATTATTATTTACCTTTCTTTGTTCGGTATCTTCTTGGCCCATTTCATTGACTATTGACACGAAAAATTACACTCTGATCATCAAAAAGTTGGAAGATGAGATAGTTATGTGATTTGATCGGTATAATTAATTGCACCCTTGCTTTACGTTCAACATTAATCGAAAGATACACTTGTTATGAGTAAACCCATTCTAAATATAAGTATTAGTTTTTAGGACGTCCCCATGAAGAGGGACGCCTATTGGAATTGATTGGGGGGAGGGAAAACCCAAGCATGAGAAAAAAAATAACCACATACAAATCCGTTTCGGACCATCCAAAGACCGAATCCGTAAAAAAAAACCATAGGTGTATGTCTGAGTGTGTGTGTGTTTGACAAATATTGTCAACGCTGCCCAGGCCACAATTCTCAACCGAATTTTGAGATTCTTTCTTTGTTCGATCCCAATTTTAGTCTAGTTGTGCAACAAACCTCGAAAATTTCGAATTTCAAGATGGTAGAGGGGTAACGGAAAGGGGTAAAGCCAAAAAAACGTGTTTTTTTTTACAATATTTGTCGACGTCACCCAGGCTACAATTCTCAACCAATTTTTGTGATTCTTATTCTGTTCTATTAAGAATTCGATATAGTTTTGGAACGTATGCCAGGAGTTTTAAATTTCATCATGGAAGGAGGTGAATAGAGGGGGTAATACTGATAATCAATATAAACAATTCTCGTCCCATTTTTGTGATTCTTTTTTTGTTCAACAATGAATTCGGTCTAGTTTTGGAAGGTATAACAGGGTTTTCAAATTTCATTATGGAAGAGGTGAACGGAGGGGGTAACAGGAATAAATCATGATTTCTTAACTATGCTCGTCAAATTTTCCTAATCATGTTTTTATTCAATAATGAATTTGGTCTAATTTTGGAAAATATCTCAGCATTTTCAAATTTCATACTGGAAATTTTATGATCGGAATTTACTGCCGGTGGAGGGAATCAATGAGGGGTGGGGGGTTCCGAGAAGTTATGATACTTTTTTCTGTTATTTTAACGCTCACCAAATTGATCCGTTCATACTAATGTAATGCATGCATTTTCCACCAATATGTTTCAAAAACGAACTAAAGTTGAATACCCTTCTCTAAACACAATGTGGCTCCGTAAGTCCAACAATATCATACTTCTGAAATAAAAAACAACTTTTATTAACTGTTACTACTTCATCATGTAAATTTTATTCCGCTTTAGTAAGATAATAAGAGTCGGTGTATCTGAAGCCCCGCTTTTGTTGCTGGTTATAATCTGTTAATGAAGAACGCTCTGTATTTCACGCTTCCGTTCAATCGTTTAGAAGAAGTAATGTAGACCTGAGGGCTCTTGTATGGATCTCTCTCCACAAGTGGTTTGGGACCCCGGCTAAAAATGTATCTTAATGAATCTGAGAATTGAATATATACATTTGTGTGTGTCTGTCACTCAATCTGTGTGATTGTGATCGATGATGAGGATTATACTTCCCGGAACAACATGGACATTATTTGGGTTAGCTTTAAAGAAAGGTGAAAGATTAAAAAAACCAGCCATTAGTGTAGAAATTGTCATTCCCGAAAAAGGGGGTTTTCTGAAAGGGGGAATAAATCAGACCAGATACCCCAGACCCTTGGTTGGAAATCAAACAGGTACTTAGATTGGTAAATTAGACGTTCTTAATTTTCTATTTTATCCCTCTCTGTTTTCAAATATAAATAGATAGATAGATTTTATTGACCCATATGGATACAATCCTTGGGCCAAGAGAGTTGGTACAGAATTTTACAAAACAAATATATCATTCTGCAGACGTGGTATCTAAACAATCACGCAGATGGTACAACATAACAATCTGACTCAAGTTGGCAATTAAAAAAGGAAATCAGCAGCCGTAGATGGGAAAAGAGAGCTTAACTTGCCAGGGGTCAAATTTGAGTTCATATATTTTTAACACAGAATGTGTTTTTGCGATGACCTACTAAAATCGTCAAAAAAAAAAAAAAAAAAAAACCGACAGAAAAAACCGTTATGCGCCTTTTATAATGATTTTCACGTACAACCAAGCCGTTGGTAGGGAAATGGAACTTCCGCAATTTTAATCGCACAGAAATCGTTCACCATTCGTTGGAAAGCTCCTGATTTATCCAACCATATTATGTTAACTACTGCGAAGTGCGTGGCCATCAACCTGAGTTATGAGCATGGTTATTTGAATCAATTGTTTACACACAGATGATCATTCTCAATAATTGATATTGTCAACATGATTGCAACCGCTTGTAAATTTTCTTATGATTTTCACGTACAACCGAGCCGTTGGTAGGGAAATGGAACTTCCGCAATTTTAATCGCACAGAAATCGTTCACCATTCGTTGGAAAGCTCTCAATTTATATAGTATTTTTCTTGTAGTTACATATTTATTTATATAATATTTATAGGGTTTTAGACCAAATTAAATGTCTAACAATTATTTATTTTATTATTGCCAAATATTGTTATTATTCACGTGCAACCAAGCCGTTGGTAAGGAAATAGAATCATCGCAAAAACACATTCTGTGTTCCTATGATTTCATACAGAGTATGGAAAAAGAAATAAACCGGGGGGTGCAGGGGGGCGGAGCCCCCCGCCGAGGCGCAAAGCGCCGAGTTTTTCTCCACATTATGCTGAACAAAATCGTTTTTTGGGACGATTTTTTAATTTTCCAATCAAAATGTACGATTTTCGGAAGTTTGAAAGAAGCGTGCCCGAAAATTGCAAATTTTCAGCAGGTTTCAGCAGATTTTCAGCAGACTTGCTAAGCTGCAGTTTTTCTTGATTATAAACAATGAAAAATGTAAAAAATTCAAGTTTTGATGATTAGGGGGGGGAAAGAGAGATAGTTTTGGTACCAAAAACACATTTAAAAAAGTAATTTTTTGACCTAATCTTCGTTTTTTAGTTCTCCTGAAAAAAAAAAAAAAAAAAAAAAAAAAAAAAAAAAAAAAAAAAAAAACCTTGCCAAGTTAAGTTACCTTTTCCCTTGCACGGTCACATATATAGATAGAAGCAGAGTTTAAAAAGCAAGCGATAATACATGTAGTCCAGCACTAGATAGTAGCGATTCGGAGAGACGCCATAACAGGCAACAGATCAATAAGAAAGGAGCATACAAATGGTAGGACAGATACATTTTATGAACATAGTGATATAGTTACATAAGAAATAAATTACGAGATGAGCAAGTAAGCAAGGTACATATAAGAATAAAGCATGTAAGCAAATAAGTATGGCAAGTAGTAAGTAATAAAGTGGGAGGGGGGGGGGGGGATAAACCAATCAGTAAGAATAAAGTGAAAGCGCCAGACAGGAATAAATAGCAGCAAGAGGGACAATAGGTTTAAGCTTTTAAATGACTAAAATACAAACTCTAAATAGATAAGATCAGGTTTCTTTTCTAATGATTCACTCGTAAATGAGAGAATGCGAACTCTTAGTGTTTGGTCTCCCGAGCCCAGCCGTCGTTTAAATTGCTCAGTGAGAGATAGGGGGTCTGGAACACTGGTGAGATAAATTTCACGCTGGCACAGCTCAACATGGGACAAGAGAATAACCTATGGAACAGGTTGCCAGGCTCCAACCAATCGCATAAAGAACATATATTACCATTAAATGTCAAGATTTCCACGTCGAACAGAATGCGAGGCATATATTTACCAATCACTCTCATCTGAGCGAAAAGTCTCAGGATACTAATAGGTAAATTAGCTAACAAGTAGAGTACGGGAGTACCAGGAGGTGCAGCAGCTAAAATCCTATATACAGGCGAAAAATTAGTATTTGAAGCCCGGATGAGATCCCTCCTCTAGATATAGGCCTCCAGGCCAGGCATGGCTGAGCCGCATATACCACAAAACGCCACCAGTGAGAAGCCCTGGTAACTTTGAATTGCAAGTACACTAAAATTAACCCTCTGCAACACAGCTCTTAGCTGACCAAACCAGCTATAACGCAGGTCACAGTCACCCTGCGAAAGATGGATCAAGCGCTCCGGGAACTTCCTTGGTAGTCTCTCCTCTGGCATACAAGCTATTTTACCCAACCACGTCAAAGCCTCTCGAATAACCCTAGTAGTCAGAGGCAGTGCACCAACTTCGTTCCTCACAACGAAATCAGGGGTGGATCGTGACACCAGACTCATGACTGTTTTTCTCTTAAAATATCTAAGTTGAACTCTCTCTACCAGATCCAGGTATCGCAGTGCCCAGACAGGGGAACTATAAAGCAAAGCTGACCTGTCTAAAGCATCAAATAGGGTAGCTTTGACCAAGAATTAGTTTTGGCCTTCACCATTATTTGACAAATAACCCAGGTCTTGTAAATGGCATACCCGAACAAGTATAGGATGCCACTTGCTCCAACTGCATATCACCAAATGTGGCCGGAAATCGTAATGGTTGCCACCAACCCTGTGAAAACTCATTAACTTGGTCTTGCTCGTTAAGCAATCACCAAGGCCATCAGCTACCCCAGCCCCAGGCCAGCAACCCAGGGGGGGGGGGGAGGGGGGCTATTGAGTTCAGTTCACAACATTCATGTAATTTTTCAACTTCCGGCTTATATCTACCAGTGAGACACCCAGTAATCTGCGTACAAAAGCAGGATCAAGTCCGAGGAATCATCAATAGCTAGATTCCTGACGCCCTTCTCCCAGAAAAAATACCTCCAAGTAACCCAGAAAAAGTGCAAACAGCAACGACTTTCCCCTGAAGAACATCCTCTGTAAGATCTATCGCAGATGAAAGCTCTTGGATTCACTCGAACTATTAAACATGCATTGGAGTAAAGAGACTTGAGTATTCTTATATATTTTGAGATCACGAAATTTAAAACCCACGAAAACACAGAACGCACATATTTTTTCAAGTCTCAGTTGGAGATGAGCTACCGAAGTAAGGGTAAACACATTGTCCACACAACCTTTTCCAGACCGAAGTCCCCCGTTGATCTCCGGCAGCAAATCACTACCCTCGACCCAAGCCTGCAAACGGTCCACCATAATTTGAGTCAAAATCTTTAGTATGAAATTTACTAAGGCTATACCTCTATAATGATTTGGATCACGGATATCACCTTTTTTGTGTATTAACACCAATAATAACTCACACCATCTTCCAGGGAGCTCCTCGACATCAAAAAATTTTTTTTTCAAAAAGACATGTCAAATAACAAACCCAATTGGATGGAAGACTCTTATAAAACTCAGCACAGAAGCCGTATGACCCTGGCGCCTTGCCTGACTTGCACCTATTAATGCTTTGTCCACTGTAAACTCTCTGTCCAGAGGTACCTGGCATCGAAAAACTGGCAATTTTCAAACTCCCTAGTAGGGTGCACCTTATGGTAAAATGCCTCCCGCTCTGACAAGGGTATGCGAATACCTACTTGGCGTTTACGTCTGTAAAAATTTTGTAGCCTCCCAGAACTGCTGCGAATCACACACCACTGCTAGTCTCTTTGTCACTGCCTTATGGTACAGTTTCTTTCTCCAGGTAAGCAAGTTAGTATGGGATTTGCTCTTCCAAGTAAGTTCCGATGTAAAAGGGGCTAAAAATGTCATTTTCCTACAAAATTTCTGAAATTGTTGTAGACTTTTCATAGCCTCCTTACACTGAGCATCATGTCATCATCGGAAACTTCACCTCAGAATTCACAACCACATCCACCTTCATGCCCAGGGCTTCAGATGCCTCAACCATCGCCTGATATAAATTATCACTGAGCAATCCTACATTATCATAAACGCCAATCAGAGTACTTCTCCTTGAGTATTTTAAGAAGTCGGAGAAAGATTGAGCCAACTCCGGTTTCCATTGAGAGACTGTTTCGACATTTGGTATGATAGGCTGATAGCCGCCAAATTCAGATCATTTTCCCGTTATAAAGTTCTACTATAACGGGAAAATGATCTGAATTTGGAACCCACTCATTGACCACTCTAAGATTGACAACCCTAACCAGGCAACAACACCATACAAGGTCCTTAGAACTCCTTCCGACCGATGAGCAAAAAGTAAACTCTCCCGGTCTATCCCCCCCCTGGAGCGCCCATTCAGCAAAATCAACCCAAACGATTCCAAAATCTCTACCCAATTCCTTGCACCTGTGGAGATAATTGGGTCCAAAGACGATTAATTCGGGGCTAAGTGACAAGGGAGCTCATCTGTCTACACAGAGTTTAGATTGCCTACTCGCATATTCCATTCTCTACCAATGAATAAGCTGGGGTAACAGTTCATCAGAGAAATAG
Source organism: Adelphocoris suturalis (assembly GCA_030762985.1). Classification (NCBI taxonomy): domain Eukaryota; kingdom Metazoa; phylum Arthropoda; class Insecta; order Hemiptera; family Miridae; genus Adelphocoris; species Adelphocoris suturalis. Next base: position 439,014 of record CM061045.1, read on the forward strand.
CCTCTAATAATATGGCTAATTCCTCTAAGGTAAAATTCCTGCACTAAAGTAAACATTTCCGATAGTAAAAATATGTTCGCTTCATCTAAATTTAACAAAAATCCACTGATCTTTAATCTCTATGACTTCTTTAGGATAAATATTACTCTTATAGCACAGCGCTAGACCACTACTCCCCCGCCCCCTGGAGCCTACTCTCCTTGCAAAAGAATGAATAAATTCGAAACCCACTAGGCATCCAGGATAAGAGGTAGGTGACTCCAACACGAATAACGTCGCGACGACGCAAATCTCTATCTCTATCTCTATCTCTACTATTAATAAGAATGAAACTCCGTCTGTTTGTCTGTCTGTCGTGTCTATGCACGGCCAAACGGCTGAGTGGGCCGGATCTACGAGTGGGGGGATCTTCTTGGGATTTTCCGATAGGGGGTATAAGCGAATTTAAAATTTTCTAATCCCACCCGAACCATGGGCCGTAGGGCGGGAGGGGGGTCGAAGTAAGAATTAATGTGCGCTTTTTGGACTTCCCCGCTTCCCCTACCCCTCTAAACGGCCGTCGAAAATTCCGGAAAAATACCGGTTTCGTAGGTTTTGAAACGAGAAAGACGACGGCGCGATCGGATCGCGAAAAAAGTATCGGGAAATGCGTCAAAAAAATGCGAAAGTACGGACCGTGTTTTCTCGAAAAGTCCGCCGAAAAACTACGTTTTTTCCGATTAAAATATACCCCATAAAGGTACGTTTTTCGGAACGGTTTTCGCGGGCGAAATACAGCTTTGGGTCCGCCGAATCTGAATCCGAAATCGGATATCGAAAAAAGTGACGAGAACTCGGTCAAATTGCGAGCGGAAGCGAGCAAAGCGATTAAAATGATTCTGCCGTGGACGAGAGAAGGCTCAAGAATTGACGTGAAGGGTTCGATGTCACAACATTGCGAGGCGAGCAGGTATGCCTACATAGGTACCTACCTTGCGAGCGAAGCGAGAGCCATTTCAAATAATAAATACGGACTTTGTCCTACACATATACAGGTATACCTTGCGAGCGAAGCGAGCAACATCCCCGAATAAACTTTTCGTGGTTCCACGTAGTTTTATAAGATTTAATTTGTTTGTAATAATTCCCAACTGAAAAAAACGTCTGCCAAGTTGGGTGGGCAGTATAACTTCCTCAAGCGAGCGAAGCGAGCAGCATCCCCTACAGAAGTTAAATCTACCCTTAGCGAGCAGCATCCTCTACAGAAGTTAAACCTACCCTTAGAGATCTACCGTTTGCGAGCGAACCGAGCAACATCCCCTAAATGCCATACTTTGCGAGCGAAGCGAGCAACATTTTCTACATGCCAGACTTTGCGAGCGAAGCGAGCAACATATCCTACATGCCAGACTTTGCGAGCGAAGCGAGCAATATTCCCTACATGCCACACGTTGCGAGCGAAGCGAGCAACTTAATGGGAGGTCCGGGGGGCTTGCCCCCCGGCTGGACGTGGAGGCGAGCGTAGCGAGCCGGAGCGGCTAGTTATTAATAAGAATGAAACTCCGTCTGTTTGTCTGTCTGTCTGTCTGTCGTGTCTATGCACGGCCAAACGGCTGAGTGGGGGGTGTGTACGAGTGGGGGGATCTTTTTGGGATTTTCCGATAGGGTGTATAAGCGAATTTAAAATTTTCTAATCCCACCCGAACCATGGGCCGTAGGGCGGGAGGGGGGTCGAAGTAATAATTAATGTGCGCTTTTTGGACTTCCCCGCTTCCCCTACCCCCTCGGTTTTCGCGGGCGAAATACACTTTGGGTCCGCCTTCCCCTACCCCTCTAAACGGCCGTTGACAATTCCGGAAAAATACGGGTTTCGTAGGTTTTCCTACGAGGAAGACGACGGCGCGATCGGATCGCGAAAAAAGTATCGGGAAATGCGTCAAAAAAATGCGAGAGTACGGACCCGTTTTCACGAAAAGTCCGCCGAAAAACTTGGTTTTTTCCGATTAAAATATACCCCATAAAGGTACGTTTTTCGGAACGGTTTTCGCGGGCGAAATACAGCTTTGGGTCCGCCGAATCTGAATCCGAAATCGGATATCGAAAAAAGTGACGGGCAGTCGGTCAAATCACGAGCGGAAGCGAGGGGAACCGTTTAATATGAGAAATTAATCGACCCGGGCCGCCCGTTTCACAACGTTGCTTACCAGAAGGGACCCTCACAGGGGGGTTCCCATTTGCACTTCTACGCAAGGCGAGCAGGTATACATAGGTACCTACCTTGCGAGCGAAGCGAGAGCCATTTCAACAGAATAAATACGGACTTTGTCCTACACATATACAGGTATACCTTGCGAGCGAAGCGAGCAACATCCACTAATAAACTTTTCGTGGTTCCACATAGTTTTATAAGATTTAATTTGTTTGTAAGAATTTCCAACAGAAAAAAACGTCTGCCAAGTTGGGTGGGCAGTATAACTTCCTCAAGCGAGCGAAGCGAGCAGCATTCCCTACAGAAGTTAAACCTACCCTTAGAGACCTACCGTTTGCGAGCGATGCAAGCAACATCCCCTACATGTTGGGTGGGCAGTATAACTTCCTCAAGCGAGCGAAGCGAGCAGCATCCCCTACAGAAGTTTAACCTACCCTTAGGGATCTACCGTTTGCGAGCGAAGCGAGCATCATTCCCTACATGTTGGGTGGGCAGTATAACTTCCTCAAGCGAGCGAAGCGAGCAGCATCCCCTACAGAAGTTAAACCTACCCTTAGAGATCTACCGTTTGCGAGCGAAGCAAGCAACATCCCCTACATGTTTCAATTGCGAGTGAAGCGAGCAACATGCCCTCATACCACACTTTGCGAGTGAAGCGAGCAACATTCCCTACATGCCACACTTTGCGAGCGAAGCGAGCAACACTCCCTACATACCACACTTCGCGAGCGAAGCGAGCAATTTAATGGGGGGTCCGGGGGGCTTGCCCCCCGGCTGGACGTGGAGGCGAGCGTAGCGAGCCGGAGCGGCTAGTAACCTATATGGATGGGCCTTGTCTCGCTCACTCCCATACTTACGAGAAATTTGAACGGGTCCGCTCAACTCGTCATGTATGGAATCTTGGAAAAATGTAATCCAAAATTATGACAAAAATGACCCAGAGGGAATGATTTCCGAGGTTGATTTGCAATATCCAAAATGGCTTCACGATCTTCACAAATATTTCCCATTAGCTCCAGAACATGACTATCAAAAGCTGTGCATTACTCTCCATAATAAAGAACGATATGTTGTACGTATAGACACTTTGAAATTGTACATTAGCTTAGGTTTGGAAATTACTACTATCCATTGCGTTATCAAATTTAATCAGAAACCATTTATGAAAACATACATAGACTCTAATATCAACAAACGCGCACCTAGTTCAAACGACTTTGAAAAAGATTTCTGTAAGCTCATGAATAAATCTGTATTTGGACGGGCGATGCTGAATTTACGTAAGCGCCAAGATATTAGACTCTGTGATATAAAAAGAGAAAAAAAAAAAAAAAAAAAAAAAAAAAAAAAAAAAAAAAAAAAATTCGTGGCTTGTCATATGACTGGTAACACTATAAAATTTAAGCAAACCTCGGATTTTCTGTCTTGGGTTTATCCAAACTTTTAATGTATGATTTCTTCTACAACAAACACCTTGAATATGATCTTAATCTCAAGCTGTGTTACATCGATACAGATTGCTAGTTTATTGAAACATTGATTGACCCCTACCAAATCGAAAATAAAATAAATACTTTACCATGGGGACATTATAAAATCCCTGAATAGAAGAACCTATAACAGAGCTTAATCACTCTTATTATGGGTGTTCCGTTTTATGTAATTAGAGGAAGAAAATAGAATACAGGAACGGGAAAGTGTCTTTTTTTTAATGTGAGGTTTAAGGGTTGGCTATTGGGGTGGTTTGGAGGCCAACTTAAGTAGTCCACAGTTCCCATTCCTGTAATTTAATTTTTAAATTTTAATTTTATTTTATTTATTTTTTTAATTTTTAGGCAAAATCTACGTACCTATTTGATCTTATAAAATATCGTAATTCAAGTTTATGTGAAATACCATTGCCACGTAAACATTTGTTTCTTCTGGAGGATTGGCTGAAAAATCCACCGTAATTATAATAATCGATTTTGAGTTTGTAATGTTATCTGAATGTTTACTCGTGTCCATTACGTAAATGCATTTATCTTAATTAATCATTTAATCTTAAAATATTTCAAAAACAAGAGCGAATTTACCATCTGTGATTAAAGATTGGGAAGCTACCATTACGCATGTAGGATATTGAATGTTTCTAAAAATGTTGGTTTCATCAAATGTAAAAGTATTTCCGTCGATACTCGGCTTTTAGATACACTGCCGATTTCTGAAATGGAACGGTATATTTTTTAGATCAGCTAATTCCTTCGCCAACCTGATTTTGCATAGGGGATCAAATTCAATTAGAGGTACTCGTATCAAGAACTCATTCATGATCACTTTTCCTTCTGCAGGTAGATCAGTTACATTTGTTTTCTCACTTTCCATCGGAAAATAACATTAGCATCTGTATCTCTGATAAAGGAAACTACGAATTCTCCTTTATAAATTGGTATTTTAATATCTTCAAAAAACCCTAGGCCTAAATTTGAGAGATTCCCACATACGTAGAACGTTTGTCTTTTCGCAGTTGTTGTAATATTTTTGTTCAGGATTTTTTTATTGTAAATTTTTTTCGTTATTGATTTATGATGGTGTTCAACAATTCCATCTGTTTTGTTATTTTTCATAGCGTTAACTGCAGCACCTCCACCCAACAACTCAATCGTATGATAACCCCGTTTACTTGTTTGTATGCCGCTCGGATCTTGGCTTGTTGGCCCGAAGTCATAGAAAAATTCAATGAGTTATTCATTAATAAGTATTTGAAACGCCTTCTTATTATTATTTAAATTTAAGTTGCGGTTCAATCACCATTCTAAATGTTAGTTTTAGATTCATCGCAGTACCTACCTGCCACTAATACCCACACTCTCTCATTCAAATCAGCATGTTTTGATTTTAATCGGCTCCATGCCTTATCCTCTAAAAATTTGTCAGAAAGGCGTCTGTCCTCTGTTTTAGGGTTATCTCTATAGAAAATATCATGTTCTTTCACGGTCTCATGGAGTTTGTTCATACCCACTTGTCGTTTCTGTGAACGCGAATCCAAATTCATCTCCGGTCCCAGAAAATTATACCCTGGAGCATGGATATCGAAAGGAATTTTTTTCAGTATTGAATTGAAAAAACCCGATTCTACCTGGGCTCCTTTCAGAAATTGCTTTGGTACTGCGGAAACGAAACGGATTAAATATTATATGCCTTTCAGAGAGTCTATAATCTCTTCGAGACGATCATTGAAGAAATTGAGGATGACTACTTTTTCATTATTGAATTTAATGTTCCCAGTCTTTTCCTGACAGTATATGTTATGAAGTCAAGCAATCAGCTCGATTAAATTATCGATATTTTTATATTCTGTAAGATTTTCATTAAACTCTAACACACCTGATCCAACTTGTTCAGTTTTGTTCTCATCATTGTATTTTTTTCTATATACGCTTAACTAGGCATGTCCATTTATCACCTTTGCTAGACTTTGGTTTTTTGGATATTTGGTTATTTCCTTGGAACATAAATTCCTTGGAACACGTATTTTTCCGTAAATTTCTAATCATGCGGTGTGTAGTACTGTTCGAATGGAGCCTTTTTATAAGTTAACAACCGCCAAAGATCTAAAGTGCCCATATACCTTTTTGTCTCTACTATAATATCATTTTTATCGAACGCAACAGGTGTATTTCCATTCACGTACGATTCTTTTTGATCATAATAATAAAGACCAAATGATTTATCACTGGCTCTTGGTAGAAACATAGCGATTTTCCCCAACTCCATTTATTTAGATGCTCCATCACTAGGTGTATCGTATATTTTACTCTCATCCCCCTGAGGGTATTTTTCTAAAGCCTCAGCAGCAGGATTTGGTTCAACCTCAACATTTGGTTTATTTGATATCATTTTTACAGGTGTACTGTGATGAGTAAAGAGTGTCCAGAGGAAATTTTATAGTTTCGTTAGATTCTTCTGCACTACTTTCCTCGTCATCCACTTGGTCATAATCATCATATTGATTTTTAAAATGAGCTTTGGAATGGAAATTGGAATCTTTGGAAAGGTACAAGCTGAGTTTCAACTTTTTTGTTTCTAGATTCTCAATAGCGGTCGTAATAGGTTTATAATCATTAGCTGCCTCCTTTTTAATGAGATTCTAAATAGCACTTTTTATAGGCTCATATTCTTCTTTTTTGTAAAAGTTATGTAAATCTTGATGTTTCTTCTGTGCGCGTTTAAACTCAGCAATTAACTATTTTTTAAGGAAATCCAATTTCTCAGCCCCCTTAGCGCTGGTACTCGATTTTTGTTTATCCATCTTGACCATTCTCTCTTATTATGATTCTACACTAGTGAGTGAATCTATAGTATTAGGAACGCCAAAAGAGAAATCGCACATGAGCTTACCAGTCGATTACGTTAGGACTTTATATCCGACTGCATACAGCCATACGAGTGAATTTCATACAACCTCGAATTTTTCTACGAGTGTATCTATTGTCCAGGGAACGTCCATTCATCGTTAAAAGAACGTCATTTAACGTTCTTTTGACGTTCAAGAGTCGTTCAGGGGTCGTTCGAGTTACGTTCGTTTATCGTTAAAAGAACGTGATTTAGCGTTCATTTAACGTTCAGGGGTCCTTCGAAGGTCGTTCAGGGGTGATTTGTTTATCGTAGTAATATTATTTCATTCAACTGACATTGGTATTTCCCACATTTCTTGTTCTTGGTTAAATCAATTGTTATAAATCCGTGGTCCTTCTCCCAACACTGCGCACAACATTTAGAAAATTGTCATGTCACCAACAACGAAGACTTTGTATATGTTTTTCAAATAATATTTTTTCTACGGAAATATAAACACAATATTGACATTATTGCGTATCACCTGTCTGTCAACCAAGTTGTAGCTCACTGAGCCAAATAAATACAGGCAGTATCTTTATGACGCCCGGTTGTGAAACAATTTTTAATTTCTATTTGTTTCTCGAGTTGTCAATCATAAAAAACCACTAATGAATCAGGATGACAGTTGCCAACTGAAGTTACATCTTCGCAATTAACGAACGAAAAACAAATTTCCCGACCTACTTCATTTTCCACAGAACGATAGCGATCGAGCAATTCCTGGAAAAGAGGTTGGTTGAGTGATTTGCTGAATATGTATAAATTAGTGTAATCGATCCAATTCTTTTATACGAATTTCATAAGCAATGTTGTTTTACCACAGTTACTGGAACCAATTATTATCGCCCCCATGATATCAGGAAATTCGTTATTGTTCTTCGGTGGTCGTGAGCCAAAAGGAGTAACAACGCACTCGTTTTTTGTCTTTTGTGGTTTTTTTCATTGTACTCGTAGCTTTGAGTTTAGTATATTGTTATTTATTGTGAGCTGAAAAATAAATTAATAAAAATAATAACTTAAATAATAATTGATAATTTTTTCTCGATGCTACTGATCAAAAACGGGTAATATTACAGAGAAAAAGGAGGTAATTCTGCGTTTCCGAGTCTCTATGATACATTTCCCAAGGGCCGAGAGCGGTGAGCTCGGTGAGTGAAATCCCAAACGACCTTGACCTGCGTCAAGGTTTTACCTTCTGCGAATGCCACCTTTTTCATTAAAGCTTACAGTTTATATATTCTTATGTATCGTCAGTAGAAAAAAAAGAAATAATGATCATGACAAAATTAAACCTTTTTTTAAAATAATTTCTGATAGGTAAAATGAGCCAATAATCTCTTCACCATCCAACGCTTTTAATTTGTAAATGATGGGTTCCGTGTAAACCATCCTATCAATAATGAAAATTCATTCGTCCAGTTACTAACATATTAAATGCCAAGGGGTCACTCCAAGCATATTTTGAGAATGTATCTATCACATTGAGCATATATTTATTACCATCATTTTCATCACTATAGCTCGTCATCACAATCATATCTACAGCACATAAATCATCTACCCCCAAAGTCACAACTTTACGGTTTTTGAGCATTTTTATGATTGGTTTATACAATTCAAATGCTTCTGTTGGTCTATTGTTCGTACTAATATCATTATGATTGGATTTCCATTCCCTCGTAAAAAATTGACTCTTGTATAATCTCTCTGACTATTGTATACCTTACACTTTGCCACTTTTCTCCAAGAACCATTCGAGGCTTGATCCGTCGATGAATTAATGAGATCAGTTTTTTTTTGCATTTGAGACAATAAAGTCGTTCCGTCATTTTTCGAATAATTTCAAGTATACAATAATATCTGCTCCTGAAAAATTGAGTTCAACCCCTGACAAGCTCCAATTCTATTTTATTAATGGATCTCACTGTCTTATTATTGGGAATGTAATTGATTTCATTTGGTTGTTCTGTACATAATGAACCAAAACGAATCTGTTCCGTTTTAGGGCAGAACGTGTGTAGTATATCTTCCTCTTTGTGAGTATTAGAGTCGGTGAAGTGATTAGTGATTGCTGGTTTTACTAGGTTGGCATGGATTTTTATCACTTTGAAAGGATCTAATCTGTGATATGATTCAGCAGTGTAATAAGTATTTTTCTTGAAATAACTCGGCGCGGACGACTTTCATCGAGAAACCCCCAGCAAATTGCTTAGACTCGATAGATCCACGTCAGCAGGCATTTTCATTTCAATTTTACCAGTCGTTTCATTCATACGAAGATAATACGAATCCTCATCGATAGCGAACCCAGGAAGATTTTCATAATTTAACTTGAAGAAGTCCAAGAACAAATTCTCAAAATTATTCATTTTATAATTCCCTCAACCTATGTAAAATATATGATGATCGTCATCTTTGCCAGTTTCAGGGTCCTATTTGTGAAAATTAACTTGAATAGGTTCGGGAACATTTTAGAACGTAATTTCCACATAAAATCCGGTCAAACCTAGTAAATAGCCCTTATTTTCGTTTAGATGAATGGGTTGTTCTAATCGCAACCTCAAATTCGAACCGCTGCTAGTTATTTTGAAGAGCGTCATGATTATAGAATAATCGGTATTCTTGCTAACACCTTTCTCTTGTCTATCTTCTTATTTAAAAAAAAAAAAAAAAAAAAAAAAAAAAAAAAGTTCCAAAGTTCCACTGAGTCGAACGGTTGCAGGTTCTGTTTATGACAAGGGGTGTGGTAAATTCGGTGATGGGCTTGTGGGGTGTGGGTTGAGAAATAACAAGAAAAACGAGAGGGGGGTTGTGTTTTCTAACCAACACAGTCCTCGGTTAGATCATATTCTACTCCACCATTTATGCTTTTTCTGTATACTAGATAAGGTATTGTGTTTAAATCATCAAGAATTTCATTATCGATCGATCCAAGTCTCAAATCCAAGCCTCGATCCAAGTCTCACTTGGCACGCAAGTGACAAATAGCAACAGAACGCATCAGTAAATACCATAAGTCTCTCGCCAAATTTTGTTTGAATTTTTTTTTCAGTTTTACAACACTATATGAATTACTAAATTCTTGTTCAGAATACTTTTTCAGCTCATTGAACTTCCCCTGATTGGATTTACCAAGGGTGTAGATTGCGTTCAATGAGGAAAACATTTTGAACGGTTTCTCAGCAATCGAAGCTCTTTGCCTTTCTTATTATAGTGTGTTGAAAATTTTACAAACATACTTCGCCTTTTTCAATTTCCCGTAGGTAAAAATTTTTTCCAGAATCTAAAACAATTAAAATTTTTTTTTAAATTTCACGTTGGTAGAACTACTTACCAGCTCGAAAGTATAAAGTTTACATGATCCGTCATGAGGGGTTATGCACTAAATATTGACTCAGAACCTTCTTGGGGGGGGGGGGGGGGGGGGCTGTGTCGTACGTTTTGACAATGTAGTACATCAGTACTACGTAGAACTTCGTGCCAGGATCCCCAAAATGTATACTACTGAGTTGATCCATCTAAAGCCACTCTCGTATGAATACAATACTACCTTAAAGATACTAATTACATGGCCATGTGTCAACGTCCTGAATAGTGCACTCCCGCCCACCCTGCTATGCGCGGAAGTATGTCATGCATAGACCCAGAACTATATAGCATGCACACACGCATTGGTGGAAAAAACCTAAACGAAACATGAGATGTACAGTTAAATGATGCAAATTTCAGGATTCCTGTATATTTCATGTAGGTATTTTATATTTGTCGGAATTTCTTATAGTTCCCTCAAGGGCATATTTACCTCAAGTTGCCAAATATAAAAGAGATTAGAATAGTTATGTACGCTTATGAAATGAAGTTTCTGCTAAGAACGAGAAGTATATTGAAACGAAAGTGGTATTTGAGTATAACCGTTGTTCCAAATCCTCGGGCGACTTTTCGAAGGAATACAACACTCATCATTTGAGTTACTTCAAGACGTGATGCGAGTTCCGACCCCGAAAAGTATGGGATAAAGCACTCCAAGAAAGATTTATAAATGTATTCAATACAATATCTCTTCCTTATTGCGAGGGAGGTGGAGGACAGAGTGACAAATGATCCGAAGTTCATTTCTGGCTCGAGGGGAAAACACTTATCCTACCTCACTCTGTCGTCGTCGCCTTAAGGGCACCACTAACAAATAATCTTTTTCCTGGCCCGTTATACCCCTCTTTAAGACTTTCTAGAACTTAACTTGCTCCCTAGTAATCAAGGGTAGAGCGAAAAGAAATTTAACAGAGCTCGTGTCATTAGGTAGGTACTTCCATAGGTAATAGCTCTTTTTTTATGTATTTTGTCTGCTAGAATGGTACTATATACAGGGAATCCAAAAAACTAACTACCTCCCTCTTATTATCAGTGAGGGGGGGGGGGGGGGGGGGTTGTGAGGGGCCAAATAAAATTCCAAAACTATATTTCATGATTTTTAACATCAAATTCAAAATTGTCAACATTGCGCATTTAGCATAACCGCAACCGCATTTTTATTGCAGATTCTGATTCTACGTTCAATTTCAAGAAAGAATCTTACATTAACCGCCTTTTTAGGTCGTCAAAACACGCTCAGGGATCGCAAAATGTTACGTAGTCGTGAAAATTCGCAAAGTTAAATCGAGAGGAACCCCGTGTGTGACATATGTTTTACCGCGACTGTTTCACGCTGAATTAAGTGGTGACATCAATTTCTCATTTCAGGAATGTTTTACCAGGTAAAATCGAGAAAATAAATTCATTTTTTCATCGAAATTATTATTAAAATAGTAACTTGGGAAAACTTCACAATAATTTACTAAAGTGAAACAATTCAATTCTAATAATATTCGATTGATGAATGACTAGAGCTCCTTTTTCACCATAAGTGTCTGCTCTCGTCATTTAACGCTCTTTTTTTCACCCTGCTTGAATAAAAATGCAGGCTTAAAAGAGTTCTTCTCCGGTACTCATGATGTTTTGCGATGAGGTTCAAGTCCCGGTACATATCATTGAGTAGGTGACCCCAGGCTTCAGCGGCGACACATTTAGGATCGTCGAAGGCCTCGATTGCCAATTCATCGACCAGAAAATGTCTGCAATCTTATCACAGTATTAAATTCTTAAATGGCTCAACTGGTTCGATTTTGCTTTCTCAGTACCGAAGGTAGGGAAGCTTTGTGTTCGTGATTGAAGTCAAAAATAACTGTTGCCCTTCAAAATAAAAATTGTCACTCGTTTTTTGCGTTTCAGAGCTTGCAGATCAGTTTTGGTTCCTTGTCTGTCTGTGGTAAATCCTTGTCACGACCAAAACTATACCAAGTTTCTGTCCGATTTCGATGAAATTTTTAGGGATTGTGCGCGTTACCTCCTAGACGGTTCCCTATCATTTGTAAAGCCGTCAAATTAACAGTAGCCTGTGGGCATGCGCAATTGTCAACTTCTCATAACGTCGATTTCTTATCGTCTGTTTGTCCGATTTCGTTCAAATTTGGCAGGAAGTTGGGTATGTGTTCTAGGAAATAGCCCTATAAACTATATTGCATTTGGTGGCGTAATAAACCATTGCGCATGCGACAACTAATATCGATTGACACAGGCAACACTCCAAGTCTGATGGAGCGATTTTGATAAACTTTTCAGGGATCGTGCGGGTTATAGCTTCTAGACGGTCTAGACGGTGGAAACTTAAATTTCTCTTAACGTCGATTCTTTATCAACTAGGTACTGGTTCGATTTCGTTCAAACTCGAGGGCTTGAGTGACCCAGGATGGGCGCCATTTGTATTTTATCGCATTTGCCTGAATAATCGGTAACAATTGCGCATTCGCAAAACTAATATTGGATGACACTCCTAGTATAATGGATCGATTTTAGTGAAATTTTCAATTATAGTGCGGTCAAGCCAAGTGGGGGGTCAAGCTACAGACAATTCCCACGCGTTCAAATATGAATTTAGACCCATTTTGCATTCTAGAATAAATACACATGTATTAGATACTGCTATGTTTCAAATTCAATAATTTCTTCTCGTACTTTGTTCTTCAACTAATCGTATACGTCCATGTGACAATGTGTGAGGAAGCTATACTGCCCACCAAACTTTTCAGACGCTTTAATTTAATTTTTAACAACAGAAGTTGACCCCACAGATCAGTGGCGACGAATCTAGGACAGTCAAAGGACCTGATTGGCAACCCAGTGACAGGAAAATGTCTGTAATCTCGTCTCACTATTAAGTTCTTAAAGGACTTAATATGCTCAATTTTCAATTGTTAATCCTTAAATACTTGTTCAATCTTAATTTAAAATTTTTAACCCAGCAGCTGATTGGAGAGAAATTCTAAAAACCTGTTTCTGTTAAGATTTCATATTTAATTTCAACATAATAAGAGACAATAATGAAAATATCTGATAAAGGAGGATAGTTTTCACTACGCATGCGAAAACGTAAAATACATCAACATCATTTTCTCAAGGCCTTTTCACCCGATCTCGTTCAAACTCGGAGGGTAGTTGGGCAATTAAGATTTGATTACCCCATATGAGTTTCGGTGCTCTTCTGATACGCGGCAACTCCGCCTGCCTTCCCATCTAGTACGCGGCCACCAGCCTGCGTATCGTCTCGTACATCGTGCAATGTGATTCAGCGATACCTAGATCCTAGAAAATATGTAGGTAATGTTACTGCCATTTGTCGTTCGGGTCTCCTGAAAGAATTCTATTCCCTCGAGGCAATTATTGAAGCGACTTGCATTGAATTTTTGAGATCGAAAGGTCTGTTAAACGAGCCGGTGTTAAAACCGTGTCATTTGTGCGGGATTGTTATCGAGGAAAGCCAAAAACGTGAACGGCACAGTGACTATCAGACAGAGCCAAGCAAAATGTTTGTGACTGGAACAATCTGTGCCGCGAATTATGTACTGATACACTAAAGTCACGCGGAAAGATGGTTATAACAGAAGAAACTGGTTGGAAGCTGACCCCCTTCGAAGTTGCTAGTTTTTAAAAGACGTCAAATATGTGTACCACCGCTGATCTGGAACCAGACTATGACCACGCCTCAACGATGCTGCAATTTATTAGAAAATGACATTGGGGAGTCAATTTTCAGCTTTTCCCGACCTTAACCTTATTTAAGTTTATTGCCAATAATGGATGCACGGTTCTAAGGAAGTGACCGCACGTTGGACACAGGGAGGCCGCTGGGAGCATAGGTGGCCGCGTATTAAAAGAGCACCTGAGTTTCATTACGACCACAACATTATTAGGTGCTGTGCATGCGCAAACCTGAATTCCTTTTATCAAGCTACACTTGTACAGATGTCAATGGCAAAAGATCGGATTAGGTGGAGGTGTGTATGCCACTGCCCGGCACAGTATAAATAACAAATGAGAAGAAGAAATTATTTCTATGCTTTATACATTGCTGTTATAGATACAAGGAAGCTATGCACCACACTCAACTTGGTAGACGTTTTTGAGATATTGTTTAATTTTGTCTATATATTTAGATTCACAATGTTTTCAAGACATAATATACGAGATTCATATGTTGTGTTACTTTTCGAACCTTTAGGAATTCGCAATTTTAATTTACAAAAGAGTAGGATACCTAGACTGTGCACGTTTCGTCAGCAACCTCCCCGTATTTATAACGTGATTCTAATTTTCTTATGCTTCTCTTCACTTCCGATTCTGCTCAACATCAATATGAAACATGTGGAAAAAGTCATAGGCGGTAATATCCATTGAATTAAGGCTTACCTATAAACCCTTATCGATGGTATCTCAAGATTTTCTAATTTTATGTCATTATTATATTCATATTATATTTAATATGTGCGCACAAATACACTATAGATATAAAAGGTTTATGAACTTTTGTTATCAGATAACAATGATAGTTGGTTCATTCGTATTTTCTGTCTATTTGACGTTTATCTTACATCCTCTAGTGAATTTTTTCTTTAGCTATGAGGATGATAAACAAATATACCGAAACGATGGCCTAAAAGAATTATGGTTAGTTTTTCTCCTCCCCCTTTATCTGATTTGGAGCAATACCTTCTGTTAGACCCAGTATGTCCGTGGCTAATACTGAGAGTACATTACTATTCCAGCGAAGATGCCCAGTACAGCAATCAATATGAGTTTCTTAATCGGTGTTTACTTATGGGTGTGTCCTAGAGTGGATCACTTGAAGCCTCCCCAATCCACCAAAAGTTCACTTATCCGTTTTTCCATTGTTTTTACTTTAATTTACTCATCGTTAACCTACTCCATGAAAACTTGATTCTACATAAAAAGCATCGGCCCAAACGTTTACACTAATGAACATTGTCTCTTGGGCACATCCCTGTGGTCAGGGTAAAAATCACCCTTGGAGTCATCTCGCAATAATGTTGCCATCATTAAAATAGTGCTGTTTCGTCAGAGTATCCTCAAATTGCCACGGTTAAACCTCAACCATTTCAGAAGTGTTGGGTCCTTTTCAATACGTGGTTTATCTGATGACCACACAAGCACCATTCATATCTCCTACCACAAACTTGGGAAAAATAAAGACTAGTTTGGTAAGAAAATAGAGGTGTTGTCAAAAGGGCTTCTTCACTCATGCACCTGCTTCATGAAGATATACAAACATTGTGAAACAGACGTAGTTTGAAATGCCAATGGGATGAGATTGGAACGGAATACTATTTCCACAAGATCCAATGACGCAATACATCCCTCGTTGCACAAATTTAAGGACTCCTCTGGGTACAAACTTCCTCGTTTATGCCCCCTACTCATCCTTAAAAGAAGTTTATAACTCGAATATTGATATGAACGTTGTATATATTATTTCTCCGTTCTGTAGATTAGCACAAATCATTAGGGGTTACCAAAAGAGAATAGAATATAAAGGTGATGACAAAAAAGAAAGGATCAGCAATGATATTAGTGAACACGGTAGCGAATATATGACGTACAGTTCTACAAACGACTTGGTAAAGAGCCTACACAATAAAGTTCCAGTCACGCAGCAAAATCCTACTTATACGTGTGACATAACGTAACAGTAATCAGTTTTGGAATGACAATATTTTGTGCAAAAACTGGTCAACTCCCTAAAAACTTGATTTTGGAGTTTTCCAACGCTTGCAATATCGAAATAAAAGACTATAAATAATTTGAAGTAGTTTCTTATACATTTGAAAAGCGGCGTTCCAAGTGTGATATTCCGGGACATTTGACATCACCGACATGATATGTAAACCATATGTAGCAGGTTGTTTGGAAGTTTGTATTCAAATTAAAAAGCGTTAGTCCCTCATCATGAATATGAGTATTTTATTTGTTCACTATCTTCCGTTTAAAATGAAACACTTGAATTTAAAATGGACTGGGTCAAATAGGCCCGAAACACGTACTGAACTGATACATTCAGGGAATAAGTAATATAAAAATGTAAGATAATCGAGGTAATATACGAGAAAAAAATCATAGGATACTTTGTTGCCCTTTATGAACATTGGTTATCAAAGTCAAATTTTCCGGTCAGGGAGAGAAAATGAAAACAATTATTGTTTTTAGTCGAACTACTACATAGAATAATCCATGTGTGCTACAATAATGTTAGGGAATGAGCTTCGCAAACAAGCAAAAATCAACACTGGACCACCAACACTGGATTACCTCAACAAACCGCAACTAAGGGCAAACTAACTCGAAGCAGACACCATACGAGGTTGCCTGACGAAGGATTAGATTTCGCTCCCCATCCGTCCATAACGCAATTCTCAAAAGTTTTACCCTCTAGTATCTGCCAGATACTGCCCGTTCCCAAGGGCAAATAAAACAATAGCACATCATTTCATCTCCGGTATTAAGAGATACATTCAACTTCAGACAAATCACTGTATTTATCCAATAAAGTTTCAACGTGTGTCTAGTCCTATTATTTCATACTGTGCAACTTTTACTCACCAATAACGTGACAGAAAAACTATCAAAATCAAGCTGTTCACACTGACAAGCTCCAAAAGTATCTAATAATATGACTGTCCAAGATGTTACCATAGGTAGGTCGGTTCGACTTCATTGATAGTAGGTACCAGAGGTGTGTGGCAACATTTGAAAATATATCTACGCATCTCATAAAAATGTAAGTATGTGTGTAGTGATGCATTGATGTATGTCCCTGTGAAATTGGCTCTGCCGTGCGCCGTGCCCTTAGATACCTACATCCACGCACATGAACTGCTATCTAATATTCTCACTGACTGTTTGGTTTCTTAAGGTCCAGTTCTACGAACGAGAGTTTTGTGCGGATAGTTTTGAGATTGATTGAGCGGGTTAGCTCCTAGACGGTCCCCTACAACTTTCACTAACGTGAAAAGCCTGTACGCATGTGCAAACTTGAATATTCCATTACGTCGATTTCTCATCATCTATTGATTCGATTTCGTTCGAAGTCGGGGAATAGTTGAGGGAGTAACTTGCTCCAGAAACAAGCTCTATGAATTACAAGTATATTGCAATTGTTGGAGTAATAAACATTGCTACTGCGCCAAAATAATATTTATTGATAGAAGCAAAATTCCCAGTCGTATGGACCATTTTTGATGAAATTTTCAAGTTTTTAGCGGATAAGCTTCTAAACGGCCTCCTATAGCTTATATTGTTATCGGATCAATAGTAGTCTGTGCGCATGGGCAAACGTGAATTTCTTAAACTGGCGATTCCTCATCATTTATTGGACCGATTCCGTTTAAATTCGGAGAGTAGTTGGGTATATCTCCCAGGAAAATTTTCTATGAATTATGATGCAATTGGTAGAGTAATAACTATTGCGCATGCGCTAAACTAAAGTTCATTTACACAGACAAAACTCCAAGACTAATGGACCAGTTTTAATGAAATTTTCAGGGATTGTGCGTATTAGTTTCAAGACAGTCCCTTACAAACTTAGATTTCTCTTTGTTTTTCCTATGTTTTTATCGAGCTTTAAACTGTTTACAAAATACAAAAAGTAAGAAGAAATAATGCAGTTCTTCTATAAGTAGGTATTTCAACAAAATAAGAAACGAAATTCCTAACTACAATATCCAATTATAAGACAATGTGTGCGAACCCTCCCTGTTGAGTAAAAACTTGTGCTAAGGAGAGAAATTATTGATGCCAACTCTTATAAAAAATATGGACCATTAAATTATACCTACATGGGAATCTACCTACTAGTATGGAAACCTAAGAATAAAAACAGTGTGGAGTGTCCTTCACTCTTTTCCTAGAGCCTTTCTCCTTTTTTGATTTTGGGGGGGGGGGGGGGGGGGGGGGGGTTAGGAGGGTGTATTCCGTAGGGGGGGAGGGGGATTGTTAGGGGTGGGTGGTGATAGTGGTGGGCAGGGGAGAGGTTCAGCCATGGTGGCTGGGGATGAATTGTTTAGCCGGTCTTGGGTCGGTGTCCGCTCAACGGATTGTTGTTTTAACGTGGATGCATATGATTCTTTTTTGGAAATAGAATCATTGGACATTCTACCGGCCATAGGATAAGGGACTTTATCATTTGTCATAATGGATTGGATGGCAACTTCTTTTTTAAAGATTGGGCACTCGTTAGAGAGTGCTCCTTGCTGGCCATTGCAATCGGCACACTTTGGGTTTCAACCTTATTATGTCTTTGTAGACCAGAGGCGCACATTTCATGCTCAGCCTTGCATCTGCTGCTAGTATGCCCACATTTAAGACATTTGTAGCATCACATTGGTGGGGTAATAAAAGGCTGTACCTGCAGGTCATTAAGCAAGGGACCTATTGACACAGTCTTAGTGCAAATGTGGGCAAAAAGGTGACAGATGGCCTCTTGATGCGCCTACCACGTTGAAGAGGGATGAACTCAATGACTGAATTCTCTTTGTGACTCTCGAGGATCTCCTCAGCAGAGCACGATCTAAGGTATTGGCGACCGATACCCTATGAAGTGTTTCTGTAAGGTATTTCTGGTTGAGAGTGACTGTGACTTCAGCCTCTCACAACTTAACGATTTTTCCGAGACTTAGTCCCTTTTCCTCTGAAGTCTTAATCCCTGTTCCTCTTAGGCTACTTTAACTTGAACCTTGGAGCTGGAAATGATTTTCATTTCAGTTGGTTTGCCTATCTCGCACACCAACGCATTTCCGAGTTTTAGCGGACTGAAGGTTTTAAAACCATCCCCGCTATGTGAACCGTATAAAAACGGGGAAATCCAGACTTCGTATAAAGATCGAAGAAGTTTCTTGTCACGTTAGGTTTTTGGCCTTATCAAGCTGTTATGTCGTTGAGCTCAGAGGCTTCACAACAGCATCTGATTGTTCAGTGGTATCAAAAAGTTGGGGACTGAACAATCGGCGGTTTCTTTTCCAGTGTTTAAAGAAATTTCATTGTTCGCACCTCCCAAAGGGGGGGGTAGCAACAACAGGGTTTGATTTCCCTGTATTCATGGTGAGGGGGACCTCGCCATTCTTGGTTGCGTCCACAATGGAAGTCAGGAAGCCATTGCGGGGGGGGGGGGGGGGGGGGGGGGGGCTGGGGTAGGCGGCGTGGAGACCCCCACAGCTGAGGTGGGAGCCCCGGAGGAGTCACGGGTGGCACTTTTGGTACCCATAATAATTGTGTTGGACATTTTCATTGTGTTTTGTAGAGAAAGGTGTGTACGTGTGGGTGTCTGAGTGTAGTTTGTGGAGTGTAGTGTACAGTAATGTGGCCTCCGACATCGGGGCAAATGATCCACTATTGGCTTATTGATTGTAGCCTCTTCGCTGGTCCGTTGTTGTGGGTCAAGAGGGGGGGCCCTCCACGTGCTCTGGAACAACCCAACCAAGCCGCCAACCTGTACTACCGGACATGGTGGATTGTTACAGACGTTACTTGGGTCAGCCGACGGACCGCTGGCGAGGCGGCGTCTCACAGTTACCGCCGCCAGGAGAACCGAACCTGATGCTCCCCCCTCTACATTACGGGGGCTGCCAGAGGTTGTAACGCAAGCCTCGCTCCTGTGTGAAGTGCGAGTGTTTTGAGTTGTGACATGTGTTTGTGTGAGGACCGTATTGGGAATGTTGAAGGGAAATCAGGAAAAAGGAAAAGAGAGGGAGGGAAGAATACTAAACCCAACATGCTTGTTTCCTGATGCCAGAAAATCAGAGAAACAAACATGGAGGGCACGTTGGATCAACGTCTAGGCCAATCACCTAGGGTGAACCTACGCTAGATCAGAGCCGCAGGGACGCCAACCCTGTAGGACCTGGAGGGTCTCCCACTACGAGGTCTTAAAGTTATTATTTTTGTTTATAGCTGGGTTATCTCCTTATCACCCCAAATAGGTTTAAAACTCTTTAAACTCTTTATTAATTATGATATTTAAATATCAAAAACTGTTAGTGGACTTATTCTCAAAAACTATGAGAAAAAAATTGTCTTTTTTCTTTTTGAAAACTGAAATTCTGGCGGCAAACTTTTCCGTCACACAACGACTGAAGTCTTAGAAGAATTTAATTTTGAGGTCAAAAGGAACCAAAAATACTTTTTGAAAAA
Source organism: Adelphocoris suturalis (assembly GCA_030762985.1). Classification (NCBI taxonomy): domain Eukaryota; kingdom Metazoa; phylum Arthropoda; class Insecta; order Hemiptera; family Miridae; genus Adelphocoris; species Adelphocoris suturalis. The sequence continues at coordinate 459,151 of CM061045.1, forward strand.
AAGTTATTTTGCGCCACCCTACAAGGTTGGATTACTACTTGTTTAATTAACCAAGAGAAAAATAAAGGCGAATGTTTTTGATTGTTTTTATCTATCCCAGGGTTCTATTCATTTTGTACTGGACTTGATAGTGAAAGAAGTTTGGTAAAAACAACAACTTTCAAGTGGTCGGTCTGAAATCGAAACGATAACGGATAACCTACAAAAGCCGAACTAGCCGGCCTATTGCTGCCAAACTGTACTTGGCATCTCACATTTCGGAACGGTGATGTGTAGTGGTCAAAAAATACTGTAGCTCCTTTATCTGCTGGTCTTCACTAATTTTTGGACTGAGGATAGTAACGCGGATGCTAACTAATTGTTCTGTGGTCTGTGGATCGGCTGATCTGGAAATAAAAATTGATGGTAGAACGGGGAAAACACCGACTCGCGGTTGTTATCTAGATCCTGTGTTACAGGACTCGGGAGTTAACTCGCGTTGGTGGAACCGACCCTAAGCTGCCACTAGAGTAAGTTCACTCCTCCTTTCACTTTTCCTTTCCCACTCGCTAAATCCGAACGCACGGAACAAGTATGTTGGTGGGTAGTAGAGTTGGGGTCTCTCCAATTAATTCGCGTAGTTTCATCGCGAGAGATTATTTTGAACAGTGTTCGTTTTCGATATCTTTGTCTTGAACGACACTTACTTAATCGTTTCTGAATTGATACAGGTCTCACAGTTTCATCAGTTTCATCAAACCCATTCTTTAATCAGGGAAAATCGTTTAATTTGGACGAATATCTCTGCGATGAAGGTAATTAGTTGCCGTTGGAGCAACTTTCTATACCTAAACATTAATATAGCAAGTTTCTACACTATCGCGAAAATAAGTATGTATTAAAGAGACAATTTTAGGCCATTATAAATATCCTGAGCTACAATATTAAAGGATTAACAGGATGTTTGGCACATACAGGATTCGTTGAAAATATTAATGATTTTGATGTTCTTTTTCTATGTGAATCTCATGTTGCAAATAAAAATCTAGATCGTTATTTAAAATTTTTCCCTGTACAACAATACAGCATTAGTGGCAGCCACTAGGACATGCGTCTAAGGTAGAGCTAGAGCTGGAGCGGTCTATGTATGCGCATTCAAAGAAAAGTAGGGGAACTGTAGGAAAAGCACAATGGAATGGAGTGGATGGATCAACTTTATCAATATGAGGTAACATCACGAGGGGGGGGGGGGGGTTTAGAAACGGAGAATTGTGCCAATATACCTAAGGGACGAGAATTGGAGAGTGGAGTTTGACCGGCACGTAAATTTTGGGGGCACGATGCCAGACGATGATGTTATGGGAGATCTACATGCTAGAATAGCGTAGGAACAGGTGGTACTGGTGGTGGTGCTGGAATTGGTGGCAGGAATCACTGGGTTTGGAATATAAAAATATAAAATATTAAGTGACAAGGGAACAGAGGTCCAATGGTTGTTTTCGTACCATAGTCCACTTATATTCAATGGAAGAATTTTGTATGATACAAAGGGGGATTTAAGTAAAGTGGAAAAATGGGTTATGTGTCTGGATGCAGTGTCAATTAATATAGTCAACAAGGTGAAAGGATGCCTGTAAGAGAACTGATATTCTCGGACCTCCTACCAGTGGAAGCAAGCTTGGAGTTAGGGAAGGATATAAATGAGCCAATAAACAAAATAACAAGTCTGAGATGGAATAAAAATGTGGAGAAGGCATTCAAAAGTAGAATGATTGATAGTATTGAAAAGGTTGGTTGGCAAAGGCAAGAAAGCTCGACAGAGGAAGAGGTTTAATTGCCGACAACCCAAGCCATCCGTGCAGTATGAGGTAGGTAAACTTGAGCCATGATTTGACCTTGAATGTCAGGCAGCACAAAAAGAAGCTCTAAAGCTGCTCCGAATATTCCAGAGAACATAAAATCATTCAGTTGAAAATAGGTACCCTGGAAGCCAGACGAGATATAAAAAGGTGGAGAGAGAAAACAAACGAGAATATTATCTGAAAAAGGCTGAGGGACTGGCTACAGCAATATACGGGAAACATTTCTGGAGCGGATTTAGGGCCTTACAATGAAAAACCCGTGAGCAAGGAATCAATCTAGGGAAGGATGAATTGAAGGCCCATTCTGAGACTCTATTCAACCAGGTAAACAAAAGTGTGCTTCCTGAATGGGTGGAACCATGGGTAGAAAAGGAGGAATTGGACAATCCTTTCTCACCGGAAAAATTATGATCTGCACTTAGGGTATGCAAGCCAAAGAAATCCCTAGGTGTGGAACGAATCCCATACAAATTATACCAATTGGAGAGAAAGGTGCACCGGATTCCGTTTGGCAAGGATTAATTTGTACTCTAAAAAAGCCTGGTCTCAGTACAGTACATAATATACGAAGGATAGCATTCACAAATAATGTACTATGGAAAAATTCGTATCAGGTATGATGATGAGACCAATACTTCGTGATGTGGAGGAGAGAGGAAAAATGGCAGGCTGGGTTCCGACGGGGTTCTGACTTCTGACTATATAATGAAGTTGAAAAGTGAATTAGAGGTTGTGGCCTTAGCCGTGGTATGGCGTGAGGTGGGCTGCGAGAAAAGTGCTACAGAATGTCTAAATTTTAGCATCTCAGCAACCGCGTCTTTCCAAGCACTGGTCGTCATGCTGTAGGGTCCATTCATCCCTATGTTCCTCCTTCAACTTCCTCAACTTCGATGATCCCTAGAATCAGCAAAAAATGTATTGTGGTCGGGTGTCTTCCCTACTATTTAATTCAGTTATCGGTTCGCTATAAAAATTGTAACAGTTGTAAAACCGTGGTTTTGGGATTTTTTCGTTTTTCTATTTTCCCTAATATGAGTCGAGCGAGTTACTCCTTCTTGAGGTACAAAAATTATCCAACACCCCTTGGACTCGTAAAGATACGTTAAAAATGCGGTATGGCACACAAGCGGGTTTTAGACCATTTTAGAGTTTTTGGAAATTTCATTAAAGCAGAATTGGTTTTCTTTTTTTCAAATCACGCAATGGGATCACTTATTAGGTCGCATCAAGAGAGATTGATTAATCAGCAATCTTAAATAACCAGAAGAAAGCAATGTTGTGTTACGTACTCTTTGAACTTAATGTGTTTCTCTTTTCCAGCCCTCACATTGATTCAAAATGTTTATCTACGCATCGACCGTACGTCACTTAAACCTTAACTAACCCCATTGGGTACACTGAAAAATTGATTACACCGTTAGAAAGATCCTTCAATATCTCATCTCACTGGTGTCAAACCAAAATGTTTTGAGCAAAGTTATTGTATGCGAAAAAAAGCCAAAAAGTTCCATTCATGAAGCATGATCGTATTAGCAAATTATCGTAAATTATCGTAGTGTATATTGTTAAATTGTTTTGAAATTTGAGCTTCTTGAGTGCAAGGAGTCATTAACTATTAATTTTATGGCCTAAAACGTATTCTAAATAATGATCTCTTATTCAAATAGACGTTTTGAATTTTTAGCTTGTTATGCAGTTTTTTATCGATTTTTTAGCAAATTTTGATGAACTTTAAGTATATTTTTTCAGCATAATTTTGTACATAAAATTTGAAATGTTCTGTTTTAAAGCCAATAAACTTTATTTGAGCAATATTCCGCCAAAAAATAAAAATTTAACTATTTTTAGCTGTTTTCAGCCATTTTTAGTGATGTTTTGAAATTTGAACAATTTAATGTGCTGGCCAACAAACTCATCTTTTCGTTTGGAAAGCCTGATTTTTTGGCCCAAGAACGGAATTTTTATCTCAATCCTAAGGAGAGTTATCGTCTGGAATGACACACATATAAATAAATAAATAAATATATATATACATGTGAAAAAGCGTTAAACTTTGGGATTTGTTTCAAAATGCCTCAAAATGGATTTCAATGAAAACATTTTTCAAAAATTTTGTTTTCAATAATTTCCGAGCCATTGCAATTGTTCATTTTCTACGAAAATTCGCTAATAGCAAGTTTTGCAAGTTTTTTTTAGAATTCTAATTTTTTTTTGTTCCAGTTACATACCTACTATGTTGTGAGGCATTCCTTGGAAAAAACGACCGTGAAATCTCAGTTTTTCTATGATGTGGTCAAAATAATGTTTACTTGTATGGTTTTCTGTGAAAACAGGGTACCTACCAACACAATCTAAAAAAATTGAATTTTCTCAGTAAATAGAGGCTTTTTATGAAAATGTACTCTTCATAAACTACTACTACTACTACTTCTTGGGGGGGGGGGGGGGGGGGGGGTCAAACTATAATGTCACTGTCCTATACGTAGGAGTTCGCGTACTCCATCTTTTGTTACGGTTAATTTGTATTTGTTTTTGTACTAGCGTGTGTTGCTTCCTCACTACTGAAGGTAGGGAAGCTATGTGTTCGTAATTGAAGTTGAACAATTTTTTGTCCTCCAAAATCAAAGTTTCCTCTTGCTTTTTGCGTTTTAGAGCTTGCTAATAAATTCTGGTTCCGTGTCTGTCTGTGTGTCTGTCTGTCTGTGGTAAATCGTTGTCACGCCCGAAACTATACCAAGTTTCAGTCCGACTCCGATGAAATTTTCCTAGGATTCTGTGGATTAGCTCTTAGACGGTTCCCTATAATTTTCAATACCATCGAATCAACATTAGTCTGTGCGCATGCGCAAACGCGAATTTCTCATAAAGTCGATTTCTCATCATCTGTTCTTCCGATTTCGTTCAAACTCGGGGATTATATGGCCATATGTTCCAGGAAAATTCCCTATGAATTATATCGCTATTAGTAGAGTAATAGCTATAGCGCATGCGCAAAATTAATATTGATCGATACAGACAAAACTCCGAGACTAATGGACCGATTTTTTAATGAAATAATGTTCAAGGATTATGCGGTTTAGCTCCTAGACGTTCCTAGAAGTTTCTTATAACGTCGACTTGTTTTTTGTTTCTCAACTAATTCTATACGTTCATGTTACAATATGTGGGGAAGCTACACTGCCCACCCAACTTGGCAGACGTTTTTATTTATATTGTATTTATATGTAGGCTACCGTATTTTCTAAGGAAGCAGGTGGTTGTACTTTCCGACTGACGAAGGGCGAAATGAAAAACGTCCATTAGTAATTCAGGAAGAGGATTTGAGCAATCTATCATACCAACAGAAGCCAAATGGCTGGTGGGCGTGACGCTGTGGGACGGGAAACAGATTTGTGATCAATGAGGCGGTGACTGGTCCTGGTCGATTTGGAATTCGCAGTTACCATTTTGTGAAACTCTCCCCCAATGAACAAAAAAAATAAAGTTACTCAAGATCATAAAGGAAAAGAACACTTGGTTTTCATGAGATCACTCAATAAATTCATATGTCATGTATAAAAGGTCCCTTATTCGAATATATAATGCCACAAAAAAGACACTGATTTTGTACGGTGAAATTATGAACCACATGTTTTGACTCTAGATTTCTGAAACGGAACGGATCGAGCCACCCAAACACTACTTGAAGCAGATATATGGTCATAGATAACAAAAAAAGTTAGGGGATTCGGTATTTGTACTGCGGTCTTCTGGTTGCAACTGCTGATGAACATGTTAATGAAACGTACAAAGTTCGACCACAATATTTCTCACTGTGAGTTAAACTGGGAGTATGAATGATGAATAATCTTCTAAAGACATGTAATATTGATTGACCATGATAAAATACTGGCCAGATATGAAAATATAAATGCAAACTGATTCAATTAGCAAGTTCAATAGGCTAAAATAGAAGTATTGCAAAGGGCGTGTATATACGACATTGCGAATAGGCTCACTCTCTCAGTTGAGACGATAACAAAAAATAAACGTTTAACCTAACGTCAACTGTTGCTGCACCCATAAAGGCTTCACCATCATTTATTCCACACACCCCATGAGGTGCGTCAATGGTTTTAAGGAATACTGATTGAACCAGTGGCTGACACACCAGCACTCAATGCAGCTATAAATAAGAACAATGATCGAAGAGGAAACCAAAATGGCAGAAGCGCAATCTAAACTGAACAACGCTGCAACAGCGGCTCACCAGCCCAGATTGATCTCATCATCTCCAACAAGACCTGTGTCATCGCCATCCCACATCTCCCAGCTACATTCTATAAAGAAACAGTCTAAAGCTTTATGGGAGCAAATCCAATATCCTCCTCACAAAAACGCTTATAACAAAGCTACTGAAGAATTCAAGAAAGCGTTAAAAGAACATTAAGAACGGAACATACTCGCTGAGCTTGAGCAACTAAATAATGAAGATTATTCCTCCCTATGGAGGAAGACTAAAAAGGTAACCAAGAGAAGAGAGAGAATTCCACCACTCAGAATGGGCAATAACTGGCTAACTACAACAGAAAAAAAGTAGAAGCCTCTGCTAATAGTTTGTTAAACCGATTCTCCCCTCACTCTCAAAACGATCCAACCTTTTGCCAATCAGTAGAAGACGGTTTAAATGAACCCCTCCAGTTGTCACCACTTCCCCAGCTGTTTACGCCCTCACAAGTTCGAGAGGCAATTTCCCGTTCTCCTACGAAGAAAGCTCCTGGAGAAGACCAAGTTGTTCAACCTCTCCTACAAGCACTCCCTAAGAAACCTCTTGTTTTGGTCACTCAAATTCATGTGAAGGTTGATGTAGGATGATGCAAGAGCAAATTAATTCAATAGAAGAATGATCCCGTAATTGGCGTGTTAAAGTGAATCCCTCCAAATCTACTCTTGTAAAATTCGCATACCCTCGAAATGTAACACACTACCAAATTACCAGGAATGGAACAAATGTGCCTGATGCTGACCATGTTAGATATTTGGGTCTGATACTCGACAAGAAACTCATCTGGAACGAGCATCTGAACGCAATCATCAAGAAAGCTCGCACTAGGATGTACGTTCTTATGCCTCTACTCGCTAGCACTGCTCTAACCCTTCACACGAAGGGATTGCTGTACCTCTATCTTATCAGGCCCATTTGACAACATGGGGATCAGCCTCAGATAGCCAAATAAAAAAAGTGTCCAGACATTCCGAAATCGAATCCTCAGAATAATTACGAGAGCTCCTTGGTACATCTGAAACTCGACCCTTCACTCTGATCTTATATGCCAACGGTAACTGAGGTTCTCAGGGAAACAGGCCGTCGCCACTTTGCGTCTCTTCAGTCTCACCATAACGTGGAACTCCAAAATCTAATCACCTGTTCGTGACCAAAGAAGGTTGAGGAGAAAAAGAACTATTGATCTAATTAATGCTTGATCTGTGCAATATTCCATGTGATACAATTATCAGTGATCTTACTATACTCAGCTAACTATCATACTTTTTAATCTTCTAATTGTTAATCTAAACTTTCATAATTGTTGAATTCTTATTTATTACTTATTTATTATTATTGTACCTGATTTTTGAGAGGCGTATCGATGGACACGTTCCGAGTTATTTAGACTTCGTCTACTAATATGCCATATGAGAAAAACTAAAATGTACATTGTACAAATAAAGTTTACATGTATTAAAGAAAAAAACCCAAACTCAAGCACTGAATCTACTCAAGCCCTCTTCACCTGCTCGAAGATCAGCTACGGTGTGTTTCTCATCACTTTATTCATATTGAGTAGCATAGTTAAAGTATTTTTGAAGTTTTCTTAGTTTTTGAATATGTTAGCCCCTAATTATCACCCTTTTGGGTTGATCAAAACTGATGCCGATTTTACTAGCGCATGCCCGGCCAATGTATGATTGTAGAGCTAAATTTCATGAAATTCGGTCCAGTAGTTTTAAAGACGGCGGAGGGACGGATTTTTTTAAAATTCGATTTTTGGATTTCATGCATCTTGAAACGTAAACCAACAAATTCTGAAGGGGGAGGGTTAACCATTTTTTTTTCTAAGTCGATAAAAATGTCATTATTGAAAATGATAAAACAAAAAATTATAAGGTCAACTAGGACATTAAAATAAAATTGAGTACAAAATTATGCTGGAAGATGTACTTAAATTTCATTAATATTTGCTTAACTTTTTTTTAATAGATTTAAACTGCAAAAAAAAAAAAATCTAAAAATCCCAAATGTTTTTTTAATCGCCGAATTTTATTTAGTACGTATGAGTTTTTTTGCCGTAAAATTTATATTTTGAACAACTTCTATGTTCTTAAATTGCTCAACTTTAAATAGAATTTAACATAATATTATACGGTAGGTAATTTAAGAAAATTGGCTCATACGATCATGCTGCATGACTGGAACTTTTTTGTTCAACTGTTGATTCCGGTTTAGTTTTGGTACATATGATAGGAGTTTCAAATTTCATTACGGAAGCGAGTGAATGGAGGAGGTAATAGTAATAAATCGTGATGTTATAACTATACTCGTCAGATTTTCGTGATTATTTGTTGTTCAATTATAAATTTGGTCTAGTCTTGAAAAATATGACGGAAGTTTCAAATTTCATGATGGGAGGGAGTGAATGGAGGGGGTGATAGCGATTTTATTCCGCTGTTTAAAGCTGTGATAATACTTGAACCGTATACCTACTGTACATGTCGGAAATACGGTAATTCCATCACCGCATCACATCAAATATCACGCATTGTCAAACACTTCAATTCGTTCAATGAATTTACGAGAAACAACGATACTATTCATGCATCTTCCGTATCTTTGGCCCTGGTTGACCATATTCAAATACAATAACTGGTTGTTGACAGTTCACTTGAGCATGATTCCAGAATTATTTACACAGCTCAGTTAACATTCGCTTAGCTGATGATTAAAACTCGACCCGCGTGTCTCAAGAAACAGTAAGAGATGGAGCAAAGGTGCGCTTGTCCGCATTCCTCAATTCCTCAATGGAAACAAAAATATGCTTCCAGCACAAGCGAGTTCAGAATCCAAACTTTTCCCTTTGATCTCTCCTAATTACCAGAAGAGCAGTGAGTTGAATGACGATAAAGGTTGTTTTGTGCCAGTAAGAATTCAGTCAAAACTTTTACTACGAATGGTTCTTAAGGTGATTCTTTCTTTTAATTCTTAGAAATTGACCATCGATCGATTCCTACACTGGTATTCGTGTACTTGGATGTACCAATACTGACAGTGATGCACAATGGTTTTATAAAACGACAATATCACTGTAACGATAATAATGATTTTCTCGAAGATGTATTCAATATAATTCAATATTATCTAGACCAGTGGGCAATAAATGAGAATTATCAATATAATATACTGGATTTATTCATTTTCTCTCATCATGTCAAATCATTTAAAATATTTTGTGAACTTTAAAAAATCTTCAATACTGTTGGAGAATGGTACTAAGGTGCTATTCAGAGAGAAACCCGAAACAATGCGACGGTTAACCATAATTGTATAGATTTTAGTAAAGGTTAGTATTGTGAAATTAGATAACGATGTGTTGTAAAATTTGAAAATAAAAGAGAAAAATAAATAAAAGACGGTAGATAAAAATTATATATATATATATATATATATATATATATATATATATATATAAATAAATGAATCCCCATTTCCCTTGGTTGCTACAGATGTTGATACCCGCCTGGACCGATTTTTAAATGGGTTTTTGGCAAACGATCAGCAAGTTCCGATGGTGGTGTTAGGCTATTTTTTTCATTTTCCCCACTCCTTCCCGCAAAAAAGCTAGATATCCCCTCTTACAACTCCTCAGTCATGTTGAAACGGTACCGATCCTTTTCTAACACCTGATTGAAATCAAACGAAACCACTAAGTAAGATGGTTACTGTCACGTAAACGAGTGAAGCAATGTTTGAGGTTATAAGGAAAGTGAAATCTGTATATTGTAAGTTGATAAATTGGTACGTAGGTACTTTGTACGTGCGATAGGGTAATCATAACAGTAAGTTTCTGAATGACCAGACAAACCACGGGTAACTGGATACACTGTGGGTAAAGGGATAAATCATTGGTAATGGGACAAACCACTGGTAATGAGACAAACCACGAGTAATGGGGTGACCTTCTTGTTCGTGTTGATGAGGGACCGACAACAGCAGAGGAGACATACAATCTATCACCTGTATTTATATTTGATATGGTTCCTGACTGACGGGACAAACTGCCGGTAAAGGGATAAATCACGGGAAACGGTACACTGATTACCACTATAAACCACTAAAAATGGTGAACCACTATAAGCAGCGGTGGTAGCTCTGTAGCTAATTTTGTTCCTATTCAACTTAAGATAATAAACTTTTGAACGGGGTTAGATACTTACCTATAATGTAATTACAAGTCGTAAACCACTGTAATCAACTGACTGAGCTCTGAAAATAATTGGACCAGCGATGCAACCACAGTGTGCTACAGCGAAGTGTGGCAGGGTGCAGCTGGTAGGACTATAATAATTATGATTAATGTCAAAAACATCATAGCAGCCCTATTTTTTTATATAATGGAGGTCTCTCAAGAATCAAACTACCTATTGTGATAAATACATACACACAATTGTGTGTCCGTTATTGTGGCCAATGAGAAGCAAGTCTTGAAGGTTATATCAAATGCAAAGTATGGTTTTACTAAGTGCTCCTAGAGTTGGTTACATCAACGGTGGAGTATGGCCTTGCTAAGTACTCTTGATGATGGTTATATCAGTGGCCCTATACGAAATACTCTGTTGGTTGGTTACATCAATTACAGTGCTGATATACCGCTTTCCATGAGTTAAATCACTGCATTACATTTGAACTGTAAATTGTATGAAACTGCGTTAGAAAGGATCCTGCTAAGATGGATGTCTGAAAAGAAACTTTATAAAGTTATTTCTAAAATTAGTGGATCCATTGAAATATTTATTTCTTGTTTTAATTTACTTATTCCGACATTACTCGGGCTGTTTACCCAATATACAATATTAAACATATATTTACAATTATAAATAACGAAATGAACCAGGCAATGATCTGTGATTAATAAATTAAAATGAAAAGTAAAGAAACGTAGTGACAAATTATTGATTTTAAACGAAACTGTAGCAATAATTATGAAATGACCATGAGGCAACTGATCGGTAGTTTAAATGAAACTAGGGAGAGTTTTTCAAAAATATCCTGGCCGCGCTCAAGCCTGATCAATAGGCCGTTGAAATCTTCTAGAACTCTGAGTATTGTGTTGTTTCGCAAACAGTTTTTCCTTGATGCTTGTATACAAAACGTCCATCTAAAATATCACTACTTTTCCCTTTAATTACTCTTGGAAAAATCAATTCATTTAAAAAAAGAATGAATAAAAAACATCTGAAGCTTTCCGCCAGGGGCTGGATATCAGGGGGATGGTAGGGAGTGATAAGAGAGAAGCCCTTCGGAAACAATCCGCTTGAGTAGGGAGGGACAGGTGTTCTGTTAATTGTGTCAAGCATTCAGCCAGACTACGGCTTTTCCATTTACTCGAAGCTTCGGCTGAGTCGGAGGGGAATCTGGTTGATAGTTTAGCACACCAGCACCTGTTTCGTCTATTGATATCTTTTACGTTTCCAATCAACGCTACCTACTTAAAAAGTTCCAGTCATGCAGAGCACGATCGTTTGAGTGAATTTTTTTGGAATTGATAGACAATAACCCAAACTTCGGAGACTTTTGAGGTCAAATATCGACCACTTTATAAAAAGTTGGTTGGAAAAAAAAAGTGAACTATTAATTTTTGGTGTTTTAAACATTTTATATTCAAATTTAATATTAACGAAAAAATAAAATGTTGTTTCTCCCAAGTCCCAAGTTAGGTACATAGTGCGTTACTTGGGACAGTGATTTGTTTTTGCATTTGTACCATGTATAAATTTCAAAACATTTACTTGGGATCGGGTATAATGTTTTTAAAAATGTTCTGGAATAATACCTAAGTTAGATAAAAGGGGCGAGAACTCCAAGAACAAGTTTCCTGCATAAAATAATCATGTTTCAGTCTTTTTTAACAATATCACAGAATAGTTTCATTTGTACATCGATGTTCATTCACGTTTCTTTATACTAATTCAACCAGTCATGATAAAAATTCATGAAATTAATTTTCAGTAGAACATCAAGCTCATAGCACTATATCACATTACAATTTTAATGGTAAAAATAGCGAACCAGCATATTATATGAACAATAATGAAACAAACAAACAAATTTTGAGGGAGGGTTGAAATTTGTTTTCTTGGTCGATTACAAATGTTCATTATTGAAAATAATAAATTGAAAATGACAAAACATTTTCAATGGAGAAACTGGAACTATAAATTTGAGTATGCTTGAAACATATTTTAAGGCGAATTTTTTCTTTGATTATTCGATAGAAGGGACAAAAATTACTCTGAAAACTGAACTAGGAGAGTTTGAAATTTTAAAAATGTGCTAGAGAAGTTTGTCCTTGAGAAATGGGCTAAAAAGAATGCACACCTACGTAGTAAAACTAGAAATCGGGAATCTGGGACGCTGTTTCAAGTTTAGAACGCATTGATTCTTTTTTACTTGAACAGGGCTCAACTCGACATGGATGTAGCTAAATACATAATTTCTACAAGATTAGGAACAGGTGATGTTTTCTGAGGTTGTGTCAGGGCAAGAACCCCCTTGATTGAAACGGAAGTTTGGAGCAACCCTTAGCAAATGCGCTTATCAACTTTCCCATATTTGATGAAAACTTCCTCGAACTTTTCCCAGCAAATGGAGTTGGTAATACAGCCAAAAATAATGTAAACATATTGCGGTTCACATAGTAAACAAAATAACCTTCTTCAAAGGTGAACTATGTCTATTCCCAAGGCTTCCAACACACCAGAACATAATTCCCTCTTTTGTCCCAAGTTGGAGGTCAGTCCCAAGTAAGGGCACTTGACATGTCATGTATGTATTTTTTTTTAATTTGAGCATTTTGAGCGCAAATGAATGGTTGACTGTAAATTTTTGGCCAAAAATTTGTTCTGAATAATAATCGGCGTTCTAAACAATGATTTTGGATTTCAAGCTTTTTTTGCAGTTTTTATCGATTCTTAGAAGGTATTAATAAAATTTAAGGAATTTTTTCAGCATAAATTGGTGCATACATTTTTTAATGTTTCATTTCACAGTTGATAAACTTGTTTTGAGTAATATTCTGCCAAAAAATGTACATTTAATGATTCTTTTATCCGTTTTTTTTAAACTATTTTCGCACGTTTTTCGAAATTTGACAAATTTATTGCACTCAGAATGTGTTGCCCAACAAACTCATTTTTTTCTGGAAAAAGAAGGATTTTTTTAAAATCTCAATCCTAAGGGGAGTTATTTCCATAGCTTAATTTTCAACGAAAATTCAAGAATACTGAATTCCAATAAAATCACGAAAAAGTAGGAGTGAGTATGAATGCTTATATTGGATGGGGGTTGATGTTTAAGCTACTTATATATTTTGTTCTGTTCAATAACGAGTTGTTATATAGCTTTTAGTGGTTTTGATTAGGTATTGATAAGTGAACTATTGTTATGATAACTATAAAAAGTAGGGATGAGTCGATCCCCGAAACCGATTCTCGATAACCGATTCTTAGGCATTGGTATCTGTATCGAGAATCGATCGCCTAAAGCCGATACCGATACCGCCCGGTGATGGGCGTTTTATTACACTACGGTATATTGCAACCATCTAACAACGAAGATGGTTGTACCGTGCAACCGTTGTGTGAAGTTAGCAGTTGCGAAACATGAATTGTCCAAAACACAACTTACAATTATAACTTTGTTTACAAGCAGGCTTGTGTTATTTTGTTTGTGACAACAGAAGCATTAAACAAAGCTATGTTTTCCAAGTATAAAAGCCTAGAGCCAGTCTTATTTGGAAATACCTTACAGTTACCGACGAAAAACTAAAAAACCAAGTCAGTCTGCTTAACTTGTTTTATTCAGAAAGAAATCAATCCTAGGCAACAAAAGTTGCCTATTAATTGATACTTGATAGATAACAAAAAATATCAAATTTTGTATTTGCTGTAAAATTAGCTGTAAAATATCTGTGTGTGCCTCCTTCTACTGTTTTTAGCGAGAGACTTTTTAGTACGGCAGGAAACATCTGAGACCAGAAGAGAAATCGTCTGAACCCAGACAGAATTAAAATGTTGGTCTTTTTAAACAAAAACCTTAAGTAGAACAGATGGAGAATAAAGGTTTTATTATCCATGTTTTGTTTTTATTTAAAAATTACCTCATTTGCAAATACATTGGGATCAATTTTTTGTAAGTATAAGTTATATGTTGTACAAAAAAAGTTGAATATATTACTAGTTCAAGAGGAATTTTTGTTTTTCACCTACAGGTAAGTTAGGTATTATGCGCCGATGGTATCGGTATCGAGAATCAGGAATCGATTTTTTAGGTATCGGTATCGGGAATCGATAAATTTTGGTATCTACTCATCTCTAATAAAAAGTCATATCTACTTTAAAGTTCTTCTATTGTGGTTCATCAATATTGAACACATTTAGATAGCGAGTTTTAGAGCAGTGAAGTGCAGGCATTTTAGAGTATGATAGTGTACCGGAAATGTTAGAGTAGGATAGAAAATAAAGAATATTACCCACTATCAATTTAGTTATTCTTGTTAATTGCTTCTACCAACCACCTCCGGAATTTTTTCTTTCAAGAGTAATTTTGCACCTGATCTTTGTGTTGAGGAGTTATCTGAAAGAAAATAAACAGGTATACGTACCAACCACTCTCAGCTCGAGTAATATACTGATAGGTGGGTGCTTTGTGACTTGGCATTCATAAATTCCTGCATCCCGGAGCTGCACTAGCCGTATCTGCAGCGACCATTCCTGGAATGAATACGCAAACTTAGTCAACGAGTTGATGGGAAGGAAGCGCAAATTAATTAAATATTTTAAAAATACTGCGGCTTAGTGTATCCATCACAACAATATCATTAGGCAATCAACGAAAATACTAGATATCACTCATTTTTACTTGGTATCAAATATAAGTTGTCGTGTTTTTGGAACCAGATCGTACGTATTGTTCCTCATACCAATCTATACTACTAGCCGCTCCGGCTCGCTACGCTCGCCTCCACGTCCAGCCGGGGGGCAAGCCCCCCGGACCCCCCATTCAATTGCTCGCTTCGCTCGCAAAGTGTGGCATGTAGGGAATATTGCTCGCTTCGCTCGCAAAGTGTGGCATGTAGGGAATGTTGCTCGCTTCGCTCGCAAACGATAGATCCCTAAGGGTAGGTTTAACTTCTGTAAGGGATGCTGCTCGCTTCGCTCGCTTGAGGAAGTTATACTGCCCACCCAACTTGGCAGACGTTTTTTTCTGTTGGAAATTCTTACAAACAAATTAAATCTTATGAAACTACGTGGAACCACAAAAAGTTTATTCGGGGATGTTGCTCGCTTCGCTCGCAAGGTATTGCTGTATATTTGTAGGAAAAAATCCGAATTTTTTACGTTTAATTTTTTTTTTACCTGTATACCCTTCAAGACGTAAGTGCGTGTACCTGCTCGCAACCCGTTTTCGTCAGGTGCAAGCCCCGCCTCATCGAACCCCTGACTTCGTAGAGCCTTCTCGCGAACACGGCAAAATTAATTTCTGATGTTAAACGCTTCTTCTCGCTTCCGCTCGCGATTTGACCGACTTAACGTCACTTTTTTCGATATCCGATTTCGGATTCAGATTCGGCGGACCCAAAGCTGTATTTCGCCCGCGAAAACCGTTCCGAAAAACGTACCTTTATGGGGTATATTTTAATCGGAAAAAACCAAGTTTTTCGGCAGACTTTTCGAGAAAACGGGTCCGTACTCTCGCATTTTTTTAACGCATTTCCCGATACTTTTTTCGCGATCCGATCGCGCCGTCGTCTTCCTCGTTCAAAAACCTACGAAACCCGTATTTTTCCAGAATTTTCAACGCCCGTTTAGAGGGGATGGGGAAGCGGGGAAGTCCAAAAAGCGCACATTAATTCTTACTTCGACCCCCCTCCCGCCCTACGGCCCATGGTTCGGGTGGGATTAAACAATTTTAAATTCGCTCGCTCCCACTTTTGGAAAATCTCAAGAAGATCCCACCACTCGTACACTCCCCCCACTCAGCCGTTTGGCCGTGCATAGACACGACAGACAGACAGACAAACAGACAAACAGACGGAGTTTCATTCTTATAAATAACTAGCCGCTCCGGCTCGCTACGCTCGCCTCCACGTCCAGCCGCTTCGCTCGGGGCAAGCTCGCTTCGCTCGCAAAGTATGGCATTTAGGGGATGTTGCTCGGTTCGCAAGGGTAGGTTTAACTTCTGTAGGGGATGCTGCTCGCTTCGCTCGCAAACGGTAGATCTCTAAGGGTAGGTTTAACTTCTGTTGCGCTCGCTTGAGGAAGTTATACTGCCCACCCAACTTGGCAGACGTTTTTTTCTGTTGGGAATTATCACAAACAAATCAAATCTTATAAAACTACGTGGAACCACGAAAAGTTTATTCGGGGATGTTGCTCGCTTCGCTCGCAAGGTATACCTGTAAATGTGTAGGACAAAGTCCATATTTATTATTTGAAATGGCTCTCGCTTCGCTCGCAAGGTAGGTACCTATGTAGGCAATGTTGTGACATCGAACCCTTCACGTCAATTCTTGAGCCTTCTCTCGTCCACGGCAGAATCATTTTAATCGCTTTGCTCGCTTCTGCTCGCAATTTGACCGAGTTCTCGTCACTTTTTTCGATATCCGATTTCGGATTCAGATTCGGCGGACCCAAAGCTGTATTTCGCCCGCGAAAACCGTTCCGAAAAACGTACCTTTACGGGGTATATTTTAATCGGAAAAAACCAAGTTTTTCGGCGGACTTTTCGAGAAAACGGGTCCGTACTCTCGCATTTTTTTGACACATTTCCCGATACTTTTTTCGCGATCCGATTGCGCCGTCGTCTTTCTCGTTCAAAAACCTACAAAACCGGTATTTTTCCAGAATTTTCAACGCCCGTTTAGAGGGGTAGGGGAAGCGGGGAAGTCCAAAAAGCGCACATTAATTCTTACTTCGACCCCCCTCCCGCCCTACGGCCCATGGTTCGGGTGGGATTAGAAAATTTTAAATTCGCTCGCTCCCCCTTTCGGAAAATCCCAAGAAGATCCCCCCACTCGTAGACTCCCCCCACTCAGCCGTTTGGCCGTGCATAGACACGACAAACAAACAAATAGACAGACAGACAAACGGAGTTTCATTCTTATTAATAGTACTAGCCGCTCCGGCTCGCTACGCTCGCCTCCACGTCCAGCCGGGGGGCAAGCCCCCCGGAAACGGTATATCTCTAAGGGTAGGTTTAACTTCTGTAGGGGATGCTGCTCGCTTCGCTCGCTTGAGGACGGTAGATCTCTAAGGGTAGGCTTAACTTCTGTAAGGGATGCTGCTCGCTTCGCTCGCTTGAGGAAGTTATACTGCCCACCCAACTTGGCAGACGTTTTTTTCTGTTGCAAATTCATTACAAACAAATTAAATCTTATAAAACTACGTGGAACCACGAAATTCTTACAAACAAATTAAATCTTATAAAAAGTGGAACCACAAAAAGATTATTCGGGGATGTTGCTCGCTTCGCTCGCAAGGTATACCTGTATATAGGTAGGAAAAAACCCGTATTTATTCTTTTGAAATAGGCCTGCAGGTAACATTGTGAAATACCTGACAAACCCCTTGACGTCTTTGAAACCGAGTTCTCGTCACTTTTTTCACTTACTTCGCTCGCAAAGTATGGCATTTAGGGGATGTTGCTCGGTTCGCTCGCAAACGGTAGATCTCTAAGGGTAGGCGGTAGATCTCTAAGGGTAGGCTTAACTTCTGTAAGGGATGCTGCTCGCTTCGCTCGCTTGAGGAAGTTATA
Organism: Adelphocoris suturalis; assembly: GCA_030762985.1. Lineage (NCBI taxonomy): Eukaryota > Metazoa > Arthropoda > Insecta > Hemiptera > Miridae > Adelphocoris > Adelphocoris suturalis. Next base: position 477,058 of record CM061045.1, read on the forward strand.
CTGCCCACCCAACTTGGCAGACGTTTTTTTCTGTTGGAAATTCTTACAAACAAATTAAATCTTATGAAACTACGTGGAACCACGAAAAGTTTATTCGGGGATGTTGCTCCTTTGTACTGTATATGTGTAGGTCCGTATTTATTTGTTGAGAGCTCTCGCTTCGCTCGCATGTAATGTTGCTCGCTTTGCTCGCAAATGTTGTGACATCGAACCCTTCATTATTCTTGAGCCTTCTCTCGTCCACGGCAGAATCATTTTAATCGCTTCTGCTCGCAATTTGACCGAGTTCTCGTCACTTTTTTCGATATCCGATTTCGGATTCAGATTCGGCGGACCCAAAGCTGTATTCCGCCCGCGAAAACCGTTCCGAAAAACGTACCTTTACGGGGTATATTTTAATGGAAAATACCAAGTTTTTCGGCGGACTTTTCGAGAAAACGGGTCCGTACTCTCGCATTTTTTTGACGCATTTCCCGATACTTTTTTCGCGATCCGATCGCGCCGTCGTCTCCCTCGTTCAAAAACCTACGAAACCGGTATTTTTCCGGAATTTGTCGACGGCCGTTTAGAGGGGTAGAGGATGCGGGGAAGTCCAAAAAGCGCACATTAATTCTTACTTCGACCCCCCTCCCGCCCTAAGGCCCATGGTTCGGGTGGGATTAGAATATTTTAAATTCGCTCGCTCCCCCTTTCGGAAAATCCCAAGAAGATCCCCCCACTCGTAGACTCCCCCCACTCAGCCGTTTGGCCGTGCATAGACACGACAAACAAACAAACAGACAAACAGACAAACGGAGTTTCATTCTTATAAATAATAAAGATAGATGGAGATAGAGATTAATAAGAATGAAACTCCGTTTGTCTGTCTGTTTGTCGTGTCTATGCACGGCCAAACGGCTGAGTGGGGGGAGTCTACGAGTGGGGGGATCTTCTTGAGATTTTCCGATAGGGGGAGCGAGCGAATTTCACATTTTCTAATCCCACCCGAACCATGGGCCGTAGGGCGGGAGGGGGGTCGAAGTAAGAATTAATGTGCGCTTTTTCCACTTCCCCGCTTCCTCTACCCCTCTAAACGACCGTTGGCAATTCCGGAAAAATACGGGTTTCGTAGGTTTTCCTACGAGGAAGACGACGGCGCGATCGGCTCACGAAAAAAGTATCGGGAAATGCGTCAAAAAAATGCGAGAGTACGGACCCGTTTTCTCGAAAAGTCCGCCGAAAAACTTGGTTTTTTCCCATTAAAATATACCCCATAAAGGTACGTTTTTCGGAACGGTTTTCGCGGGCGAAATACAGCTTTGGGTCCGCCGAATCTGAATCCGAAATCGGATATCGAAAAAAGTGACGAGAACTCGGTCAAATTGCGAGTGGAAGCGAGGCGAATCGTTAAAATTACATTTTTAATCGACCCGGGCCGCCGTTACACAACGTTGCTTACCTGAAAGGGACTGGATGACGCACAGGGGACTCACTACGCACTTGACTCATTTCAACGGAATAAATACCGGTTTTCCCCTACACATATGCAGCAATACCTTGCGAGCGAAGCGAGCAACATTCCCTAATAAACTTTTCGTGGTTCCACGTAGTTTTATAAGATTTAATTTGTTTGTAAGAATTTCCAACAGAAAAAAACGTCTGCCAAGTTGGGTGGGCAGTATAACTTCCTCAAGCGAGCGAAGCGAGCAGCATCCCCTACAGAAGTTAAACCTACCCTTAGGGATCTACCGTTTGCGAGCGAAGCGAGCATCATTCCCTACATGTTGGGTGGGCAGTATAACTTCCTCAAGCGAGCGAAGCGAGGAGCATCCCCTACAGAAGTTAAACCTACCCTTACAGATCTACCGTTTGCGAGCGAAGCAAGCAACATCCCCTACAGAAGTTAAACCTACCATTAGAGATCTACCGTTTGCGAGCGAACCGAGCAACATCCCCTAAATGCCATACTTTGCGAGCGAAGCGAGCAACATTTTCTACATGCCAGACTTTGCGAGCGAAGCGAGCAACATATCCTACATGTTTCAATTGTAATACATCGCATCTGCGCCGCCACACCTTGCGAGCGAAGCGAGCCACATTTCCTACATGCCACACTTTGCGAGCGAAGCGAGCAAAATTCCCTACATGTCACATTTTGCGAGCGAAGCGAGCAATTCAATGGGGGGTCCGGGGGGCTTGCCCCCCGGCTGGACGTGGAGGCGAGCGTAGCGAGCCGGAGCGGCTAGTAAACAATAATACAGCGTCGTACACTACAAAAACGTGTCTTCTAAGCATTAATTTTTAGAATATACTTGTAAGATAAGCTCCAAATTTAACTCAGATGACAGCGCATGTAAACACACTGGCAATCAGCACATTCACAACACAACACACTGGCCTAGATGTCCTCTTACTAAACGTAGCTTGATTTAGTTCTTCTTGGATTTGATTATTATACATGAGTGTATTTATGTATGGTATATAGTATGGACACAATAAGTAAACGTTTGACCAATATATTTAAACTTTTGATTGATAAATTTAAACTTCTGACGAATAGATTTCAACCTTTGACAAATATATTTCAACTATTGACATATTTAATCAACCTTGGACAAATAAAATTCAACTTCAAGCGAAACGAAAAAAAAAAAAAAAAATGATAATCTACGAATTGATTGATCAAGTCACCATTCAAAAACCGACGAACAAACTGAGGCCATAAAAGTGCTATGATTATAGAATACGCCACCCACGCAGAACAGATTCAAACACCCCCCCCCCCCCCCCCCCGTCCACTTGGCACAGCAAATATTTACCTACACGACGAACATACTTTAGCCGGAACGCCGTGCTGAAATCGCTATATGTATAAATAGATTAAATTTATTTGTCCAAAGCTGGAATCTATCTGTCAAAAGATTAAATTCATCTGTCCATGGTTGAAGTCAATTTGTTAAAAGTTTAAATATATTTGTCAAAAGTTTAACTTAATGTGTCAATACTATATGAACAAGTCACCAAGTGGTATGATAGAAACTACCTGCGGCTAACAATATTTAAGCTAGAAGGAGCATGTAAAAAAAAAAAAAAAAAAAAAAAAAAAAAAAAAAAAAAAAAAAAAAAAAAAAAAAAAAAAAAAAACAGGGTCATTGCAGCGATTATGTTATGGTGAAGAATAGTGACACTTAGTTACTTTACAATATTTTTTCAGGTTGCCAAGTGGTATATTTTGTACAAAAACTATTAAAAAACTGTGGAAAAATCGCCAAAGATCAGTTAAAAACCTCGTTTTTTGGCAGTTTTTAGGTAAAAGACACGTTAATAAGGCATTTTGGACCCACCATATGTGGTAAAGGCGTGTTCAGCGTTAAATTTCCAGCAAGAATATCACCTTTTAATTGATATCCCGGAATTAAAGTGATTTTTTTTTTCAAAAATGCAGGTGCCGTACCTCACAAATTAGAAGTACCCTCGAAAAACCCCAGGACCAGTTCCAGTGTACTTTTTTTTTTTTTTTTGGACAATGTTATCTTCAAGCGAAGGCCGTTTTTTGACGACAGAAAGGTATGCGAAAATAGGTTTGCACAGGTGCAGTGTTATTTTCTGATATGGTTCCTTGCATCGTGGACTTCGCGCCGTCCAATTTACCTGTCGATCCGTGTGAGGACGGCCTTACAGTTCCCATCCGATTTCGAAGACATTTTAAGGGAATGGCGGATAAGGTATTATCGCGGTATCCACGCATTTGCAAAAGTGAAATTCTGTAAGACTCATAATATATACAGTCTGCATCTCAATTCAATGAAAATTGCAGGCATCGTACGGGTCGGAATATAAAAATCACTATATGAATAGCAATAATTAATCTTTATCTTATCCGGAAACTTAAAACCGTGGTAACAACCATTAGGTGTTATAGTTTTTACCACGTTTCAGTAAAATTCTCAGACATTGTGCTGGTAGGAGTCAAGATTTTCTTTCATGAATTGTATAGGTCTTGGTATGAACATTGTCCCTACGAATGCGAAAACTGGAATTTCCTTTTCATAAAAAGCGTAACCTCTTCAAATTTCACCCGATTTTTCAGTGATAAATTTGTCGAGAATATCCGGGAAAGCTACTTGATTAATTGTGAAATCTACTTGCATTGGACTAGTGACTTGCCCATTGTCACTGGTTGCACTTTTTTCAGTAAGCAATATGGGTGGTGAATAAATCAGTGTTTGGGTTTGTATAGATTCGTTAACAACTCTGATGGGAACCCAGGCCTATGCCACTAGTAGCAGTATTAGCAGATAGATAGAAGAAGATATGAAGCAATATAGTCGACCACGAAAAAATACAGGAGAAAGGCGAAACCAATCAGAGAGTGGAAGCGATGAATGTGCTTCCAATACATGTTCTCCTACTGTTCCCAGTCCATTCTCTCCTGAAGCTTCAGGGCGAACTACCCTGTACCCGCCCACTGTATTAATCAATGCGCCCTATCACAACAAACCGAGAAGTCAATAATGGACCAATTTTGATGATTATTTTCTATGAAACCGTTCGTTGGACAAGACTTGCGAATTTACGACTATATTTTCAATAAAGTGCTAGAATTTAAATATTAAGTATTGCACAAAGAATATGAAGTATTCTCAAAGAAAAATTGCCCGAATCATGGCCGAAAAATGGAAGAGCCACACTACCATGTTTTTGGCTGGGTAAGGGTTAATCTTCAATTCTCCATCTCTCTCCAGGCTTCACTCATGTTACGTGAAGCTGGACTGAAATTTAGCTCACTTAGAGTGGAAGATGGAGCTGCCCTCTCACTCTTGTTAGTAGACAATTAAACGAGAAAAGTGTCACCTATCTCAAGAGACTAAAATCTCTTCGAATTATATCATTTTGTGATTAATAGACCATATTTTAAGTTCTGACTTCACAACTAATTCTTCGGCATTAGGAGGAGAATTTGAAAACATAACATGATGTCGTTTAATTTCTTCAATGTTTGTCGATATAAAGTGTAATAATAGCTCTGAACAAAATATTAATATATTTTTCGTTGTTCTAAACCAGAAAAAAATTCAATATTTTCTAATTTTTCTAACGTTGACAACATATACCAAAGCAAGGAGGAAGATCCTTGCTGAACGAACTAGAACTCAGATATTAACAAGGGTCTGGCTGCTTAGGCTTTTTGTACAACCCCTTCAGCTTCCGTCCAGGTCCTCAGGTGTGGATGACCCACAATAGTCCGCAAAATCTACTAGCTCTGGGCTAATGAGCACCCCTGAATTATTTCTCAGGGCTTTTCTTAGATGACGTGGTCACCAGTACCTTCCCTCCATGCTGGATGAGACATATTCAAGGCTACGAACCGCCCTAAAATGATCATATTGAACCCCTTGAAGGTGTCCATAAAGCAATGCTAGTACGCACGTTATTCCTAAATTAAGTATAACAACAATATATTTAACAAATTAAGGATTTGGCAACAGCAAAAAATGGTCTTCTGGTTAACGGCGTTTTGTGTTTCATGGATAAAAAAAAAAAAAAAAAAGTTAGATCCACTTTCCATTATCCACTTTGTATTCCTAAATTAATGATAGCTTGTGCATAAGTGCACCGTAATGCACTTATATTATAAGTTATACCAAAATTTCTGTAGTGAGGAAATGAAAAGGTCTTTAAAATGATTACATTTTTCAAAATTCAGTGACAAGCTTCATACAACATTCCACAATTCGTTACTGTTGTGAGGCATCTGTTGCGAAGCTCCACTCAACTTTCTTCGATTGTTTATCCCCTGACTCGAAGGCTGTAGACCAGTTGAACGCAAACCTCAAATTAAATGTATCAATTTAGCTGATAAAAATATTTGGGGCTATACCTATTGAGCCCCTATTCTAGAGAAGTATGCCAGTAAAGCGCAGAAAAATGTACCACAAGTTCAGTGCAAACAATAACTGCCAGCTGAAATGTGTACCTAATTTTTTGTGTTCAACTGAATGTAAAGCCAATTACAATTGGATGTAAAAATCGCAAGCTAGCATCTCAAATACTAAAGGATACTCGAAATCAACCCCTTTCAGTAAATATAAATTATGAATACATATAAATCAGAATGATGTATTGTATGGTAAAAATGGGGAAAACACCTAAACAGTAATATAAGAAGAGAGGTAATCGCCGCGATGCTGCTAAACCTTTCTCCCTAGTCCATGATTCTAATTTCGTAACAAAGCCCTCCAAAAGAACCAATCCCTCGTTAATTTTGTCGCATTCCACAAAAGCAGCCAGAAAAATGAAGAAGGAGACCCCTACGGGAACAATCGTCTCCAAATTCGACACATAGATGATACAAAATGGGGCTGAGGACCCCCCCCCCACCCCGTGGCAATGATTGATTGGGCAGTAATGAACCAATGAGATCTTTATTGATCCTGAAATACACATTTCGATTTGATAATAGAATAATTATGCGTCAGACAAAAGATTGACGCAAGTCATTCAATTGCGTCATCCTCCGTAGGTCAAAACGGAAGTAGTGAAAAACGTCTATTTCTACGAAAAATAAGGAGTTACAAGGTTAAATCAATTTCGACGGTTAGGCTATCATCAGTAACAAACAATAATTAACAACAATAATTATTGTTTGTTACTGATGATGCCTTAACCGTCGAAATCGATTCAACATTGTAACTCTTTATTTTTCGTGGAAATAGACAACGTTTTTTCACCAACTTCCGTCTTGAAATGGGTTTCCGCAACTTCATCGCGAGTGATTTAGTTTTTCTCCGTTGGACATTGAATTGGAATCCATCATATGCACGAGTAATGTCCAAAAATAGGAAACTGTGAAATTCTTTGTGAGTTTATTGTTTTCAAAATGCTGCGTATTAATATTGACAAGCCATCGTAAGTGGAATCTATACAACTAACGTACAGATATTTGTAGTACATACCGATAGAAAAATCCATTCAAAGTACAAAAGTGTACCATTGTCTTGTTTTTCCTTCCGCTCCCAGTATTTGTTTATATATATAAATAGTTATTTATACCTGCTTAAAGTCCAAGGGTAGACGTTTGCTGTTTTTATTTACCAATCCTCGACACAATTTTCGCAGTCATTATTAGATGTTTATCGACAACGAGCGTTTCTGGTTTTTACACGATTCTTATCTTACATCAAGAACAAGTCAAAAGTGTACTTTTCCGTGTGTGAAAGAACGTATTCAACTTCGTGTTCACTATTGTATTGTATTGTATACGTGTGTATCCTAAAGTTTACTGTGCGAAATTCTGAGAATAACAATGCCCTATACTTGTGACCACCGTTGCGATCATGAAGAAAACAGAAAAAAACTTTGTGCGCCTTGTGGAAGAAAAATTAGCCTCGGAAATCGGAAACTTGAATACTATCGTATTTCAACATGCAACGAAAAACTTGTACAGGAATTCATAAATCCCGAGTTCTCATTATCTAATCCTAAATATCCACTCAGCATTTGCTCTAATTGCCGCAAAATTCTTGCTGAATACAAAAACGGAGGTAATAATTTATTGTCGGAGGCCTTTCAAAACGATGCCAAATTATGAAGACATTATTCTTCCAGTGAATACAAGAGCAAATCATGAAGGGGCGATTTGTAATTTTTTTTTTTTTTTTTCATTTTCACTGATCCCTTATGACGTCCAGTCAAACAAATAAAACAATTACAAATCGCCCCTTCATGATTTGCTCTAGTATTCACTGGAAGAATAATGTCTTCATAATTTGGCATCGTTTTGAAAGGCCTCCGACAATTATTACCTCCGTTTCTGTATTCAGCAAGAATTTTGCGGCAATTAGAGCAAATGCTGAGTGGATATTTAGGATTAGATAATGAGAACTCGGGATATATGAATTCCTGTACAAGTTTTTCGTTGCATGTTGAAATACGATAGTATTCAAGTTTCCGATTTCCGAGGCTAATTTTTCTTCCACAAGGCGCACAAAGTTTTTTTCTGTTTTCTTCATGATCTTAACGGTGGTCACAAGTATAGGGCATTGTTATTCTCAGAATTTCGCACAGTACACTTTAGGATACACACGTATGTAATATAATACAATAGTGAACACGAAGTTGAATACGTTCTTTCACACACGGAAAAGTACACTATTGACTTGTTCTTGATGTAAGATAAGAATCGTGTAAAACCAGAAACGCTCGTTGTCGATAAACATCTAATAATGACTGCGAAAATTGTGTCGCGGATTGGTAAATAAAAACAGCAAACGTCTACCCTTGGACTTTAAGCAGGTATAAATAACTATTTATATATATAACAAATACTGGGAGCGGAAGGAAAAAACAAGACAATTGGTACACTTTTGTACTTTGAATGGATTTTTCTATCGGTATGTTACTACAAATATCTGTTTCAGTGGACACCATAAGTCGACATGTTTATGATGTTAGCCAATGAATACTCCAAGTTTTGAGACCTCGAGCTCCTAACGCAATCATGTCAATTGACTTAATCGAAAAAACCACGAAATTTTCGACTTTACTACAGTTTTTAGTGATTTTAACAAGGGCTCAAAATATCATTCCGTTCCCTCCCTCCAGAGTGTTCCGATCCGGAAAAAAGCGAAAAAAATGGCATTTCCGGAATACGATTCCGGAAAGGAACGAAATTTTCAAGCTCCGCAAAATAAGGTTACGAGGCGGAACGAAATCTGCTGGAACGATATTTTTTGTTCCGGGTAATATTGTTCCTCTCTGGAACGAAAGAATTTCGTTCCGCCTACTATTTCGATACATTCCTCAGCTATATACGATTTTTTACTCCTCCAACTCTAGTTTGTAACTCCACTGGATTTTATTGGTGAAAAATGGGTAAAAAATGGGGTTTTTCGAGTTTTCTCTGCATAGTGTCGTCCCATTCCTGATCATGTAGATTCCTATTCATGTAGACTTGTGAATAACCAGTTTTTCGGTGAATAGGTGACCAAAAACAACAAAATATCAGGGTACTCGCTCTGGGTGTTTGGTTCAGTTTAAGACTGAATATCGTGGTTTTTACCCGATGGGACTCCTTTGGGTGAAACCACAATATTTAGTCATTTACTAAGCCTATCTACTCATTTCGGGCTTTCCCTGACGCCAAAGCCACGATATCCAGTCTTAAACTAAGCCTATACGCTCATTTCGAGACGCCCATGGGGTCACAATCAAAACCACGATATTCAGCCATTTACTAAGCCTATACTATACACCCATATCGGGTCCTCCTTAGGGCGATTACCACGATTTTTTGTCGTTCTTAGCTTCACTAGATCTCAAAGGAAGTCTCCAAGTATTATTTTTGAGCATTTTCTGTAAGCCTAAGCACGAAAATAAGGCTGGAACAAAAAAATTGTGGAGCGAAGTATTTCGCTCCGCGCCGGTTACGGTTCCGGACTGGAACGAAAAATACAGTTCTGGAATGGAACGTTATTGCCGTGGCCTTGAGTTTGACGAAGATAATACGGAAAAACTCATGCAAGGTGGCATTACGTCGGAACAAAATAATAGAGTTACAATTTCGAGCCATTACTTTCGGAGCTTTGATTTTCTCCGGAACTTCATTTCGAGCCCTAATTTTAACCCTAAAAAATTAGTTTACAACATCTACCAAACCGAATACGTTTTTAAATTGACTAAATTTGCTACATTTCTAAACCAACGCCATCTCTTTTGACCATATAGTTTCCGAGATGCAGCGTTTTTAAATATATCGAATTTTTCGAATTTGTCAATTTTCGGGACATAAACCCTCTAAAGATGATTCTTATGAGGAAGGGTGCTATTACGGACATAATTTGTACCTACCCAAGAGTAAATCATGTAAATTTCATTAAAGTCTTTGGATTCATTTCGGAGAAAAGTCCGCTAAAGGACCGCTAAAAACTACATTTTTACACTCCTGAATTCCGAAAAAGCTGATTTTCACAGGGTGCTTTGTTCTTGCGTATAGGCACCCAACCCTAAAACTGGAATTTTTCTATATCATTCCTCAAGGTCACAATTCTTTACCACATACAACTCTATGATAGGAGGAGATTTGATTTCAGTTAGGATCCACACCCCCTTGTTGCACCTGAAATTGCGTTTTCGGTCTATAATATCACTTTCCCTTTCTGCCCTTCGGGACGTTGGAAAAACTAAAATGGTGAAAAGGAGAGGGGGGTGGGGTAAGAGGAGTTCCCTGCAGAAAAATTATCAAAACTCACTCTCAGAAGAATAAAATGTTGCTAAAAATTGACATATCCGAAAAATATGGTATATTTTAAAACGCTGTATTTCAAAAACTATGGAGTCTACAAAGATGGGAATGGTCACAAAATATGGCAAATTTAATCTTCTTTAAAAACGTATTCGGTAGGTGTTGCCGAAAACTAGTCCTCTAGGGTTCAAAATCGCCAGTAACTGAAGTAAAGTTTAAAATTTCGCGGTTTCTCGATTTTTGACAAGATTGTGTTCGGAGCTCGAGGCCTCAAACTTGGATTATTTATTGGGTTAACTTTACAAACAAATTAGCAAAAAATCAGAACTACCGGAGTTGACGCACGGTACCCCCCATTGCATATGACTAGGTTACTGGGCTATCCATTATGGCTTGTAATGACTAGTACGGCTTTCCGGATGATTTCATTCGATTTGTTTGGAAAATAAATGAATATGACAACCAAAAAAACATTACTGGTACCTTGGGAGTTTTCGAGATCTTGATTTTTCAATAGTTCAACCCTCAAATAACTACCATTTAGGGTCGATCAAAATTGAAGCCGAAGTTAGATTTTTCGGCCACATTTCATACATTTTGGTCCAATAGTTTTGGAGAAAAGCCATGGACGGCATACAACGGACGGACTGATTTTTTAATTAGATTTTTAGATTCTATGCATCTTGAGATGTAAACCAAAAAATTTTTAGGAGTTAAACTTTTTTTTCTTGGTCTATTACGGAAGTTCATTATATAATATTGAACCAAAAACTTTCTCCACTAACGTTCGTGAAATTATAGCTGTCTGGTAAATATATCATGTGATGCTAGTGATACTACATCTAACGACTGATTATTGCTCCAACTACCTGCAAGTTTTCAAATTTACGAATGTCTGAAGAAAAATGTACGTAAGGAATATTATCTCTGAATAGGAGAGCTGCACCACCCCATCCGTCATTTCTGTCATGACGCGTTACATTGTACTGTGGTACGTTGAACGATATATTTCTCTTTAACCATGTTTCACTTATACAAGCAAATGAAATAACATCTGTAAACATCTTGTGGTAAATTTCATCTCTTTTGTTCACAATGGATCGAGCGTTTCATTGCAAACAAGTCAAATTAATACCTATCCTGATTTTTCGAGTTCATAATTAATATTTATATAAAGGTGAGATACTCAATATTAAACATTTTGTAAATTCAATTTGATCTATAACCATCTGTTTAAGAAACAAATCATCTATGGAACTGTAACGTCGATCATGAATCCTACCGCTCGTTAAAAAATCTGCGTTGAAATTTTGGTAAGTAAGAAATCTCCATGATAATAACGATAAATAATAATAATGATAGCGATTAGGAATATTGTTTTCAGACAACATAACCACCATGTAACCATTTTTATTTTATTTCCCAGGAACATGCGCTAAGTTGCAAGACTGGAGGCCTCATTTCTAGGAGGCACAATAAAGTGAGGTACACCTTGGGAGTGCTGATGTCAACAGCATGGGGGAACTGTGTAAGAGAGCCTATCATCGAAGAGGCATCGGCGACCAATCCAGGATTGCGAGGGGATCTGGCATGCAGAGGAGTGTGGGAACCACAGAGGATGGCGTTATTTGACGTCCGTGTCGTTGACACCGACGCCCCCTCATACGTTTCCCGCTCAGTCCTCTCAGTGCTGACAGCAGCAGAACAAGAAAAAGAAAGAAAATACCTGGATGCATGTGAAACGCGTCATGCTTCATTCACGCCTTTGGTATGTTCTATGGACGCTACGTTCGCCCCTCAGATGGCCGGATTTGTGAGAGTGTTGGCTGAGTGCCATCAAAGGATATTCAAGGGCCCGCATCGCCTTTGCGATAATTCGAGCCTCTAGTATGTGCCTGAGAGGCACACGCAAAAAATGGTGAGCGGCTGAAGATTTGGTGGGGTTTGGTGATGGGGCAGCCTTGCATTTGATATAATACATAGAAAGTGGAACAGCGTCTTTCCAGAAACATAACTTTTTTTTAACCATGAAACACAAAACGCCGTTAACCAGAAGACCATTTTTTGTTGTTGCTAAATCCTTAAGTAATTTGTTAAATATATTGTTGTTGTTTATTTTTATTTTATTTTAACAGCAATTTTTATTCAACAATCTTCTATAACACGTTTGAAATAGATTATGGTTCAAAAGCAGTAGATTCGATGATTCAGCATTGAAGCATTGTTTTCTTTTTTCTGCTGTGTAAATCTCTCTCTCTCTCTCTCTCTCTCTCTCTCTCTCTCTCTCTCTCTCTCTCTCTCTCTCTCTCTCTCTCTCTCTCTCTCTCTCTCTCTCTCTCTCTCTCTCTCTCTCTCTCTCTCTCTCTCTCTCTCTCTCTCTCTCTCTCTCTCTCTCTCTCTCTCTCTCTCTCTCTCTCTCTCTTTGCTTCCCAGTGCACCTAAAGGTAGCGGAAGCATTATTTTCACTCTAAGAAGAAAAAATATAGGTCTCCAAAATTAAAATTTCCACTCGCATTTTACGTTTTAGACCATTCTGAAAAACTTTGGTTCCATGTCTGTCTCTGTGTGTGTGTCTTGTGTCCGCAAATCCTTGTAACAAGCTTATTTTCCACAGTTTTCATCCGATTTGGATGAAATTTTCAGGGGATATGCGGGCTATGGGGCCCTCTATCAGTTTCATCCTTCTTGACTCAATACCTCACTCTGCGCATGCGCAAACGTAAATTCTACGAAGCATAATTATCTCACGCACTAGTCGTCCGATCTCGCTCAAATTTTAATGGTGGTTGGGGATGACAATTTGATCATCCTATATAAATTTCAGCATGATTGTATCATTAATAGCTACTGCGCATGCGCCAATATGAACTCTTTATAACGAGCTTATTTTTCATAGTTTTCATCCGATCTGGATGAAATTTCCAGGGAATATGCGGGCTAGGGGGTACACGGCCCCCTATCAGTTTCACCGTTCCTTACTCAATACATCACTCTACGCATGCGCAAACGTAAATTCCATTACTCCATTTTTTCACGCCATAGTCGTCCAATCTCACTCAAATTTGGATGATAGTTGGGGGATGACAATTTGATCATCCCATATAAATTTCAACATGATTATATCATTAATAGCTACGGCGCTTGCGCCTATGTGAAATCCTTGTAACGACTTTAATTTCCACTGTTTTAATCTGATTTCGATGAAATTATCCGAGAATGCGTGGATTGGGTTGTAGATAGTCCCCCATTTGTTTCATTGTTGCCAAATCAATACTTAATTCTGCGCGTGCGCAAACATAAATTCCAATATGTTCCATTTTTTCACACTCTAGTCGTTCGATTACACTTAAATTTGGATGATAGTTGGAAGAAGATGACTTGATTACCCCATATCAATTTCAACACGATTGTATCATTAACAGCTACTACGCATGCGCCAATGTGAACTGCATCTAATGACCTAAATTTCCTCAGTTTTCATCCTATTTTGAAGAAATTGTCAGAAAATGCGCGGTTTAGGTTGTAGATGTAGATGGTTCCGTACCTATTTCATTGTTTTCAACTCATCAGTTCATTCTGCGCTTGCACAAACGTAAATTACATTGAGTATTATTTTTTCGTTTCTTAATTGACCAATTATGACTTTTCACGTTACTTCTTGATTTACTCTTTTCCGCTATGGAATTTTTCAAGATCAATTAAAACTTTTCAATGATCTATACATTCATGATAGGTAAACGAGGAAGCTATGTGCCACACCCAACTCGGCAGACTTTTTTTCTGTTTTTTCATTAAAGTCGAAAATTTTCAATTACATGCAACGTCTTAGACTTCGCTGGACGAATCCGTTTCAGTGTCTTTGTGTCCTTTTGTCTGAAGGTATCCCCTTCAGAATACCTATAATCATGACCGATCGACCAGTTGATCCGATAACACTCAAGATTGTACTTCACGTTGTGGAATTCGTCATCAAAGTTCCCTTAACTTCGAATGTGATGATGGAAGAGGAAATAGGACATCATATTGTTCAAAAATTTGCTTTAGCATCCATCAGATGGATCAATACAATCGAATAACTTGACACCAATCATGTGTCGATGCGAACTGGACGTTTCGCACTTGAACCTGATTGACATAATTTGAATTATAAATATTTGTGTGAGATGTTCACAGTGTGTTAGATGAATGCAAGGATCACGAGGAGATTAGCCTATTGCGGCGAAGCATGTTTTTCAGTCGGGTTCCTACCAGAGCCTTCTAGGGGTAGGCGGGAAATCACATCCCTTCAGTACCCTCCTATCCTATCGTGAGGAACATACAGTAAATTGTGACTTTGTCAATTTTTCGCTTAGGAAGGGGGAGGCGGGAATGTTCCCGCCCAGCACCTGTCTTTCGGGACTGATTTTGAGACGGTGAGTCGCCTTACGCTCGTTTTTCTCCCCGTCTGAGAATTGGTGCTGTCACAAATAGGAACACTTACGGTTTTGTTGAGTAGCTATTGTTGGGATTTGGTCATGTATTAGTGAATAAAATAGTTCCACTCATGAGGCAAGATTGTATGAGCAAATTTTTGTAAAATATCGATTATATTGTTTTACTTACATCGTTTTGAAATATGAGCACATTGAGTGCAAAGAAAATTTTAACTAGGTACCAATTGTATGGTGAAAACTGAATTGAAGTAAATTACCTACTAGTTTTATATCGATCCATTTCACAGTTCTCTGTGTATGTTATTCCGTTACCGAGTTCTAAAAGAAAGAAAAAAAAGAAGTTATTTCAAATACAAATATAGGTAGCTGAGAATTTATTGTTAGTAGATTTTGGAAAATAAAGTATATTTACAATTTGATTGTTTAATTTACAACTAGTACAAAAAATTTTAGTATAAATATCTAGTTCAAGACTGAAATTCACATGAATACATTTTAGAGTGAACTTGAAATTCATTTGTGATTTTATCTAGCAAAAACATGATCTGAACGCTGTTTGACCAATAAAGATATATTTTACAGACACAGTAATTTCGAATAACCCGCATCATGGCTACTGATTACACACACACACACACACACACACACAACACACACACACACACAGAAAAAAAACCGTATTCATAAGTTAAAATCAATAAAAACATGACACCCGACTAAGTCGGTGCGTCGCTTCTGGAAAAATATCTAAATGCGTCTCCGAAATAGGTTAGGAATAATGGGAATATACGTTGAACATTAACAATTATTGAGTCCTGATCTCGCTTTGAGCAGCCTTGTTGTTAGAGATGAAATATGATCTTGATAAGAGAAGAAATCGAACCAACCTGGGGAGTAGACGAAATCACCATTATTCCAGTAGTTGTTTCTGCGACAGGAAAGTCGCCAGACTTCCCTAAATCTATATCGCCGACAGCTTGTTTTAGACGGGTTTTCCCACGCTCTAATCCATTCAACTCTTTTCTCGCTGACAGGATAGGGTATCGATTTAGCAGCACTTCAAAAACTGTTACTATTATAACTTTGTTAAGCTGGAGTTCGATGGCACAAGATCCAGATTCTGTCAGTGAAACATAGTTTAGAATATCACGAGGTATTTGAAAAAAAATTTAAAATTAATAGGTACCTACCTACCAGTAAAATGTCTGCTGCGGTATCGGTTTATAATCTACTTCTCATATGAACAGCGTAAACGAGCATAATCAACTAACTACCAGGAGAGTTCTGCACTAGAAAATACCTTCGAAATTCATCAAAATCACAATATGACCACAAAGTAATATCATGCAAAAACTCCTCTTTGCTACATAATGGTCAATAATGGATGAATGAATGAAATTATTTGTTTGTAGAAGCCTTCCGGCATTACTAGAACTTCAAGGAGTTCAGCCTTACAATACTTCTACTAGGTATACCAATGTTAAGGACACTAAAGATTGAAATACGAGTACCTATAGTTTGTATACTAGTTTGTACAAGTAGCATATATCCATTTTATAATCACTTCATAAAATAATGACGAACATACTATGTATTTAAATTGTATTTTCTTTGTAATAATAATAAGTAGGTACTTTGAATTTTATAATTTTCCAAGTATTACACAATCATTATACAAAATATTAAGTATTTCTTGTTTCACATACTTACGTTGTTCATTGAAGATTATTCATATCCATAGCCCAGTATAGTCGCCTTATTTCAATAAGAAACACTTGTTTTTGTCATCGTTTTTTCTTCATCTTCTTACAGATTCTGACATTACATCGCAATGGAGACGTATCCTGATCTGACGATGAGAAGTTTTCTACTAAGTTTTCACTTTTAGGGATCGTGATGAGTTTTTTCCCATTTATAAACAGTCTCCCTTCATCACAGCGTATTGGTCTGCTCGTCTGGCTTCGATCATTCTAGGTACAATAATTTTCTCATATCCAAGACCTGTTTCGTATAGTCATCTGATGCGAGGAGAGGTCTTGAATTTGAAAAAGCAATGTCAGACGAGGGTTCTCATCCTAAATTTTTCGAACCGTATACGCACAGGTTTTATTGAGGATGAATTTGTTTCAGAATCACGGCCCACTCTTTAGGTGTGAGAATATCTTATGTACGACTTTTACACCCATGAGGCGATTGAAAATGCCGATTATGTTGAACATCGATTTCTCGTGGTTTTATTCAAAATCTCTTGGAACATTGTAGATAATGTATTTGTTTAGTTTACTTTTCTTTTCAAGCAGTTCCATATTTTGGTCATTCCGATTTCAAACGACTTGATCCTATCCTCGAAACTCATAATGGTTTCCAAGGTGCCAAGAAATCGGTCGACTCTGCAGTTCAGCTGGTCGAAGCGTTCAAGAATTTTTCTCTCCATTCCGCGATTGCAGACTGGCGATCTCCTTTGCTGATCTACGCTGGTTTTCGAGGTTAGCGACCACAGCAGTCGACGATGCTTGAGGATTGCGTGTCCCAAGCTTGCGGAAAAATACAAATAATATCACTAAAAATCTCTTAGAAAATGAAATTCTTTAGAAATCCTTTTCACCAACAAGAATTTTATCACTTTTTCGCGTAGGAAGTACTAAAATGAAACTTTGTGACAGTTCCAAGGACATATCCAAGGGAATGCGTTGCCGTCGCTCCGTTGTTTCCCAACGGGCGTCGGGCGCTTCTTCCCGTGTTTTCGAAAGCCCGCGTTTGGCGATGGATGGGTGATCCTAGAACTGGAAAACCTATCTTCTCCGAACGTAGCATATATGCTATTAGCACGAGTTGTATCTCTTATGGTACTGTCACTCTCTCTCTCTCTCTCTCTCTATGAGTGTGAATTTGGGCCCCCATAGCACCACGGGGCGCCTAAGTTCATTACATGGTAGCAGAGCGTGGTTAGGATTATGTGCGGCTGACGCCTAGTAATCCAATCCACTATTTTTGGGGCGTTATTGCTTCAGAAGAAACATGGCCCGGGTTTCCAGAAGGAATACCCATTATACTTCCTTGGAAACATAAATACTTTCATTGGTTCTTGATTATTAATTTGTCAATTCATCCCCTCATATTATTTCTATTTAACATACTTAATTTTCAAGGGCATTGTTCCCAAACCCAGGGCATCGTTCCCTATTACATAAGTCCCCATAGTGGGCACCTACCACTGTATGTCTCCAAAGTTGAGCAAATTAATTCCCCAGGGCATAGTTCCCATTTTCGTAAGTCCCCAAAGTGGGCAGCTCCCTACTGTAAGTCATGCTCCCCGTTGTTTTTCAAGAATTTTAAATTTCAGTCAAGAATTTGGGGGTGGGGTCATTATTTAATTTTTCGTAGAATCTCTCATTCTGTAATTGTTTAAGGCTTCTGTGCGGTAATATTCAACATCCATAATCACAACAGTAGATCCTTTGTCCGCTGACATGATTTCAATGGTGTGGTCTCGCTTTAAATACATCAATGCACGTTCTTCATCTGAAGAGAGTTTTGGTTGACGCGAGTTAAGGAATGAGAGTTCGAAGTTTGATGTAAGAACTGGAAAATAAATTGTTCAAGGGGATGAGAAGCTGGCAAGGGTTTGAGTCCCATGCCTGAGGGAGGTTTAAAGGTAATCAGAGAGGGGTGAATGGTCCGACCGGAGGAAGGTGCATTTTGGAGGACATCAAAATTCCTTTTCATGGTTTCACGCAGTTTTCCCAGGTCGGCCCGCTGACTTGGAGTTTGTCTGATGACGTAGCCAAAGACGAATCACCGGATGCACGGTTGGGTACTATTATTTTAGACAGTGAGGAAGGGCTGTCTAGCACCACCTTTATAGGACGCCTTTTATCATGCTCAAAGCTTCCAAGCCGAGACACCCGTCGAACCTGGGAGGAAAATTTGGGGGACGATTTCGCCAATGATACACGTACACGCAAAAAATCATCCTCCAGCGCCTCAGCCCTGTCCTCGAAACCCGATTCCATAAAATCAAAGATAATTAGATTTGAAGCACATTTTCTCCTCTCCTCCAATTCTGCAATAGGTAACTCGAAATTAGGTCCAGGGGTTAAATCAGAACTATCGGGGATGAAAACATTGTTAGAACCACCAGCCAACCGAGACATAGGGTTACTCATTATTTCAGGGAGCCTTTTATTCTTCAGTTCAGCCAAATCTGTTTTAACCTGGTGTAAATCCGCCGATAACTCACAAAATTTATTCAAACATTCATCCACTTTTGACAAAACAGTATCCCTAACACCTTCTACCACCGTGAATAATGAATCCTTGAGGCCCTGCAACATATTTTCCATATCCTTCTTTCCATAGTTAGTTTCCAACTTATTTTCCATAGTTTCTTCTTCTTGCGTTACAGGCAACGGGGAAGTACCCTTCATGACCACTGAAGCCGTGGGGTCGGGTTGAAGAGAGCGAATCTTGCACGAAGAAAATCTCCAGTTGAAAATCGAGTTAGCTGACATGTTAAGGAAGGAAGACTCCCGAATTCGCTGACACTTTAAGTAAAAGCATGAGCCACAGCCAGCACAATCGAGAGCGCCCTCGGCAATGACAACGTCATGACATCTAGCGCACCTCATTACAGCTAATTAAGAGATCAATTTAAAGAGATTATTTTATCCAAAATCTTAGCATAATATTATTGAGAACTAGTTTTTTGCCATAAAATTTGTAGTTAACACTTTCTTGTGCGATAATAATTTACAAAAATTCGCTCACACGATCATGCGACATGACTGGAACTTTTTAAATTCGCACTCTAGTAGCGTTACTTTTTGGAGTGTTGGCTCCGTTTAGTTATGAAATTCAGGGTTCTACTGTAGAAAATAGAAATGATTAATAAAAAATGATTAAAAAATATCGCTTTTGAACCCCAATGCTAAAGAACTGCCTACTTATTTGCTTACGATTTTCTCGCTCATTCTTGCTTCTCCCTCGTCTTTCATTCAATTGTTTCTTTTAATTAACAGTAGAGAATGCTTTCTCCCGTTTGAATTGAATTTTCCTCTTCTTCTTCTAAAAGATTCAATTATTGTCCCTTGGAAACGCCGCTAACATGATTATTACCGCACCCGAGAGCAAGAAATAATTTTTCGTTGCCAGTAAATTTCCTCTTTTCAAGTAGTTCTTGAGCTCGGTGATTTTAACGAATCTCTCTTGCTCTATATTTTATTGTTTCAAGTTATACGGGCTAATGCCCAATTACATATTAACTAATTAAATTATATCTCCAATTGAGAATTATGATTAATGTAGCATACTAATCAAAATAACATAACGATAACACGAAATATACGTACCTAAGTGAAAAACGGTAACAGTTAATAACACTTAATAGAAAATAAACTACATAAATAAGCACTTCATGACTAGAATAACCTTGAGCTTCAAATTACTTCACATCTTTGTGCATTTGTCTTTATTTTAGCTGCTAAGGCCACAAAGAGATCCAACTTCGAATCGCTCGACATGACCAGCCGATTGATTGCAGTAGTCCAGCATTCGAGTCATGGGGATGTTACGCAGTTAGTTATTGGGGGCCCGCCGCAAGTAGAATGGTTGCTCCATTCTCGTGCAGAAGGAACATAGAAGTTAATAGGGGACAGTAAAAATGGGAAATCTGTCGTCCCTGATAACAGCCCGTGCAAAAATATTAAGAATGGAGCCAAGCATTCTCCAAGATCGAACGTGTAGCAGCGGGAGTCCAACAGGTCGAGATGAGCTTCCTGTAGCGCACCCTCATAACTGAAATCCTCCCACCCACTTCCTCCCCCTCTTATATGACAAATACCTCATTGCCCTCCGCTGGATGCACTCCAAAGACTCCTTCACACTTGAATAGATAGGTGACCAGACCTGGGAGCAGAACTCGATATGTGGACGCACAAGTCACGTATAGAGGAGCTTAAGAGCCATGGGGTGACTGAAGTCTCTGGTGTTTCTCTTCTAGTATCCTAAAGCTCTGAACGCCCATTACCTAATTTCCTAGATGTGGCTAGAAAAGGACAGCTCTACCTCGAACAGGATTCCAAGATCCTTAATAATTGTCCTTTATCGTTGGCTCCAACGATATGTCACAAATATTGTAAACTGCCACAATAAGTGTGCTTGATCGTGAGTAGGAGATCACCGAGCATTTAGTAGCATTTAGGTGGAGCTCATTTCTCTCACACCAATCATCCAGGGCAAGAATACTATCCTGAATCACCTTGCAATCTTCTTCAGGTTTAACCATTGAATAGATTTTTAATTCATCAGCAAACAGAAGGTGTCTCACTCATCTCCCAAATACCGTCTTCACGTCATCACTGAATAAAAGGAAAAGCAATGAACCCAGATGAGACCCCTGCAGAACACCAGATATGGCATAGAAGGTCCGCGATAGCGATCCACCACAAAAACCAAATGCTTCCCATTTATACATCAAGATTCTATGAGATACTTTGTCGAATACTTTTCCTAATCAGTATAGACACAAGCTATATGGGCCCCATCCGCAAATGATAAATTGAGCAAATAATAAAAACTGTTACGGAAAATAGATGAATATAGTAAAAATATCGCGATTCATCGCTATTACCCCCTCCATTCACCCCTTCCATAATGAAATTTTAAACTCCTGACTCATTTTCCAAAACTGTACCAAATTCATGGATGAACAAAAAAATAACCTCAAAAATCGGATGATAATAGTAAAAGCATCATGATTAATTTATCAGTATTATCCCCTCCATTCATCCCCTCCATTCATCCCCTCACATGGTGAAATTTGAAAATCTGTACATACAATATCGATTCCAAAACTAAATTGATTTCATAATGCAACACAATAAGAATGAAGCATGACAAAATTGGGAATTATTCCCTCCACCTCTCATATCGACAGCAAATTGGAAATTCACATGGTCAGTTGTAAAACTAAACTGGAACTGGAATTGAACAAAATAAGAATCACGTGAATCGGTAAAGAATCGTAGCCTGGGTAACGTCGACAAAATTAGTCGAAAAAAACCGTTTTTTCAGCTTTGCCCTCGTCATTCTCCCTCTTGCATCTAGAAATTCTAAATTTCTGAGGCTGGATCTACAACTGGACTAAAATTGGGATCGAACAAAGAAAGAATGTCAGAACAGCGCTGCCGGCTTGTGAATAACTCATATAGGTTGACAATCCAATCATGAGACTTATGGGAGGAGCCAGAATGGTTGGAAAGGGGTTGGTTGGAGAGGGGATGAAGGGGGGACTCCCCTTCTGACATTGCGAGTTAGTCTAGTAATTATACCGAAGCGCAGCAGGCGCAACATCCCTGCACGCTCAAAAATTTCTTTCTGTACTTAGGTACTTTTCTATTGAGAAAATGAAGTCCAAAACTATGAATATTTTTTCGCGAGACAGAATGTGCTTCTAATTACTTCTTTATCCATAATGTATTGTGCCTTATGACTAAAAAAATAAACTAAAACATTTGTTCTAGTAAAACAATCACTTGTGCTAACAACTGACAGCAAACATCGAATGGGCTCCTAGCGTCCGGCGGAAAGGGAAGGTGGTGGGGCTCCGCCAATAAGGCTCATGAATAACTGGTCGACCTATACAAATATGCAAACCTGTTATCTAGAAGAGGGTGGGGGGTGGCTCTGAGTACGGCTTGATAGCACAGGCAACTGGTATAATAGGCTCTTGTGTCAGAGATCTGCAGGGCTCTGGTGTTCCAACTAGGCTGTCAATCGAACTCAATCTAGTAAAATTCCGCTTTAGGATGAAATGGCTTTGGATAAGCGTTAAATATGAAAAATTACCTGTCATGTAGCATGATCATATGAGTAAATTTAATTTAATTCCCCGTCGTACAATCAATAATCAAGCATATAATGTTGTAGTGGCTGCCCATGAATTTATTATAATGTTTTTATTTATTTATTTTTATTTATTTTATTTATTTAAATAAAAATAAATAAATAAAAAGTCATAGTTATACCAATCATAATCGGGGGATTTGTAAATTTATCAGTACCTACAAAAAGAATTGTAGAAAAAGGAGCAGAAACCGGATGAAATGTGTATTGAATTTTGTAATTTTGAGTACAAAAAAAAAAGGAAAAAAGAAAAAAAAAGCTAAACACTAATTTAATGGCAAAAAACTGAAACTAAATAAAATTTGGCAATTCAAAAAGATTTTGATTGTTCAGATTTATTTGCAGTTTTATAGATTTTTCCGCAAATATTAATGCAATTTTTAATCGTCGATAAGCACGTTTGATTGTGCTGGAAATTATAACTTTAACGCTTTTTGGCCGGTTTTAGCAGTTTTATGTGATTTCCTGAGCGCATTTTTAGAATTTGGACCAATTTAATGTGCTCAAAAAGTGCTGGCCAACGATCTCATCCTTTCTTTTAGAAAGCTTGATTTTTTGGCGAAATAACGGAATTTTTATCTCAATCATAAGGAGAGTTATCGTCTGGAATGACACACGCTCACACACACACGCGCATACTCACACGCACATTCACACACACACACACACACACACACACACACACACTCACGTTATGGTAAAGAAACATTCTCTAGATATGTTGTATTCTACTTTAATGACCAAATATTTAAAAGTAATTTTAGCCGATTGAAAAACCTCTTGTTTAGTTATTTGTTTACATATTTGTGGTGGTCACAAGTGACATCGCACATGCTTTAAACTCTTGTTGTCACGCTATCATTTTCAGGTGTTTATTGTTTACCCTAAAAAAACAGAGTTGTCTTTATTGGGTAATTCGTGTCGTGCCGCGTTAAATAAAAGTTAGTAGAAAAAAAAAAAAAAAAACCTAATCACAGTGTTACTCTTGTAGAACTCGCTATACGATAAAGTCTTTATATACACTAAAGTGGTGACCCCAACTCAAAGCAGTTTCGTTCTACATCATGGCATTCAACGTTGACGCAAAGGCTGATCTTTCCTAGAAAGACATTGATCCGGACGGGATGGAAACCCGAAATTTACCAAGACCTGTGTTTGAGATCACACCCTCAGGAATCCAACATACTCCCATGACGCGCTATTGTTTCCATGTAACAGTAAACAAACCGCGCTTCTACAAACCTGATCTGACTATGTGGTTAACCAATGTTGAATCCCAATTCAAACTTGCCAATGTGCGTTCCGACGAACGCAAGTATACTACTTTGACATCACAACTAGAGGCTGAAGTTTTAGACGAAGTTTCTGATATTCTCAGAAATTCTGCTACTTGTACGTATGCGCACCTCAAAGCTGCTATTTTGAAACGTTTCGGCGAGTCTCATGAAGAAAGACTGAACGAATTATTGGGTAAAATGATATTGGGCGATCGTATTCCCTCACAGTTGCTACGTGAGATTCAACGTATGGTAGGTGCAGATAAACCTGAAACGATTATCAGGGGCATCTGGTTGAAGTTACTTCCTGGTCATGCACAACAAATATTGCAGGCTGTTCCTGGCAGCACTCTAGAGCACTAGAGCATTGCCTCTACTGATTACCACTCATCTGAGTCAAATAAAATCGCCGAGCTCTCAAAGCAGATTGAAAAACTCACACAGTCTGTAGCTCAATCAATGAAGCAACGATCAAGATCAAGGCCCACTCAGAGTAAATACAGTCATAAGTCATCTGCTCAATCATCCATACATCGTTATCACCGTAAATATGCAGAGGAAAAGGCCTACAGATGTGAATCGCCCTGTTCTAGAAAACTACGACCCCAACTCGGCGTAGAAACGGCCGATGAGCAGGGGGTGTCATCACGCCATTTACAGATCACGGATGTCAAAACTGGTTACTCTTTCCTTGTAGATCCAGGTGCATGCTGCCGCCTCGTCTAATCGACCTCGTCCATCATCACAAGTTCTATATGCCGCTAATGACACCAAAATTAAAACTTTTGGCCAATCTCTTTTGCATTTCGATGTAAAACTTGGAAAAATTTTTCCTTTTGTGTTCACCATACCTGACGTTCAACTCCTATTCTTGGAGCAGATTTTTGCGTGAATACGAATTATTGATCGACCTTTGCCAAAGTTGCTTGATTGATCCCTTGACTAATAATACTTCACATGCCAGGCTTAAATCTTCAGTCGGCGTTGAAATCACTGATATTCAGTCAAACCTATCATTCAGCTACTGCATAAACATGGTGTATTACATCAGCGATTCGGTAACATGAAACCAGAAAAGACGCCAGATGTTTTTCATTACATACCCACTCGAGGACCTCCTTGTTTCGCCGAACCTCCCCGTTTGCCACCGACAAACTGAAGGTAGCCAAAGCTGAATTCGAATTTATGCTCCAACAGGGTATATATGTCGGCCATCAAAAAGTCCATGGGCCAGTCCTCTCCGTATGGTTCCCAAAAATAATGGAGATTGGCGCCCCTGTGGGGATTATTGGCGTTTGAATTCGCAAACCATACCGGACCGTTACCCAATTCCCAATGTGCAGGACTTTGCTACAGCTCTCCATGGTTCTACAGTATTCTCGACCGTCGATTTGGAAGAGGGATTTTCGCAAATTCCTGTTCACCTTGACGACATTGCAAAAACACCAGTGGTCACACCTTTTGGATTATTTGAGTATATGAAGATGCCTTTTGGACTTTGTGGAGCTGCACAAATACTTCAGCGCTTCCTCCATTCCAGAACTAGGGACTTGGAATTTGTTTATGTCTTTGTCGATGATTTTTTTAATTTTCTCTAAAAATATGGAAGACCATTTTCGTCCCTTGAATATATTTTTTTCAAAACTTCATGAATATGGTCTCTCGATAAATGTTGGCAAAAGTTCCTCTGCACAGATTAATATAGCGTTCCATGGCCACTCCATTTCTGCCTCTGAGATATCACCATTGCCAGAGAAGGTTGCTGCAATAATGTCATTCCCGAAACCAACAAATGTTGGTGCACTGAAGCGGTTTTTGGTTATGATCAACTTTTACCACGGGTTTTATCCCAAGATGGCAGAGATCCAAGCAACACTCCATACAAAGGGCAATCTACCAGCAAAACCCCATTGAACTGGAGAATGGAAATGGAAACGGTCCAAAGAGGCACTTGCTTCAAAAGTCACTCTTACATTCCCTGATCATCAAGCTGAACTGTCACTCATGATTGACGCATCAAATGTTGCCATCGGTGGTACAGTGCACCAAGTTCAGAATGGCTAGCTTTCTTCTCTCGTAAGTTGACACCAGCAGAGGAAAAGTACTCAACTTGTGACCAAGAACTACAAGCAGTATATGCTACAACCCAGCGGTTTGCATAGATGCTAGAAGACCATTAATTTGCGATCTATACTGATCACCACCCTCTCACTTATGCTTTTACCAAGTCTCGTGATGATCTGTCACCAAGACAAGCACGAGAGCATGTACAAAATGTGCGTAATGCAGACTTACCTTGTTATTTCGAATTGGAATCCCCATTTTTATTGTAAATTCGGAATCGACATAGTTTTTTGGATGATAGACCCATCCCCGGAATTTTTAAGAGCATCAAGACCTGCGCAATTTTGCGCTAAGCGGCCAAATTTTACGGATAAATTGCCACATGAGTGGTACACGGTTTTGGGGTATTTTGTGTTAATTTTTTTTTTTTTTTTTTTTTTTTTTTAATTTGCAATACCAGTTTGGATAACCCCGAAAAACTACCAGAATTGCACATTTCTCTATTCATTTCAGCGGAAAACGTACTCAATTTCGTTCATACATATTACATTCAGTTATTCAGTTTATTGTATTATAAGCTCAAATGTAATTCATACAACTATATGTAAAAAAAAGTCATTTGTTCGCCAATAAATTCTCTCTCACTCTCTCTCTCTCTCTCTCTCTTCTCTGAAACTCGTAAGAATTGTGTTTTTCTTTTACGTTTATACCATGGTGGTTCAGTTCTGCATAGGCAATGTACGTGACGTATTAGTATGATTGACACTTCAAGATGAACAGAAACAAGTATGAAAACTCCAAGGAATTTGACAATCAACATCTCACAAACTCAACAATAATACCCCACAGTATTGACCTCCAAAAAACGAAATTATCACGATAGGTCGGCTTGCAAAGAAATATATTTTCACGTGCGAAACTTTCGATGTCGTTGGGTTCTCATTTTCATACCACATAAATCACCTTTTGTGAACCCTCACAAACAGAATAAGGAAGGATAAAGTTGGTAAGCCGCTTTTAGAATGAGAATGCTATTCAAATGTAATTTTTCACGCTAAAACATAGACGCAGCGACAGTTTTGTTGTGCGGAACGGGCATCTCTTATTAAACGACCGTTTCTAATTCATAATCCAGCGGAATTCATTTTCGTTGAAAGCTGTTAGAGGTTTGAGCGTGGCAGTTCGCATTATATTTCTCGCGAAAAGTATAAATTTTAGCGGGTGTAGATGGGTGTAGAGGGCACAGGTAGTTGCAGCCGGAGATGGAGCACTTAATAGCACCCTCCTCACCCTCTTCAACCTCCATCTCAATATTCACAACACCGCACACCACCGACCGAAGAACCTAGTTTTAAATAACACAAACTTTTCGGAGGTAAAAAATCCCCCTCTACCCCGCATTATCTCGGTAATGGATGATAGGAAGATTTCACAATTACACTAATTACCCCCTTCACCATCCAACTTCTTCCTCTTGTTGCCTCGCACGTTCTTTTTTCTTCGTTTCTTTCTTTTGATCCTTGTTAATTTATTTTGGAAAGTAGTCCCAACTAAGTATAACAGGCTTTGCTGAGAGAACTTTAGAATGGTTTCGTGTTTCGCCCTTGTTTAAACTGCACAGCAAAGTTTCGTTGTCTGGCTTGAGCTTCTCACCCAAGTTCCAAATCACGAGTCCCTACAGGCGTACTGCCCTCCCCTTTATGAATTTTGAGAGAGACCGGTGATTTCTCTCCAATATTCTAGTAAGTGAACCGTTTTCCACGAGACGTAATTAAGCTGGGGACCGCCGTTTCATGTTTGATTATAAAAAATTGATTGCCCGCTCACACACAGTAAATGATGTGGAAGTGAACCTGATAGAGCTGCATGACGGTCAACATTACAATCATGTAGACCACACAGCCAATCTCGAGAATCTATTAGCCTGGTGATGGATTTTTCTATAGAAGGAGTCGCAAATTCGTAATATAATTTTTTCCTCATTAGAATCCTATCGCAAGACTGATTCGTCTTCACAACCTTACTAAATATTATGTTATAAAATAATTGTTTCACCTTACTAACAACTCAAAGCGTAACTATTTAATTTGAGGTGAAGCCATGTAAAGTATTCGTTTGATCGATATGGACCTGTGCATTACCAGTCATCGAACGTGTTCCAATCGTTCTTTCGCCAATCAGAACAACATCGGTATCGAAACGTGGGTACGTCTTACTTCCGAAATAAAATGATTTGCCACGATTTCAGCTTTCCCAATCCAGTAGAAACGTTTCAGAAGGACATGTAAAGATTTTTTATGACAAACATAGATCAAAACGGAAGTTAGTGAAAAACCTTATCTGTTTCCACGAAAAAATAAAGAGTTATAATGTTAAATCGATTTCAACGGTTAGGCCATCATCAGTAACAAACAATAACTAAGTACTAGTAATAACGAACTAACTATAAGTAGTAACTAACTAGCAACTAAAGTAAGTAACTAGTAACTAACTAGTAATACCTATAAGTTATTGATTGTTACTGATGATGACCTAACCGTCGAAATCCATTTAACATTGTGACTCTTTATTCTTTCGTGGAAATAGACTACGTTTTTCACTGACTTCCGTTTTGAAATTAGTTTCCACAACTGTGTCGCGAGTGATTTAGTTCGTAAGCATAGATCTCTTCAATTAAGCAGCAAATGGGGGCTTTAATCCTTCCGTAAAGAGACGGCTTCAAAATCTTTTGCATCTTGGAACAATAAGTAAATAAGTATACTACGTGTTCTATGTAAAGTATTGTAATCCATTTGCCACTAGAAACGGACATCCCAAGTGTGGGAATGTAATGAATATTGTATAAACAGAACAATTTTCTACAATAACTGTCTTTATCAACAGTTCAAACACAACAACAGGATTTTACATTGTAAAAAATGTAAACTCAATGGTGACAACCAGGTGATTCAAGTTCTTACAATATTATACAACAATCAAAGAAAGTATGAACAATAATTCTTGTAGGTAAATTAGTCACCTAGCAAACAGTTGAAAAAATTGGCAGAATGTAAAAAATTGGATGCATTTTTTTTTTTTTTTTTTTTTTTTTTTTTTTTTTTTTTTTTTTTTTTCTACAGGTGCTATTGAGATACCAAGCTAAAATATAACCCCCTTCTCTCTTTTTCAGTTTGGCCAGGTAGGCAAATCGATAGGAACAGAATAGAATATGATTTATTTCCATAGAGAACATATTCATGTTTACAAATCACGTGGTGGAAACTACCCCCCTCTTTGGTCTTGCGTAACCGCACCACATTCCATTCCAATTGTATAGCCTCTCATTCGGATGTAGGAATTTACTGATCTAATCCTCGAATATTTGTAATATATTATGTGTAGCAACCTGTATATGTACGTTATAGAAAATTAAATATTGATGCTTGCCTGACCAGGAATTCAACACAGGGATTATTAACCCAATGACGCGGAGGTTTAATTGGATGGGCCGGGTATAGTTTTTAGCAGAAAACTTGAAGAAATTGATTCGTATGATTTATAATCTGTGTTCTGTGTTGTCCCCACAAACATAAAGATGGTTTATGCAAGTCTAGTCCAATCCATAATTCAGCAAGGAATCATTGTATGGGGTGGCACATATCAAGCTGAATTAAAAATCTCGGTACGTTACAAAAATGTGTTGTGGAAGTATGTTTAAATAAGCATAAAACATTTAGTTCGTTGTAAGTATGAAATCTAAGCAGGGATTTCTCAATTAGGTTGCTGTTCATTAAAAACCTGTTACCACACCATTACAAACATCCTGAAATCATTCCTACTGAAATAGTACACATACACGCATCTAATAAGATTTACTTAATAGATTAATAAGGTAAAGTCATAACGTTTCTTTGTTTGGACAGTTAAAATTGTAACAAGACTTGACAAAAAAGGCATTTCTATCTCTAATTTGATTTTCATAAACTGATAACTTTTAATTCGGTTTTTATTACAAAAATAAGACTATAGGTAAGTAAATATTCTACAATTTTGAATTTTCGTTTCCCATTACAAAACAATGTTTTACTTATTTGAGATACCTATTATCTTTACTCTTATAAGAAGTGCTATTTTAATGATAAGATGATAGTTCGCGGATAGCGTTCCTCTGTCTGTATTTTTGAGCTGAGTGTCGGCTCTTGTCAGCAGCACGGGCTTGCCTATCGCCGACAATAGGTTGACAATAATACTATGAACATATTGTTATTAGCTTACATTTTTTATATATGAAGTGTAGAAGTGTATAACTTTCTTTAATTATTTCCGCTATGTCAATAAACATTTATTAATCATTATCTAGTTATACACTACTCCATTATTATCTAGTTATTCACTAATCATTATCTAGTTATACTACTCAAGACCTACTTCCTAAAAGAAATATACGGTAAACTGATCAAGTTATTCACAAAATTGAATGGATATTCTCTGATTCCCCTATCAAAATAAAAGTTTTCCTGGGTCACTCAGCCCCGAAAGCTTTCATAAGCCCTTTAATACAACGACGGTTCACAAATAGAATGAGGCGAAAGAACTCTCAAACGGAGCTCAGTTTTGTCGGTTTCCATTACCTTCCTATCGACGTGAAAAGAGAATACTAATTAATTTAATGGTAGGACCTTGTTTTTACTTTGTAGGTATATCGATTGAGTTTGAAAGCTTTTCACTTGCGGGGCTGTTCCGGAAACTTCTGATATTTATCTATTTTTGTAGCGCATCTTTTATAAATGGGATTGAACATGCCGCTTTATTATAAACACGACTGATGAAATATATTTCGTAAGAAAGAACGTGATACAGAAGCGATATTTTACCGACCATGATAACATCGTTTGAGCGAATGGTCAGCAAGTGTAGTTGCCATTATTCATCGCCTGCATTTTATTAAAATAGATTGTTTGTTAGATTCAGTATTTTTATTTGTTCTTTAAGTATTTACTGTGGAGTATAGTGCTAACAACTTGCTCAGCTATTTTCTGAAAGTGGTCAACACTCTTCTATATTGTCTTAAAATGAGGTAGAATGAGTAAGGCTATTCTAGGTTAGATCGACAATTAGGTTCCGAGTTTTCGTTGGTATTTAAATAGAAGTAAAAGAGGAAA
Organism: Adelphocoris suturalis; assembly: GCA_030762985.1. NCBI lineage: Eukaryota > Metazoa > Arthropoda > Insecta > Hemiptera > Miridae > Adelphocoris > Adelphocoris suturalis. Next base: position 508,097 of record CM061045.1, read on the forward strand.
AGTCGCTGAAGGTTTGCTGCAGCATGAAATAAATATATCACGCTCTATGTCACGTGCAAACCGTAGAGGCTGTTAAAAAAAAAAAAAAAAAAAAAAAAAAAAAAAAAAAAAAAAAAAAAAAAAAAAAAAAAAAAAAAATCTTCTTCCTGAGTCGGGAAGCAGAACGTTTTCATTTAAATTAATTCTCCTCGCCTTCACTCTGATATCCATTGTTTCAAGACTATTGTTCATTTTTAATTTACTCTTCTTTTATGGTTCTTCCAAACGTTGAGCAACTTTTATCTGGCAGGGATTACCGATTTGTAACTAGGCATTAAGGCTTGAAGAGAGGTTTACTGTTTTCTGGAGGAAAAATATTGATGTAATAGATAAAATGATGTTTATCGCTAGGGTGAATTTTTGTAATATGATCCGATTTATAAAAAATTATTGATTGTTCCCTAGAGAAAACATATTGAAGGAATAGGCATTAAGATGCCCATCGATGGTGAGACTATTTTTTTACATGATCCAAGATATGCAAGATTCTTGAGGCGTTAATTATATAAATTAGGCAAGGAATAGATCGATTTCATTGGACCATTCAATCGTGAGAAATGTTGAAAACTCTTAGTTTGGACCTTCGAACAGACTGAGTTGCGTTTCAATGTATGAGTCGAGGGCGAGTCACCCATCCAATTCAACCAAAGGGTTATTTCCGCTAATAGCAAGAGTAAGAATAGTATATATAAATTTTTTTCAAGTATAGTAGTAACGTAGTAAGTAATAGTAGTAAGTACTAGTTTTAAGTAATAGTAATTAATAGTTTAAGTAATAGTAATAAGTAGTAAGTTTTTCAAGTTTAGTAGTAAGTAATAAGTTACACCAAGGAAGTCAACACCATATATACTATTGCACATACCAACGGTTACACCAAAAAAACTATTAGCCGATTAATCCATAACTACGACAACCCAAAACCAAAAGAAAACTCACAACTCACTGAACAGACCTTACAAAGACGATGCATCTTCACATATACTGGATAAGACACATACGAACTTACCAACCATTTCCAGAATAAATCTCTACTCCATTCTATTCTAAACTGACAATACGTGTCGTTTCATCGCTCATTTTCACGATCTACATCCAGGCGGGTAGACATATGACACAAGCGGAGTTTACAATCTGACAAACACCTTCAAACTCGCATACATTGGACAAACACGAATCAACAACTAGATTCACTGAACACATGCGATCTTTCAGACTGAAAACTAGACGATTCAATTACGCCAACCAATTATACGACGACGTATATGAACGAACTGAAATGAAAGACTTTATGAAACTTTTGCACCCTCAACAGGAAACTCAACGCACTTGAAAATGTAGAAACCTCGAGCTCCAGACGAGGGCTTGCCTTGCTTCTTGCCTTATCATGTGAACTTTAAGTGGGAATTTCGGTTTCGGAGGAAAAAACACTTGACGTCGTATTTTGCCTTTAGCTCTCCATAAATTTGATAAACATTGATCATCACGTCATCATAACTCTACAATTCATAAAAACAATACCTAAGTGAAAAGAATAATTAATTCAAGTTGTCAATACTTGCCTATAAGGATCCTGGATTGATTCATAATTCTAAATTGCACTATAAATCAATAGAATAAATGGATACCTAGGCAGGTAACTTTAATTTTTATAAAATGGTACAGTGTACACGATTTCCTAGTATCAACTGGATTTAGTTTGTATTATATTACCTAGTATGTATAATTATATACCGATTGCAGACGAGCTTCTCGTGAGATTCCGTGATGGGGGATGCTAAGTTGTTCATTTTCAGTTTTTGTTGAGTTTATTGAAAATAGTACCCAAGTTTAGCAATGTTTTACTTATAGAACATAATTTATTTCTTGAATAATAGAGGAAATAAAATTCAGGATTCTATCAAAATGAAAACATTTTAAATTTATTTATTTGTTTATTCATTATATCATTTTATTTATTTCAGCACTCAGTTATGAATTACCTAATATTGGGGGAAATGTTTTCTTGTTGCTGATTTCTCGGAAAATCAGGATTCATAATAATAATGATTCCTTATAATAATCCGAAATGATGGTGCGGGAGGTGGAGGAGCGAGTGTAGAACTAGGACTAGGAACTCGCGCATACTTTGAGCCTAACATGCGTCACGTCTGCTGAGAAACTGTCCTCCCTTCGCCATCAATTTCGCTCTATAATTTTCCCTTCCTCACTGCCAATGTTAGGGAAGCTTGGGGTTCGTTCCAAGAGTCGAAAAAGTATTCCCTCTCGAAAATCAACATTTACTCTTGCTCTTTACCAAATTATTGAAGAATGAGAGGGTATTGCAATAGGTCAAACATTTTTAAAAATAAAATAAAAATCATCATTTTGGGGCATTAATTTCGTTCGGGTTGGGACGATAATTCGCTCAATTATGGTTCCGTGTATGTCTTTCTGTTGTGAATCCTTGTCACGCCCGAACCTATTCAATGTGGTACTCCGATTCTAATGAAATTTCCGGGGATCGTGCTGGTTATCTCAGATGGTCCCCTATGAGTTTCGTGGCTGTCAGATCAATAGCTTGTGCGCACGCGTAAAGTGAATGTCTTATAAAGCCGAATTCTCATGATCTATAAGTTCGATTTCGTTCAAACCCGGGGAATAGATGGGTACATACGTTTCAGGAAAGTGCCCTACGAATTGTATCGTGATTTTTGAGGTAATATGTATTGCACGTGTGCAAAACTAGACGGTTTTCGCTCTACCGCAATGAATCAAACGATCTAGAGTTGATCTAAGTTCTTACACCATAATCGTGATGTACATGTCTACCATAAATCATAATCCCAAAACTCATAAAAATCAATGTAATCGTCAATTAATATAGGATGTCAATACTTGCGTACGAGGATCCTAAATTTCCTACCTACCTACGAGACTTTCTTACGAGTCTCGCAGTCCTCTTCATGTTGACTACTTCTCGTGATATTTTCGCATTGATCTTCTAGTCTTTTTACCAAGTATTACTTGTCCAGTTCCTGTGAATTTTTGTATGTATTTAGCGCTGTGTCTCACGCGTAATTTGCCGCTACTCTGAAGATTTTCAGTTGTTAATTGCAGTCACAGTGTCCCGTTTTCAGTCGACTGCATTACTGACAGATTCCGATTATCCGACGGTCATTCCTCGTGGTCAAGCTCTCGGTAATTGCGGAAGGGGTCACTCCCCGGTGAAAGGGGTCATTGACGCAAGCGCGGTGAGTAATCTCTATCTTCTCTCTCTCTCTCTCTTTTCTGCCTGTCCCCGCCGAACTTATGAGTTATCAACTCGGACCCTCCGAGAGCTTCATAAACAATCGAGCAGTTTGTATCGTGAACGGCGATCTCTCGGAATGGAGAAGGCATTGCCAAGGTGTTAATTATAGATGACAAAAAAATTTTCGACCTGTCATTCATTTGATATGTCTATATCAAATTTCGAAAATTTCTTTGGCGGTGATATGGATAGTATTTATTCCATACCTCTAGGTGATCAAGAATTAAATGAAATAAAAGCCAATGTTATCCTTGCTGCAAACATTTTGAAGTCGTAGGTGACTTAATTGTCTCCCAATTTTTAAAGCATTTCAAAACGCTATTGAGCGAAGAAAAAATCTCCTGGCCTGGATCAAATTAACAAAAAACATCTAATACACATTCCGAAGAAAACTCTTGTGTTTCTGACACAAATTTATAACGCGGTTCTAAGAACAGCATATTTCCCTAGGAGATGGAAGATTGCTAAAATAATTATGATTCATAAAACAGGAAAGAGATCAGATAGTGTCAGTGGATATCGACCCATCAGCTTACTATCCATCTTCTCGAAAATTCTTGAAAGATTAGTCTATCCTCACATACTTCAGCAAATCGAACATCTGCTACCAAACTCACAATTTGGATTCAGGCAGTTGCACTCCTGTCCTTGGCAGCTTCATCGTGTACTGGACCGCATTCTCCAAACATACGAAGTAAAGGGAGTGGCACTAGGGCTTTTCCTGGACGCAGAAAAAGCCTTTGATAAGACATGGCATGAAGGGCTCCTTACCAAGCTCAAACCTCACCTTAACGACACATATTATCGATTAATCCAGTCGTTCCTTGGCGAAAGAAGTTATCGAGTTTCTGTTGGCGATGCCATAACCGAAGAACTCCCGATTATCTCATCTGTTCCTCAAGGCAGTGTGATTGGGCCACTGTTATACATCTTCTACATTCATGATGTACCACTATATAACAACACCGAAACGTTATCTGCCCAGTTTGCTGATGATTGCGCTTACCTAACCCAACATACGTCGGGGGAAGCAGCAAGTGACACCATGCAAGTTATTGCTAGTGACGTGAATAGATGGGCAAAAAAATGGAGGATAAAGCTGAACACATCCAAATCACACCTCTCTGTATTCACGTATAAGCGAAAATTTACAATACCTCCAGTAGAAATGGATGGATCTACGCTCGAGCTTAAAACCAACGTGAAATACTTGGGTCTGAGTATGGATCAAAGACTTACTTGGAAGAATCATATCAGTGATATAGTATCGAGAATACGTCATAGAGTTAATCAACTCAAACCGCTCCTGTCAAACAAAATACTCAGTATAAAGAACAAGCTTCTAATCTACAATACTGTTATTAAACCTATTTGGAGCTACGGAGCAGGACTTTGGGCATCAGCTTCGGACTCCCAAATTGCCAAAATTCAGGTTCAGCAAAACCGTGTCCTCAGATTAATCACAGGAGCGGATTGGTATGTTAGAAATGAGGAGCTTCATAAAGACCTCGAAGTGCCAACAGTGAAAGACTGTCTCATTGCAGCCTATCATGCATCGTATCATAAAGCATCCTCCCACCCTAATCAACTTATATGCAACATACCGCAAGATCGACCTCTTCCTCGACAACTCAGACGACTTAAACGTAAACATCATTCCGACTTCGCTGATGGGTTCAACTAACTGAAATTAAAATTAAAATATACCTAAAATAAAAACAAAAATTATGATTAATAAATGTAAATAAAATATAACTCTGTGATAGTTAAGTTTTTGCAATCCGTATACTAATAATAGTCGTATTTGTATGTGTTAAATTATATATAATCGTTGTAAAGTGTAAGATAGTACTGTTGAGTTTGTACACGTGAATTAGCTTTACTAGGGGGTCGATGGACTAAACCTAGTACATAGATATAAAAGCATGTTGTTGAATACTTCACTTAATCACACTATATAGTGCTTTGCACAAAAATGTTACTATAATAAAAAAAAAAAAAAAAAAAAAAAAAAAAAAGCGTGATAAGAGACAGTATAGATGAACTAGATGGTTACAGACAGGAAATTTCAACTGTTAACGGCGCCTATATTTCGTTCCCAGTCTTATTAAATTCTTCCGTGCATGACCATTTAAGGTACGAATCTATTTGGTTGGAGGAAAAAGATGGACTTGAAGCTTCTGTCATCCAATTAAAGAAGAAGTTCAGGATCCTAGAAAGCAAACTGATAACTAGAGTTGAACGTGATGATGTCCGGAGCTTTGTGATCGATTCTGGGAGCAAACCTTGTGTCAAGTACACGGATCCACACACACAGACTGTTCAGGGTGTCATTGGGGAAAAATCGCTTTCACCGAGCCATGACTCCAAAATTATAAAAGATCTTTCTTGTAAACTTGAAAAGGTTGAACCACCTTACAATAAAGTTTGTGCCCATTTCGTTAATCAGGATGAGGTCTTTCTAAGTAACGAACAAAAATTTATATCAAATTTAAATGAAGCTAACGTTCATCGTAATGAATTACTAATACGCACTGACAAGCTTCAGGGAGAGTTGAAAATGTTTTGCCTGGAGATGGAGTATCTTGAACGTGAAAAAGAGATCTTAAACTCTATTATAAATTAATTAACAACACCGAATGCAACCAATAAGATTATATTTTCCAACTGTAGTTCTGACAGGATATCCCCCTTTGAGGATTTACTGACTGCTTATTCACGAGTACATAAAAAGCCAAACGTTCTTCTTCTGGGTGATTCGTATCTGTATAAACTGGGTGCCAATGTACAATCATTACTTCCCAGTAAATTCTCCGTTAACACCCTGTTGATGAATGATGCTCCTCTCTCTGTGTTGCTTAGATCGTTACCTATGGAGTCATCTCGCCCTGAATTTATAGTATTTTCGTCCGGCTCGGTGGATGTTTATTACAATGAGTTGAGGAAATTCAAGCATGAACTACTGAGATTTTGTCAGTCTGGCACTAGCTCGAAACTGATCCTGTTAATAGCTCCCTTCAACTATCTTTAGTCGCAATGGTCCGTCGTTAACACTGAAATGTACAAACTGAATAAATGTCTACTTCTGTTATCGAACAATTTCAGTTTTGTTAAATTCATAGGTACATGCTTTATTGACGAGAATATGATTCAAGCAAAGGCTACCGAGCCGTTTCAAAGTGCAAAATGGAGAAGGATTGTGATTAGGCTGATACGATAGTGTATTGTTTAAGTCATTCCTAAAATGCACCAATAATAGTCTCTGCGACTGATGGTGATTCATCCAGCAATAACTCATGACTACATTGCTCATTTACTAAGCTGCAGTTCTGTGAATTCGTAATTTTTCAGGCCAATGTTCAGGGACTGCGTTCTAAGTTTGACGAAATTAAGAAATTAACTGTAGTATCTCCAAACGTCCAGATATGAAAATATTAGGCCTAACTGAACATTGGTGCAGCATCATGAAGAAATTGAGCTATTTGCTCCAGTTGGTTTTCAGCTTGCATCTGATTTGTGCTGACAAGCGACAAGGTTAGGGGCATCGGCTATTTTCATTAGTGAAGGAATTGAATCGTGTGTTCTTCCGGACGTCAAGAATTTGTTAGTGGAGTCTTCCTGAAAAATTTCTGCTATCAGCTTATCAACAATGAACCTAATAATTTGCTGCGTTTACAGGCCACCATCATCAACCAACATAGAAGAGATCATCACTTGCATGGATAAATAATTTCTTTCCGTTTTAAGGTTTAATAAAATGATCGTGGTTATGGGAGACTTGAACATCCATTTTGAGGATACTTCCAATACCTCTCAAATGAGAAACAGAAATATATTCTTAAATTGAATAAGCAACTTCGGTTTACATGTTACACTGAGAGAAATTACCCGTTTCCCCTGTCATGGCCAGTGGTAGTCCTTCCTGCTAGGATGTTATGGTGACTAACTTCAACCCGGGTTTTTATCGTGCAATGGTCAGTCCCATCGGGTTCTCAGACCACCAGGGAATTGAGTTGCATCTGGTGGAGAGTCGGATTGAGAAAAGTGTGACGTATTCACAAAGACGATTGACTAAGGGAGCCAACATCCTTGCACTTAATAATATTTTTTCAGCATCCAATTAATTGGTTCCCAGTGCACAAGTGCAAGTGCGATGAGTTTTTTTTTTTTTTTTTTTTTTTTTTGTAGAGCCGGTGACTGTTGAGGAGGTTTACTCTGCGGTCTGTTTATTGACTTTTCCCCCCTCTTCCGACTTTTTTGGAATAAGCTCCGTCATGTTTAGAGATGTAGCCCCCATATTATTGAGCCCATTTCGTAATTTTCAACCTCTGGTTCGCGCTTGGTGGGTTTCCTGGTTGCTGGAAGATTTCTTTAGTAAAACCTATTCCAAAGGTCATGGGATCCCTGGTCCTGAAGAGAATTCAATCATTCAATGAGAGGAGAAATATCGTTCATGCCAATCAGTTTGGTTTCATGAAGGGCCGGAGTACCTGTGGCACTGTTGTTTCATTGATAAGGTCGGCACTGGATTTCATGGAGGGGAGAAATCGTGTGGGTTTTTGGATTTTACGACCCCTCAAAAGCTGTCGACCTTACTCCTCACGACCTCCTTTTACAAAAGTTGGTCCATTACGGTTTTTGTCAAGGAGCTGTTGCTTTTTTTTTTTTTTTTAGAGCTACCTCAGGGGATGGTGGCAGGTGGTGTCATTCAATGGTCAGACTTCTGAGCGAGTTTTGATTCTCTTCGGGAAAAATCAGGGTTCCATCTTAGGTCCTTGTCTGTTTATATTATTCATGAATAATATATATCAACGATACCTGTCATATCAACGATTAAATTCTGGTCACTTAGTCCTTTTTGCAGATGACATTTCAGTATTATCAGCTGCACCTGACAATGAATCCCTTGAATGCAACGTATCCCAATCACAAAGTATAGTAAATAAATTCTGCACTAAAAATGCTTTGATTCTAAACAATACCAGAACGCAAAAGTTGTCATTCAAGCTAAATGGTCGCCTCGATGACACTGTGAACGTGTTGGGAATCTCAGTGGACAATACGTTGTCCTGGCTCAGCCATATTGACACACTTTCTTCGAAGCTTGCATCCTGCAATTTCCTTCTTCGCCGACTCGTTTACTCTGTGTCCTTTGAGGTTCTGCTCATGGTGTATCACGCATGTTTCGCAAGCCGTATTTCTTACTGTGTTGTGTTGTGGGGGAATTCCAGTCATGCAGAGGACATTTTCAAACTACAGAAAACAGCCATCCGTACTATATTAAGCTTGAATGGAATAAAAGTTGTCGAGGACATTTTAAAGAACTCGGGATTCTGACACTTCCTAGTATCTATGCGCTCAATTGTTTGTTGCTTGTGAAGACGAATTTTCACGTTTTTTCCAAGGGCTCATCTAATCACAACCATTTCACCAGATCTCGCAAATACCTCCGATCCCCGTAAGTTAGAGTTAATTCTTCAATGATTGAACCCCTATCAAATGGGATGCCGTATGTTTAATCTACTTAACGAGGAGACTAAAGAGCTTTCTTTCAAACATTTCAAGCGCACTATACAACGTGAACTCATTGAGCAATAACTGTACCACACTAGCGATTTTTTCAAAATGAAATGTACCATTTTTAATTAGTCAATTTTTCAAGCAATAATTTTTTGTTTGACTAGTGGGACGTTGTACCCCAGTTTTTATCTTGTAGCCATTATTAATTTTATGTCAGCAACCGATGAATTTTATAAAAGTACTCGAGTTAGCTTTTTAGATATTTATAATGACTGTGATTAACTTCTTAATCGTTGATTATTTTTTTATTTTATTTAGATTTATATAAGTTGTGTGATTGATAGTTTTAGTGTGTTTGTAATTTTTGAGTGTATGGCTTTATAGCGAGCTAATTGTTTAGACCAGGGGCTGACGATCGGCTCGGGGGCGGTCTCGCATGGTGGTTCTCGGTTGCGCAATTTATGAATCGCAGCCAAGGGGTGCTTACCTAGAAATAGGTGGGCGGCGCACCCGGGAGGCCACCATGGTGGGTCGGGTCCGGACTCGTTTGGGAAGCCCAGGCCGAGCCGCCTTTTAGGCGGATTAATGACCATCCTACACTCTTTTATTTCTTTTTATTATTATTATTTGAATTCATCTAAACGGAAGTTAGTGAAAAACGTTGTCTATTTCCACGAAAAAATAAAGATTTACAATGTTAAATCGATTTCGACGGTTAGGCCATCGTCAGTAACAAACAATAACTGAAGACACATTAGAAAGGACACAGCTTATATAGTGACAGGTGAAGGGAGATTGAATCCCATTGGTCGAGAGAAAGGAAAGTTGCAGGATGTACAACCGATTAAGTGCATACAAAGTGAAAGGGGATTATAGCTAATCAGATGAAGTGAAAGGGGGAAATAACTAAATATGGTTTCAACAGTGTGAAGGGATAATTCCAAGCTTTACAGAAATGGAACTATCAGTGGTGAAATATATTGAGGTATATCCTCATTTAAACATTTACCAGACCTGTCACTTTTGATAATTTCGAATTTTTCAAGTACATTCAACATACCTCCCTTTGGGCAAAAATGAAGAAATTCTACAAACTGTCTATCTGTCAATGTATTGTTTCTGCAGTTATTGTTTGTTACTGACGATGGCTTAACCGTCGAAATCGATTTAACATTGTAACTCTTTATTTTTTCGTGGAAATAGACAACGTTTTTCACTAACTTCCGTTTTGTAATGGGTTTCCACAACTTCGTCGCGAGTGATTTAGTTTGAATTAATCTGTTTCTTTTTTCTGTATCCTTTATTGGTTACAGGAACGTTAATTTACTTACTACGAATTATGTTGACAATGGTCCTACATTCTATCATGTTATGACAAAATATACGATTTTGATTTGATTTACTCATAATTGCAAATTTTGGATGCCTTAGTAAATTTTAAAAGTGATACATGAACCAAATATGACAGTATGCCTTGGTAGTGTGGGGAGCTGTGCAAAGTTTAAGGTTGAAAAGCTTGAAATCTTGTAGAAAAGATTACTGAAAGTTATGCATGGTAAAAATTGGCATAGATTCTCACCTTCCGAACTGTAAGATGAAGAGAAGGTGTTTATACTCACGTTTGTAAAGGGTTTGTTCCTCTACTTCTATTGGCACCCGTCTCTGATAGTGATCGATCGATCTCACCAGTATGATTTGTGATTCACATTTGCTAATTGTCCTCGCCCGCGTATCGCAATGACTACCCGAAGCCCACTCCATGTCCTCCATATGTAGCATAGAAATTTGCCTCCCCTCATGAAATATCCTTCATTCTTTTCTAGAGCTCAATTTCGGAGCTCATTTCGGAGGAGGGAAGAGTCTCAATTGTCACTTATATTAGCAGTATACTACTACAACCTTTAGGTTATGGTTTGTGGAATAATAGTTCTGTAATTTGTGGTGTGCCACTAATGTTTAACTATAGTAAACTTTAGAAAGCTTTTGTTTTGTTTCTTCCTTTGAGAAATTTATAAATTTTGTGGAGCGTTTTCCGCTCTGCTTAGGCCCGTCTGTTTGGAGTATTTTGACTTGTTCGGTTTTCTGTTCGCTACCGTTGATCTAATCAACCTGGTACCAGATTTATTAGGCTTGGGTCTTTTGCTCAACACTATAGGCAATGCCTACTTTTGAACAATAATATTCGATTTTATTTTCTGGTTGCAAATGTACTCTATTTTATTTTATTTTTCCTTCGGAGGAGCTTTGTAATGATTATTTTTCCATTTTTGTACCATTTATGAGGTGTCGATTTCTTGGATGAACCAATTTGTATTGTATTGTATAATTTCTTAAAGAGCCCACAATATTTGGCAAATTTGCATTAGAAGCTTAGATATATTGATTTGATTATAACCTTATCTCATAGATTTAGAGTATAATATTAACAAATAAATGTAATGTAGATCCTAACATAAAAAAAAGGTTTTACTTCAATTATATAATATACCAAGAGATAACCACAGTTGATATTATAGACGAAATAGGATATTAGTTATATCTAGGATAATAGTAGTAACTCACCAACACACAGATTTACTCACTTCATATACCTTTTCTTCTCCCATCCTCTCCTTCCCTCATCACAAGCTCTTTCACTTCTTCCCTTCCCCTTCACCCAACCACTCACTTTCACCTCACCTCTCTCTCACACCGTCACTCACCCTCCTACATAAAGGCGGGTTTACACCAGACGAGCATTGTTTGCGAACGTTCGTAAACACACTGAGGGCGCTCCCGTTCACATTACCTGCGCACGCCCGAACGATCAGAATTCACGAGCATTCGACAAAGTTCCCAACAATTGTGCACGAACATGGCACCAGCGTTTTCTAAAGTTTCTATATGTGCTGCGCCGATATTGATACTGTCTGAAATTGAGAAGCGCCGGCGCCGTCAGAAGACGAAACGAAGAATATGGTCTTTGCTCACTAACAGAACAGCGGAGAGGAGAGGGGGAGTTGTATCGATGCAAAATTACCATTAGCAAAAAGTATACTATATACTGTATACTACAATGAAAAAGCGTTAAACACAGGCATTAGTTTCAATGAAGTTGCGTCGAAAGCGCTCGCGCCCGGTACTCGACTTGCTTACGACGACGGATTTCTCCGAATGATACGTAAATGATAATGTTGCTCTTACTACTAGCGGATATAACCCTTTAGATTTAATACGAGAATCCTCTATTTTTCGAACGTTATTTTTCAATACTGAGGGGATAATTTATAATGTTCAATTTTTTATGTGGTGGAGCACGAGGAAAAAACAATAGCACAAAAATCCTCATAGTCCTGGTGCCTAGTTCAAAAGGATGGGGAGAGAGGGTTTGACATTATACCTTTATTGAATATTTAGTCCATACTGAGTGAAAAAATATTTGTCTGCCGTCTCACAACCACTCCCACATAACGAAAGAGTGTAGGGTCGCGTTAAATCAGAAAAAACGCGGGTTTAGCTGACGATGTACCGTGTTGTTGACCGATTTGCGTGATTGGTTTTTTCGTTGGACCCGTGAAAACTCGTTCGCCCTGCGTCACTGGATTATGAAACTTTACGTTTTTTTTCTGGCGAGGGATGGGAGGATGAGGTGAAGTTTGTCCTGTCCCCAGGAGTTGCTGATCGATTTACCTACGCGATTGTAAGCGAATTTTCGTAAAAAATGAAGCTATTATTGCAATGGCTCCAAAAATTTTCGAAAATTTCCTTAATTGAAATCCGTTTTGAGACATTCTGAGTTTGACATTTTTCATATATATATATGTATCCATTTATTTATTTATTTATGCGTGTGTGTTCTTCCAGACGATAACTCTCCTTAGGAGCTTTCCAGACGAAAGGACGAGTTCGTTGGCCAGCATTTTTTGAGTTCATTAAATTGGTCAAATTAAAAAATAAAAAGGCGCTGAAAAAATTACTAAAAATAGCAAAAAATCGTTACATTTTTATTTTTCAGCGGAATATTTCTCAAATAAAGTTTATTAAATATAGAATAGAATAGAATAGAAATTAATGTGCAAAATTAAGCTGAAAAATTTACTTAATAAAATGAGCTAAAAAATCGAGTAAAAAAAAAACTCCAAAAAGTTAAAAATCCAAAATCTTTTTTTGAATCGCTGAATATCATTTCGAATGAATTTTTTGGCATGAATATGGTGGTTAACAATTTCTTTCCCCTCAAAGTCCTTCATTTTCAAAACAATGTAACATAATATGGTACGATACTTTCGCGGAAATTCGCTCATACGACCATGCTGCATGATTGAAATTTTTGTTGTTGTTGGAGAAATGATGAAAAAATTTAGGTTAGTCAGGCCTCATTTTAATGCATGGTAGATGGTTCCAGTCTATCCAGGGTTTCGGAACAATGTTTTACGTCAGAGGAGGACCCAAAAGGCCATCCCGGTAATGCATGCATGACTCTCAACAACATATTTTTCGAATGTGTAATCTAAATAGTTGGGGCATTCCGCAATAGGATAGACATGGAGTGATAGGAGATCCCACAGCTACACCATTAATTATGTTATAGAACTTATCGTTGTACTGGAGGTATCCATCCTCAACGCAAATGTGTAATTATTTAGAAATGTTCGGTTTCGTAATCTTGGAGTGGTGGTATAGTCATGAAATAATTGATGGCATAGCTTTGGGATCTCCAATGGCTCCTATATTAACAAATTCTGTCATGACCCAACTACAAGGTGGCACTATTCCAATGTTACCAATCACTCCACCTTTCAATAATATTTTTGTTGATGTTAATACGAGTATCTTCAAATGTTCATTGTTGGAGATATTGGGGGATATTCCGATATTCTGATTAAATTAATGACTATAACTCTCAAACGGACTTGATGCGGCTATAAAAAATATCGAGCTAAATACCTACATGGAGCAGCTGATGGCCACGGCAATACTGTCACACCTGTAACGTCAAGGTATTATTACACAGCTACATGATGTTGGAGTGCGGGTTTAGATTGGTCCAGAAATTGATTTTGTCGGATCAAAATTAATTCATTGGCTATTCGTATTGAATTTAGCACTGATTCCAAATATATTACATGGTCCTGTACTTAAAACTGTTACTTTACATAATTATCTAAAAAAAAAAAAAACGTTCTTAGGGTCATAACATCGTTAGAGTTGAAGTAATAATGAAACCATTTTTTTTATTGGTGTAAGTAATTTTTTTAATGATCCTAATGGCCAAAAGCTATCTTTCTAAATATTTGGTGCCCTCGAAAACCCACAGAGCTGGTAAAAAAATTACGACAACAGTTTATTTTAATTTTTTATCATTTTTATTTTTATTTGTTGACTAGATTAGTGATTCAGTAAGGCCTCCCACTTTTTAAAGAAACTTTATGAAATTAAAGGTTGTTGTCAAAAATGTTCAGGAAGGTTCTCAGAATAAAAAACAATTACGATTTCCAGGCTCTGTTTGGTTCCGGGTGAACAGTGAAGTGTGAAAGTTGGAAAAACGTGAATGATATTTGACGAAGATTATACGGAGAAACTCTTACAGAATGTCATTACGTCAAAACAAAATAATAAAGTTACGATTTCGAGCCAATATTTTTGGAGCTTTGAAATTCTCCGGAACTTTATTTCGATCCCTAAACCGTACTGTGTCAGCGCTTTGAGATAAAGATCCACTCTCGTAGAAACAAAGATTTCAGGTGAACTCATCTCTACTACACTGCTGCCTCTCAACCAAATACGCAATGGAGATATCGAGGACAGATTAAAGTGGTTAATGACGAGATTTGAAACAATGGAAACATTTTTTCTGAATCTATGACAATCATAAACGAATACACCAAAATACTGAAAGAAGCGTTGATGGAAATACTCGATCTGGGGTTCCAGATCAAGAAGTTGGCTGAACGAATAATCAGTGCTGAAAATTTAAAACCCACTCCGTAGGCTGATCTTGATAAACAAAGCAACTACAGCTTGATATTATAATGTAGGTAGGGGGAAAAATAAAGATGAAAACACGTATGATGAAGTTGTATCAATAAACCGTGAACATATGCAGATTGACGTAAGTAATAAGATCTGCTCAGCTTACAGAATGGGGAAGAAGGAGACAGAATACATCAGGTCTATCAAGGTAAGGCAGCCGTGAAAATTATATTGCTTAGATTCAAGTACTCGCCATTCTGCATCTCGAAGAGTACGACAAGGACACCAGGGATGAGACAGGAAAGTTAATCCCAAGGCTGTACGATGTACGCAGAAATGGTAAGAACGGTATTCTAAAGAGGATCAGTTATATATCGATGGGAAGAGGTTTCTCTTACTGAATGTGATTTCGGACGAATCTAATACGGTAAAAACAGACCAACAGACTACCGACTCTGAAAGCCCCAATGCTAACAGGAAAGTCGATTATGAGAAGCCCCGATGCCAACAGGCAACTCGATAGACGCAAGACAGAAAAATCGAGTACCGAAAAGAATTCAAAGAAGAACAAAAAAATGCCAGTCATGCAGCATGGTCGTACGGGCAAATTTTCCTAAACTATCGTACTATATTATGTTACATTGTTTTAAAAATTGTGGACTTTGAGTGACATCAATCGTCACATTATTATTGTCCAGTAAGATGTGTGTAAGGTGTGTTGTAGTGTTGATGATTCTGTGTGTTGTACACTTAGAAAAATGTATCATCTATGGAACAGAACATTCATAATTATCAGCACGAAATCGTACTGAAACATGTACCTAAATCTTATAAAATGTGCTAAAACTGATAAAAACTGCAAAATTGGTAAAACTTCAATAGTTTTTTTTATAAGTATAGCAGAGTGTTATTTAGAAATAGATGACTTTGTTTGCCATAAAACATGATAGTTGACCATTTCTGTGCACATAAATTATGTCATTTCATATATGTTGTAAACATTATGAAAATTCGCTTATATGTCTGGTTCCTTTTGTAATCTATAAACCAATTTTTACGAGCGAAATTATTATATTTACTTCTCCAACCTCTTATCGATTAAAAGCGGTAAGAGGGACTTCGAACGCTCAATATTGTTCCAAAACTACTAATCCAAATATACAAAAATAAATTTCGACAAATTGTTGTCAATTTGCGTTTCTATACCACAGTTGAGTGAAAAACAGAGACTGAAAATTTTATTTTGGTAAATTAACATAAGTGGGGCATTTAAGGTTTAGAAGTTTTGATTGTTGGCATTGTTCGAGATGTGGGGGGGGGGGGGGGGGGAGCTGATGAAATTATTAATCACAACTCCCATGTACTTAACGAGGCTAAAATTAATATCGAGCTGGTTACATGACGATCTCAAAAGAGAAAGGTGACATTATTACAGACTCGGATTCCAAGCAAAATTTTAACCCGAATTGGCGTATATGCTGAATTTTCGCGCCACACATAAAATACGCCAAATGTGACAAATTCATCAAAAACAAACGTGGGGTAGGAAATTGAAATTTTTTTAAAACGCTTCATTTTCTTTCGCTTCAATGATACTCGTAAAATCATTTTCCTTAAATTTTTTCCCGTTTTCAAAACTACAGTCTGGACAATTTTTTCCAAAATGTTGGTGCAGAGTTTTTGTTTTTGGAAAAATTTGGAAATTTTATTTGTAGCGTGAAAACCCGGCAGAGGAGTCAATTACGATAGCCGTTTGGTGTAGAATCCGAAAAATCACCAAAAAATGGAGGATAAATACCGATGTTATATCAATTACGAATTTAAGCCATTACATAATATGGTTCACCAATAGAGAATTACTGATTCACTGGAATTGATATTTTCTGTAAAGAACGAAACATGCTGAAAAAACCCTGTTGAAAAAAGTTGAACTGGCCTCCTTATGACACCCTACAGATATTTTTGTCGGCACCAAAGAATATTAACGTCGATTCAACTAGCAGATTCCATTACTTACTCACTACTCTTGTAAGTAAATCTATAAAATACGAGACTTAAGTATTGATTTCTATAATAAATAAGTGAATAATACCATTTACAGTTCATTGTGACCTCTTTTGTATACGATTAGGTGAAGTCGATAAGCGCTAGTACAGATTTAAAAACAAATTGTCCAACTATATTATAATATTAATATTTGAGTGCAAAAGGTTACTTATTCTTGAAAAATTGGAGCGCAGCCTCAACAACGAGCCAATTGCACGCAGGCCGCGGACTACAAACGGCGAGAAATTTCATATACTTAAATTCCACAGAAAAATCAAAGAACTTCATCCTAGAATATCGTCAAAGAACTTAAAAACGAGGCCTCTAGATTGAAGATTGAATGCATATCGCGCAAAACTGTCAAATGCGTAATACATTCTGAGGTGAGTGAGTGAGCAGAGTCATGAACCTTTCATGTTACATTTTTTCGAGTATTTCTCTCGCCTTGAAGAAACAGGAATCATCTTAGAGATGTGTTGACCAGAATATTTCCGCTTGTCTTGGGAAACGTAGTCTCCGAGTTTTGAATGTGAATGGATGTAATTCCTAATGTCATTAGCATACCTACTGCTGGCAGATAATTCCGTGAAAGCAGGAAGCATCATCATTCGCATACATTGAGAAAAATAGTGTCCCGAGAATGGAGCACTGTGGAACTCCTTGAATAATTGCAAAGTCGGTGATAATGATCCATTAATCCGAACACGTTGGGCTCTATCACCGAAAAAATGATCATACAATTAAAAGCTCATATATGAAAGGATCTCATATCTGAAAAAGACATGATTGTATCGGATTATTTCTAATCCCATGAGAGCAAACATGGCGTGTAATCTTCTGAAATTGCTTTGAGCTGCATTACAGTTGATGTCATTAACTAACAAGATCTTGTCATTTTCTGTGGAAATAGCCAAAGGTGTGCCCAATAACTATTCAGTAGATGAAGAGATCTGAAAAGGCTCGCTCCACCTTTGCTCTCCTGTTTGACGAGTTCCAAGATAAGTTTATACAACGGGTGTACATATACACTATTTTCCAAACTAATTTACTTACCTTTGTAAAAAATGAGGGCGAGGCTTCATAATCTTCCCATACATCTACATTGTAATAGTAGGTAATCATGTGTTAATAAAAGTAATAACATTTTTGAGAAAACTGGCAAGATGCTTCGTACCATCTCACACATTCATTTACTGTTGTGAAACCGCTAGTGTGAAGCTTCACTCTGCTTTCAGAGGTATGTGGCCCTCTAAGACAAAGTTCCACACCACTTCCTTACCGCAGCAAAACAGAGTGCAAGGCTTCAAACTACTTCATACACTTCGTTACCATCTGACACGGTCCTTCACATTACTTTCTTTACTTATTCATAGGGTAAGAGGCTTCACAAAACATACAAGGCTTTACTATGCTTACCACTCATTCGTCTGTTTATAACTAATAGTTTTTTCATAATGCTGGTAAATCATGGATTTACATAGTTTCTCCATTCCATATTCTTGGAACTGCCGCCTTCGAAGCCATATGCAGCTGATAGTAATCACGTTAAACTCTGGGTGTTGGAAGATTAATCGCCTCTCACCTTGGAAAGAAAAACCTCTATTGGTCTATCCTAATCAGTTAATCCTAACGGTATGGCTTGAAATAACTTTTTTTGACTCGTTTGTATTGAGAACATTTCAGGGCAGCTTGAATACATCTCTGGATTACATTCCGTAGATATGGATAGTTGAGTCAGGATGATAAAATTTTTCTTACATAATAGGTAATATTATACTTGTTCATATTCTATAGAACGAACTTACGTATGAATTGAATGGATGAATGGTTACGTATCGATCGTCTCCAGCATACGTGATTAAGCCAACAGTTAGAAGCGTGTAGTCACTCGTTGTCCTTCGTATCCACGATACCTGTCAACAATAAATATATCTCTATAAAACTGCGATCTATTAATACGGGAATAAAAATTTTCCATGGATATTTCTTATTTGATCAATAGAAACATCTGAGCGACAGATTTCCAAAAAGGTGCCATATGATGGGTATCTGACCAGTAAAATGGCCCTTGAAATTCATATGCACGACATGTTACGGCCCCAGCCGCCTGGGCGGAACCCTCTGATCCCTTGCGGTACTACGTCACGCGTGATCTTCCTACCCATTTGTCTGTCTAACAAAACGGTCTTTTGAGCTGATAATTGCTACCAGGGAGTTTAGAAGTGAGCTCAATCCGAATCTGAAGTCTAAAGTGTGAAATTTCAACTCATGGAAGTTCCCTCATTTAAAATTTACTGTATAGTAGGACGCTATACGATCAAAAGGGGGAAAGCCAATTCTCGACAATGATTAAATTCGCTTTATGGCAACTGCGTTGGGAGAAATCCCTAATTACAGGAAAAAGTTCAATATTTCAACATTTTATTTATTTATTTTTTTTTCAATATTTCATTCAACTCATTTAAAATAATTCAGGCACTAAATAATAGTATCACGACGCAGTGGTGTACTAGAGTTATCGTTAAATGCCCCATATACGTTCTGAGGTTCCTAAGAGCCTCCACTTTTCCTACAGGGGTTCTGATTTCTGGTGCCAGCACCAAAATCGAAACTCACATCTCCACGCACTAAAAAAATGCAAGATGAAAGTTTTCATCGCTCCCTCAATTGAAAGTTGTTGAACTAGCTAAATCAGATTAAGTAATAATGAATCCTTAATTAGCTAATCTTGGTTGACGGTAAAGAGAAAAATTACAAAATATGACTACCCAAATAGGTATTTAAAAAAAAAAGGTCACTCAATATGGTGGATCTATGTAGTTAATCGTTGGATATCATGTGTGAGACAATAAATCCAATGATATCATATATATATATATATATATATATATATATATATATATATATATATATATATATAAATGTTATATCGAACGACAGGCTATAACTAAAGGCTTGAGCCGCATACTTATATTTGTATTTCATAACGGTTTTAAATGGAATGAAGCGAAAATTTGAATATCGTAAAGTTTCGGCATGTACACGATTGGTCAAGGGAATTTTGAGTCACGGAATGTTACAATAGAATCGTTTGGATAGTTAACTGCTCTGTAGTGATTTTCCCTCGTTTATATTTATAAATTGAAAGACTGCAAAGCCCCTGGGTCACATGATTTCCTAATATGAGGCCGCATTAGCAAGTTTTAGTAGTAAACTGCTTGAATAAAACGTCTGCCGAATTGGGTGGGCAGTATAGCTTCCTCACTTTTTGTAACAAGGAAGTATGAAATCAGAAGAAGAATATAGTAGGTATGAGTCAAAAATAAATTTGCGTTTGCGCAAGCGCAAGGTCTACTGTGGATCCGACGACAATGAAGTTTGAAGGAAGTTATTACGGAGGCAACACGCACAATCCCTACAATATCACAAAAATCCATTCATTTGTCTAGGAGTTTTGCCTGTGCAGATAGGTAAATTCATTTTCCCGCATGCCTACTACACAATGCTCAACTATTCGCAATAAAATCCATAGGACATCATCTTGGATTATATAACCCGAGTTTAAACGAAATCGGACCGATGGATCATGGAAAATCGACATTATAAGAAATTCACGTTCGCGCATGAGCACGCACTACTACTGATCACAAGCAATAACATTTACAGGGGATCATTTGGAAACTGACTCGCACAATCCCTAAAAACGTCATCAAAATCGATCCATTTGTTTCGGAGTTTTTCGCTTCGTCAACCATGCGCATGCGCAATAGCCATTCCTCAACTTATCACGATATAATTTATAGAGAATCTTTCGAAAACACATGACCAACAACTCCACGAGTTCTAGCAAGATATAATCAACAGATGATGAGAAATTGACGCTATAAAAAATCTCGTTTGCGCATCCTCACAAGCTTCTATTAGTCTGGCGGCAATGGAAGTTATGGGGAACCATCAGGGAGATAACCCGCACTATCACTCAAAGTTTCAACAAAGTCGGATGAAAACTTGGTATAGTTTTGGGCGTGACAAGGATTTACCACAGACTGTGAGACACAGAAAGACAGACACAAAAGGAACCGAAATTGATCAGCAAGTGAACATTTTGATTTTGGAGGACAACCATTTGTTTGACTTCCTGCACGAACACAAAACTTTCCTACCTTTGTTCGTGAGGAAGAAAAAAAAACTATGTTGATGTATTTGCGTTGATATGTTATTGAAATTTATATAGTCCTTCTGTTCATAAGGATATTATTTCAGTTCGAGTCAACACTCCTGTATCGGGGAAGTTGAAAAAACTTCAAGAGAAAATACATAGGTAAATAACTTCCTCTTTGCCCTTGGGGCGTTGGGAATGTAAAACTGTGGACCAGCATCAACTTGGTTTTCCCGTCCTGACCCTAATTTTAACCTTAGTCCGCCTCGAACCGGAAATTTCATCGCCCATCCATGCCTGGTATACTGGGTTTTTCACGCGTTGCTTCTGGAAGGAGTAAATATTCTAACAGGTAATTCATCGTGGTAAAACGATTGAGCTCAAACGCGAGTGTTGAACAGGCAGGCCATCCATTTGAGGTTGACAAAAAGTTCAAGTTTCTAGGGTTATGGATGGAAAAAACTCTGACACGGAAAACTCACATCACTTACGTGTTTGGCAAATGCGGGAAATACGTTAACATTCTAAAAATTATTAACAATTCAAACCGGGGAGCCGATCTGCACCTTCTTAATATTTTATAGGGCAACCATTAGAGCATTATAGGTGGCCCTATGTTCTGTGACAAACTGCGAATGCTAATCTGATTCAGCTATCGTTTTTCATAAAAATGCATCAGGTTATGTATTCAATATTTATAGCCTTCTACAATATACATATTGCTTGCGGAAACTGGTGAAATGCCGTTAAGCATTAGACGAAAATACCTATCGTCAAATTCATAACTAGTCGCATAACATATGGCAGTGATCCACTCCAAGCTATCATGGAGTTAGCTCATCCCATAGCGTTCAAAATTTTAATGTATTGGCAAAGATCTACCCCCATTCGTCAGAGTTAGGTCCACATACACGGTAAAATATCTACTTTATTACAGAGAAACAGAGATATACTTCAGTGTATCAACTAACGCACTTGGACTTAGATGATCGTTCGTAAATTTCCCTTTCTAGAAAAAAAAGGATTAATGTTTGACGTGAGGTCAAAGAACCGAACAATACCAACAATACATTAATTTTCTAAAATTTCGGTGCCATTTCTAGATTTTCTTTAAAAAAAAAAAAAAAAAAAGAAGACAAAAGAAGCTAAGTAGGGTGGGCAGTGTAGTTTGTTTACAATTGTAACATGGACATAGAGAATTAGTTGAAGAAAAATGTACGAGTTGAAATGATTAAATGCAAAATAGAACAGTAATTTATGGTAGACATGCTAATATACGAAATGCAACTGTACTACCGTGCAGTACCATCAATCCAACGGCATTCACCATCTAAGTTATTATGGGATGGGAAGAATATTGTCTTGAGGTTAACCCTCACAATACAGAAAATTTTATCGAAATCGGTCCATTAGTCTAAGTGTGTAAACCAATACCTATTAGCTTTGTGCATGCGCTATATTTAATAATTAACCAATCGCGATACAATTCATAAGGCATTTTTGTGGAACAGATACCCGACGACCTGTTGAGTTTGAACGAAAACGGACTGATAGATCATGAGACATCGACGTTTGAGAAAATTCACGTTTGCGCATGCGCAGAGTCAACTATTGACCTTACATTAATGGCATCTATAGGTCATCATTTAGGAGCTGACACGTACAATCCCTGAAAACTTCATAAAAATCGGTCCATCAGTGTCGGAGTTTTGCTTTTGTCAATCAAATTTAGTTTTGAGTGAACGCAATAGTTATTACTTTACCAATCGAGATATAATTCATAGAGCAATTTTTTGGATCATATACCCAACTACCATCTGAGTTTGAACGAAATCAGACTAGTAGATGATGAGGCATTGACAATGTAGGATATTCAAGACTGCGCTTGCGCACAGACTATTTGACGGTAATGAAAGTTCCAGAGGATCTTTTAAGAGCTAAACAGCACAATCCCTGACAATTTAATCCTAATTGCACTCAAACATAGTATAATTTGAGCGTGACAAGGATTTACCACAGACACACACACAGACAATAAAGCTCTCAAACGCAAAAAGCAAGAGTAAATTTTGGTTTTAGAAGACAAACAAATTTTTGACTCCTCGTACGAACACATAGCTTCCCTACCTTTGATAGTGAGGAAGCAACTAGTAAGATAAAGGAGTGTGAAACGATCATTTGATGATAACAATGACGTAATATGTGTAACTTACATTATTTGAGGGAGAATAAAACCTTCTTTCGAAGGACTAAAGAAGAGAGGGCTAAAGAAATGCTCATCACTCCACATTCAGCTAACAGTGTTATTTGCATGAGAATAAAAAGCTGAAATGATCTTATGAGTGACCAAAATTATTTAGAAACTCAAATACTATACGAGTTCTGCATCTTTGAATATAGCTTCTTGGCTGAATGATGGTCAGGATCTCGAAAGAATGCCTTGTAATCAAGGGAATGTTTTTAGCACTTCCCCCTCCTTGTTCATCCTTCTTCTATACTGACTACTATTTTTCTTCTCGGTTCCTCCTCTTCTGGCTCTGGAAATTATATTCAAATTGAGCTCCTGGAATTTCCATTCTTTTCTTAAGAGCCTGTCTCCTACCATCTTATCATTTCTTATCTTACAATGCCCTTAGGCCCGAGTTAGAACGCGAAAAAGCCCACTGTAAGCTCAGATGGTTAAACATCCGTCAACTGCTGCGAATGGGTACTAGAATTTGACTGATAACACTAATAATCCAGTGATATCGCTGTTAGTGACAGGAGAAGTGGTAGTGGGATGAATTAATATCCCTAGGCTGAAACAATTAGATCAATCACATACGTGGACTGGTGTCCTAAGTTGGATAGACTGTTGTGACAACTGTCCTGAAGTGTATCAATAGAATACGTGAAAAACATTCAGGACTAAGATTTTCAGTTTCAATAGTACCTAAACTAAGATTTAAAAAAAATTCAACACAATTATACATTCATAAAAGCGTTTAATTATAGTAGAACGAAATTATTCCTTACGGCTTTTTTCTTTAGATTATTTTTGCTTTATTATTTTCAATAATGAAACTTTCTAATCTACCAAGGGAAAAAAAATTGTTGGTTCAAGTTTCAAGATACGTAGATTCTAAAAATAGAATAAGGAAAAGCCGGCCGTCGGCTGCGTGAAGCATTTCTCCGAAACTTCTGGTCCAATGTTTACATTATTTGGGGCAAAAATCAAACAGTGGCCGGGGATGAGCCTGTAATCTCGGTATCGATTTCTATCTACTCCAAGGAGTTAAAATCAAGGATTGGAATTTAATAAAACTGGGGTTCGAAGGGCGTTTTTTGGGTTGCTGTAGGTTCATCCGTTTGTTCCCCATCAGGGGTTTTCGGCCTGGTTGCAATAGGAGGCCGTCTCTAGAGACAAAATCGAAGGTCTACTAAGTGAGTAACACAAATGCTCTTATTCATATAATTATGATATGACGAATGATGATGTCTATAATCAAATTTTCATTTGTTATATCATAAAACGTCAAATGCCCACAGGATGTGCACTCACACCAAACATCTTTAATCACCTTGGTTCATGTACCAAAATTTTCAAATCTTTTTGAGAAGTTGTTGATCGATGGTCAACGAGTAAATTAGAAGTTCGTTGGTGCGTGACCAGATGAACAGCACAGAATGGAAAAGTGTATGAAAGCGGGTGAAAACGGATGGTTTGCAAAGAGATTGAGAGGATTCCGGGGTTTCCGTTCGAAATCTGACCCATTCTAACCCGAATGTATTCACCTTCCATCACCTCTTTCGCCGAAACCTCAACAGATTGGAGCATAGCATTGACCTGAACTCATAGTTCGCGGGAGGCGCTTCATTCATACTTTTAGTATGAATGAGAGGAAACTGCTACTAAAATGCTATGATTTCAATGCATCTCTTACGTCATCTTCAAGGTTGTCACTAGTGTTGCCGCTGGTTGTTCTAATTACCGAATAGTCCAACTGCCGACAGCGTTACCTTGCGTACTTCCATTTTACTTTATAATAAAAAGTTCTAACTCTCTCTACTTTCTCTTGCGTTAATAAAAAATGTTAAAGAGAGATTAGGGTGATTGCGATACAACAATGCAATAGTTCAACATCAAACGTAAATGGGTAACTCAACGCCTAATTCAGCTGGAGACTTTATTGTTTTTGAATGGTATGCAACATTAAATGCTCTTCATAGATTTTTTAATTTAAAAATATATAAACTTTTCATGTTTCAAAAATTACAAAAGAAAGCATTTCTCCATATAAATTTACTCGGCCAACGGTGGTGAAAGAAAAAAAAAACTTTTATTTCTATAAGGTTGAGTGTGTTTATCAGAGAGGTAAATGTGTAAAATATATTGTTAAGACTCTATGAATGGAGAGAATATAATTTTAATGAGAATTTGTAAAAAAAGAAAAAATATTTATCACGGTTTCTCGGCATTACCCCCCCACCCCATTTACAATCTCCACCATCAGTAAACTTGAAAATTCCAAGTTGCATAACTGGACTAAAATCTGGATCGAACAAATAATAAAAGTTCCAGTCATACCATGAACGAATTTTTGTAGATTATCGTATTATGTTACTTTGTTTTAAAATTTGAGCACTTCAAGTGCAAAGAAATTGTTAAACACCGATTCTATGGAAAATAAACACGTTCTAAGTCATATTCCACGATTCAAAACCAATTTTGGATGTTTAGTGATTTTTCAGTTTTTTAAATCGATTTTTCAGCAAATATAAATTAAAGTACATTTTTCACAATAATTCGGTGAATAAATTGTTTAATGTTCTAGTTCACCTTTGATAAACTTCTTTTGACTAAAATTCTGATAAAAATATAAATTTAACGATTTTTAGACTTTATAAGTAATTTTTAGTGATTTTTTTTAAGCACTTTTTTTGAAAGTTGACCAATTTAATGTACTCAAAAAGTGTCGGCCATCGAACTCATCCTTTTGTTTGGAAAGCTTGAATTTTTGGCGCAAGAGCGGAATTTTCCTTTCAATCCTAAGGAGAGTTATCGTCTGGAATGACACATATATATATATATATATATATATATATATATATATATATATATATATGTGTGTGTGTGTGTGTGTGTGTGTGTGTGTGTGTGTGCGTGTGTGTGGGTTGCTGGGGTAGGGTAACTGTCGGTGTTTTTATCTCTTCGGAGCTCCTTCATATCCCTACCCAAGTCATGGTCATGCGTCCCCGTCGCGCAACCCGGGCACCCTCTGGGTGAACAGAGGGTGGCAAAATGACCCGCTGGCGATAAGGGGGGAGGCTCGTGCCAATGGGCCTCCTGTCCCTTACTAATGCTTCCCCCGTTATGCAGACAAACCAACACGAGCCTCATAACCCCCACGTGCCCATTGGCACGCGGGGTTCTAGGGGAGGCGCTCGGGGGCGCCCCAGGCAGGGGCGTCGGCCATCCTCCCCCTCATCATGTTCATCATCATCCTATCCCTCTTCCTCTTCCACAGCCCCAATTAATGCCCACCAATGTGCCCATTGTGGAAGAGCCTTTAGCTCCAAGCGTGGCCTTGGGGCCCACGTCTGGCAGAAGCATCCTGTAGAGGCCAACGCAGCAATTAGTATAGAGCGAGACCGGCCCAGGTATGCTTCTGAGGATTTGCGGCGAATGGCAGCAGAGGAGGCAGAGGCTGTGCGCAATGGGGTACGCCGAATCAATGTTTATTTGCAGCAACGTTTTCCCATGCGCACGCTTTCTGCCATTCAATCTCTTCGCCTGAGGCCCCATTACAAGCAGCTCGTCCAGGATGCAATCCTGGCAAATAGCAGTGGGGCCTCTCCCGCATCTCCGGCAGACGTGGGACAACAGCCCGCCGTTCAGCAATCCTCCCCCGTGACCTCCAGTCTTCTTTCAGGCTTGAAGACTGAAGTATTGAGGCTCGGGGAGCAGGTAGGCAGTATTGTTGGTTATGAGAGTGTCTACCTGCAGGATCTGGCGAGGCGGGCTGTTGAGGGGCCAAGTGGCTTGGAGGACGAGGTCGCGGCCTATGTGCAGAGGATCTTCCCGCAGGTTGAGGAAGTGACCGTGGCGAGGCACCAGGGAGAAGTTCCCCCTAATGTGGTGCCTCGTGGAGGTCGCAGAGCAGCTAAGCAAGCGAGGAGGCGGGAATATCAGCGTGTCCAGAGATTGTGGAGGAAGCATCCGGCTCGTGCAGCTGCGGAGGTACTGGAGGGAGCTGGGGAAGAACAAGTAATGCCCCCCCTCCAGGAGTTTGTGGATTACTGGGAGCCACTTATGAGTGCTCCCAGCCACAACTCTGGTGAGCCAGTGGTACCCCCAGCTTCCACCAGGGACTCCTTACGCAGCATCATGTGCACACCGGTGCTTCATGACGAGGCATATAAGTGCCGTGTCAAAAACTCCACTTCTGCTGGACCCGATGGTATTTCCACCCGACGCTGGAATCAAGCTCCAAAGAATGTTAGGCTGCTCATCCTCAACCTGTTGCTACTATCTGGAAGACCCCTGAAAGCGTTGACCCGTGCCCGGACAGTTTTCATCCCAAAGAAAGGGGGAAGTGGGCCTGGAGGCTACCGTCCGATTTCTATTTCGTCGGTGGTCTTCCGCCACTTCCAAAAGGTTCTGGCATCTCGCCTCCAAGTGGCTGGTGTCATAGGTGACGTCCAGAGAGCATTTCGGCCAGCGTATGGCACAGCGGAGAATCTAACAGTTCTCCAAACTGTCATTTCGCTGGCCCGTATCAAGAAACGGCAGCTCCATCTTGCCGCTCTGGACGTCGCTAAGGCATTTGACACAGTTAGCCACTTTGCCCTGACCGATTGTCTTCGTGGTGTCGGGGCACCTGCTCGTTTAATTGAGTATGTTGCCTGTCTGTACCATGAAGGCGTGACGGTCCTCGAGGCACGAGGTGAGATGTCAGGGGATGTTGTTATTGGGCGAGGGGTACGCCAGGGGGATCCTCTGTCGCCACTCCTCTTCAACCTGGTCGTGGATACGGCCTTGGGTAAGCTGCCAGCTGAAATAGGGTTTGATCTCGCCCCTGGGGTGCGAGTAGGTGCATTGGCTTTTGCTGATGATGTCATCCTACTCGCAGAAACCCGCGAGGGCTTGCAGATCTCCCTCAACGCATTTGCTGAGCAGCTAGCCAGGTGTGGTTTGGTGGTCAACCCAGCTAAGTGTGGGTCGGTCTCCTTGGTCCCGTCGGGTCGCCAGCATAAGGTGAAGGTAGTGGATGAGGAGTGTTTTGTCTTAGGACAAACTTCCATCCCTGCCCGATCCGTGTTGGAGGTCTGGCGGTACCTTGGAGTCGACTTCATGGGTGTGGCCACTATAGCCGCAAGCCGTGTGGACCTTGGTGGAGCATTAGCTCGTGTCACCAAGGCTCCATTGAAGCCACAGCAGAAGCTGCGCCTCCTTCGCACGTACTTACTGCCAAAGCTAACCTATGGGCTGGTCTTTGGCAGGCTTACTGCGGGGAGGCTGCTTGAGTTAGATCGTGAAGTTCGCTCTGCTGTGGGCTCTTGGCTAGGCTTTCCACCTGGTGTCCCAAGTGCTTACATCCACGCACCGGTCAAGGCCGGTGGGCTTGGTATTGTCTCTCTTTCTGCCAGCATCCCATCTTTACGCCGCCAGCGCCTGCTTGCCCTTGGGGGCTCGAGCTGGGAGGTCGCCCGCACTGCTGCTGACCTGGACTTTGTCCGGCAGCAGTTGTTGTGGTGCGATCGAGCAACACCAACTGCTCCAAAACCCAGCTCATCTGCTGAGTTCGCTGCTGCACTGCATGAGTCAGTAGATGGTAAAGAACTCCGACAGTGCTCTGAATCCCCCATTTCTACCCAGTGGGTGGAATGGGCTTCAGAGGGCATTGGGGCCCGCGACTATCGCCATTTTCACGCCGTCCGGGTGGCTACGTTAGCCACCTCGGTGAGGTGTTCGAGGAGTAGTCGCGGGACAGTAGATACCCTTTGCCGTGCCTGTCGGGGTAAAAATGAGAATCTTTATCATGTGGTGCAGCAGTGTCCTCGTACTCATGGTGGCCGCATTTTACGTCACGATGCGGTTGCCAAGCAGATAGCAGGTGCTTTGTCATCTAGCGGTTGGGATGTCGAAAGGGAGAGACTATACCACATGCCGAGTGACCGGGGCAAGAAGCCAGATATCGTTGCAATCAAGCCCGATGGGTCTGCCATAATCCTGGATGTCCAAGTTGTCAGTGGCAGCGTGGACATGGAGCAGACCTGGCGGGCTAAGAAAAGTAAATATGATAGAAGTGATCTGCGACAAGCGATATCTGAGCTAAAAGGAGTGGCACCTAGTAACATCAAGGTCATGGCCGCGACCGTCTCATGGCGCGGGGTGTGGTGCGGGAAAAGTGCCACGGAGCTTCTCGAGTTGGGCATCTCGGCAGGAGTTCTCCGGGGTATCACCACCCGCGTCCTTCGGGGCTCTTATCTTAATTGGTGGTCATGCAACTTCCCTTATCCCTAGAGCCGGCGTCGGGTAAACCTGGGCGTCCTCCCCACTTTTTTATTTTATTTGTTTATTTTCAAATTTAATGGCGTGCCCCAGGGTTTCTAAAAAAAAAAAAAAAAAAAAAAAAAAAAAAAAAAAAAAAAAAAAAAAAAAAAAAAAAAAAATGTGTGTGTGTCGTTTCAAAATGTCTCAACACGGATTTCAATGAAGAAATTTTTCGAAAATTTTGATTTTAAAATTTTTGGCGGCATTGCAATAGCTTCTTTTCTTACGAAAATTCGCTTAAACTGTCATGGAAATCAGATGAATATAGTAAAAATATCATGATTTATTGCTATTCTCCCTTCCATCATGAAATTTGAAACTCCTGACATATTTTCCAAAACTAGAAAAAAATCATAAATGAATAAAAAATAATCTCGAGAATCTGACTTCAAGATTTATCGCTATTAGTCCCTCCATTGACCCCTCCCATAATGAAATTCGGATTTTTTGACATATTTTCCGAAACTAGACCTAATTCATGATTGGAGGAAAATAATCGGACGAGAACTGGTAAAACATCATGATTCATCAGTATTACTCTCTCCATTCACCATCTCCCATGATGAAATTTTAAGCTCTTGACTGATGATCCAAAACTTGATCAAATTTTCAATGGAAGTATATAAGAATCAGGAAAATTGGTAGATATATGTAGCATGGGCATCGCTTGAAAGAATCGGCAATTACCCCCTCCACCACCCACTACGACAGCAAATCCGAAATTTCTAATGTTTCTGCACTACTAGACTAAACTTGGAATCAAGCAAAATAATAATCATGAAAATACCCTCTTCTAACATGAAATCCGAAATTTCGATGGTTTGCAGCTAAATTAGACTAAAATTGAGATTGAAAAAAAAAAAAAAAAAAAAAAAAAAAAAAAAAAAAACCTCGAAAATCGGCTGAGAACTGTGGCCTGGGCAACCTCGACAAATTTTGTCACACACTCAATCACAAAATGAATGACAAAGGCCACTTTAGCCACTAGTGGCGCGTTTTTCAGACTTTTGCCCTTTTTATACAACTACTCCACATTAATTTACTGTAATCAATAAAATCTAACTGATGCATTTATGAGGGATAGAGCAAGGAGGGCGTTGCTATTAGGAAGGCTAATTTTCGTCATCTGCAATCGTAGGAATATTATAATTTATATTTTCACGTTCAATATCACGGAAAACCTTGAAGCATCAGAGAGTAGTTCACCACTTCACTAGATTGCTTGCACAGTATCTTGCACTCTTTCTGTAGAACTTATGATCGTTTGTGTAATACACCATAGAAAACCATTGGGCATGTATGATGTTTGTGGAAAAAATCTGGCGGAATATCCATATTCTAAGTGTGAAAGGAATGTGCAATACATACGGACCTGTTCATAAATAGTAATGAGAAAATCGAAGGACGAGGTTTTCGCATCCATAAAACGCACGAGTTTCATCACATTCAAAAGTTCTATATCACCTGATGAAAAACGATACAAATAAAAATTGCACCGATCTGACGCAACTAGACACGTTGACGAATTTTAAAAAAATATCTGAGTGAGTACAAGGAAAAGGAAAATTCGAATCACAGCCTAAAAGATTTAGTATTTAACCAAACACACAATACACAATTTCGCAGCTATCACATTGCGTATTTGGCTCTCAAAGGTCGAATAATTTCCAAAACCAATATGACAGTGACCCAGAAGATCTCAAAAATTGGCAACAACTCAAAAGAGTAAAATCGCTCCGACAAATGTTGTTTCATACAATAACATCCAAGTTAGATGTTAGAACAAGTAATAGATAGTAGTTGAGAGCAGTACAAATATGATGAAATGTTAAATGACGTCAGGCGAAAGGGCGAAATGAATTCAGTATCACCTAATTTCCACCACGGGGGATCACGAATTAATCCAGAGTGAATCCAGCTATATCACTGGGGTATTTGAGGGATAACTCCCGACTCTAGAATAACTCCTCTTAAGCCCTATTTGGTGGAATGCGCCACTAAAGAAACAATTTCTCAGATCAAAAATATATTTATCTCTCAATTTTGTTGAGGAATGAATATGAAACTAATAAGTAAATATGTTCTAATAGATTCCAATGTGAGCATGGGCATATTTTTCTATTTTAAATCAGATTCAACCTTATTGTAGGTTTCTTATTACACATAATTTCAAAAAGCTCTGCCTTTTCTCATTCACATCCGTTCGTGCCGCAACAAAGAGTCTGCAAAAAGAAGAATTTCACAAACTTTCGCATTGTCGCATAAATGATATAGTATGAAATTAGTTTATTAAAGAAACATATTGGTAAGTAATACATGCATTACAGAGACGTCCCTATGAATGGATTGCATATAATTTTGGCGAGAATTAAAATAAGAGAAAAAAAGTATCGTGATTTATCGGAAGTACCCTCCCTCACCACATTTATCCCCTTTACCGACAGTAAATTTGAAACTTCCGAGGTTCCATAATTGGACTAAAACCTGGATCGAACAAACGATATCAACAGTCACGAAAAGTCTGATGAATATAGACAAAATATCAAGATTTATCGTTATTACCCCCTCCGTTCACCCCCTTCCGTCATGAAATTTGAAACTCCTGTCACATTTTCCAAAACTAGACCAAATTCAAAGTTGAAAAAATAAATAAATAAAATAAAATAAAATAAAATAAATAAAAACGCCAATTCCATCTGGCTGGAGCAATGGCACGGCGAGGTCACTGGTCTACGTGGAGTCCTTCGTGACCTTTGCCCGGTTGATCCTTTCATGACCCACCTTCCAAGGAGGGACCAAATAGTGGTCAATCGGGTAGCCACTGGCCATATTTGTATTACTCACAGGCACCTGCTAGATCCAGTAGCTCGTGATATTGTGTGTGGAAGATGTGGGGATGATTTTTCTATCCGCCACTTTTTGGAGGATTGCCCAGCCCTCATGGATCTCAGGGTCCAGCATTCAACCCCCCCCCCCCCCCCCCCAGTGGGTGGATGTTCAGTCAGGACCATACAAGGTGCAGTCCCTGTTGGTGTACCTGAAAGCCACTGAGCTTTACAACAAGCTGTGATATTCTGATCTGTGATATATTTATTTATCCATGTACATCTTTAACTAAGATGTATAGTATTTATCATTATATAGTTAACGATAATATTTATGTATTTGTAAGGATCATCTAGTCGTAGTTTAGTTCTTTTTGCTGGGTATTTTTATCCGCTGTAGGGGTAACAATGCGGTAATTGCTGTGTCCCTTGAGGAGGCAGAGTGCGGCGATGCCTCGTTTTGCGGGTTATTATAATTATTAATATTTCTCCCCCTCCAAACTGCTAGTGGAGTCCGTGATAGCAATCCATTTAGCGACGGACGGTCAGCATGGCTCCCCTTAGAATCGTGCCCGTTGCAGTGACCTTTTGACACCCCTTTTTGATTGCCCCTAATGACCCTTCCGGTTGAGACGCGGCTTAAATTCTAAAAAATGAAAAAATAATAAATAATTTAAAGACAATTAAAAAAATAATCACAACAATTGGACGGAATATAGGTGTTATCAGTATTACCCCCTCAATTCGCCCCCTCTCTTAATGAAATTTGAAAATCCTGACATATTTTCCAAGACTATCGAATTCATGCTGGAACATAATAGGAATCACGAAAATCGGTAATGATTTGTAGCTTGGGAAGCGCTTGAAAAAATCTGTAAATATCCCCTCCACCCCTTATTCCAACTGAGGTTATCTGCCTTGTGACGCCGACGGCGGCACGCATGGTTCAACTAGCCCTCCATCTTCATACTCAAAGACTCTCACATACACGAACACGGAACACCACTC
Source organism: Adelphocoris suturalis (assembly GCA_030762985.1). Classification (NCBI taxonomy): domain Eukaryota; kingdom Metazoa; phylum Arthropoda; class Insecta; order Hemiptera; family Miridae; genus Adelphocoris; species Adelphocoris suturalis. The sequence continues at coordinate 541,471 of CM061045.1, forward strand.
ACGAGGACCCAGAAATCTTGTTTGTTGAGGTGGATGCGAGGGCGAAAGCTCCAAGAGGGATCTTTCAATAATATCCAATCCTTATCACATGTTTACAGTCCAATAAACTTCTCTGTATTTTTTCTGCAATACTTTCAACGAAGTTTTTCTCGCAAAAACGTGCATGTGAACTGCCCGCCACCATCTCTGCAGTAAATCTCAACCCACACCCGACAAGCAAAACATGACTTAGAAAAATAGGCTGAATTGACTGAAAGCAGGTCACCCGGCGTTGCCCGGATCGAAGTCTAAATGACACTCAGGGACCATTTAAATTTAAATACTAGTAGTAGCAGCTCGTATATTTCCGCTGCTGTTTTCGATCTCACGTTAATTCAAATGCGCAACTCCATTTATCATGGTTTGTCCCATCCCCATAATTTGTCTCGTTACCAGTGGTTTGCCCTATCCCCGTGATTTGTCCCATTACCCTGCTGTATCAGAGTGGGACGATTGTTTCTGGGGCTATTCTGACCCAATATGATCGTGGCATGTCTTGAGAATGCAGCAGCAGTGGATTTATCGTCCACTATTTCTTGAGGATACAGCAGGCCCTCCTGTCCCCTCTGGCGTTAGCCACACTCAAGGAGTGTGACCTGGATGGACCACGTACAGATGCCAGGTTTTCAAGGGATGGTGTAACTTGTGATTTATCTCGTTACCAGTGGTTTGTCCATTACCCGTGATTTGTCTCGTTACCAGTGGTTGGTCCATTACTCGTGATTTGTCTCGTTACCAGTGGTTTGTCCTGTTCCCATGATTTGTCTCGTTACCAGTGGTTTGTCTGGTTCCCGTGATTTTTCTCATTACCAGTGGTTTGTCCCATTCCCGATATTTTTCTCGTTACCAGTGATTTGTCTGCTTCCCGTGATTTGTCGTGTTACCAGTGGTTTGTCTGGTTCCCGTGATTTGTCTTGTTACCAGTGGTTCGTCTGGATCCCGTGGTTTGTCTTGTTACCAGTGGTTTGTCCATTACCCGTGATTTGTCTTGTTACCAGTGGTTTGTCTGGATCCCGTGATTTGTCTCGTTACCAGTAGTTTGTCCATTACCCGTGATTTGTCTCGTTACGAGTGGTTTGACCGACACCTGTGATTATTCTCGTTACCAATTTTTTTCCCGTTACCTGTGGTTTCTCCCGTTACCTATGATTTATCCCGTTACCCACAGTTTATCCAGTTACCATTGCGTAACTGTCATTCATAAACCTGCTGTTATCTTTACAATAACGTATCTACAAAGCTGACGTATGTACCAATTTACCGACTTACAATAAATAGGTTTCAATTTCATTTGATCTCCAAAAGCTGCTTCACTCGTTTACGTGGCAGTGAAAACGTTACTTGGTGGTTTCGTTAGATTTCAATGAGGTGTTCGAAAAAGATTGGTACCGTTTCAACCTGATTGCGAAGGGCTGGATAGGGGGAACGGGAGGACTTGGGGAGGTCTCCGGGTACCAGCACCTGGCAGGAGGATGGTTAGACTCCGCTAACAAACTGGAACGCAACTGGTAAAGGTGCATCTTTCTGATTTCCCCACCGCAAATCTCACCAGATATAAAACCAGACCAATTTGTTTCATTACCCTTGCATGTACCCACTTGAACATACCTCTAACAGGATTTTTTACCTATATTTTATCATTTACCTGAAAACCTCTCTTTGGCTGATCACACACGTTCCCTTTCAGGTCCGTTTTATCTGTGGGCAACAACATGTTAAGTTAGTTACGAACTCTGAAACCAAGCATCCAGTCAGCAGAGAACTTCTAACTGGTAGCTGATAATGTAAACCTGTACTCATTCAAACTGTCATACTATTTACCTTGTATGTCACTCAGAGAATTCTTTACTACCTCTGCTCTCAACAGGAGTTTTTTTACTTTTTGTTCCCCCCTTTCGGCTTCCCCGTTAGAGGCTGGGTGGATGTGAAAGGAGGGCCATTATCGGTCACCATACACTAGGTCAATCCAAAGTGGGAAAAACACTCTCGCAGCTTATCGATCACCACCGAAGCTGTGGTATGATTTATTATCTGTCAAAATTCGTCAACTAACAGCAGAATCTTACATTTAAATACATCCAACAAATCTAAATGGAGTGGTTTCCAGGGCCCATGGCCGCTTGTCATGGGAACATACACCCGAGGAATAGCGTCATTTTGAGTGAGCTGGCTGGCCATACAAGTTGCCACCTTTTGTTCGATGTCCCAATCGAGACCCATCCACCATATATAAGATCTGGTAAATAATTTGGTACGAACAATACCAACATGATCCTTGTGTAGCAGATTGAGGACTTTTGACTGAAGAGCCGTTGGAGCAGACAGTCACCCTGGACCGTCAACGAGAGTCGATTTTTGAAAAATACTGCATACTGGCTATGAACCTTGACAGGCCAGGATGACTGTGCCCACACCCGAACTTGAGCTAACACAGGGTTCGTCGATGTAAATTTTGCCACCTCTCGAAACGTGAGGAATTTGTTCTCAAACTCCTCACACACAACAAAACACTCAGGCACTTCCGTTCAACCTTTCAACGGCAATCGAGAGAGGGCATCGGCATAATTCTCTGATCCTTTTCTCTACTTGGTGGTGTTGTTGTAAGCTGACAAGATAATCGCCCACCGCTGAAGACGAGGGTTGGCATGCAACGGGATACCTTTTCGCTCCTTGAACAGAGATTGAAGCGACTGGTGGTTACCAACGTAAAGTGGCGGCCTGCGAGAAAATTATGAAATTATTTGACTCCAAATACTAGTAAATGTCAGTTTGGGAATAATTTTTCTCAGCGGGTGGCAGGGTGGTCGCAATTGGCTGCTCTACACTATCAATTAGGTGAGCCAACGTGGCCCCCACTCCATAACAACTTATTAGTTGTTAAAATCAACGGTTTGGTAGGATCATATAACACTAGTAAACATTTATCAGAAATTACTGATTTTGCTCACAAAACCGCGTCATCACATTCCTGGGACCAGACTCATGGAACTTCTTTTCTGGTCAGCGCATACAGGGATTCTAGCAAATCAACTGACATGTTTATGAACTTATGTTAAAAATTTAACAAGCCTGAGAACGATTCTAATTCAGACACATCAGCGGGTTTTGGGGCATTTTGAATAGCTGTAATTTTCGTAGGGAATAGGCGCAACCCTTTTTCATCTAGCCAAAACCCTAAAATCTCAATTGAAATTTTGAACCACTTACACTCATCAACATTCAATACTACATTGTACTCATTAGGGGCAAATCAACTCTTTACCAGTAATAACAATGGGCTTACTATTGAAACATTTCCCCTGATTCACCACTGACAGCCATAGTTGACCCTTTACTGACGAAATTTCGCCATTAGCAGTCCGAAGCAATATTCCCTACACACGTCACATTTCAACGAGGTTTTTCTTGCGGACTAGAGATGGACTATATCCCATCGCATTTATACATCCCACAAAGAGCGTGCGAAGGGAGCGAGACAACCCACCTCAAAGGAGCGAAGCGAGCAACATCCCCTACACACGTTAAACCTACCCTTAGTGATCTAAAGTTTCCAATCATTCTACAAGTCCCACTCAACAGTAAAAGACCATCGCATGTATACAGCCATACCTTGCGAGGGAGGAGGAGGGCTGGACGGGGAGGCGAGCGAAGCGAGCCGCAGCGGCTAGTTATAAGAATGAATCTCTAGGTCTGTCGGTCTGTGAGTCTTGCCCCCCGGCTGGACGTGGAGGCGAGCGAAGCGAGCCGGAGCGGCTAGTAAGATATGAATGTATGAGCATGACCACAGACTACGATGAATCCAACGGCAATGTACATATATTAGATATTACCTTTTATAAGATGGGTGGGCAGTATAACTTCCTCACAATCAAAAGGATGTGTGAGCAATTTTCAAATTTTCCACCCCCACCAGAATCATGGGCTGTAGGTCCCGATGGTATCCCGCTATATCCCACACCAATCGAGCGAAGCGAGCAACATTCCCTACACACGTCGGATTTCAACGAGGTTATTTCTACAGACTCGGAAGGGGGTGGGAGCCTCTTTTAATGCACGTTTTTTGCCCGAGCGCTCGATCTTCTATTCGCTGTCACATTAAAATTTAATCAAGAGCACTTTGTATGTCAGCGACAAAGTTACGTTTCTGTACCCGTAGAACACGATGGAGCCATTAAAATTGCCAAAAGATGCTGTCTTCCCGGAGAAATCAGTGAGAATGTGCGGGAAATGACGGAAAAAAAAAAAATTGTTTCCACTATGGTTTTTTTCCTTTTAGACCCAGTAAATTTTGACGGTTTTTGCTCGGGTTGGCTTAAAATGTTCTTTGAAGTACCACTTCAGTCCCATGCGAGTTTCGAGACATGAAATTCTTTTTTGTTATGGGTGTGAACGAAAACGTAGTCGAAAAAGGTTGTCGCTCTTCTTTACGTAGTTATCTGATCTTTGCCTTCGAACCTCTTGAATGAAGGAACCTCTCGCGTTTGAAAGACACTTCAACAGGATAATAGACGGGAAATCAAATGCTTACAAATATTTAACATCCGACAGTTCTGTTGGTACCGACATTTTCTTAAAACTAAACTTTTCGTGGCTCCACATAAGGTGCCGCGTTTGGTAGTCATTTCCAACAGAAAAAACATCTGCCAAGTTGGCCGGGCAGTATATATAGCTTTCTCACGTACAAAAATTTAACATCCGGCAGTTCTGTTGGTACTGAAATGTTCTTAAAACTACACTTCTCATGGTTCCACTTAGAAAACGCAGCAAATTATCAAACAGCAATTTATTATTTTCGTTTTGCCCCTTTTATAAGATTTTCTTTTTTGTTTTTTCTTTTCGTGGCTCCACATAATCTTAATTGGATTGTTATTTTACGTAGATAAATGGCCTATCTTTATTAAACCTAATCAACCTTTCATGGTCCCACATAGAAAATGCTGCAAATGATTACACAGCAATTTATTATTTTCGTTTTGCCCCTTTTATAAGATTTATTTATTTTATTGTTTTTATTTATTTATTTTAAATGCTATTCCCTCGGGATTGTCCTTAGAAATCGCTTGTACGCAATTTTCAAATTTCCCACCCCCACCTGAACCATGGGCTGAATAATGGGTACTATATTCAGTCGCATCTATACATCCCTCACCTAGCGAGCGAAGCGAGCAACATCACCTACACACGCCGGATTTCAACGGGGTTTCTCCTACGAACTCGGGATGGACTATATATTCCTTCGCATCTATACATCCTACAGATAGCGAGCAAAGCGAGCAACAGCCCCCACACATTTCAAATCACCCTTAGTGATCCACCGTTTCCAATCATTCTGTATGTCCCACTCAACAGTAAAGACCATCGGATTTATACAGCCATACCGAGCGAGCGAAGCGAGCGAGAAAACTAGGCTAGTACCTAATAAAAATAAAATAAAATAACCGATTTATACCGTTTTGAACTATTTACAGTGATTGGACGATGCGTACTCAGAGCCCATGAAAATAAATGCTGGTGTGCCTCAAGGAAGTGTGTTGGGCCCACTCCTGTACCTTCTGTACACCAGCGATTTACCAGAAGTTGAACATACAACGACAGCAACATTTGCAGAGGACAATGCTGTCCTGGCAGTTGGTGACAGCAATAATCAATCAATATCAAAACTCAATAAGTCCATCTCCAAAATCAGTCTTTGGACAACAAAATGGAGGATCAAACTGAATGAGGCCAAGTCAGTGCATGTTGATTTTACCAACCGGAAGATTAACTACATCCCTACTTTCCTCAACTACGTGGCAATTCCCTACGCGAATGAAGCCAAATACCTGGGCTTGACGCTGGACGCCAAGCCCAGGTGGAAGGAACATGTCAAAAAGAAGAGGACAGAGCTCGCATTGAAAGTTAGAAGGATGTATTGGCTAATCGGCCGACGATCCACCATGACCATTGGTAACAAGCTGCTTCTTTACAATCAAGTACTCAAGCCAGTTTGGATGTATGGAGCGCAGTTGTAGGGCTGCACAGCTCCAACCAACAGACAGATCATTCCACGTTTCTAGAATTCTGTACCACGATGTATCACTGATGCGCCGTGGTACTTCCGAAATGAGGCCCTCCAACGTGAACTTCAAGTTGACAGTGTGGATGAGGTGATCAAAAAGCGAGCAACGGCTCATCTTGCCAGACTAAAAGATCATGTGAATGAGGAAGCTGTAAAGCTCCTGGATGTGCAAGATCTAACTCGACGTTTGAAACCGCATGAGCTTGTGTAGGAAGTGAATGTGATATGTTCAAGAGACAAGGGACAAAGTTATGCATCTTAGGTCCTGAATAGTGTATTGTAGTAATATAAGTCAGATTTGTATTGTTAATGAGACTACTCGGTGCAATAAAAGCTTTAAAAAAAAAATTACAGTGATTTATGGAGAAGATTTTTAAAATGTAAGCAATTTAATCTGCTCAAAATATGCTGGCCAACATACTCGACGTTTTATAAACAACGTTTTATATAAATAAATATGTATATTTGTTTATACAGTACAATATAAACTATTTTATATCTCCAATATTCTTAGTTATCCCATGCGTAGGGTATAAAGTTCTTAAGAGGAGGACAGAGAGCTGTTTCAGGTCGCTTAAATTTCACATTTATATTAGCTGACGAATTCGTTGATTTATTTGTAATACTTTCCCAAGGAATCTTTTCAAAAGTTCCCTGCACTTCTGCTTGATAGTACCAATTGGTTTGGTAAGCCTGTGGGACTCTGAAAAGTATAAAAGTATCAAAGAATCGCATGAAATCTCAAGGCTTTTATCTAACTCACATACCTACTTCCAACCCAAAACCTATGCCACTTTTCGAGTTGTAGCGTTCTAAATTATTTTAATCAGAAAAGAAATGGAAGGTTAGGACAATGCTGAGGAACGATGAGAAAATGTAGGCATGGGGATGTCCAACGGTGGCGGAGTAGAATATTATTAAGCCGTGGGCTATTCTTCTCATGATCAGCACAATAGAGCTCAATGAAACTTGAAAGATGGTCGGCAAGGCTTGAGATACTACCCGTCTCTTATTACTTCTGAGAAAGCGTTGAAGGGTTTCAAATATTAACGGGCAGACAAAGCGGAGAAAAGCCCGAAATCCCTTGTTCCACCATTTATAGGCCGCTTCTGTGTTTTATTTCGATGATAGAATAAATTATCCTCCGTAATTACGGAAAATTCAGACAGGTTTCTCTGGAAAAACGTCTGCCAAGTTGGGTGTACCACATAGCTTCGTCGTATCCGTACCATAAATGTGTAGATTATTAAAATGTTTTAGGTAAATAATCTTGAAAGATTTCATTGGTGTTTGAGTGAAATCAGTCGTTTAGACATTGAGAAAATAATGCTTGATAAATGTTACGTTTGCGCATGCGCGAAGGCTACTAGTGAATTGGGAGCGATAAAGTTCGTTGGGGACCATGTAAAATCTACATCTTTCAATCCCTGTAAATTTCATTGAAATTGGATGGAAACTGTAGGAGCCGTGCTTGTTGCAAGGATTTGAAGTTTGCGCACACGCAGCAGTTACTGATGATACGATCGTGATGGAACTCATATGGGCTGATCAAATCGTCATTTCCCAACTATCCTCCGAACTTCAGCGAGATTGGACGAATAAGCAATGTCTTTTTATTATTGAAAAACGTTCAAAACTTGACTTTGACTAACCCAGAAAGTTTGAGTTTTACGAGAAAGTCAATACCGAATGAAATTAAAGTTGACAAATTTTTCTACATTTCATACATATAAATTTTCTTCTGTAACCAAGTCTATGACCGAAACTCGCAAAACAGGGGCGGTGATCCAGGAAATTGAAAATGTGTTATCACTAATGCCTACATTTTATGAACAATACTACCGATATACAAACACACACACACACACACAAATATATATATAATACAAGGAGTCCCAAGGAAAGGTTACACCCCCCTCATTTCCCCTGAATTAAGCGTAAAAAATTGGGACCAACGCCATTCTTCATTATTTTTTACGTAGATCTCAGGAAAAATACATTCGCACTCGCCACTTGCAAATTCAAATTCAAATTTTCAATCCAAATTTTAATTGAAATGTCATGAAGAAACGACCCATCACTCGATTTTTTAAGTGCGCGTAAACGAGCGCAATTCTGCTCCAAAAGTGCGCAATTCCGCTCTAAAAGTGCTAAAATTGTGAGTTACTGAGTTTTTGGAGATATTCAGTTGCCACATGTAATACATGTTTTTGGGGTATTTTTTCGTGCTGAACCTCGTAATGATGTTCATTTGTTGATATTAGCAACACCAACTTGGGAAAACACAGAAAAAACTCCATTTTAGTACGCTTTGTTCTGTGTGGAAATGAGTAATATGAATGCAATTCTGGTCCATTTTTCGGTGTTTTCTCAAGTTGGTGTTGCTAATATCAACAAATGAACATCATTACGAGGTTCAGCACGAAAAAATACCCTAAAATCATGTATTGCACTTTTAGAGCGGAATTGCGCCTGCATGTTTACGCGCACTTGAGAAATGAAGTGATGGGTCATTTCTCCATGAAATTTCAATTAAAATTTGAATTTGCAATTAAAAATAGGGGTCCTCATAAAAGAAAAAAAAAGTTTATGTCAATTTTGCCACTTGCGCAAGTGGCGCGAAAGTATTTTTCCTGAACTGAGGGGAAATGAAGTGGGTTTTAACCTTTCCGTGGGACACCCTGTTATACGTATATATTACTTAGTTTCACTGAAGGGCTCAATTAGACCATGCATATGTTCACACAATTTTTAGAAAAACAAGAACGCAGGCACAAAACTAACTTTTTATATTTCGGCATATAATATGCCTTTTTTCAAAACTACAAGGGAGAATTAATTTCGGTAAGTTTGATGTAGGTACGGAGGTCTACCTGCCAAGGAGAAAAACAGTTACTAGGTTAACGCCTAATATTCAGACCTGGATATATATATATATATGTAAGCTACCATCACATTGCTAAAAGCTCATTCTGGATGAAGCAGCATTATTTAATTTGCATTTGTTTTCCTCCTTTCAATAATGTACGTTTGTAATCGACAACGAAAAAAATGTTTTTAACCCACCCTCTAAATTTGTTGGTTTACGATTCAAAATGCGTTGATTCCAAAAAAATTAAATGAAAAAAAAAAAAATAAAATAAATAAATAATAATAATAATATTAGAGAACGAGCTACTCCACGAGGTAAGAAGTTGACAGGTGTGAACCTGTCAACAGGTGATCTCGTGGACGCCAGAGATTTTAGTTGAGGTTAAAATTAAGTTCGAATATTATTCGGGAAAATATATTTTATTATTATCAGTTATCTAAGGACTTGTCTATTCCGCTAAATTATAATAGGTTATGGGTCCAGCACGCTTCCACTGCGCGGCGGAAAACAACTGAATAGGTGAATAGTTGGAAGGAAGATGACTACCAGCGCCAGAATCGACCCTCTCGGAAGAGACAACTATGATACCTGGATCATTAAAGTTGAGGCACTTCTTAGGAAAAATAAGAAGTGGAGTCAAGTCCTTGGGAAAATTGAAAAGCCTACTCTGGACCTAACAAATGTGAAATCTGTTCAAGCCACGGAAAAGTGGGAAGAAGAGGATCAAGAGGCTAAATCGGACCTGATTCTTACATTATCCCCATCATAATTGAAACACATAAAATACTGCACATGAAGTATGGACTAGGCTAAAGCAGGTACACCAATCCTCGGGACCAGCAAGGAAGGCTACATTGCTGAAGCAGTTGATCATGAGTAAAATGCAGGAAGGACAAGATGTCCAGGAACATCTGTCGCATTTCATGGATGCTGTTGACAAATTGCTGGATATGGGCGTCAAAATCCACGATGATTTGCTAATAATTATGGTGCTTTACAGCCTTCACGAAACGTATGAAAATTTTAGATGCGCAATTGAATCTAGGGACGAATTACCCACGCCAGAAGCTCTACGTATAAAAATCATTGAAGAGAGTGAGGCAAGGAGGCAAAATAATAATGGAAACAATAAGCAAAACGATGCGTTGAAAACGAAGAAAAAATATCAACCAAAACAGCAATATTGTGGGAAACCTCAAACAAAAGAATTCAAATTCAAATGCCGAATCTATGGAGGTGTAGGACATAAAGCGTGTGATTGTCCAAACAAAAAGAAAAATCAACAACAAGCGGGGACAGCTACAGCACTGATGACTGGAAAGTCGGAAAATAAATGGTGTCTGGATAGCGGATGTTCAACTCATATGTGCAAAGATAGAAGAATGTTCCAGAAACTTGAAAAATCAGAACTGGAAGGAGTACAACTCGCTAGTGATGAATCAATGCCAATCCTTGGAAAAGGGGCGGTAGTTTTGGAAGCATTAAACGATCATGAAACAAGAAAGCTGAATCTTGAGGAAACATTGTTCGTGCCAAATTTACGTTTAAATCTGATGTCAGTATCGAAGATAGTGGACAGGGGATTTTCTGTAACATTTGAAAAATGAAGAGCAACCGCATACGCGGATAATGGTGAAATTCTGTTCACTGCTGACAGAATTGGAGATCTATTCTACATTCGGAAATCTAGCCGTGAAACTGCGTGCGCCATATATGAAGGCGGACATGAACGTAGTTTAGATCTATGGCATCGACGGTTGGGACACATCAATGAACATGACCTTAAAGAAATGGCAAAAGGGGATGTAATTGGAATGAAAATTCCGGAAAGAGAAAAATTATCGGTATTTAAGACATGTCTACAGGGGAAACTAGTGCAAACACCATTCCCCAAGAAGTCAGAACGAAAAACGGACGTTTTGGATATCGTGCATAGTGATATTTGTGGACCGATGCGAGTGAAATCGATCGGAGGATCTCAGTACTTCGTCACGTTCATCGACGATGCGACAAGATGGTGTGAAGTTCTTAAAACACAAATCAGAAGCACTGGAAGCGTTCAAAAACTACAAAAACAAGGTGGAAAAAGAAACAGGAAAAAATATAAAATGTTTGCAATCAGATAACGGGCTCGAATATCTTAACAACGGATTCAACCAATTTTTGGAAGAACACGGGATAACAAGAAGGCAGACAGTTCCAAATACACCGCAACAAAACGGGGTATGCGAGAGGAAAAACCGAACACTTGTAGAAATGGCACGGTGTATGATGTTAGAGGCGAACCTGGCACCAGCATTTTGGGCTGAAGCAGTTAACACCGCCAACTATATCCGGAATCGGTGTAAGTCAAGTAGTATCGGAGGAAGAATACCCTACCAAATGTGGACTGGAAAGAAGCCGATTGTCGCTCATTTCAAGACTTTTGGATGTGTTGGATATGCACTCGATAAGAAAATTGGAAAAGGAAAATTTGACCCGAAATCAAACGAATGCATATTTGTTGGATATTCAGACGAAACCAAGGGATTCAAAGTTTGGTTCCCAAAACAACATAAATTTGGAGTAACAAGAGACGTGAAATTCCTGGATGAATTCGCAGTGGAAATTGGAAATTTTGAAGAGTTTTACACAAACGAGAAATTAGAAACATCACCTAGAGAAAACCATATGGAAATTGAGATTGATCTAACTCCAATGGAGAATAAACAAACGAAATCCTTGGAGCCTGTAAGATCCCAAGAAAATCAACAAATCATGGAAACAACAAAAATGGGAAAATAAATTAGGAATAGAAAATGTGAAGTCGGAAACAAGGAGGGGCTCTGACATGCAGGAAACCTCGGAAATACCGGTGACAACGCAAACATTGAGACGGTCGGAAAGAATCGCAAAACGAAAAACCAAAACCAATACCTGTTGTGAAACAGAAATAAATTTGGAAAAACCAGTCGAAAAACAGCAGCAACTTGTAGAAATCAAAGTGAGCGAAGCACTTTTTGGACCGAACTCGGAAGAGTGGTATGACATTGCAAATGAATATCGTGCTCTCTTGAAAAATGGAGTTTGGGATCTGATTGATAAACCGAACAATGAAGAGATAGTTGGAAATCGGCTCATACTTACAAACAAGTACAAGAAGGATGGGACACTAGAACGGAGGAAAGCACGTCTAGTAGCAAAAGGTTACATGCAAAGACCTGGAATCGACTTCCAAGAAACCTTCAATCCAGTTATACGCATGATCTCAATCAGAACAATTATGGCGATAGCTGCGATAAAAGGGTTAAAATTACATCAAATGGACGTCAAAACTGCTTATCTGAATGGAGAAATGAAAGAAAACATCGTGGTGGAAATTCATGTTATATACGAAGAAGTTCTGAAAAGGATAAGCAAGAAAACTTAAAGGGGAAGTGAAGTCCAGAAGAAAATTAATGAACACCTGAAACTATTGTCGACGAAGACGAAAAAAAAGTATGCTACATACGCAAAGCGCTTTATGGTCTGAAACAAACAGGGCGCTTGTGGTATTTCAAATTAGATGAAACCCTAAAGGCAATTGGGTTACAGCCATCCACAGCCGATCCATGCGTTTACACTGGAGAGATGGAAAATCAGTCAGTGATAATAGGCGTCTATGTTGATGATTTAATTCTGGCTACGAAATCTATTGTAGTGATGAACGCATTGAAGGATAAATTGAAGGAAAATTTTGAAATGAAGGATTCGGGCGCAATCCATTATTGTCTTGGAGTAGAGATATCACATTCCCAGAAGAAGGGGGAGATACGGATGTCACAGAAAAAATGTATTAATGAAGTTCTGAGAGAAGTTTCATCATGGAGGATTCTAAGCCAATAACAACTCCGGCAGAAGTAAATCTAAAGTTGAAGAAACCTGAAACACAGAAAATTGAAGACATGAGAAAGTAGCCATACCAAAATTTAATCGGGAGCCTGAACCTGATATCTCACATACAATTAGCATGCTAAGTCAGTTCAATTCCAACTATGCCAAGAAACACTGGGAAGCTGCGAAGCGGGTTCTTCGATACTTGAAGGGAACCGAAAATTTTGCATTGACATTCAAGAAGACCAGAGAGTCATGTGTTCAAGGGTACGTTGATGCGGACTGGGGCTCATATGTTGAAGATCGGCGGTCGCAAACTGGATACGTGTTCACACTAGCGGGAGCAGCTATTAGCTGGGAATCCCGAAAACAGAGAACTGTGGCACTATCCAGCACGGAAGCTGAATACATGGCGATGACAGAGGCAGCTAAGGAAGCCATATGCATCGGACGTTTACTTGGTGAACTGAAACACGGACAGGAAGGACCGATTACGCTTCACAGTGACAACAACGGAGCAAAGGAAATAGCCAAAAACCCGGTACACCATGCTAGGACGAAGCATATTGACATCCGTCATCATTTGGTCAGAGAAGCAATAGCGAATGACAGGATCAAGCTCAAATACCTACGGACTGAGGAGATGGTTGCCGATGTCTTAAGAAAGCCGCTACCAGGTCACAGGCACCAGATGATGAGGACAAGCTCAGGATTGCAACCCCAAGCTTGAGGGGGAGTATTAGAGAACGACCTACTCCACGAGGTAAGAAGTTAACAGGTGTGAACCTGTCAACAGGTGATCTCGTGGACGCCAGAGATTTTAGTTGAGGTTGAAATTCAGTTCGACTATTATTCGGGAAAATATATTTTATTATTATCAGTTATCTAAGGACTTGTCTATTCCGCTAAATTATAATAAATAATTAGTAAGGGCCGTCTAAGGACGCATGATGGAAGCGAAGCTTTATATCATAAAGCGTAGAATAGAATTATGAGTATTTTCATACTCATTAACAATCTCTTCTGATTGTAATTAATTTCATATAATTTTAATAATTTGCATCCTTCAATTTTTGCAAAATCAGCTTTATTGCATACAAGTTCTCACATACAATATATAATATATAACATACAAGTTCCAAATCATTTACAAAGCTTGATTATCTGCCTGTTCATCAAGATCAGAAGTACATTCAGTAATTTCTACACCATTATTCTCATTGTTATATTCTATGAAAGTGATGATTGGCGTCGTAGAGTAGAGAAAGAAAGACCGGGGAGGCCTCGGGTAGAATCGGGATCGATCGGGACAGTTCGGATTATGACTGACGCTCGAGCCATGACGGTTTTCACGGGGAGACTCCCCGAGCGGCGAGCGTTCCTAGCGGGGGAGGGGGGGCGTCTGTATAAAAGCTTTGCTTCAAAAAAAAAAAAAATGTGTGTGCTGCACAGTGAGGCAAGGCTGAAAAAAAACCCAAAAAAGTTTATTCGATTTTGATTTTGTTTCCTTTGTTTTTCTACTCTTTATTAGTTTATAAGATGTGGGAAGAGTGACTTCTGAAGGGAAGCTCTTATACGGACCCTTCCCCGCTTGGAACGCTCGCCGCTCGGGGAGTCTCCCCGTGAAAACCGTCATTGCTCGAGCGTCAGTCATAATCCGAACTGTCCCGAACCATCCCGATTCTACCCGAGGCCTCCCCGGTCTTTCTTTCTCTACTCTACGACGCCAATCATCACTTTCATAGAATATAGCAATGAGAAAAATGGTGTAGAAATCACTGAATGTGCTTCTGATCTTGATGTACAGGCAGATAATTAAGCTTTGTAAATGATTTGGAACTTGTATGTTATATATTATATATTGTATGTGAGAACTTGTACGCAATAAAACTGATTTTGCAAAAATTGAAGGATGTAAATTATTAAAATTATATGAAATTAATTCCAATTAGAAGAGATTGTTTATGAGTATGAAAATACTCATAATTTTATTCTACGCTTTATGATATAAAGCTTCGCTTCCTTCGGGCGGCCCTAGACGTCCCCATTTATTTTTTTCATCAGAATTGTTTTTTCTTCAGTAGGGGTGCTTTTGGAAGTTCAGTTTTTCAAAATAGCTAAAAAAAAGAAGTAGGTAATTTATTACTACAAAATGAATAGTGCCGTATGCCTTTGTCTAAGGAATTAAAACTTTGGAACATTCTAAGCTGTTTACACATATCTACTAGATGGTTGAAAAAAAATAAATAAATAAATAAATAAATAACCGGCTCCCACAGTCACTACTTCGTGGAGATAAATAAAAGTAGGTACCGATATACGTTAAAAAATTAAGATTCGCACATATTCAATGGACTGCACATTACATTATGCAGATTAAATAATATTCCCAGGGAAAATACTGAAATCCATGCCAACCCTCCCCGGTCTCCCCTACACCGTTGAAAAGCTGAAATTTCCGAAAGTTTTTCTATGGAATTCCTTTCCAAAATATTCTGTATTAAGAGTAGAGTAGCAAATGGGAATAAATCAAAATCTTGAAAATTTGCTTTCCAGCCTCTTTTTTCACGTATTAAGAAGAATAAAAAATATTAGTTTGGCATCTGGTAGATAAGAAATTCAACCATCGTTCCAACAGTGATGATCTATTCTTGGGTTTGCAGTGATTTTGAGGAAGTTATGGCCGTTTTGATGTCAAAAGACAAATAAAACGGAAAAAATCTTTATAATTGAATAACTGGAAAACGTTTCAGTATAAAAATCTCTGTAATGAGAACTTTCGATCAGAAATTGGCTCTAGAATCGACCCCTGAGGTTTTGACCATTAGGTTTTGGGACCCCCTGTACAGGTTCGGGACACAGAATATTTGTATGCTATTACAGGGTGTTTCAATTAGTGACGTTCACAGGGGCGGGACCTGATGATAGAGCTAATTTCTGATCGAAAGTTCCCATTTTTTTCTTGTTTTCTACCCTATGACATAAAAATGGTTTTAACTCCCACACTTTACAACTAAATTTAAATCCGATTACACAGTTGAAAATAGCGTAAAATTTCCTATCTTCCTGAAGGAGATGGAGAACCAGGTTCTTTGAAATTGCTCTAATGGATGATCATTGAACTTCAATGGGTGAATCTTCACTTTTTTCAAGCGCTCATAGGCTTCTGTAATCCGGCACGTGAATATTTGCGTGTAAGCCGATAAGTTGCGCCATAAACCTGAGCTTGCCAACGGTCCACTTTACGTTTGATTTGCTAAATATGGGAGAAAACCATAAAATCATGTTTTAATGTTAAAGAAGATTATTTTTCCAATGAAAATAAGGGTTTTCTTGAAAAATAACTTTCTATAAAAATAAGAATACGCAAACTTTTTTTTTTTTTTTAAAGCTGAATCGAATGGTAAGATTTCATATCTCCCAAACTCCATTATAACCGAGTTTAACGCTTTCGCCAACTAGTTTCGCCTTTAAAAACTCGTAAAATTTATCATACCAAATAAACTCATCGTGAGATCTGCAAGTGTTACCATTTGATTCAGCGTAAAATATTTGTAGAAACCGACCCCAAACTCGTATTTTCATAGAAGGTCATTTTTGATGAAACCCCAAGACTTAATTGGAAAAACAATGTTTTTCATCATTAACCTTCGGACAGGCGCGGTATCAAATTGACACAGAACATGGCTTTGAAGGGTTGCAACGCTCGCTATCGCATGCAGAGGGGGGCCCCTTTCCCACTACCTTCGTAACTTCAATCCTTCTTCAGAATTAGTTGACCTTCACGCGTTGAATGAGTGAGCTACAGAGGTTACGGCGGCTTTTAATCAAATTGATACACCGCGCCCATCCAGGTAATTTACAGATTACGAGATTGAAAATGTCAATGGCAATGATGAAGATCACCCTCAGGAACAGCCGATGCAACTGCGTGAGAGAGCTTTTCCACAACCCACATCAGGGAAAAAACGAAAGAGATGCGACCCCTGTAAAACTTCAAAAAAAGTAGATTGACGACTGAAAATTGCGTACTTTGTGAAAAATTTCTTTGTTCAGAGCACATGAAACCTATTTGTAAAGATTATTACCAAAAATTAAATTTAGCTCAATAAGAAAATTGGTACCTAAAAATTTCTCCTAACACGTTTGTAATTATGTGCCTCACATAAAATTTTTGTTCTTTTTTCTAGTTTATCATTTCGCTCCTCTGAGTTTACGAGTATAGTTCCTATCTATAGACTTGTCTTTATTCCATAAAACGTTTGCTGCAAACATTGGTTAAGATTTTAACTCGTCTATGAAGAATGTTGCCTCAAAATTGTTTACTAAATAAGTAAATACGTAACAATTATGCCTAGCTCAAATTATTAGTTACCCAATATTTCAACCTCATAATTTAATTTCTTGAATTTTTCCATAATGTTATAGTAGTTTCTCTACCTATCAGTTTGTTTGCTAGTCCAATGAAACTATTAATTTGAACAATGGTTAACTTTATACTATTTCCCTTAACCCATTTCCCCTCCTAACACCCATTGTATCAAAATGATACACCGCGCCTATCGCCGTTTTTTTTTTTTTTAGACCGCGCTCATCCGAGGGTTAAAACGTAGTTTTCTCCCCTAATTAGCAGAGTAAAAATAAAATTTTGACTACACCATTGGAGAGGTAGGATTTTGGCGCAGTTTTTGTCGTTCTTGCGTCGTGAAAAACTATCGGTTCCCATAGTTAAATTTCCGATTGAAAAAAAAAAAAAAAAAACTCAAGGTTTCCCAAATAAGGTAACAAGGCTTTTTCATGTCTCAAACCCTAATTCTAAAAAAAAGTCAGGCTTTTATCCGTTAGAATATTTGATGCTCTTTCTAACGGCATCCTCAAATTTGAATTTACACATCAAATTAAGGGAGTTATGACCGGATTAGTAACGTAAGATTATAATCACGAAAAAAATCTAGAGAACTATATTAAGGATTTGTTGGCGCTTAACTGAGCAACAACATGTTGAAAACACTATATTTCCCGTTGATTGTTCATTCACACAGAATTATTTACATTACTCACTCGAGAAACTGAAACATATAATTAGTAATCGACTGATATCCTGCTTTACCTAACCTTCGATACCTGGGTATACGCCCAATTTTCATCCCCCTGTTGCCCTATAAATAACGAGCTTACCGCAAGACTCATATTTCTCCTTTGGCAGGTTCGATGAATCCGATAAAAGCACGGGAAGGTTGAGGGGGGCTCCATTATGATTAAGGGTATGGCATGGACGTTTTACCCCCAGCTTGCTAGGCAATGGCTTCTGGCCTCCGTGTTGTGCTTCCACCGGCCGCATGTGAGCTAAATAATGAAAAATCGTTTCAAGTTTTCTCAAGGGTAATGGCTCGTTTCGCACATGCAGGGTAGAGTAAGTAACGATATAAACCTGACGTCTTGGGGGATTAAACGTTTATAATGTGGTAGTAATGGCACTTCGAGCAGAGGCAAATCATCTAGGCAAATAATGCAAACACTCTTCATTTAAATTACGCAACAAAGAAAAATAATAGTATAAGACAAATGAACATCAACATACAGAGACAAAAAACAAAATTTAGCATGTAAACGGAATTCGAATCCTTCATCTACATTTTCCGTTTTTAGGAAGTATATGAACAACCGACAAAAGTAAAACCGTTAACAGCCCACCACCGTCGTCTCACTCTCCGGTGCCTTCAAGCCGGCATGGCATAGGATACCATTCGTACCCCCCCCCCCCCCCCCCCCCCCGCTCACAACAGGACGAACGCAGGAGGGACGAAACAGCTGAAATAAGAATAAGTGTTCACCTATAAACTGCCTGTGAAAGAAAAATTAAAGTATTATTAATGAAACACATGACGTTTCGTGAGGGGTGTTATTTTTCTAGTCCGATCAAGTAGGAATTTAAGGTTTTATATGAATACAAGGCTGGGTCCAGCCAGAAATTAACTAAAAGCCCCGAAGCTCCGAGTAGTAGTTACGATTAAATAGAAGCCTTAGGTCATCTCAGGTAACTACCTAATACAAAATAAAAAAGGGATGGTTAAAATTATTGAAAAAAAGAAAAGGTTGAAGAAGGTTAAAATATCTAAAAGATATGAATCAGCAATAGGGATGTTTATTGATAAAATTATACAATACATAAAATAGAAACACTGGTAAAACAAAAGTAGGAAACACTGGTAGAAAACGACAGGTGAAATGATAGAAAAATATAATAATAATTGTTGATATTAGTAATATTAATAATAATAATAATATTACAGACACTAATAGAGAGTAATAATTTGAGAAACAATAGAAAGCAGTAATATTTAAAGCAGTACATTTATGAAAGTAAAAACCACATTTGGTACGGCATAGTTTTCAAAATTCTCAAATTTTGACCCCAACTGTTCGTATTATTAAACAATCAAGGGTCCAACTGGCATTAATAGAAGTAATTTATTTAATGTTTCAGCTCACTTTCAAGACTATGCGTTTATAAAACTTATCTTCAACGAGAAAGAACATGAAGATTGTCACGAATATGTTTTAATAAAAATGATTACCCAGTTGATTATTGATAAATTTTGAACCCTGCATGTTGGAAAAAATTATCAGTTTGGTTGATTTTTGTTGGACACCGAGTTGATGGGGTTTGTTGACATCAATAGTAGATTGTTTAAACAAACACAATGTTTTGACAAATGTTTTAAGAGCGTGGGTTCTTGCCCACCATCGGCTTCGGCAAACTTCGGTAAACAACCGAGGAAATCCGAACCAATACTCCACGTTGAATTTTCTCTGGGGATTCCTGGCTGAAGATTCGCAGGCTGAATAGGCTTTCGTATTTCAGGTAAAAAATGTCTATTCACCCGAATGGCAGAAAATTCAATTAGTCACCCCCGCACTGCTGAGCCCCAAATGACAATTGACCCCTGCACAACTGAACCCCAATCAACAAGTGACTTCGGCATAAGTGACCCCAACATTACTGACCCCCATTAAAATCAAAAGGTTTTAGTCATGCAGCATGGTCATGTGCGCGAATGCTCAACACTGGTCTCCACACATTAAGTAAAGTGGCGAATCGAATTGATCGAGTGAATCTGTACAGTATGACGAACCTTTACTTCTTGAACTATCTCATCTTCTTCCTCTTGGGACTACTTTGAACACGAAATTGTTGGCGGACGAATTAAATTAAGTCTAAGTTGTCGAGAAGAGGTTTACAAAATATTTTTTACCAAGTGACCAGATTTAAAAATAGTAATAGTCTACTGCATATTTGGAATGTATTCTACTACGTGTTTACAGAAAATAAATGCATAATTTCATGATACGGATCACTGTAAAGTCGGAAAAAGTTAGGATTTCATCAATCTAGTTTGTTAAGCTCTACACGAAAATATATGCGTTTGACGAGGGACCGACACCATTCAGAAGCATCGATTTCAGCTATGTTTACTGTCCATAATAATTTCATGGGAGATTGGACAACAATAAAACTTAGAAATCGTGTCGAACTTCCAACGAACTTGTCATTATGACAAGCTTGGGCAAAGACTGAATCCAATACAATTATACTGGTGGTTTCCAGGAAAAAATTCGCGGTGAAAATGACAGGGTGCTTGACATGTATATACTGATTCAGCAGTGTGGGTGCTCGGAACGGACGTACAAGCTCAATTTTATTCACCATTTCGAATAAAACAAGGGTATTTGATATGGACAATCGACTAATAATAAAGTCAAAATCGGACTATTGGAGGGAAAATCCAACTGGAGTACATGGAGGTTCAAAGCGATAGCTCTTATAAGAGGAATCACTGGTGCTGAACAAATTATTGAAGGTACTATGAAGGCTCCTGCTCCGTTAGAGGGCACGGCAAATTCTGAAGATTTAGCCAAATACAACAAGGAACTAGAAACCTTCAATAAACTCCACGCAACAGTATTTCTAATACTCACTACGAATATGACTGAAGAGACTCTCAAAAAAGTCATGCGGTTCACCTCAGCAAGAGAGATTTGGGTTGAACTCCACAGACTTTATGAAGGAGTATCTGAAGACAAAGCTTACAATCTCTGCATGCAATTCTTCAGTTATGAGAGAGAATCCGCAGATGACATGAGCTGTCACATGTCAAAGCTTAAAAACCTTTGGAATTCCTTGAAGTTGGAAATAAATAAAGGAGAAGAAAATAAATGCGAATTGCCAGAAATATTCCTGATCTGCAAAATATTAGGAACGTTGCCTGAAGATTATTTTTCTTTCAAAAGTAGTTGGCTTCTGATGTCCAAAAAGGAAAGAACCATAGACAATCTGACAGATCAGCTATGTACCTTTGAAAGACATCTAACGCTGAAAGAAAAAGGCACGACTGAGCAAGCGTTAGTAGTTTCTTCGTCCAACTCCGAAGGGAAACGATCGTTCAAGAAGAAAGATTTTGTATGTGGCTTTTGTTCATCTAAAGGGCACAGAGTCCGGGACTGTTCAAAGTGGATAGCAGCAGGCAGACCACCAAAGCCACAAGCCAAAACTGTGGAACGAGCACCTGAACCTACTCTTCTTGCTTCGGAAGACGAACTCCTGAACATTGAATACAACGGCAGTTGTTGGTACGCTGACAATGGAGCAACAAACCATGTATCATCACAGAAGGAACTATTTCAAAATTTCACACCTTTCTCAACACCAAAATCTGTCACTACTGCCGGCGGAGATGCCGTAATAGCTGTAGGGAAAGGGAACATTCACATTGAAGCAGATGTGAATGGCAGTAAAGAAAAATTCATCTTGAGTGATGTCTGGTATGTTCCACAAATCAATAAAAATCTATTCTCGGTTCTAGCGACACAAGATAGACACAGGGACAGCGTTTTCATCTCAACAACTGAATCGTGCTACTTAAAAATCGGTGGGAGAGTACGGGTTGAAGGCTCAAGAAAACAAAACGGTGGCCTTTACAGAATGAAATTGAGAAATCTTGCTTGTAACGAAGTAAACATAGTAACCAAGGAAAACAAATTACAACTTTACCATGAACGACTTGGTCACCAAAACAAACAACACGTAAAAAAGATTGTTGAAAACGAGTTTGGTGAAAAGTTACTGCTTGACAGCGAAGTGTGTGAAGGTTGTATTCTCGGTAAATCTCATCGGAAGAAGTTTGGTAAAAGAAAACGAGCTTCTATGGTGGGAGAACTCATACATGCAGACGTCTGTGGACCATTTTACTCTTCTATATCTGGTTATAAGTACTATGTCGTCTTCAAAGATGACTATAGCCGATATAGGGAAGTTTTCTTCATGAAGGCCAAGTCTGAGGTGTCTTCCAAGTTAGAAGAGATGCTAGCTTTGATGAAAACAGCAGGGCATACAGTGAAACAGCTCTTGAGCGACAACGGTGGAGAGTTTAATTGCGCTTCAGTTAAACAAATTCTAGCGAAAAATGGTATAATCCAGCGTTTTACCATGCCCTACACGCCAGAACAAAATGGCTGCGCAGAAAGGGAACATCGCACTCTACATGAAACCGCACGTTCAATAATGTATGCTCATGGAAACATACCTCAAGGACTGTGGGCTGAAATGATTAACACAGCAAAATATATCCTGAACGTCAGTGGAAATTCGAGTATTCCTGGAAAATCACCGAGCGAATTAATGAATGGCAAGAAACCAACATTGAAACATTTGCGCATCATAGGGAGCACCTGCTACGTTCATATTCCTAAACAAAAACGGAAGAAATTTGACGCAAAAGCAGTGAAAGGCGTGCTCGTTGGATATGATGGCGTAGATGGATACCGAATTTGGCGACAAGAAGATAATAGTCTAATACGTTCAAGGGATGTTATATTTGATGAAAAGCCACTTCAACAAAAAGAAGGAGGAACTACAATCAAGCTGAACACTGATGAGCCTGAGACAGATAAGTCAAGTCTCTCAGGGCGTGTGAGGTCAGAGCCTTCTACATCAGGGAAAGTAACAGCTGAAGTTCCTTTGATTTGTGAAGAAAAAAGAATGCATCAACCTTGTCAATTAGAACACGAACCGTGTGAATATCAACAACTTGAACAATCTCCGGAAAATAAACCAAGTGAAAATCAACAACAACACGACAATTATGAACGAGTTTTGAGAGACAGAACAACGTTGAAAAAACCACAGTGGTTCCATGACTTCATCATGTCAGCAATTGCTTCTGATATTCCCGTTCCCGAGCCTTCTACTTACACTGAAGCTATGAGAAGTGCACAGAAGGAACAGAGGATCAACGCAATGGACAGTGAAATGAACTCATTAAAAGGAAATAAAACTTGGTCATTACAGACGTTACCACCGGGAAAGAAAGCTATTCGTACAAAGTGGGTCTTCAAAGTGAAAACTAACGCAGATGGGTCTATTAACAAGTATAAAGCGAGGCTGGTAGTCAAGGGCTTCACTCAGAAGAAGTACGTTGACTATAATCAGACCTTCAGTCCTGTCGCAAGAAGTGGTACGATCAGAGCCGTTCTAAGTGTTGCTGCAAGTGAAGGATTGACACTGTCTCAATTCGATGTGTCAACAGCCTTTTTATATGGTGAACTCGAGGAGGAGATATACGTTTTCCAACCAGAAGGTTACAGTGATGGATCAGACAAGGTATGCCGTCTCCACCGCAGTCTGTATGGACTAAAGCAGGCACCACGATGTTGGAACAAGCGTTTTGCAGGGTACCTGGTGTCCATTGGGTTTAATGTGAGTCAGGCAGATCCTTGCCTATTCATCAGGTGGGAGAACACTAACAAAATTCTGGTTGCGTTGTATGTAGATGATGGGATCATTGCAACATCTGATCCAAAACAACAAGAAAAATTAATTTCTGAACTTAAAGAAGAATTTAAAATAACAGTCATGCCTGCATCCTATTATCTGGGTATTGAACTGGAACAAAGGAAGGATGGTTCAATCAAAATTCATCAACAGGGCTACGTGAAGAGGATCCTAGAAAGATTTGGAATGCTTGATTGTCGTCCCGCACCAACACCTATGATAAAGGAGAGTTTAAAAACAGGGAAAGTTGAAGAGGAAAAAGAAAACTGCAATGTCCCTTACCGCCAAGCAGTGGGAGCATTGATGTATATCATGATTGCCACTAGACCGGACATTGCTTATGCTGTCGGCGTCGCTTCAAGGACTTTGGAGAATCCATCCAAGGAAGATTGGGTCAAAGTGAAGCGAATATTTCGCTACTTGAAAGGGACAGCACGACTGGGCATAGTGTATCGTCGAAATTTCAAGCATGGTGTAATCGAAACCTACAGCGATGCAGATCATGCTGGAGATACGACAACTGGACGTTCGACAACCGGAGTTGTGTGTTTGCACGCTGGAGGTGCAATATCCTGGATGAGCCAGCGTCAGCCTTCAGTAGCAATCTCTACAACGGAAGCTGAGATAGTAGCAGCAAGTGAAGCCTCAAGAGAGCTTGTATGGCTGAAACGTCTACTCAGCGAGATCATCGACCTTGGAGCCAAACCGGAGCTGTATGTCGATAATGAGGCTGCAATACGTTTGTCACAGAATCCGGAGTTTCATCGACGAACGAAACACATAAGCACTCGTCATTTCTTCGTAAGAGAGCTAGTATGCAACAAAGAAATTGAAATTAAGAAAATTGCAACTGAGTTTCAACTAGCCGATGTTTTTACCAAGCCGCTTGCCAAACCAAGACTGAAGATGATTCGGGAAGAGTTGGAACTCAAGAACAGTCAGTTAGACAGTACCCTCTAATACATTTTTATTCTCACCATATAAAATTACTTTGTTTTTCTGTTTGAGTTGGTTTTTTCAGTTTAAATTTATGTTGGTTCCAACAATTAGGACACTAATAACTCCAGAGTTTCAAAATTTAGCCAGGTTAAGTACAATATTTTTGAGATCTGAATGAGATGAATGCAAAATAACACTCGATTGAGTTACTTATTTCGGTAATTATTACATTCCTTTTGAAATTTCTGTACAATTCAAGTTTCTCTGCTGAGTTGTAATGAAACGATTACACATTAAAGAGGTTTTCACTTTCCTATCAAAATAATTACCATCAAGTTCATTCTGTTGGATGGGAGAACAGAAACAGTGGTACTCTCTTGTCTAAAATACTGCGCGCCAAGTCGTATCGTCTGCAAATAATGAAATCCCCTTTAGATCTATCGAAAAATCATCAATCGAAAAATGTAGTGAATGATTCTGTGGTTACAACGTTACAGTTTTAATTGGTAAAACAAAGGGTGTGTAGCATACGCACGAGAGGGAAGACAGGGTAAAGCCCGTAACGTAATAATGAATTAAATTAAACGGACACTAAAAGCATTTGGAGAATGCTTCCTTTCTACTGCACAACCGATGGAAAATTTCCATTACCCACCTGGGGCAACATTTGCTGAACGTCTCTCCCCGGTATTGTGTGACATGTGGAGGCATTAGCAGTGACCAAGGGGGCAGCCGCAGGCTCGTTCAAAGGGTGATTCTGATTTTGATTCATAAGTCGAGCGTGTAAACATTCCGTTGGAAGGGAGGAAATAGAGCGCTTGGATGGAGAGTTCCAGGAGGTTCGTGTTATTGTGGAGTTGTAGAGGCAAACGTGACTACCGGACAACAGGGTTCTGCTACGCCATGAGGGGGAGATGGAAAGAGTGATAAGGTTGGTCGCCTCTCTATTCACTAATATTACTTCCCACTAAATCAATCTAGAACTTTTTCCCTCCCTTGCCGACCGTTTTTGAAGAGAAAAAGAACGTGAAAGAACTACAAATACCTACGGATTTATGAGATGAAGAATTTAATATAGGTCGCTTTTAGAACTAATTTGTATTGAAATTCAATATCAGAAGTAATTTATTCAAAACATGACTTTTATCTACCGAGATAGGTATCTTTGCCACGTGTACCGTCCGCCGCGCCTCTCAGTGCTTTTCTTTTGTGTCTCAGTTCGACATCAGCCTCACTTCTTAGCGATAAAATTTAAAAGTCTCAGTCTGATTTTACTAATTCAAAAACAATTGATTAAGGGTGGTAGTATTTTTAAATACGTGACACTGTCCTCTGATGGTTGCAATGACATAATGAACCCCAACCAAGCGTTGAACTGAAACGCAACGTGAAACATTGTCACAGTAGTGGGTACCTACGCAATATACCAACCTGAGCCCTATTATTAAACGAGGAAGTTATACTGCCCACCCAACTTGGCAGACGTTTTTTTCTGTTGGAAATTCTTACAAACAAATTAAATCTTATAAAACCACGTGGAACCACGAAAAGTTTATTAGGGAATGTTGCTCGCTTCGCTCGCAAGGTATTGCTGCATAGGTGTTGTTAAATACCCGTATGAAATTCCGTTGAAATGAGTCAAGTGCGTAGTGAGTCCCCTGTGAGTCATCGCGTCCCTTCGCTCGCAAGGTGTGGCTGTGCGGATGCGATGTATTACAATTGAAACATGTAGGGGATGTTGCTCGCTTCGCTCGCAAACGGTAGGTCCCTAAGGGTAGGTTTAACTTCTGTAAGGGATGCTGCTCGCTTCGCTCGCTTGAGGAAGTTATACTGCCCACCCAACTTGGCAGACGTTTTTTTCTGTTGGAAATTCTTACAAACAAATTAAATCTTATGAAACTACGTGGAACCACAAAAAGTTTATTCGGGGATGTTGCTCGCTTCGCTCGCAAAGTATACCTGTATATGTGTAGGACAAAGTCCGTATTTATTCTGTTGAAATGGTTCTCGCTTCGCTCGCATTCGACCTATGTATACCTGCTCGCCTCGCAAACCCCTTGACTGCGTAGGCTAAGTGCCCCAAACACGTCTTCCCAGAGCCTTCTCGCGAACACGGCAAAACTAATTTCTGATGTTAAACGCTTCTTCTCGCTTCCGCTCGTGATTTGACCAACTTAACGTCACTTTTTTCGATATCCGATTTCGGATTCAGATTCGGCGGACCCAAAGCTGTATTTCGCCCGCGAAAACCGTTCCGAAAAACGTACCTTTATGGGGTATATTTTAATCGGAAAAAACCAAGTTTTTCGGCGGATTTTTCGAGAAAACGGGTCCGTACTCTCGCATTTTTTTAACGCATTTCCCGATACTTTTTTCGCGATCCGATCGCGCCGTCGTCTTCCTCGTAGGAAAACCTACGAAACCCGTATTTTTCCGAAATCGTCAACGGCCGATGGTTTAGAGTGAAGTTGGGTATAAATACAGTTATTCTTCTTTTAAAATATCGTTCATAAGTTCCAATTACACAGGTCACATTTGTTTTATATTCGTCTTCAACATACAACTTTGTTCGTACAGAAGGAAAGTTGTAGAAGTCGGAATTCTTTCTTTCCGGGAATGTAGATATACCCGATAGAAAAGTAACGGGTATTAGAAATACCCGATAGGATTCACTAAAAAAAACTCCGATAGGAGGAAGTAATTTTTCATGGTCCTTCCTTGAAATTACCCGATAGGAAGTCTATCAAGTTGTCCTGAAGTGCAACGAACCTTTAATTCAGAATCTCGGAAGTCTGGAATTGGGGTATCCGATAGAAATTGGGGTACCCGATAAACCTTTATCAGTAGATTCATAAACCTGATCGATTTCGGCTTGTGATAACCCGATAGGCGTTAGCCTTTTTGGAATTCGTGGCAGGATTTTATCTTACCTGGTTTTCTTTAATTCCTATCGGTTTTTTTTTTTTAAAGTGAGGTTCGTCGATTAGTAAATTGTCACAACAGTGGACATTCTCCATGATATTTGTAGGTGCGAAGGAACTACACCAGAACGAACACACTGCATACAAAACATATTGTACAACCACTGAAACTGAAAACAAAGGCGACCTCAAATTTTTGGGACCTCCTCTGACGATCTAGTTCACGAGAATTTTCAAATTATTATAAATAAATGGTGCACGGGCACGTGCACGTGCGTTCAATAAAATTGAATTAGGGACTTAACTTCGGATCATTGAGGCCAACCAAGATCTGAAAAGAATTGAGGGGAAAATCGTGTTACAAGATTGAAAAAAAAAAAAAAAAAAAAAAAAAAAAAAAATTCAGGACACTCAGGACAACTCGAAAACTACAAAATTTTAGTCAATTACGGGAATTTTCACCGAAAAATCCATTTTTCTCACTTATAAATGAATCTTAGAGATCTGGGAGTGGTCGCAATCGACTCAGCGCTGAGAAATACTTCGACTGTGACACCCCACATGCCCAAGGTATTGCTACAAAAAAAAAAAGAAAAAAAAAAAAAAGAGTTATTTCGGGCCACTAAATTGTGAATTTGAACCTGAAATTCTAGAGCGATAGGGCTCCTGGCAAACGAACTCGACCTGTCTTTTGTCAAGACGGATTTTTCTGCGTTGGAACGAAAACATTAGGCATTATTTTATGGAAGTTATTGTCTGGAGATATACCCTATATATATATATATATATATATATATATATATATATATATATATATATATATATATATAATTGACACATTAAGTTAAACTTTTGACAAATAGATTTCAACATTGACAGATGGCGTCGCACAGTGTTTCGATCCTGGGGGTTTGGGTGGAAAAAATTCAGAAACCACAAAAATACTCGTAGACAGTAATGAATATTGCGGTTCTATTACCCTAAGTAATAGCGGAAACTAATAGGAATGAGATTAATAGAGAAGATAAAAATCATTTTTAGGCCGAATCGTTTCATTGATGACGTTAACTAAAAATAATAATAAGGTAATTTTGGTCTAATGGATGGTAATTTTGTATTAATTTTATGAAAACTCATGGAATATTCAATTTCATGTTTTATTTTAAAACTAATAACTTATTAATGAACGTATTTCCCTCGGGTTTTATGTTTCACGGCCATTTTTAAACAAAAACTCACTGTTTCAAATTATGCAAATTGCTACCGAAAATTGAAGGAAATCAATATTTACAGAGGTTTGCGGAATGAACGGGTTAAAAATTCTGGTTCTGCATTAAATTCTATAAAGAATACTTTTAGCCTCGACTTAGACTTGACGAACCGGTACTCATATTTTTTTACATTTACAACTTTATACCACTGGTTTTCAATATCCATTTTCTGATAAGAAGATGTAGAAATTGAAAATTAATATTCAAAAGTGGAGAATATTATTCCTGAAAACCATCGATAGAACCATTTCAGTCCAAACCAAGATGATCAGAAGAAGAGGAAAAATTGAATATTAATTTTCAGGGGAATAATGTCCTAAAGGGTTCCGCACAGTAGTTTTTTATTTGGTGCGTTCAAGTGTAGGCATAGAGTTACCCCGAGAGGGTTATTTAACTGCCCCACATTTAAACCTTTAAAGCCATCTTAATAGCTCATTTTTTCTTTGAAAATTTGCTGATGAAAGTGCCTGAGGTTTGAATTCATAGAATCTAGTCGTGGGCGTAAAAGTGTTATTGAGAAGACACTTTTATGTAAATTGCTCATCAAAAATAGAAGTCGTGAACTTGAGAGCGGGAACAGATACTCGTATTGTTCTAGGTAGATATTTAGACGTGGTGATTTCCCAGTGCGTCGTTTTAAACGATGTTTAAACCCTATCCATTACGAAAAGGTCGTCTTTATTCACGATTTTGGCTTTATAGCGCTGTAGTTATAAGCGATAAAAAGTAAAAGTTTCTACTTTGCGGACCAACCAGTTGTCCGGGATTTCGCCTTTATAGACGGTTCGTCAGTATAATCAATGTCGTTATAAACTACTCGTATTTCCAACGTAAATAAAACAGTAAACAACTTCATCATCATTTTCGTGGGGCATTTGAATGCCCCCTTTGATCCAACTACTTCCGACCGGTGAACATCATTGTGCGAGTAAACATGTAATGTACCAACAAACCTGTATTGTAAAAGACGTATGTACACAGTTATTGAGCAGATCATTTGAATATATAATGAGCGGTTCCTACTTCAATGGGCAACTTTTGCTTGTCAGAATTATTCATTTGGGGCCTGTGAATTGGATTAAATCCGCTATTAAACCCTCCGACTGCATATTTTCGGCTCAAACTCTCAAATGGTTTGGGCTAAAAACGGATTGAAAGAAAATGAAATCACCTCATTGATCGTTTAAGCTGAGTTGCCTCGACTGTGCCTTCGCTTAACTTTCCATTTTTGTTACACCCACTTCTAATCATCCAACACTCTTCATCTTGCGACAGTTTTTTATAGTCATCATCAGAGGATGAACGTAATAATTTCTACTATGATTATTCTGTATTCCTTTTTTTTATAATATACGAACTACTTTGTTATTCAAGAGAATATTACAGTATAGCTAACAAATAATACAGTAGCGTAGAATAATTATCGTGTTACTGAGTTAAGGTACAACGAATTGATCAATTTATATTCATGTGTGAAGTATATTATATCGCTGTATAATCCACGGCAATTGTTCAAAGTCCGAAACTAGCTCAGTAGAGTGGGTGCATCGACCTTATTTGTGTTAAACAAATAAAACGCAGTTCACAAAATGCGGGGAAAAACATTAGATGCCACTCCTATTTATAGTATAACCACTACCTTACCAAGAGGAGGTATATAGGGGTCGGGATGTTGTAAAAAGAAACTCAGAATTCGGTGGCAATCAATGGAAGCGAAAGAGTATGAATATTGGGAATTTCCTCGTGGTAATTTTGGACCTGGTGTCCCATCCAAGGCTACCTATATTCTTTGGCCCTGGTCTAAATGAGACTCAACAAACTAACAAACAAAAAAGAAAGTAATCGATAATAACAATTAGAATAGCTCTGCATTATGTGTTGAACCTAAGCATAGTACCTATTTGGTACATGCCTATGATGGTCTTAAGAGCTAGATATGTAACCGTAGAGTCACCAAGATGAGTCCAGGCAAACGAAATGAGAGAGATTGAAGAGGTAGACCGAACAGGACATCATGCGGAAATTAATAGCCGAAGGTCTGGCAAAAGATCCCTAAGTGGAAAATACAAAATTGTAATTGAAGTTAGAAGATACGGAACGGGCTCACTTTACAGATATGCGGATGAGTAAGGTAACATTCGGGATGATAGATATAATTTCTCACCGTGCATGGGATTATCAGTAAAAAATAATGCTGACGAGCCTTCCCGCAAGAAGTATGGTTTAAATTGCTATTCAGATTGCACACTTGTTAAGATTCAATACAACTCTAGAAGAACGTGTTTCTGAACAGGTAAAATTTCTATCACCCATAAGGAGGAAGAATATTTGGCAGACTATGCCTGTACTTGAATTGATAGCGTATTACAACTTGAACAGCAGTAAACCAGCTGTCAATTGTGATTTTAAATTGGAATTTTGGGACCAGAAAGGTGAAGAAGTGACTCAGTGGCAGGAAATGGTAAGAAACATCAAGAAATATTAGTAAGGATAAAGAACTGATAAAGAACTCCTCAACTAGGGTGGGGAGTGGCTCAGACCGGGGGACCTGTGGTTCTACGTTTCCGCTTCCATGTGTCCAAAGAGTTCTCAATTCTTAGCGTTCCCGTTCCGGTTTGTGTTTACTCCCCTTCTCGATTTTTTCCTTATCATCTGCACCAGCTGTTCTCGATCCGTAGCGATACCAAGCTTGCCAAAAATTAGTATCATTTAAATGCCCATTTGGCACGTAGGTATACGTGGATTAGGACGACGCCCTTTGGACTCTCCACAGGGGGGTGGGGGGGGGGGGGTGAATTTTGTCCGCTCTACAGGAACGAATTTCCGGGGACCTACAAGGAAAACACGTACTTTGGTTTCCTAGATAACTTATTAGTCCATTCACCAACGTTTTTTTAATTACAATTTTTATGCGTGAATTTTAATTACATTTTTCAGCATAATTTTTGAAAAATTCAGTATTTCACATTTATTGCACTTTTAGAACGGAATCGCGCACTTATGGAGCGGAATTGCGCCCGTTTGCGCGCACTTAAAAAATCGAGTGGTGGGTCATTTTTTCATGAAATTTTACGGAGAATTCAAATTCGAAATAAAAAATTGCGAATACCATTTGAAATAACGAAGTTGATGTCAATTGCACACTTTTGCGCACGTGTGCAATGCGCGATTTTGTCATTTTTGAGATCTTTACAAAAAAATATTAAGATTTAAAAAAAAATATTTTTGACACATTATTAACGATGTCAGCAGGATGGGGGGAGGGGGGTGTTCGGGGACACCCTGTATGCACCCTACCTGTGTCAAGTTCAAGCCAATATGTAGCTAAAGTCAATGGACCTGTTGGGGGTGTTTAATAAACCCCGTGTTTTACACCTAACAAGTGGGCTCACGTTCAGGCCTCCTGTGGGTAGCCCCAGGCGGTTTCCTCTGCATGTTAGCGATTTTGATGGGAAACTAAAACTAAAGGGAGGAACCAGAGTTGCTAGCACATCTTTTGATTGTTGCCTCGGATGATTTTATACTACTGGTGGCATCAAAACATAATATGAAATGCCATTCTGCCTATTAATAGGTTTTTTATTGGTCTCCGACGTTTATCCCCTGGCACTGGGGCTTCTTCAATAAGATGATAAAATCAAACTCGAAATATGAAATTCAACCTTCATCCGCTCGCGCAATACTACATCACAGCACTGCTCGTGGGGAGGCTGTTAGCAGCCCATTTCAATGAATTTATTTCTATTTTATAACAACAATTACGACTGGGTTTTGGGTTGGTAGTCTTTTGTGGGATAATGCGCAGCGTTTAGAATATAAATGTTCATTAGAAAACTTTATCAGATTTTTATTAGAGAAATGTATTAAAATTAATTTTTCGATTAAATTTGAAAAAAAAAAAGTTTTAAATACAGTTGCAGGAGGAGAGAACGACCCCGTCCCTCATATTAGGGATAAAGGCAATTCTAATTTCCGTTTCGACCCCTTCTCGACTATTGTGCAGATCTGTTTTGTGATAATTGAGTGTATGTCATTCATAGGTATAAGTACAGTGTGTACCGCATAAGGTGGTCACTAGTTCAGGGGTCAATTAATTTAGGTATTTTTATTTAGCTCATATCTGATCAAAAGTTTCTCTGAAATTCAGGTCCGTTCCAGTCTATTCTAAGAACGAAAGAACGAAAAAGTGACTGAATGTCATTTGTGACAAATGTGAGTGCTGCCCAAGCACCGATTCTGAACCGATTTTCGTGATTTTTGTTTTGTTTTGTTTGATCGCAATATTAATCTAGTTAGTTGTGCAAAAAACCTTGGAAAATTTGAAATTTATGCAAGATGGGAGGAACCGGAAAGAGTAGTGCAAAACAAATTATTATTTCTACTCCTGCAATTTTTTCGACGCCACTCGGGCTACAATTCTGAACCGATGTTTGTGATTTTGAAATCTTGAATTTAATATCGGGAGGTTGTTTTACCGATCCTTCTAAGCGCTGCCCAAGCTAGAATTCTCAACTGATTCTTTTCTGTTCAATCAAGAATTCAGTTTAGTTTTGAAGTATATGTCCGGAGTTTCAAATTACTTATAGGAGTACTACTGATAAATTTCAAAAAATGTGCTCTAAAAATCACTAAACATTGCTACTAACGGCTAAAATAAGAAAAAGAAGAAATGAAGAAAATTTTATATTTCTTAGCAGAATGTTTGTCAAAAGAAGTTTATCAACAACAAACTAGACCATTAAAAAAATCTATGCAGAAAATTATGCTGAAGAAAGTACTTAAGTTTCATTATTATTTGCTGAAAAATTGATAAAACCTGCACAAAAAAAGGAAAAATCCCTACTTTATTTCGAACTACAGAATATTATTTAGAATTAATTTTTATCATATAATTGTTAGTTGAAAATTCCTATGCACTCATGTGCTCAAATTTCAAAATAAGGTATCAATATTTATAGTATGATAGTTTTACGAAAATTCGCTCATACTGTCATGCTACATGATTGGAACTTTATAATACTGTTTCTCGGAAAAATTGAAGAAAAAAATGAGCGGATACGCAGTGCACAACTCACAAGCACGCATACGTGAGACGTAGGTACAATAATTGGAGTAGTGTAATATTCATTGCTGAAGAAGAGATACTGCCGTGAAATGACCGCAGGGTTTTCAAGTTGATAGCGGAGAGGATTGCTCTAAATTATTGACCTGTGCCACCAACTCCAAATGGAAGATTCAATCAATGAAACAGTGGAGAGAGTGAACATATTTACCTCTTCAATGAATGATGTGAGAAGTGTGAGAGAATTCCGTAGTTTGTTTGGCCAACGGGAGTACCTACCTAGCATATACAGTAGTTGTCTATAGAGGTATCTGAACATCAAAGTGCACTGGGTCAAAATGTATTAATGTGTGATGGTACTTCGGATGTTTCAACGAAGATTTTTTCCCCCAATCGGGGATCTAAACAAGTTTATGAGGAGTGTGAAGGACGAGCCCAGGGCGGCCATTCGAGGAAAGATGAGCCAAAAGGTCGACGCTTCGGAAAAGACGTAGGCACAAAGGATATTTAGTGGTCAGGCTCCGTAAAGGACGTCGGCACATATGATAATTAGTGGTCCGTCCCACCTAAAAGGTCGTGGGCACCAAAAGCACTGAGAGAGGTGAATAAGAAGGAAAAGGAGTTTGTGTGTGTACGTGTGTGTGTGTGTGTGTGTGTGTGTGTGTGTGTGTGTGTGTGTGTGTGTGTGTGTGTGTGTGTGTGTGTGTGTGTGTGTGTGTGTGTGTGTGTGTGTGTGTGTGTGTGTGTGTGTGTGTGTGTGTGTGTGTGAGAGAGAGAGAGAGAGAGAGAGAGAGAGAGAGAGGCGGGGAGATTTTTGTTATATGCTTCCTGCATATTAAGTGTTTTATCATGTAGGTATACCTGTTTTCCATCGATCGCCGTGAGGGTTTGACGTTACAATGAACCGTTTCTCATGCGATCAGTGAAGTTAAGCAACATCAAGAGTGGTTAGTGGTATTACTTGGAACTCTCAGTAAGGAAACAATTGCAAATCATAAAGCCCAATCTTTTCGTGATTACTCCAAACTCCCAAGTGTCAAAGTTATTGGCGTATCATCGAATTGCAAAAAACCCCTTCAAAAACACGTTATTAACAAATTCGACCAGCTATAAACTTCCAAAAAAAATGCTTGTATGAGAGTAAAGTTGTTGGAAAATAAATTTTGCGTCGATTGGTCAACTAAAAAAGCAAGATAAGTTTCAAAATATGAAAGTTGTTGCGCTTTGAAGTTTTACAAGTAGGAACGAAATTTTTATTTATTAATTTCTTAAAATTATTTTTCAAATTAGAGGTTAAAGTTGATATTCAATCGAGTTTCTGAAAAGTTGTAGATCATCAAATTTCGCATCTACTAGACACTGAAAATTCCAAAAGACGATGGAAATTACAGAGCTTATCATGTTTAAAATTTCGGTCGTACATATATTCCATAATTTCTCTAAGCCCTGATTCCTCGGAATAAGCTAGAAAACAGTAATTACTTCAAATTCATATATGTACATTCACTAACTAGGTTAGCAGAAAAAAATATTCCATCTCATGAACCAGCATATAATTACCTACTATAGTTAACTCATAATAGTGGCGAAAGTGAGGTGAAATACAACTCATCCTAGACAAAATGGGGTGTGCGCACATACTCCTTTTTTTATTTTTAAAAAAATCAGGTATTTCGTGACAGTCTTGACACCATTATCACTCTCCTACTATGAGTACTTAGTTCATTTTCTATGATTCTTCAATGTTGTGAAGCTGTGATTGCGCTCTGGGTTTCAGTGAACAAGAAGATGAGATACGGTGTCCCAGGGGAGCTACGGAAATTGATAGGAATTTACTTCAGCACGGTTGAATTATATAATCGAGAAGCTTTCATGAGGTTCCTTTGAGTTCTCTTCAAGACACAGGCTTCCAACATTTTCAATTTCTCTTGATTTTGACACAATTGGGAATTACATTAAGTATAATGTAATGACAATTTTTTTCAAAGACTGACTCCTGGCGATAAAAATTTCAATTACCACTGCTAGAAGGCTCCTTGATAAAAAAATAAAGAGGATGAGGAGAACCGTAATAACTTATAGAACGACATTGAAAGAATGAGAAAAAATGTAAGGGGCGCTCGCAGGTTCAAACACCTCATGTATCATCTTGCGTTTGGGCTTTCTGCCAACTTGTTCATTTCAATCTGTTTTATTTAACTCATGTACTGCTCGAACCACGATTACTAATCAAATATTCAATAAATAATGTGTGGCAAATTTTCATAGAAAACAAACCCATTGCAAGGTCCAAAAATTTTAAAATCAAACTTTTCGAAAAATTTCTTCATCGATATCCGTTATGAGGCATTCTGTAAAGAATCCTGGAGTTTAACACTTTTTAATAAATGAATAAATAAATAAATAAATAAATAAATAAATATACAAATAATCTCTCATTTCGATATCTAATTACTTACCTGAATTTATTTCATTGATGTAATCGATTACCTATGACCTATTGAGGTAAGGTTTCCAAATTCCCACTTCACGACCTGTCTTCTCTATCCTATTGTAAGGTCTTTGCTACGATCCAAGGCGCTGGATTCCAAGAACGCGGAATGAACTTCGGCCGAACTTACTAGAATGCCACCAGCCCTCCGGGGATTCCCCGAAATACACATTCTGTGTTTCAATGGTTTGATCCTTGATCCTAACATTAACAATCCGGGGGTCTGGGGGTGTCCCCTAGATTTCATTTTACAATAAATGTACCATGATGTTTTCACATTTTTCTCATAGTTTTGTTGTACTGTTTTGTAATTAAACTGGTAGTTAACAATTTATTTGCTCTCAAAAGAGCTCGAATTTCAAAATTTGCTCATGCTGGAACTTTTTTCTTTTTGAACTGCTAGATTAGATTTTTGAAACACTGTGCAGTGTATTGTGACTCAGTGAGTGAGTGAAGATTCCAAGTCACGAAATGAGATGTCTACAGACTGGCTCGAAAGGGATTACGTATTCAAGTCTGGGTTCTCCTGTCAAATGTAACGGGCCAAAAATAAATTAAGGGATAAATCGGTAGAATTGGAAATCCTGCATTTCTCAAGAGGAGCCAAGAAAAATACCGCCTGCCACACCACTCAGCAACCCATGACAATTAATCAAACCTCATCATCTGAACGTAACAGCAGGGATTCGAAAATCAATAGTTCATCAAATTCGTTTAATCTTCCCAATCTAGAAACAAAGTCGCCCACTTGGTTAGGTGAGTTGACGTGAGAATTTCTTTTTATCTCTAAAGCAAGTTCTTCAAACTCACCAAGCATTTCAATAAATGCTTCATTATGCAATGAAGGAGAGAGGTAAAGTGGGTCAAGGATCGGACTTGTGACGGGAAAATGTAGCTGAAATGCTTATTGTGGTTTAAGTAGGAAATTAATGGAGACATATATAATGAAGGTGCTCAGCTTCAATTGAATGACGAGAGATGTCCGCCACTTGGTTATCCTGTATCGGCTGTTTGAGTGGCATCGATGCCGTACACTGTGAAGGTCCATTCACACTGAACGCGCACCGTTCATAAACGTTTGCAAACAAACGCAATACATATTGGTAAGTAATGCATGCATTATAGGGACGTCCCTATGAATGGATTTTATATAAATTTCGTGAGAGTTGAGAAAAAACCAAATTACCTCTCGGAATTACACCCCTCTACCGAGAGTAAAATTCCATCATAAAACTTCCAGTATGAAATTTGAAACTCCTTACATGTTTTCCAAAATTAGACCGAATTCATAATTAATGAAAAAATGATCACGAAAATCTTACGAAAATAGTTAAAACATCATGATGAATTACTATTACCCCTCCATTCACCCCCTTCCATATTGAAATTTGAAACTCCTGATATACGTGCCAAAATAGACCGAATTCATAGTTGAACAAAAAATGAATCAAGAAAATAGGACGAGAATTGCTAAAACACAATGATTTATCAATATCACCCCCTCCATTCACCCCCTCCCATGATGAAATTTAACATTCCTGACATCCAGGTCAAAACTATATCCAATTCGTGGTGGGAAAAAAATAAGAATCATGAAAATCGGTCGAGATTTGCAGCTTGAGCAGCGCTTGAAAGGTCCGGTAATTATCTCCTCCAGCCCCCACCGCCACAGCAAATCCGGAATTTCCAAGATTTTTGCACATCTAGACTAAAATTGGAATCGAACGAAATAAGTATCGCGAAATTAGGTTGAGAACCGTAGGCGTCGACAATATTGGTCGATAAAAAAACGTGTTTGCTCAGATTTAGCCCCTCCATCCCACTTTTCCCATCATAGAATCCAATTCAATTCTTGAGAGGGCTGGTGGTTTTAAACCATAACCCTCGATCCCATCCGTATAAAAACGTGGAAATCCAGACTTCTTGAAATGATCAAAGAAGTTTCTTGTCAGTTTAGGTATTTGGCCTTGATCGTGTTGTTTCTTTGGTGAGCTCAGAGGCTTCACTACAGCATCTAATTGTTCAGTGAGGGTTACACTATTGGGAATTGAACAATCTGTGATTCCTTTCCCTGTTGTTAAAGGAAAATTCGTGTTCGCACCTCCCAAAGGGGAGGTAGCCACAACAGGGTTTGGTTTCCCTGTCTCCATGGTGAGGATGTCCTCACCATTCTTGGGTGCCTCGTGCCTCCACTGCTGGAGACAATGGCTCGGAAAATTTAAAAATTTAAATTATTTGAGAAATGTTTTCATTAAAATCCGTTTTGAGGGATTCTGAAACGAATCCTAGAGTTTAACACTTTTTCATGTATATATATTTGTTTGGCATTCAACACGATAACTGACCTTAGGATTATAGGATTAAGATAAAAATTCCGTACTCGTGCCAAAAAAATCAAGCTTTCCAAACGAAAGGATAAGTTTGTTCTAAAGCACTTTTTGAGCACATTAAATTGGTCAAATTTCAAAAAATTAGCTAAAAAAGAAAAAAAAATCACTATAAATGAGTGAAAACAGTTAAAAATTCTCAAATTTATCTATTTTTTTAGCAGAATATTGCTCAAATATAGTTTATTAACTATAAAATAGAACATTAAAAAATGTATGTACAAAATTATGCAGAAAAATGTACCTACTTAAATTTAATTAAAATTTGCTAACAAATTGATGAAAACTGCAAAATAAACTAAAAATCCAATTCCTCTTTTTTAGTGGCAGATTATCATTTAGAATACGTTTATTGCCAAAAAAATTAATAATGAAAAATTTCTTTGTAGGTACCCAAAAAGTTCAATTTTCAAATCAATTTAACATTATGTACAATACAATAATTTAAGAAAATTTGTTCATACGATCATGCTGCATGTCCGGTACTTTAATTATTCTCCATCAATGCGGATGTTGCTGTGATACAACTTTCGAACTTTTTAATTATTTGTAACCGCATGTATGCAGCTCTTTCTTTTTTCGATCATAATATTATATCACCCAATTATCATATAGTATATAATACTAGCCGCTCCGGCTCGCTCCGCTCGCCTCCACGTCCAGCCGGGGGGCAAGCCCCCCGGACCCCCCATTAAATTGCTCGCTTCGCTCGCAAAGTGTGGTATGTAGGGAATGTTGCTCGCTTCGCTCGCAAAGTGTGGCTGTATACATGGAATGTATTACAATTGAAACATGTAGGGGATGTTGCTCGCTTCGCTCGCAAACGGTAGGTCTCTAAGGGTAGGTTTAACTTCTGTGGGGGATGCTGCTCGCTTCGCTCGCTTGAGGAAGTTATACTGCCCACCCAACTTGGCAGACGTTAATTAAAATAGAAATTAAAAATTTTGTCTAAAAAATAAAAAATAAAATTTAGGGGTGGACTACCCCTAACATTTAGGGGGATGAAAAATAGATGTTGTATAATTCTCATAGATACCGGATAAGCACAAAAAATTTCATCAAAATCGGTCAAAAATAAAATTTAAAAAATTTAGGGGTGGACTACCCCTAACATTTAGGGGGATGAAAAATAGATGTTGGCCGATTCTCATAGATACCGGATAAGCACAAAAAATTTCATCAAAATCGGTCAAAAATAAAATTAAAAAAATTTAGGGGTGGACTACCCCTAACATTTAGGGGGATGAAAAATAGATGTTGGCCGATTCTCATAGATACCGGATAAGCACAAAAAATTTCATCAAAATCGGTCAAAAATAAAATTAAAAAAATTTAGGGGTGGACTACCCCTAAAATTTAGGGGGATGAAAAGTAGATGTTGGCCGATTCTCATAGATACCGGATAAGCACAAAAAATTTCATCAAAATCGGTCAAGCCGTTTCGGAGGAGTATGGCAACAAAAACTGTGACACGAGAATTTCTTATATTAGATACTAGCCGCTCCGGCTCGCTCCGCTCGCCTCTACGTCCAGCCGGGGGGCAAGCCCCCCGGACCCCCCATTAATTTGCTCGCTTCGCTCGCAAAGTGTGGCATATGGGGGATTGTTGCTCGCTTCGCTCGCAAAGTGTGGTATGTAGGGAATGTTGCTCGCTTTGCTCGCAAAGTGTTGCTGTATACATGGAATGTATTACAATTGAAACATGTAGGGGATGTTGCTCGCTTCGCTCGCAAACGGTAGATCTCTAAGGGTAGGTTTAACTTCTGTGGGGGATGCTGCTCGCTTCGCTCGCTTGAGGAAGTTATACTGCCCACCCAACTTGGCAGACGTTATATAAAATAGAAATTAAAAATTTTGTCTAAAAAATAAAAAATAAAATTTAGGGGTGGACTACCCCTAACATTTAGGGGGATGAAAAATAGATGTTGGCCGATTCTCATAGATACCGGATAAGCACAAAAAATTTCATCAAAATCGGTCAAAAATAAAATTAAAAAAATTTAGGGGTGGACTACCCCTAACATTTAGGGGGATGAAAAATAGATGTTGGCCGATTCTCATAGATACCGGATAAGCACAAAAAATTTCATCAAAATCGGTCAAGCCGTTTCGGAGGAGTATGGCAACAAAAACTGTGACACGAGAATTTCATCTCTTAGATATATTCTATACCACCTCTCACACCATGCAGAAATTGGGCTATGCCTAAAATAATAAAAATATATTTCATGAAATGCTACCAAATATTCTTTCATTACCGATTCTTCATCATTACCGATTTTCATTACCAATTCATTACCAAATATTCTTTTATCCGATCCGATTCCGATGTTATTATCGTTGTATTAGTAAAATTGATTATTAAATTGAAAATTAAAATTGATTATTGATTATAATAATTGCATTAGTAAAATTGATTCCATGGGCGGTCTAGTTGAAATAGTTGATCAAAGTTTATGGTTTATTATTAGTATTTTCAATTGTGTTAAGAGAGAACAAATTGAAGAAAGTGACATTCTAAAGTATCACACATTTATTAGCTAAATGAACTAAAATGATCTGAGTTGTGAAATAACACACGTTTGTAGTTTTTAAAGGACTTCAGAAATAACATCGGATTGAGTACCTATAAGCTGAAGCCGACAATTTCATCACAGAAAATTTTTTGGTTTTAAATAATATAGTAATGGATCATTTGAAAAAAAAAAGGTTTGCAGTTTTTTAATTTAGTAGGTCAAAACTGTGCACCCCAGATAAGACTGTGAAGTCCAACGGATACTTCTTCTTGGCACAACCTCCGTCAATACGTTAGATCCCCGTGAAGGTCTGGTGAAGGAAAACCATGAGAAGGTCCAGCTGGCCTCATGTGATGATTTGGTGAAACGGTGAGGGACGGTAGAGGCTGCTGCAGCGAGTGCTGGCTCAGGGTCGTGTGAATAGTTGCTACAATGGTTTTGCCTTGATTGCCTCACATGTCCTTTCTACTTTATCACCACTCTGCCTCAATCTACTTCCCTCCCACTCCACACCCACTCACTTTATTTTCCCATCAAATCCACTCCGTTCTTTTTTTTTAGAGGTTTTCCCTCACGTCCTTTTCTTACAATTTTTACCACGAGC
The DNA here is from genome assembly GCA_030762985.1 of Adelphocoris suturalis. Taxonomy (NCBI): domain Eukaryota; kingdom Metazoa; phylum Arthropoda; class Insecta; order Hemiptera; family Miridae; genus Adelphocoris; species Adelphocoris suturalis. Next base: position 583,314 of record CM061045.1, read on the forward strand.
GCCTTAGATGAACTTACTACCTATACGTTTAGTTGAGTGTTGACGTAGTAACTTAATTTAGTAAGAAATGACGATTTATTTTGACTTATATTCTCATTTCATTTTGATAACTGTTACATTGAAGAGGTCATAATTCAAAATATTTTCATATACTTTACGGTGTCTATTCTTGAAAGAAAAAATAGATATATCTATTTTGATGACCTTGTATTGGAAAGAAGATTAAAATCCAAGCTATTTGGGCAAGAAACAATTTTGGGAACCACTAAAAGTTCATTAAAAACAGTAGATGAATTCTAGGAGAGGAAAGAAATATTGAAATGTTGGCAAAACCGTTCAAGGAAAATCAACTGTAACGTTCTCATATAAATCTTCCACAGAACATGCCTATGAAGGGCGGAAGAATGATTGTGGATCTCTTAGTGGACACTGCCTTCTTTGGTACCAGTTGGAAAAAATAAGCAATCTAAGGAAGGAAACCTGTAGCTTATGTGAAATAAGAACGGAAGGTTCCGAACATCCAACGTGCTACTGTTGAATTCCAAAGTTAGCCGTTGAACACCATGCAAACGAGTACTGAAACAAATCCTTGGATTTAGGAGTTCTTCCGCCTCACTTTTTGTTTAAAATTATCCATAGCACGTTTGTTGTGTTATGTACAGGAAGACAATCTTGGTTTTTATATTATCAGCAGGAGCACGAGGTAATTCGCAGGAGAACGATCCGTTTAGCTGGTCGGAAGGTGTTTTTGCTGTGGCGTGCTGACCATTTCACTCACTGTTTTTGCACTTCAATTATTCATGAAGCCTATTAGTATTCTGCTCTCGGTTTTTCTTAACCGTGAAAACTTTTAGGTGAGCGAAATCTCCCATCCTCTCAGTCATCCTCATCCCCTCCCGCCTTATTCTTACTTTGCCTTACCTTAATTCTTAGATTAGCCATATATATATATATGCTTCCTTCCTTCTCAGTATCATCTAATTACTCCTAATTATAACCTTTAATACAGCCCAAGAGGTGACTGTTTATTGGTGCCCTGTTTCACTATGTAATCGAAGCTGCATATGAAGAAAAGAAAATCACAAAACCAATATATGCATTACACACTAAATGCCAGATCATTTACTATAACGGCTCCCTCTGTATCCCCCCCGCACTCTAGTTTTCTCTCTCTTCTCGATCACCATTCTTAACCCAGGATCCCCCACCCACCCCTTAACTACTGTTTTGGATTATTATTTTCAATAATCTGCCTTTGTAATCGACCAAGAAAAACAATTTTTTTGTGTAAAACCCACACTCCTAATATTTGTTGGTTTAAGTTTCAAGATTAGTCTTCCAAAAAAAAAAAAAAAAAAAAAAAAAAAAATCCCTTCGTCTGCCGTGCTGGCCAAATTATGGTGGTATCTTTTTAGCGAGTTTTCTTAGAAAATTAGGCTATTGCAATGGCTCCAAATATTTCAAATTCAAAAGTTCGGAAAATGTCATCATTGAAATCAGTTTGAGACATTCTGAAACGAATCCTAAAGTAACGCTTTTTCATATCTATGTATATATATATATATATATATATATATATATATATATATATATATATATATATATATATATATATATATATATATATATATATATATATAAGTAGTATCCGAATATTCATCCTGGGCCACCGACTTCAATCTCTGTTGAAAATGCTTTTCTGTTAAATCTGTTTTGTTTGTGGGAAGCTTAGATGGGAAACTTGGAAAGAATCGTTCCTAAATGCTTTTGGCCAAAACCCGATCGAAATATCAGATAGAGCTATGAGCTTTCAGTATGAAGGTGATGGAATATTAGTATGAGAAGCTCAGACTTCTCCGTCTGGCATGTGGGTGTCTGTCCGATCAAGCAGATGGCATTATGATTCTAATGGACCTACCAGCGTGTTTTCAGGACGAGTTAATATTGTTTGATTTATCCTCACTAGAAAGTCTTCGTAAAGCTATATCCTTCTTAAGACCTATTTCGTAAAAATACAACGAAGGTTTGGATGTCCCCGAGGAGCCAGTTTAATCGCCCCAACCTCCAACTGTAAGAGAAGTGATCTCGTACTCAAAAATCCCCATTTATTTTACTACAAAATCACAGGTTTCTGTTAACGGTATCGCGTTGACAGCTTTGCTGAATACTGGAGCAAATGTTAATTTACTGGGGCAGAGCATAGCAAAGAATAATGATTGGATTTTAGAACAGGACTTACTCTCAGAGGTTTCAACGGCACGTTGGAAAATGTTAATTTGACCACCCGACTGAACATAAGCTTTGATGGTAGCCCATCAAAGCTTACGTGTTTACGTCATTATTACGTTATATTACGTGTGTTTGACGTAAAAATCAATGACGTATATATATATATATATATATATATATATATATATATATATATATATATATATATATATATATATATATATATATATAAGTAGTATCCGAATATTCATCCTGGGCCACCGACTTCAATCTCTGTTGAAAATGCTTTTCTGTTAAATCTCTGATAAAAATGATTCCGACTTCAATCTCTGTTAAAACTGATTTTGTGCTAAACCCTGTTAAAAATGATTTTCTGTTAAATCCTGTTAAAAATGCTTTTCTGTTAGACCCTTGATAAAATTTTTCAACACAAAACATCAGAACACATTTTTTATCACAAAACATCAGAACCAGTGACTTTTTGGGGGGTATGTTAAAAGAATAACTTTTATAATAAAAATGGCATCGATCGAAATTTATAAAAAAGCAGCCAAAAAAACTAACTACTCGTCGTTTAAAGATTTGGATAAGGGGGCTTACGATCTCTTATCAAATTGTATACAAAATACGGAATATGGTGAAACTGTTGTTGTTACTATTAATACTGAAAATGGTGAATTAAATTTATTTTTACCCAAGACAATTTCTGGTCGACTTCTTGAACATGTTAGAAACGACCCGGAAAATCACCCCAAAAAACTTATTTATAAAGGAATTGATAAAAAGACAAAGGCTTTTCTGATTGACTTTGAGTAAATATTATAATTTCTTTATCGTTTATATAAAGAAAATCTTTATATAAATAACCCTTTCCCTCCAATCACCACAAATTCATAAAAAATCATTTTTCTATCCTAAAAAATGTCATAAAAAATCATTTTTCTATCCTAAAAAATGTCATAAAAAATCATTTTTCTATCCTAAAAAATGCCATAAAAAAATACCATGTTTACATGGTATTTTTTCAGAAAGAGAATTGTAAAGTTTCCTTAAGAACTTTTTAATGAACACAGCTCATTAAAAATAAAATCACCTTCATACCCCAAGCATTCTGAACTTTAGCAAGCGTAAAAATTATCCTCAAACTGCTTCTTCAGTATAGCTTTATACACAATATAAGCCACTTCTCTAAGTTGATGTTCAGTGGCATTTTTAGGAACCTTAATATTTTTTTTATTAAGGTCTGCTTCAACTTTTTCTTTTGTATGGAGTGGTGGTTTACCATCGACACCAAATAAACGTTCTTTGCGCAACAATTTACTAAATCTATACTCCTTCAATTCATGTAAAATATTCTCTAATGCGTAAAGGTTTTTTTCATAAAATTGAAATTCAGGTGTCTTTACAAACTTCCAGAAATCTCCATGTTCTTTACATAAATCTAATGCTTCGTCGTCTAAACCCATATCTCTTTATTTATTATAGAAAATATTTTTTTTTTTTCCGGGACCCGTCGATCTTCATTAAAACATATTGAACAAGGTTGTTCTGAGAGAATGGACTGATCTCTTTGAAATAGTGCTGCATGCGCAATCTACCGTTTGAGGGGTTAGTTAATATGGGAGATGAGAGAGAGAGTGTCCGGGGGGAGGCGAATTCTTATCAGAAACCGGTTACATCACCCCGAGTCAAGAGGCGAGACGCTTCTGGTCCCCTCACTGACCTCATTCAGCCTTGGAATTTACTATCCAAGACTGTGGAACGTGTTTCTCATTTCAACTGGTCGCTTTGGTGTGGTGGGTAACAACCCCGCTTCATAATAGAGAGGTTGTGAGTTCGATGCTCGCCTCAAACCGAGAAATTTTTTTTCCTTAATAGTGAGGATACACTCTCGACGAGGTTTTAGACTTCGTTATTAGCTGATGGGCCCTTTAAGCTAATAATTAATCTAATCCCACCTCGACGGGAGTGAGAGTCGACCTTATCGTCAAAATCTCCTTCCTTAACTGTTCTGCTCTTAATTTCTACTTAAAAACAGCAAAAACCGAAACTTCAACGTAACTGAAAAGTCAAGTTGAAATGACTCATGGACTTGAAACTCCATCGAAGTCGTGCAAGGTTGCGCCATTCAAAGATCCCCTCTTATAAACAGAGGTAGAGATCGTTCAGGAATGGATGCTGTGTAGAAATTAAGAAGCCAGAGAATGTGCGGTTAAGTTGGGACATTTTGCTGAAATTTCCTTTGATTTTTTTTTATGGGAATTCATTTAATATCACTTAGACTTTAATTCACTTAGACTTACAATAATTATACATTGTGTTTTTATAGGGAATCCCTATAAAAACTGACTTAAAACCTATTTTTTTTTTAAATTTCGTGAGTTGTAATTCCTCAGAATAAAAACTTCCTTGAATTTCCTCTCCATTTAAATCTCTTATTCTATAAGTAACAGGGTTCGTTCCTAAAATCTCAGCTATTTCAAAAATTTCTTTTGTCCAATTTGCTTCATATTTATTTGCAAAAGTTTTCTTCGATTTCGTAATTCTTACACGATTTCCAATTTTAAATTTCTTTTTTCCATTTTTTCCACTCTTTTTAAATAAATATCTCAGGATTTCATTTTCATTTTTCGCGTCAACTTGAGCAGGTGCCATTCCAATGGAACGATGAACATCCTGTTTGTTATACTCATTAACTAATTCCTGTAGAATATCGATCCAATTTTTATTTCCATTCACCTCGAAACGAATTTTCATTTTCTGATTCAAAGTTCTGTTAAATCTTTCTATAATTGCGGATTTTTCTAAACTTTCCGTGTGATACATTTTTATGTTATACTCGTCTAAAAGTTCTTTGAAAAGTCTATTTTCAAATTCTAAACCTTTGTCCGTGTGAAGGAGTTTAGGGGTAGAATGGTTATGAAATTTCACATTTTCCAAAACGTCTTTGAAAGCTTTTGAAACTGCTATTCCGTTTTTCTTTTTCAATGGAATTGACCAAACGTACTTTGAAAAAGTATCAATGATATTCAACATGTAACCGAACCCCTTGTTTTCATTCTCGTATTGTTTCATTATAATCAAGTCCGCAGCCCAAAGATCATCTTTTCCATGAGTAACAATTTTTCTTTTCTGAAATCTTTTTCTAACGGGTTTATGTAACTCTTTCGCAAATTCTAACTTTTCGTTTTCAGGTAAATTTATAACTTCAGTTTCAGGAATTACGTTAGTTTCCTCATTCGGATTTTTTATAAATTTACTTTTGTTAGTCTCACATTTCACACATTTAGCTGAAATTCTCCACCTTCCGTTTGCAGTTTGTACAATTTCCGCGTTTATATTTTTTGTTCTTTTCTTACACTTATGGCAATAAATTTCATCCTCCATGTTTTATTTAAGTCTAATACGATTTTTTTAATGTGTCCGGTACCTTGCCTTCTATAGCCCAATCAAAAATGGCACGAATTGGTGCTTTTTCTCCGTTAGGATCTTGAATGAATTTGCTCTTATGAGTTCTGCATTTTGCACATTTAGCTGAAATTCTCCACCTTCCGTTCACAGTTTGTACAATTTTCACGTTTATATTTTTCGTTTTTTTCTTACACTTACAGCAATAAATTTCGTTGTACATTATTTATTTAAGTTTAATACGATTTTTTTTTTAATGGAGATCACTCCATTAAAAATATATAGCTTATAAAATAATTATAAAATTTCCTTTTTAATCATATTTTTAGTCGGGTCGTACACAAAATTCGATCCACTTACAATAATAGCGTAACACGTAGTACCTACTGCGCTACTTGTTGCTGCTTCTACAAATGTATTGAAATCAACATTGAGAATCAAATTGCTTTTACCACTAGATAGACTCTGAGGTTGATCAGACAAATCGATGCTAAAAATTGGATATTCTTTTTTGAAAAAATGAGGCATGATGTATGGAATAGATTGTTTAGAACTTATAGTCTTTTTGAACTCTAAAAATGCATCGTAAGCCAAACCATATCTATTTTTATTGAAATCTAAACCCTGCGTTTCCTCAGGATACCTTCTACCTCCTAATTCAAGCCAATAATTTTTCACATCTTTATGATGGAATTCAGAATTGTTTTTTGTCTGATCGTTCAAAACATCAGTTTGAAATACCACGAAGCACCATAATGGGTTATTAACGTTTCTGTAAACGCTAGATAAATCGAACTGTAACAAGTTTCCAGTAACGTTCCTAGCTATGCATTGCCAACTTTTAAATTGGAGTTGATACGGAGTGCTTCTCAAATCTGTGATCAAATTAACTTTTGCTTCATCCGTGTATTCAATCACCGGAACTCTCAAAACGAAAGAGGTAATTTCTACAACACCTTCATTAGGAATAGGAGATTCTCTATCTTTTTTCCATCTAAAAATAATATTATTATCGCTGTTTCTCACAAAAGTTATTTCAAAACCTCCCTTGAAAATTGGAACTGTTAAATCTTTGAAAAAACCCAAACCTAAGTCACCAAGGTAACCAACAGCATTGAAATTCCCTCCTCCGATAACTATTGAGTTGAATCCTGAATTCATACCTTGTCCGTTATAATCTTTTGGACATTCTTGAGTGACAAAACCTTCCACCAAGCCACAAATGCCCGGATTTTCAATTTCATCTACTGTCACATTGTGTTTTTTCACTTCTATACTCGAAAACATATGACCTACGAAATTATCTACCAACTTAACAGTATCTAAACCTGAATACTCCTTGGTTGGATCTTTTGACTTTAGAACTCCCTCCACGTTATATTGTATATCTTTAGACAGAAATTCGTCGCCTAAATCTATTTTGAAAATTGTTCTTTTATTCTCTGCATTTAAATTCAACGTTGTAGTTGGATTAATGGTACGAAATTGCTTTCGCACAATAAAGTCTTGATATTTATCAAATACCTTTTTAGTTTGATGCATACTTTATTATAGTAAATATAATTTTTTTTTTTTTTTTATTTACTAAAAGAGGGGAACCGTATAATTTTTATTTACTATGAAAAAATTAATTACTTTTCAGCAACAAGTAAGCTTTAATATCGTTGAATCGAATGGGTTCGTTATTTCCCGTGGTTGTTGACAATTTTATCATATTTATTTCTTTCAGTCCTTTTCTTAGTGGAATGAAAACTACTTTCTTTGGTTTTTCCGTGTAAATAGTATTAGGTGACAGTGGTTTCTCTATGAAAGAAACGTGTAATAACTCATGTTCAACGTGCAAAAGTGGGTGTTCCTCGTGATTAGTAAAGCTGTTTTCCGTAATGTTGCAATGCCATTCGATTATTTTACTCGAAAATACGAGTTGAGTAGCATTGTTATTTGACACGTAGTTGGTGTTCTTTTTGAATGAATTATCGGAACAAGTTCTCAATTGGAATATGTCACAAAAGTTACCTTCATTTATAATTTTCATATCCATGGGGAAGTTAGCAGCAATTCTGTAACTATCGTCAGTTAGGTGTTCGAGATTGAATTTCAAATTATTCGGATTAACTTTCTGTATATCTTTCTGTATATCTTTCTGTATATCTTTCTGTATATATCTTTTTGTGTATCTTTTTGTTTATCTTTTTGTTTATCTTTTGGTATTTCTACCGTCTGGTTTTCGAGCTTTTTCAAAGTATCTATTTTCGCTAACAAAATACTTTGAAAACTAGTCAAATGACTAATCAACTCGGATTTGAACGAACTCATTGTGTATTCACCATTAAGTTCATGCACATCATCGTAAGTTTCATCGGGGAAAGGAAATGTGAATGAAAACTTGAAGTTTTTTATCTCAAACGTTTTCCTAGTTGTAAACATCAATGCTGACATGCCCAACTGATACTCTTTATTCGGATCGAGTGGAATCGGTTCCTCAAACCATATTGTATCTCCTGAAATTTTTATAAACATTATTTATTTATTATATAATATATAATAAATAAAATGAGTCATGAATACAATATTGATCCTCATCCATTTGAATCAAACAAAGTTCATAATGGATTACTACCGCTTCCTCTTCGATGTTTAATAGTTGGAACAAGCGGATGTGGAAAAACCACTCTATTGTACAACCTGATTACTAAACCATGGGGAATTCCCCATGACAATCTCTACATATGTTCCACAACTTTAGAACAAGAATTTTATAAAGGCTTGAGAAAAAATAGTGAAAAAATAGAGGCTAAATTTGAAATGAAAATAGTGCATTTTTACGATAGTTGCGACGAACTAATTGTACTAGATGAATGCCTACCAAACAGTCTTGTAGTTTTCGATGATTGTGTTAATGTTGAACATCAACGAGTTATAAAAGATTATTACGCGAAAGGGCGTCACAGGAATATTTCTTGCATTTATCTAACTCAATCATTCACTAAAGTTGATAGACAGTTGATTAGAGGCAATCTGAATTTCCTGTGTATTTTCAAGCAAGATCCAGATTACATGAAAGTGATTTACGATAAGTATGCTGGAACAGATTTTACTTTCAAACGATTCAAAGAAATATACAACGAATGTTGGGACGATGATTTTGGATTTCTAACGATAAACCTAACAAAACAATTAAAAGACGGTCGATACATGAAAAAGTTTGAGAAAACGTTTCTCGAGTCGGTGAATAAACGGTCAAAAACACCGTTAAACGATCACACCGTTAAAATCAAAATAACCGTTAAAATAACCGTTAAAATAACCGTTAAAATAACCGTTAAAATAACCGTTAAATTTGGATTTAAATATTCGACAAAAAAAAAAAAATTTTTTTTTTACTATAATAAATGTCTACTGAAAAACATTTAGAAAAATTTTTGTTGAAAAAATGTAAGGAAATTAAAAAAAAGATTGAAACTCGTGATGATTCAGAAACTAGTAATCAACCTGATGATTCAGAACCAGAAAATAGAATTTTCCTGAAAAAACCTAAAAAAGAAATGACTGTCAAGGAAGCTAACGAAATTCAAAAACAAAAACAAGAGTTGAGACGTGCTTTCCGAGAAGCTAGAGTAGATAAGTTTAACGAAAGAGAAACTCGTAATCAACCTGATGATTCAGAACCAGAAAATAGAATTTTCCTGAAAAAACCTAAAAAAGAAATGACTGTCAAGGAAGCTAACGAAATTCAAAAACAAAAACAAGAGTTGAGACGTGCTTTCCGAGAAGCTAGAGTAGATAAGTTTAACGAAAGAGAAACTCAAGAAAAGATGTTTGCACCCATCACTGAAAAAGTAGTTGAAGTAATAAATGCTGTGAAACAAGCTGATGAAGACATCATAAAGAAACTAGAAATTGTTCCCTACAAGCCAACTAGTTCTCCTAGAAAGAAAGTTGTAACTTTTGGACCAACTAATACTTTTGACATTAATCCAAACGAAGGAGCTTCTGCACTAGTTGATACTGCGTCAGATGATACCGTAGTAAACACGAGAAGTAGCTTATCAAGCATCATGGATATGGTAGATCGGAATGAAACCCCATCGAATAGCGTTGGTCCGAAAGGAATTGGTCCTATTGCGAGACTTTACATCAGACAGGATGATAAACAATTTGGTATATGGGGAAAAGAGGACAAAATTTACATCGGAGACCAACAAATTCAAGTAAATGGAGATGCAATCGTTATTCAAAATGAAACTTACAAAGGAACTCACGGATTATGGCGTTTGTTAACTGATCCTCTAGGACCTGATCCTGATAAATACACTAAAGAGGATTTGAAAGTTTACAAGAAAATTCTCATTCAAACGAACTCTCTATACCAAAAGAACGATCCAACTACCAATAAAGTAAAGTCTAGTACGGGGAAAAAATGGAAAGATTTGATCGCACCTATTTGGAAAGAAATCAAAGCAAGTAAAGTTGGTTCGGGTTTGATAGAATATTCTGAAAATCCAGTGGAATTTAAATACATTGACAACCTCCAACAGCTGCTACAGCGTTTGTTCTATTTGCACGCACAAGAACGAGCTGGTAATAACAATTTTCACAATGAAAAATTAGGAATTGTAAAGTTTATAAGCGATCAGTTGGAAAAAAACATAGATAATCCCAAAGGAATAGAATATCTGATGAAAGTTGTAAACAGTTTGCCGAAAGGAATTATTAAAAGTGGATCCGGAGTTTTAAATACTTTGCTGAATAAACTAGATGGTTTCGTACCTGAAATGCATTTACCCGGATACAACTATTGTGGCCCATTTACAAAACTAGATGAACGATTGAAAAGAGGAGATCCTGGAATTAATAAATTGGACGAAGGTTGTAAGCTACATGATATATATTACAGAGATCACACAGGCACGAAAGAAAGACACATAGCGGATAAAGCACTGGAAAAAGTGGCAAAAGAAAGAATGTACGCGAGTGATGCAAGTTGGAAAGAAAAAGCTGCTGCAGCTGTAGTGAGAGGTGTAATGAAAGGTAAACGATTCGTTGGTGGGGAAGTTACAATGGGTAAACAATACTTTGGTGAGGAAGTTACAATGAGTAAACGATCCTTTGGTATGAGAGTTCGTTATTAAAAAAATTTACTATAATAAATAACTATGATTACGAAAAAAATAGATTTAACCGAAAATCAACTAACCAAAATGCGAGCCGCTTACAAGAAGCGCAGAAGTGTTACAATTCTTTTGACAGCGAAACAAATTTCAGGAAACGGAAAACATAAAATCAAACTGTGGGAAACTCAATCAAAAGCATTTGAAAAAGCGAAAGGAGAAAAGAAAGGAATTACGCTAACTTTGGATTACGAACAACTACAATTGAATCACACGGGTGGATTCTTACCATTGGTGTTTGCAGGAATTGGTGCTCTTGGGGCATTATTGGGTGGTGGAGCTGCAGTAGCTTCTAGCGTTATTGATTCTAAGCATAAATCTGCTGAAGAAGCAGAAATCAAACGCCATAACTTGGAAATGGAGAGATTAGCACAAAATGCAAAAAGTTTAAGTATTGGGTCCGGTTTAAAAAAACGAAAAAAACGGAAAACTACCAACCTTTGAGTAATTTAGATTTACATCGTTTCGCGAAAAATTTTAAAATAAAACATTTCCGAGGTATTTTCATGAAAGATGAACTTCCTGATCGACCTAAATCCGTTGAATGTGGAATTATTAATTTGGAAAATTCTTATCAAAATGGTAGTCACTGGACTTGTTATTTTAAAAAATCCGAAAAAGAAAAATATTATTTCGATTCCTATGGAAACGCACCACCTCCTAAAGAGTTGGTAAAATACTTGGAAAATAAACATATTTTTTACAATTCCGAACAAATTCAAAAGTATAATGATCCTCCAATTTGTGGACATCTGTCTTTGATAGTGTTAAAAGAACTTTCAAACGGAAAAGATTATGAAACTGTTTTAAAAACATGCAGAGGGAAATTGAATTCTGAAAAAATCTTAGTATAATATTGTTGTTTTAATGGAAAATTTCCATTAAAACGTTTTTATTAAACAAACTTGATGTTATACATGTCTCTCCCATTTATTGATTTGGTGATTCCATGGTACACTAAGCAAACACCGTACTCAACTAGAGCTTGGAGTTCATTTTTATCAAATTTTTGAATACATCTTTCTGGTATGAACACTCTAAATTCTCCTAGATTGGCTATAACAGCCTCCCACGAGTATTTCGTTGACACAAATTCAAAGTTTATAATTTTGTAAGGTTTTCCGATTTCTAGTTCAGAAAGCTTGTTTGTGTTGTTTTCAAAATTAATTTTTTTCAATAGCTGCTCCCTATTCATTTCTATTTATTTATTATAGAATATATTCTTTTAACTAGCCTTCCATCTTTAAATCACCGGGTCTCCTATTAAGGCAAATACAAGTCAATTTGATTTTTAACAGTAAATACATAGGACCCGTCGAATCGACGGGTCCTATGTAAAGACGAATACAAGTCAATTTGATTTTTAACAGTAAATACATAGGACCCGTCTGGCAGACGGGTCCGATGAAAAGGCAAATACAAGTCGAGAATATTTAAAGAATATTTTTAAAAACTCTTAAAGAGGGGGAGCGATTCGTTTTTAAACTCTTAAAGTGGGTGGCCAATTTGGCCACCCACTTTAACGTTAAAGTCGAATACAAGTCGAGAACATTTAAAGAATATTTTTTAAAACTCTTAAAGTGGGTGGCCAATTTGGCCACCCTCTTTAACGTTAAAGTCGAATACAAGTCGATAACATTTAAAAATTTCTTTTAAAACTCTTAAAGAGGGGTCGCGAATCGCGCCCCCTCTTTAACGTTAAAGTCGAATACAAGTCAATTTGATTTTTAACAGTAAATACATCGGACCCGTCGATTCGACGGGTCCGATGAAAGGCGAATACAAGTCGAGTATTTAAAAATTTCTTTTAAAACTCTTAAAGAGGGGTCGCGAATCGCGCCCCCTCTTTAACGTAAGAAAGCTCATAATTTTAGAGCCGAGGTCGGAAAGCCGCGGCGGCTCTAATTTCATACGAAATTTTATGGCTCACATGTGAGCTGCAAAATTTGATCTCGGTTAACAATAACGAAACTACCACAAACTTGATGTTATGCATGTATTTTTTCATTTTTTGATTTGGTGATTCCATGGTAAACTAAACAACCACCGTGCTAGTTAAAAGGATCTCTACTATAATAGACAAAAGAAAAAGGTGAGGGCGATTCGCCCTCACCTTTAAGAATTCAAAAAAAAAAATGAGGGGCTAGTTAAAAGAATATATTCTATAATAAAATGTATGATGCGAGAAGACATTGTGAAAAGTGCGATGTTAGCACTACTTATAAAAATTGGGCTAGACACCTAAAGTCTAAGCGCCATGAAAAAAACGACCCGGACCGGACAATGACTATCAGAAAACCTAGGAAAGCGAAACCTGTATTTGTAAATCCGAGGAAATTACACAAAGTATTTAATTTTAGTGAAAAAATATTTGAAAAAGTATTTGAAAAAAGCAAAGAATCTAGGAAAGCGAAACCTGTATTTGTAAATCCGAGGAAATTGCACAAAGTATTTAATTTTAGTGAAAAAATATTTGAAAAAAGCAAAGAACCGAGAACTGAAGTTGGAGAAAAGGAAACTGCATTTAAATCTAGATTAGTGACTTACGATATTAAAAATACGAAAGGATTTAAAGATGCTTACAAATTTCTTGACAGTATTAAAAAAATCGTAACTGGTTTAATCAACATGAAACTTAGAGAAATGAAACTAAAAGTTAATGTAGTTTTAATCGCAGAATTTAAAAAAGGGACTAACGAAAATAATATGGAGTATCATGAACTCAATTTCAAAACTAAAAACGTAATAATATTGCAGTCAGCAGAAGTACCAAATTGTTACGAGGAAATGAAACAGAAAATTCTAAATGAAATGGAAACGTTCGAAATAAAAGGATCTCAATGGCAACTTCACAAAATCAAACATTTAGAACTGAACGTTAACAAGTACACTCCTTTGAGAGGATCGTCTTACATCCCACTCCCTAATTTTCTACAATATAGGAAAGCAATTATAAATGTGAAAAATGACGATAATAAATGTTTCCTTTGGTCTGTTCTGTCTGCACTTCATCCAGCTGACCAACATTCGTATAGAATAGGAAATTACATAACATGGGAACATGAGTTTGATGAAGCGTTGAAAGATATCAGTTTTCCTATGAAACTTACGAGTATAAAATTGTTTGAGAAAAGAACTGGGATTTCCATAAATGTTTACTGTCTGGATGAAAAAAATATTATAATACCCTTGGAAATAACGAAAGAGGAAAAGGAAAGGCACATTGACTTGTTTTACTTGAAAAACGAGGAAACTGAACATTATTGTTGGATCAAGGACTTATGGAAACTTGTTGGTCATAGTCAGCTAACAAAAGATCACAAACGAAGGTACTTGTGTAAAATGTGCTTGAATAGCTTTGGAACTCAGTTCAAATTAAACGAACATAAAGAATATTGTGGAGCTCATAAAGCTGTTAAAGTAGAACTACCAGAACCTTACGATAATGTTTTACAATTTGAAAATTATAAACGCTCCATGAAAGTACCATTCGTTATCTACTCGGACTTTGAAAGTTTTCTAAGCAAACTTCAAACTTGTCAACCTGATGAAACTAATGCGTTCACTAATAAAATTCAAAAACACGAAGCTAGCAGTTTTTCATATTACATAAAGTATTCCAACGGATATTATAAACCTCCAGTCGAATATTCTGGTCCAGATTCTCCAAAAGTATTTTATCAGAAACTGAAAGAGGAAGTTTTACACATTGCTAAGGAATATTACGATAAAATTGTACCCATGAAACCATTGACAAACGAACAGGAACAGGAATTCAAAAATGCTAAATCTTGTCACATTTGTGAGAGAGGTTTTAACGAATTGCCTCCAATGTTAGAAAAGAAACTTGATGTAATGAGAAAAACAATTCAACACTTTATTGATAAAAAGAATGACAATCAAGCAGATATATATATTGAAGAATTAGAAGTTTTTAAGTCAAATATACCTGATAATTGTATAAAAGTAAAAGATCATGACCATTTGTCAGGAGAATTTAGAGGTACCGCCCATTCTCTGTGTAATTTGGAGTATCAATGTCCGAGATTCGTACCTGTATTTTTCCACAACCTGGCTGGGTACGATGCCCACTTATTTATAAAACAACTCGGAGAGGATGAAGGGGAAATACGATTGATTCCAAATACTGAGGAAAAGTACATTTCGTTTTCAAAGATTCTTAGGTACGACTCTGGAAAATTGAATGAGAAAGGAAACAAAGTAATGAATAAAATTGAAATAAGGTTCGTGGATTCGTACAAATTTCTAGCAAGCTCTTTGGAAAAACTAGTGGGAAATTTAACGAAAGATCAATTTAAGGAACTGGTAAAACATTTTGGAACAGAGAACTTGGAGTTGATGACAAGGAAACTAGCTTACCCATATGAGTACATGGATAGTTCGGAAAGGTACGATGAAACCTGTTTGCCACCTATAGAGAAATTTTACAGCCATCTAAATAAACAAAATGTAAAAGAAAACGAATATAAAAATGCACAAGAAGTTTGGGAAAAATTCGGTATTAAAAACATGTGGGAATTCACCGCGCTTTACAACAAAAGTGACATCTTACTGCTTGCAGATGTAATGGAAAATTTCAGAGATATTTCCCTGAAAACGTACAAACTAGATCCTGCATGGTACTACACAACACCTGGATTCTCATGGGATTGTATGTTGAAAATGACAAAAGTTAAATTGGAACTGTTGACCGATTATAATAAAATTTTAATGATAGAAAAAGGAATTCGCGGTGGAATATCTCAATGTAGTAACAGGTACGCGAAAGCAAACAATAAGTACATGGGTGAACAATATGACCCATCTAAACCTTCGAGTTACATAGCGTACGTAGACGCTAACAACCTTTATGGATGGGCAATGTCCAAATACTTACCATATGGTGGTTTTAAATGGGTAGAGAACTTGTACAATTTAGATATGGATAATTTAGATGTTGAAAATATAAGTGATGAGTCTCCCAAAGGTTATTTTCTGGAAGTTGACTTGGAATATCCTAAAGAACTACACGATTTACACTCGGATCTACCACTTGCACCGGAAAACAGGATTGGAAATACAAAATTACCTAAACTGATGACAACTTTGTACAACAAAGATAGATACGTTTTGCACTACAGGAATTTGAAACAGTGTCTGAGCATGGGGATGAAACTAAAGAAAATACACAAAGTTCTGGAGTTTGATCAATCGGATTGGTTGAAAGTGTACATTGACTTCAACACGGAACTGAGAACGAAAGCGAAAAATGATTTTGAAAAGGAATTTTTCAAATTGATGAACAACAGTGTATTCGGAAAAACGATGGAAAATATCAGGCAAAGAATCGATATCAAATTATGCTCAAACGGAAAGAAACTGGAATTATTGATAGCAAAACCTACTTTTGATCGTAGAACGATATTCACTGAAAATTTAGCAGCAGTTCACATGAAAAAGACCAAAATTCTTTTCAATAAACCAATCTACATCGGAATGAGTATTTTGGACATTTCAAAAACTCTAATGTACGATTTTTATTACAACACGATAAAGAAACAATACGGAGAAAATGTCAAATTGATGTACTGTGACACGGACAGTCTGATCATGGATATAAAGACTGAAGACTTTTACTCGAATATTAAAAACAACATGATTGATCAGTTTGATACATCCGATTATCCGAAAGAAAATGTCTACGGTATACCTCAAGTGAACAAGAAAGTACTTGGAAAATTCAAAGATGAAATGAGCGGAAAAGTAATGGAGGAATTTGTCGGACTAAGATCGAAACTTTACGCACACAAAACGTTCGAGAATCAAAAAGAAACAAAGAAAGCGAAAGGGATCAAGAAAAACGTTATTGAACAGGACATTAAATTCAATGATTTCAAAGAATGTCTGTTGACCAAGAAACCGATCTACAAAACGCAAATGATGTTCAGAACAAACAAGCACGATATTTATACCATTAAACAGAACAAGAAAGCGCTCAGTGCCTACGATGATAAAAGGCATATTCTGGAAAATGGTATGGATACTCTTGCTTGGGGACATCATAAAATTGGAATAGGAAAAGAAAATTTCGTAGATCATCTGAAGGAGCTTATGAAAACACAAAACGAGAAAGAAAATGGAATTATAGGTAGGATTAAAGTAAATACTAAATTATAATTTTTATAAGGGATTCTTATAAAAACCTAATATTTTTCCATCTCCTCTTCCATCTCCTTTTCCATCTCTCCTCTTACTACAGATTCTCTTACAAATGTAAATATACTGTGCACACTCTTTAGCATATTTTGATTATCCTCTTCGATGCATTCAAAACAAATATTACCATTTAGTACTCTAACACCACAATTTTTGCAAACGTTAATATTTTTGAAAGGAGTAAAATTTAGAATGTTTTCAGTTAGTTTATTTTTTCCATTGAGAAAGTTACGTTTCACAGTTGGTAAATCCAAAAACTTATGATACTTCCTCACGAAATAATCAGTCAGTTCTCCAGATTTAGATACTTCCTGCCACTCGCTCTTGGAAAGACAATTTCCATCTTCGAGTTCTCTTAACGCTTTAAAGTATTCCATTTTATTTATAGTAGAGATCCTTTTAACTTACCCCTCAGAATACTACGAACTGACGGAGTTGCAAAAGACGATGAAATTTCAGATAAGCGCGAATACGAAATCAAGGTAATATTATATCGATAATATTACCATCGTCCACAATTATATTTTTATCTGGGATCATCTTTAAAAAAATCTTTACGTTCAACTCTTGTAGAAATTTCTTATCTCGATTATTACGAATAACGTAATTCTCCAACATATTTTCTTTGATATTTTTCCTTTTATATTTCACGTCTTTTTTCGGAGATACTGGTATTGTTTTCTTAACGGTATTTACGAATTTTTCAACCCCTACATTTTTCAACTGTGTTTTAAAATTTGCAATTTTATCAGCTGAGATTTCTCCGTATACTAGTTGCTCAATAAACCTATATACTTTCATATCTCTATCTCTATCGATATACGCGAAACATTCAATGAATTCGATATGCTTAAGTGAAAATTGTAAAAATGGATGAGACATGTTTATTTTTATTGGAGAGATCCTTTTAACATACCCCCCAAAAAGTCACTGGTTCTGATGTTTTGTGATAAAAAATGTGTTCTGATGTTTTGTGTTGAAAAATTTTATCAAGGGTCTAACAGAAAAGCATTTTTAACAGGATTTAACAGAAAATCATTTTTAACAGGGTTTAGCACAAAATCAGTTTTAACAGAGATTGAAGTCGGAATCATTTTTATCAGAGATTTAACAGAAAAGCATTTTCAACAGAGATTGAAGTCGGTGGCCCAGGATGAATATTCGGATACTACTTATATATATATATATATATATATATATATATATATATATATATATATATATATATATATATGCTATGCTCTGCCCCAGTAAATTAACATTTGCTCCAGTATTCAGCAAAGCTGTCAACGCGATACCGTTAACAGAAACCTGTGATTTTGTAGTAAAATAAATGGGGATTTTTGAGTACGAGATCACTTCTCTTACAGTTGGAGGTTGGGGCGATTAAACTGGCTCCTCGGGGACATCCAAACCTTCGTTGTATTTTTACGAAATAGGTCTTAAGAAGGATATAGCTTTACGAAGACTTTCTAGTGAGGATAAATCAAACAATATTAACTCGTCCTGAAAACACGCTGGTAGGTCCATTAGAATCATAATGCCATCTGCTTGATCGGACAGACACCCACATGCCAGACGGAGAAGTCTGAGCTTCTCATACTAATATTCCATCACCTTCATACTGAAAGCTCATAGCTCTATCTGATATTTCGATCGGGTTTTGGCCAAAAGCATTTAGGAACGATTCTTTCCAAGTTTCCCATCTAAGCTTCCCACAAACAAAACTACTCAACAGGTTGTAAATTTGGTTGTCAGCACTCACCTAGTTATTAACTTCACATGCTCCCTCGTAAAGCAATAGCCATGTCTATGGATCTTCGTTTATCCCATCAAACATCGGTATCATGAAAGGTTGTGTGTGTTCAATAGCGGAGATCATCACATCAGAGAATAACTTAGCCGTAGATGAGATTATCTCTTGCAATAGAACCGCAGTCTGCATTTGATATCGCTCCATGCTCTTTTCGATCAACGGCATTGTGTGAGAATGGTTTGAACAGGATGTGCATTCGGAACAAAAGATTGAGGCACTTTCTCGATCGGGATTGACCAACAACCATGGTTAAACAACAAAAACCTGACTATAACAGAAAATAGACAAATAAAGCGATGTAACTCAGTTTACCCTAAATGCGAAGGTCCGTACCTACTATACTCGCCAAAATGTAGATAACCATCCACAGTAATTCAAAAGAAGGAGTAAATAATGATTGAAAACACAAACATGTCCCAAAATTCAAAAATCTACTCTTTATTGTTCAGTCTCCAAACAACCCACAATTACTAATTAGATGCAGTAGTTTACTGCAATGTGTAGTAGGTTGCTCACTTTTCTCCTTAGTAAGTAGGGACGCAAGTTCGAATTCTGTCCGAGATATCTTATAATTTTGGGCTGTAACATGATGTCTATTTGTCAAGTCTGGTAGGAATATTTATAAAAATTACCCCAAGTTATAAAAGAACCCACTTTTTTTTAATAAATGAAAAAATAAATGCCACCTAGGTAAAGTGAATTTTCCCTTTAAAATTTATTGAATTCGTAAATTGTGAATTTACAAATGACAGCTTGAATGTTGTCTCTAGCCTGCTCTCTCTTTAGTGCAGTATAGAACTCGATAAGTTGTGAATTTAAAAATTACAACTTGAATGTTGTCATTAGTTTGCTCTCTCTCTATCTTTATTCTGTCGTTATGGTGGGCGGACAAAAGATCCAACTCGGATAACCGTTTTATTAACATTTATCGGATTCTGGTTGAGATTTTTAGCAATATCAATATACCAATGGAACAAAAACTTGTAAAGATCTATAAGATGAAATAATAATGAATAAATAATTTAAATTTCTCACCGTTTTATAGGCGGCAGACCAAAGACACGTGTTGCTTGGGCCACCACGTTTTCGCAACTTAACTTCCCTGCACAGTCTTCCTAGTGGTAAAAAACAGGTTCCTGCCTTTTTTTTTCTTTTTTTGATAACCGGGCATCCAGCCGCACATCGCGGGAAACGAGAATAAGGTCTCAATACACGAAGCACAAAGGAGGCAGACAAAGTTCACTCACTTCAGGACATACCAATTTTGTACTCCTGTTGGTATAGTATGCACCTTTAAAAATCGTGGATTCTATTTCTTTCATCTTTGGATAGGTATTTGAGAATCTCGTAAATTTTTTTTACGCTAGTTGCAGTCTATGATCCACACTGTTTATGCAAAGCTGGGAAATCGAGTTCTGGACAGGGCAGACCAGTGGGCACTTTGCTGTTTGAATTTAAATTTATGTAATGAATAGTTAATAAATGCATCAATTAATGATTTTCTAGTGTAGAGTGCGGTTGATAGTTTAAGGAGAAACTGGTTTTGACTCCCAAATTATTAATGGGAAGTCGGAATCCTCTCCAAGCAGCGATTGTCCCTTTCACGAAAAACGACCCATGTATAGTAGAAATATCACAATTTATCGCTATTGCTCTCACTATTCACCCCCTATCATGTGTTAATTTGAAACTGCTATCATGTGTCCCACAACTAAACAAATTCATTATTTAACAAAAAAAAAAAAAAAAAAAAAAAAAAGAAAAAAAAAAAAACGCTTTGATAACGAAATTTGAAACTTCCGTCATGTTTTCCAAAACCTGACCAAGTTCATAGACGAAAAATGAATTACGAAAACCTAAAGAGAATAGTTGAATTATCTTGATTTATCAGTATTACCCCCTCCATTCACTCCCTTCCGTAACGAAATATGAACCTCCTGATATATGTTCCAAACGAGAACGAATTCGTAATAGGAAAAAAAAAAGAATCACGAATACCTGACGAGAATAGTTAAATCACCACGATTTATCGCTGTTACCCACACCATTCACCCCTTCCATAATGATATTTCAATATCCTGGCATGTTTTCCAGAACAAGATCGAATCCTTAATGGGACAAAATTAGAATCACGAAAATCGGTCGAGAATTGTAGTCTGGGTGGCGTCGACAATATTTGGTAATAACTTTAAAAATAAGACCCCTAAGTTCTTATATACATTAAGACCCATAAGTGATTTTATCAAGTGAAATCAGACTTCAACGTAAAAACACGAAAGAATCTCCACTTTCGAACAAATTGAGATAGGACAGTTTTTGTTTCGGGTTGTAAGGTATTTTTGATGTAATTTATCCGTTTTTTTAAACCCTTAGGTACTTATCTTCTTCTACTCTGTATACATAAATATATAGCTGGTATACCTTGCTACACATGGTAAAACAACTAACTACTTCACTTAGACATTCACCACCATACCATTACACGGACGATACTGAAAAATAACTTGATTCTCTAAGTCGAGGATTCACCGCAATAAATATCACACTTACTGAAATCAACATTTCAAGTAATTGAAGTAGCGTAATTATGTCTCCTTAGCAGACAAAACCTAATTTAAATTCTTTGTTTTCTCATTAACTCTACAGCACCACAGAAACTTGGCGTTGTTACGATCTCAATTAGGAAAGACCTGCTAAGACCACCTCAGGCCATACTCTTCGCCCAGAGGCACACAACCTCGGCAAGCAACTAGTGGATCTAGTTAGCTCTGAAACCCTCTCTATGCAGAGGTGAAGTCTTCACATAACCTCACGGGAGCTGAACTTTCCGTTTCCGAGGCCGCACAAGCTACAGTCGCAAAGGCCAACAATTAGAGCTTCAAGTGTGGTCAAGGTGCTTATCTATTGCATCAAAGCCCTCGAGATAACTAGTTGTCTCCCAGAGTGAGGATTATTTAACTAATTTTTAGTTCATCTGACGCTATCTATATTAATAACATCGTAAGTATGTCTATCTGTACATTGATTAGAATCATGAAATTTTGCGTTTATAAATAAAACACCGAAAAGTCACTAGCCGCTGGTCATAGGCAAATGGAAGAGCAGAGCATTTCATCACTAATTTAAATAAGGCTGTTCGCTCAGCTGTAATGGAAAACAAAAATCGGGAGGACTTTCTACTTGAATACATTATGCAGTATCGGGACACTCCACATTGTTCATTACATTTATCTCCAGCGAATGTCTTACTGCATAAAAATTTTCGATCGCTATTGCCAAATATTCCGATCAACATCGGAGATGACGTTGACGACACATTAAGACACTATGATCAAATCAGCCAGAATGGAATGAAATTTATGGGGATACTAAAATAAGAGTCATGAATTGCAGCTAGGAGATGCAGTATTGTTGAGGCAAAAGCAAACCAACAAATTTTCACCTCCGTTCAACCCTCACTCCCTCGAAATAACTGAATTACAATGAACAATGCTGCTAATGATGACTGTTAAGTTACTCGACATTCATCTTTTTTCAAGAGAATTCCTCACGTAAATGAGGATACTGAAGGTGATGCTATTCAAGCTCAAAACCCTGCATCTCCAAGCATATTAAGCCGCACTGAACAAGAAAAACCAAGAAAACCGAAAGAAGAACTAGATTGGGCCGCTTAATCAAAACCCCTCTTAAGTTTCGAGAAGTTCAACTGAGCAAATGAAGTAGAGGTGGAGTGTAGTGATTACCATCCGGTGAATATTATTACTGCTATAGTCAGCTGCTATCAAACGATTCGGACTGTTCTTATTTTGAATATTTATTAGTGATTTAAAAATACAGGAATATAGCCCCATGTTACGAATGTTGTACGGTATATAGAACAAAGATATGTATACGAAGATGCTGTAAATGGGAAAAAACTTCTCGTTTATTTTTATTGCTATTATCTGTTAATTTATTCATTTATTAATCTTAATTGTTTCATAATGCATCGTTGTATGCTAGAGTAACATCGTACAACCAGTAGTACATCAAAATTTCTTCCTCCTATAGCACATCCTGGTCTTAACCTAGTAATCCAAAGATTATATCACCACGATTTAAAATATTACCTACTTATTCACAATATTTATTTGTGCTGGAAAATTGAACAAAATAAATTTTGATCAATATGCATCACACACATTTAGCATTGGCGGCAAATATATATACAAAATCCGGAATACAAATGTTAGTAATCGTAAAAACTCACCAATGGACGAGTGGGATGCCACTTACCTGTATAAAAATAAGAGAGTTGAAATCAGTTAAAATTATTCAACGATTACAAATGAAACTAAAAATATCTAAAAATATACATGCTCTTTACCAGATGCCCCAGAAACAGGGCTGCAAGTCGCGTGAAGTCGAATCTTGGAGTCATGTGTAAATAGAAGGTTTTTTTACAATTTCCCTTTTAAACCTTAGTTTTTGATGATTTTGAAAATTGAGAAATTTCCCGTGAGTAACGTTTTTCCCATTTCCAAAAGGGCATTAGAAAATTAGTGGCTACCAATCAAAATCAGGTATTTAGCTCCTATTCAACTAGAGATACTGAACATTGGAAAGGGACCTCTCCGATGGGTGTGGCTAAGTATAATTACAACTTCATGAGTCACCCTTATCAGCAGAGTGAGCTCTATACCGAATTTGGTTCCAATCGAAGTTAAGTTTAAAAAAATGGGACTTCTTTGGGTGTGATAGCGTATAAACATTACAACTTGAGAAATCATTCTCATCAGCTGAGATGGGTCTTTAGCTTATTTTGTTCCTATTCAGCTTTTCAGATGTACCTAAACTGAATTTTTAACCGGAATCTCTCTGGTTATGGCAGAGCATATTTACAACTTGAGATAACACTCTAATCAGCAAAGCTGTAGCTAATTTAGCTAAACTTTGCTGTATATTCCTATGAATGTTGAACTTTGGAACGGAACCTCTCTGAGTGTGGTCCGTAGTATTTCCTGTTTTCCCCTAGCAGTACAGACACAGTTAATCTTAAATTTAAGTGATGGCACACTGTGATCTATATTCGGGTTTCTGATGAGCGAGCGAAGCGAGCGGGCACAGCTAGTATAAAACTACAAAAATTTAATAGTGTCTGTGTGTTACTCAATCACGTAAACCCATTGAGCTAAAATTGGACATGGACATTCTTAGGGTCCTAGGTTAACACATAGGTTGTGTTACAATCCTCCAGACTTTCGCCTTCATCGAGAACTAGGCTTTCTCTGACGACGTCACCCGTGTGAACAACTTTGTACGAGTTGTTAAGGAATTTAGGAAAACCTCGTAATTAAGGAAAACCTGGATATGCGTCGACCTTTTCACGTCGAATTCTGATGGGGTGGGTTCAGGCGTAATGAACTTTCGATAGCAAATTCAACGATACCAAAACGATTTTGTTGGGTTGATTCGTAAAAATACATGTTCAAAATTGATATTCAAAACGCCTGATTAATTTCAGCAATGTTGGTCGGAAATTGTTTTAACGTAACTAAGGTTATAATGAGTTGGTTACATTGAGGGGAGAGGAAATATCGTTCCTTAATATTTTTTTCCAATTAAGAAATGCTATCATAAATACAGCAGATAATTCGACATTGACAGCATCACATGTGGGAAAGGTTGATGTTGATTTTCACAATGAACGAAATGAGGATCAGGTTGAAGTCTTCAGTCAACAAGTCTGTAGAAAATTGAAATACTGTTATTTTTGACAAAAATGGAGCCACAGTTGAACACCGCAACGAACAGCTTGTTGCATCAGCCCATGTCAAAAATGGTATTTTCAAACTGAATACTACTTGTGATTACAATGAATCCTGTGACGTAGGATACTGGCTCATCTCATTCAGCGAAGTCTGAGGGATCTCTTTCAATCATTTGCTGGAATGCCTGACCTCGATCGTGATAAAGAACTATGTGGAACCTGTCTTGAGGGTGGGCATTCCAGGGCTTCTTTCAAGAGTTGAAGAGTTAAATCTACCGAAATTCTGCAACTAGTTCACACAGATTTGGCAAGACCAATAGTACAACTTCCGTACGGAGTAGCGATAATCTCACATTATTTTTTGACGAATTTTCGTAAAAAAGTTTAGCATATAATATACATATATAATAAAACATAATAGGAAATACTGAAATTAACACCACAAAACTATTTCTATATTTCGGCTTCTGCCATATTCGAAATCTATGAAAGAAGAAAATATTTTTGAAGGATTGCTTACGACGTCGATAGAAAAACTCGAGTTACTATGAGGTGTTGAACGTTGCGTGGACATCTTCTAGTACTATTAAGTCCTGAAGGACCATCTATCTCTATCTCTATCTATACTATTAATAAGAATGAAACTCCGTCCGTTTGTCCGTTTGTCGTGTCTATGCACGGCCAAACGGCTGAGTGGGGGGATCTTTTTGGGATTTTCCGATAGGGTGTATAAGCGAATTTAAAATTTTCGCTTTTCGGAGGGGGGTCGAAGTAATAATTAATGTGCGCTTTTTGGACTTCCCCGCTTCCCCTACCCCTCTAAACGGCCGTCGAAAATTCCGGAAAAATACGGGTTTCGTAGGTTTTCCTACGAGGCAGACGACGGCGCGATCGGATCGCGAAAAAAGTATCGGGAAATGCGTCAAAAAAATGCGAGAGTACGGACCCGTTTTCTCGAAAAGTCCGCCGAAAAACTTGGTTTTTTCCGATTAAAATATACCCCATAAAGGTACGTTTTTCGGAACGGTTTTCGCGGGCGAAATACAGCTTTGGGTCCGCCGAATCTGAATCCTAAATCGGATATCGAAAAAAGTGACGGAAAGTAGGTCAAATTGCGAGTGGAATTGCGAGGGAAGCGTTTAACATCAGAAATTAATCGACCACGGGCCGCCGTTACACAACGTTGCTTACCAGAAGGGACCCTCACAGGGGGGTTCCCATTTGCACTTCTACGCAATACCTTGCGTGGCGAGCAGGTATACATAGGTACCTACCTTGCGAGTGAAGCGAGAGCCATTTCAACAGAATAAATACGGACTTTGTCCTACACATATACAGGTATACCTTGCGAGCGAAGCGAGCAACATCCCCTAATAAACTTTTCGTGGTTCCACATAGTTTTATAAGATTTAATTTGTTTGTAAGAATTTCCAACAGAAAAAAACGTCTGCCAAGTTGGGTGGGCAGTATAACTTCCTCAAGGATATACAGGTATACCTTGCGAGCGAAGCGAGCAACATCCCCTAATAAACTTTTCGTGGTTCCACGTAGTTTTATAAGATTTAATTTGTTTGTATGAATTTCCTACAGAAAAAAACGTCTGCCAAGTTGGGTGGGCAGTATAACTTCCTCAAGCGAGCGGAGCGAGCAACATCCCCTACAGAAGTTAAAACTACCCTTAGAGATCTACCGTTTGCGAGCGAAGCGAGCAACATCCCCTACACGTTGCAATTGTAATACATCGCATGTATACAGCCACACTTTGCGAGCGAAGCGAGCAACATTCCCTACATGCCACACTTTGCGAGCGAAGCGAGCAATATTCCCTACATGCCACACTTTGCGAGCGAAGCGAGCAATATTCCCTACATGCCACACTTTGCGAGCGAAGCGAGCAATATTCCCTACATGCCACACTTTGCGAGCGAAGCGAGCAATTTAATGGGGGGTCCGGGGGGCTTGCCCCCCGGCTGGACGTGGAGGCGAGCGTAGCGAGCCGGAGCGGCTAGTACTATTTATAAGAATGAAACTCCGTCTGTCTGTTTGTCTGTTTGTCTGTTTGTCTGTCTGTCGTGTCTATGCACGGCCAAACGGCTGAGTGGGCCGGATCTACGAGTGGGGGGATCTTCTTGGGATTTTCCGATAGGGTGTATAAGCGAATTTAAAATTTTCTAATCCCACCCGAAACATGGGCCGTAGGGCGGGAGGGGGGTCGAAGTAATAATTAATGTGCGCTTTATGGACTTCCCCGCTTCCCCAACCCCTCTAAACGGCCGTCGAAAATTCCGGAAAAATACCGGTTTCGTAGGTTTTGAAACGAGAAAGACGACGGCGCGATCGGATCGCGAAAAAAATATCGGGAAATGCGTCAAAAAAATGCGAAAGTACGGACCGTGTTTTCTCGAAAAGTCCGACAAAAACTACGTTTTTTCCGATTAAAATATACCCCATAAAGGTACGTTTTTCGGAACGGTTTTCGCAGGCGAAATACAGCTTTGGGTCCGCCGAATCTGAATCCGAAATCGGATATCGAAAAAAGTGACGAGAACTCGGTCAAATTGCGAGGGGAAGGGGGCGAAACGTTTAAAATGAGAAATTAATCGACCCGGGCCGCCGTTGCACAATGGTTCGAGCCAGGCTTACGACGCACTAAGGTCTTGAAGGGACTGGATGACTCATTTCAACGGAATAAATATGGGGTTTCCCCTACACATATGCAGCAATATCTTGCGAGCGAAGCGAGCAACATTCCCTAATAAACTTTTCGTGGTTCCACGTAGTTTTATAAGATTTAATTTGTTTGTAAGAATTTCCAACAGAAAAAAACGTCTGCCAAGTTGGGTGGGCAGTATAACTTCCTCAATCGAGCTAAGCGAGCAGCATCCCCTACAGAAGTTAAACCTACCCTTAGAGATCTACCGTTTGCGAGCGAAGCGAGCATAATTCCCTACATGCCATACCTTGCGAGTGAAGCGAGCAACATTTCCTACATGCTACAATTTGCGAGCGAAGCGAGCAACATTTCCTACATGCCAGAGTTTGCGAGCGAAGCGAGCAACATCCCCAAATAAACTTTTTTGTGGTTCCACGTAGTTTTATAAGATTTATTTTGTTTGTAAGAATTTCCAACAGAAAAAAACGTCTGCCAAGTTGGGTGGGCAGTATAACTTCCTCAAGCGAGCGAAGCGAGCAGCATTCCCTACATAAGTTAAACCTACCCTTAGAGATCTACCGTTTGCGAGCGAAGCGAGCAACATCCCCTACATGTTTCATTCGTAATCGACCCCGCCGCCCATTTCACAACGGAAGGGACTCGACTTCTACGGAATACCTTGCGAGCAGGCCAACGCACGCGCGCGTATAATCATGGAATTTTCCCTTTCGAGCGCCATTTCAACAGAATAAATACGGGTTTGTCCTACACATATACAGCAATGCCTTGCGAGTGAAGCGAGCAACATTCCCTACATGCCACACTTTGCGAGCGAGCGAGAAGCGAGCAACATTCCCTACATGCCACAGTTTGCGAGCGAAGCGAGCAATATAACGGGGGGTCCGGGGGGCTTGCCTCCCGGCTGGACGTGGAGGCGAGCGTAGCGAGCCGGAGCGGCTAGTATATTAGAAGATGACCACGCAACGAGCAACTCCTCATAGTAACTCGAGTTTTTCTATCGACGTCGTAAGCAATCCTTCAAAAATATTTTCTTCTTTCATAGATTTAGAAAAAGCTGAGGCCGAAACATAAAAATAGTTTTGTGGTGTTAATTTCAGTGTTTCCTATTATTTTTAATTATACATACAAGCTCCAGTAGAGCCAAACAGTTCAGGTGAATTATATATATATATATATATATATATATATATATATATATATATATATGTGTGTGTGTGTGTGTGTGTGTTTTTGTGATCAGTCACAAGTTTCAATACTAGAATATCATCTATGATTTGCCAAGTGTTCGTTTATTCCAGGGTCTACATTGGCTGGTCAGCACCATCACGAGAAAGAGGTTTGAATACCGAATTTTCGATGTGGGAAAATTAGTAATACATAAAGCATTAGGTATAAAGCATTGCAGAAAATGATGTATTTATTCCAAAATTCCGATGGGACTGTGATGATTGACCACCCGGCTTCATTGTCAGTTAGGAATTGGAGAGTGATTGAGGAGGCCGAAATGGTTTGCATTTATATGGTAATTGAAATGTCTGGGCAATGTGTTGAGCTCCCCACCATTTAGCTGCCCACCAGAACGCGAAATAGTGAGGGAGAACATTGCCCCATTAATAACACGTGAATCGTACCGCAGTCTTCTAATAGTGCACATGTGAAACTGCTAATGTGAATGCGGAATTCCCGTAAACAGCTGACGATATGTTGGTCGTAACAATGCTCTGCTAGCGAGAGCTAAATGCAGTGCGTTGAAAATGATCGTCACTTTCCTGCTTTTTGATTGTCCTTATACGTATAAGTATTTAAACAGACCGTATCGTCCGTTTGGATTGCAGCAAACCCTTTACCGCGCGCGCTCTCTTGCATCAGGTAACAGGTCACGGCGCAGGGTTTTGGTCCGCACTTAATTTCATTAGTTATTCTCACGAATATTATCAACAAAGGTTGGTGATTCAGGGGTATTTGTTAATTGTGTTCGTAATCACGAACAGTAATTATGAATAGAATTCAATTTATTCAGTAAAAATAGCTTGACTACCTACCCAAATAATGAAGTAAAAAGTTCCAGTCATGCATCATGATCGTATAAGCGAAATTTCGTGAAATTATCGTACCGTATAATGTTAAATTGATTTGAAATTCGAGGTTTTTGAGTGCAAAGAAATTGTTAACTATCAATTGTATGCCAAAAAACGTATTCTGAATAACAATTTGCCATTCAAAATGATATTTTACATTTTCAGCTTTTTTTGAAATTTTTATCAATTTTATAGCAAATTTTAATTATATGGTACATTTTTCAGCATAATTTTGAACATACATTTTTTAATACTCTACGAGTATTTTATAGTTAGTAAACTTTATTTGAGCAATATATAATTTTAAAATACATCAATTTAACGATTTTTAGCCATTTAACCCTAGTTAGGTGGACTACGCCAGTTTTACGTGTGGTGGGGAAGTTTGTGCTTACCCCTCCCTCCCCTCTTGCTCTACAGACCGCTCCATCTAGGAGTGCCTCAGGGGACTAGTTGTGCAGTGATACCGGTGGAGTGAAGGTGTGCTGTTCCCTCCCAGCTCTCCCAGGAAGGCATGTTTTGAGGATCAACACGTCAGGTAAGCGTAGTCCACCAATTCATGTAAATGTGTCTACGTCTTTTTTACGTGTGTCCACCTGTGAATGCTTTTTTCAGTACGTTATTTTGGCGTGTGACCACCTTTTAGAGCCTTTTTTAGTACGTCATTTTGGTGTGTGTCCACCAATAAAGACATTCTCAAGTGAATAGTAATTGGCAAATTCGTTTTTTTTTTCTTTTTTCAGCATTGATTATAATATGGATTCTATACCAGGAACCTACAAAGGCTTGACTGATGACAAAATCCGTCGTGTAATAGAAGAGTCTCACACTGATTCAGAGTGCTACAATCAGACCAAAAGTGGAGTAGATGTTTTTGATCGCATGTGTGCCAACATAAACCGTGGAACAAAGACTATGTGTCCCATAGTCTGTAATATGGAGAATGTTGATTGCGTGAATGCCTCAGTCATTCACACACATAATTTTTTCATGAGGAATGGTAGCAATAATAAGCCTCCTTCAAGGTTGAATTTCATGATTGAATTGCATAAGCAATTGGCAAGGCCTTGGCAAGAGAAAAGAATGTCCATTCCAACTATGAGGTTGACAGTAAAATTATCCCAATTCAGACCTGAGACCCACTCCCGAGGGCCCAAGAAAATACTGTGCGTTCTGTCCTTCAGCAATAAGACGAATGACCACAAACTATTGCGATTGTGGAAAGCCAACTTGCGGGCAGCACACACAAAAAAAAAAAAAAAAAAAAAAAAGTGCATTCAGTGCTAAAATTACTGATGTTTCCTAGCTTCCTTTTACTTACCAAAATACTTGTTTACTGTTTTTACCCATCGTTTTCCCTTTTGAAGAAAAATTACCTATTTTAGTTCCATATTGTTACTGAGGCTGTATTTAGCGAATTAGTATGAAAATTATATTTCTAAGTCTGTCAACAGCGAAAAGTTGACTAGAAACTACTGTGATTGTGCTAAGCCAATTTTCGCAGCACCAAAAAAGATTTGTTTTTTTATAACTATTGCCCACATATCCCGCCAAATTGTTCACTTTTTTCAAGTAAGTGCGTGGGCTATTAAGACTGTACAATGTTCACTAAGAGACTATGATGATATGTGGAAATTCTGTAGAGTGAACCAGTTTTGGCACGTTATGACAGTATCTTGTCCCTCAAAGCTCTAGAGTTCAATATCATTTTGAAAATGTTATCTAATATATCAAAGTATGATAGATTTAAGCGTGTTTTAGAGATGGTGGTTTAGAAATTGGTCTGTGGTCAACGTTGAAATACAGCGTTATACCTCCGCCCTGGCATTCCTTGCTTCTGAATTCAGTGGAGTGACCTTTATGGAGATGCGAGCTGAAGGGCTTTGTTGCAAAACACGATTCTAATTTGAACCGTAGAGGGACGCATCGTATAATTGAAGGTATCCTTCGTTCGAGCGTTGTTGGTACAAGGCCATGTATGGTCAATAATAATAATAATCTATCTGACTGTAATAATAACAATCAAGGAACTTCAGCATATACCTGTTATTACCTGTAGAACCTCTTTTTTTTTTGTGAGCGCGGAATGAAAAATCACTAGACCCAAATCTATCAACTCGCGGGAATAATGAGAAGAAGTTTGTTCTATTTCATGCTAATGAAGGCAGTTTGAGGTGAAAAATTAACGAAATTAACCACATATTGTCATACCGCACCTACATTTTTATCTGTTGCGTTGGAACAGTGTCTATTGAAAGGGGAGATTTCCTTGTACCTAAAGGTTCAGGCTGACTTCCGGTTTCGCAAGAAGAATTATTTACTAATGGAGGTTCGACCATCTTTTCG